>CM062811.1:1023273149-1023906272 GCA_031772625.1 Pinus tabuliformis | reverse complement strand
AAGAAGATGGCGAGCAGTGGAAAGATAGAGATCGGGAAATTTAATGGTCAGAGTTTTGAGTTATGGAAACTCAAGATGGAGGATCTATTAGTGGATAAAGATCAATGGATCGTGGTAGATCTAGGTACTAAACAAACGAGAGTGCCTGATGAAGAATGGAAGAAGTTGGATCAGAAGGAAAAGAGCACAATATGATTGTGTGTCTCAGATTCAGTATTGTTGAATGTATCAGGGGAAGCTATAGCGAAGGCTTTGTGGGACAAGTTAGGGACTTTATACCAATCTAAGTCTCTGGTGAATACATTGTTCCTACGGAAAAAGCTGTATAACCTGAGGATGAAAGATGGAGACTCAATGACAGAGCAACTGAACGCATTTAATACTGTGGTAAGTCAGTTACCATCTGTTGATATTAAAATTTTAGATGAAGATAAGTGCATTAGTTTGTTGTGTTCTCTACTAGATTCATGGGATAATCTGGCTATTGCAATAGGTAGCAATGCAACTACCTTGCAGTTTGATGAAATAGTCTCATCCTTGCTGATGGAGGAAATGAGATGGAAAAATATGGAGAGCCAGAATGGTGATGCCTTGTTTATACAAGGACGGTCCCAGAACATAAACAAAAATAAGTCATCAAGTGGGAGGTCTAAATATAGAGGGAGATCTAAATCTCTAAGAAAACCTGTAAAGGTGGTGTGCTAGAAATGCAGAAAGGAAGGGCACTACAAAATGGACTGTAAATCTAAAGCTCCTGATAAAGGAAAGGGATTTGATGATGCTCCTTCTGGAGAGGCAAAAACCACCTCAGATGAAGGTGGGGATGTGTACTTGGCTTCTTCAAGTACACATGTAGATCACGAGGCATGGTTGATTGACTCAGGTGCATCCTTTCACTTCACTCCCCATAGAGAGTGGTTCTGCGAGCATGAGAAATATGATGGTGGTGATGTCTTCTTGGGGGATGACAGGAAGGCTAGAATCATTGGTCGCGGAAAAGTAAAGTTGAAGTTGCAAGGTGGAAGGGTTAGAACACTTCTGGGTGTTCTGCATATTCCTGCATTAGCCAAAAATCTGATTTTTGTAAGCAAGTTGGATGATGCAAGTGTAAAAATAGTGTTCGAGAAGGATACCTGCAAGATGGTTCGGGGGGCATTGGTATTGATGCGGGGAGTTCGAATTAGAACTCTGTACAAGCTGCAAGGTAGCACTGTTGTTGATGGGTGCAACAGTTCTGTGGTTCTTGAAAGTGGAGCAGAAAATCTAGTGGTCTCTGGAGAGAAGACCATGTTGTGGCATCAAAGGCTTGGACATATTGTAGAGAAGGGCCTTCAAATACTTCATGGTAAAGGTATGGTAGAAGGTATGAGTAATAGCTCTCTGGATTTTTATTTATGTGAAAATTGTGTATATGGGAAGCAAAATCGGGTGAGTTTCCCCTTTGGTGGTAAGAGGCGAAACAGATATTAGAGCTTGTGCACAGTGATGTGTTTGGACCTGTGAAGGTTCCATCACTAGGTAAGTCTGTGTATTATGTATCCTTTATAGATGACTTCTCAAGGAATACATGGATATATTTCCTTAAGAAGAAATCTTAAGTCTTTGACAGGTTTAAAGAATTTAAGGCTCTAGTGGAAAACTAGACAGAGAAGAAGATAAAGGTGCTGAGGACAGATAACGATGGAGAGTTTTGCAGTAAAGAATTTGAAGAATTCTGTAAGAAGTGTGGTATAGAACGACAAAAGACTACTCCATACTCACCTGAGAAAAATGGAGTTGCAGAAAGAATGAACAATACGTTGATGGAAAGGGCAAGAAGCATGCACAGTGGTGTCGGGTTAGGACAAGAATTCTGGGGAGAAGCGATGGAGATAGCATGTTACCTGGTTAATAGATCACCTTCATCAGCATTGGAGGATAAGACTCCACAAGAGGTGTGGACTAGTAAGAAGCCCTCTCTTTCACATATGAGGGTATTTGGATGTGATGCATATGTACGTGTTCCAAAGGAGAAATGAACCAAGTTGGATATTAAATCTGAAAAGTGCATCTCTATTGGGTATAAGGATGCTTTAAAGGGTTATAAGCTTTGGAATCCAGTAACAAGGAAGGTTGTGTACAGCCGAGATGTGGTGTTCAGAGAGGTAAAAGATGTTATTAAACATGAAGTCCAACCAAAGGAACCTAAGAAGATAGTGTTTGAGCTAAAGGAGGAAGAATCAGACTCTACAGCAGAGGAGGAATTAGAAGATGAAGAGCCAAAAACTCTGGGTGTGGGAAGATCAGTTCGAGAAAGAAGGCAGCCAGAAAGGTATATTCTATCTGCTTTCTGTTCAAATTTTTCTTTATCTATTACTGATGATGATCCCAAAACTGTGAAGGAAGCAGTAGATTCAAAGGATGGAAAACTATGGAAAGAGGCCATGGTTGATGAAATGGCATCTTTGCACAAAAATGAGGCTTGGGATCTGGTGGAGTTGCCGGCTGGAAGGAAACCCATTGGCAACAAATGGGTGTTCAAGAAGAAGACAAATGCAGAAGGAAAGGTGGAGAAATACAAAGTTCGGTTGGTAGCAAAAGGTTATTCCCAGGTGCCGAGAATTGATTTGGGTGATATTTTTTCTCCTATTGCCAAGGTAACTTCTATTAGATTACTTTTATCTGTTGCTGCTACTTTTGATTTTGAGGTGGAATAGATGGATGTGAAGACAACATTTCTTCATGGGGATCTAGAAGAAGAGATATACATGAAGCAACCTAAAGGCTTTGCGGTGAAGGGTAAGAAAGAACTGGTATGCAAGTTAAAGAAGTCTCTGTATGGGTTAAAATAGTCACCAAGGATGTGGTATCAGAAATTTGATACATTTATATGGGGACTTGGCTTCACCAGAAGCAAAGCAGATCACTGTGTGTATTTTAAATTAATTGGTGACCGTGTTATTTATCTGGTCTTGTATGTGGATGATATGTTGCTGGTTGGAAATGAAAAAGAAATTATCTAGGATTTGAAGACCCATTTGTCCTCCAAATTCGACATGAAAGATCTTGGTGCTGCAAACTATATTTTGGGCATGGAAATTAAAAGAGATCGGACAAAGAGGAAGATCTAGTTAAACCAGAGGAAGTATGTCGAGACAATATTGCAGAGGTTTAATATGCACGATAGTAAACCGGTGAAGGTTCCTATTCATGTAGGTGTAAAGTTATCTTCTCAACAATGTCCCAAGACACAAGAAGAGGAAGAGGACATGTCTCATGTTCCATATGCAAGTGCAGTCAGTAGCCTGATGTATGCGGTGGTCTGCACTAGACCAGACATTGCACATGCAGTGGGAGTATTGATGTTATGCTCTTGACCTGCGAGAAGATACCATAATAAAAAATATGCAAAGAAATATACCCAAAACACAGAACAATAAGAAATAACAGCAAGTATTTTATTATTCAAAAAGCAATGTTCACTTGCCTCTTTGAGGGGGCAACCTCCAATAGAGCTAGGCTCAATTACAAAATAAGACATGATGCTCCTCGAGGGGAGTCTCTATCCTTTATATAGGATTCATACATGCAATACCATGGGTCAATACCATGGTTCTTATTAATACCATATATCTAATACCATGGCCCATTTACAACTAACTGTGGTCCCTTCTTTAAATGCGAGTCAACCACTTACAATTATTAATATGGGCTTTATTGACTCTTTACTTAACTATAACTATGACTCGATCCTATTACATAAGTAAGTGGGTTAGGGTTGGACCCTAGCATGCCCTCCCCCATAAGAATAATCTTGTCCTCAAGGCTGAAGCTGCAGAAACTGCTGAAGGATAGTGGTTGGTTCCCAGGTCGTATCTTCCGGAGAGGTGTCTTTCCATTTGACGAGGACTTCCTTGATCGTGCGACCGCGCAGGTGCCATTCTTGTGTGTCAAGGACCTGTTCAAGTTGGAGCCATATTGACCCTTCTTTATCCAATTCAGGTAGACTGGTTTGAATTCGGCATTGGTTCCCAATCACTTTCTTGAGGCATGAGACATGGAAGACTGGAAGGACTTTTGCAGTGGGTGGCAAAGCTAGCTTGTAGGCGACTTCTCCAATGCGTTGAAGTACTTGATACGGTCCGTAGAATTTTGGAGATAATTTTTGACAACCCTTGTCTTTGAGTGATGTTTTCTTATATGGTTGTAGCCTCAAAAATACGTGATCCCCTTCTTGAAATTGGCATTCTGAACGATGTTGATCTGCCTATTGCTTCATGCGGTTTTGGGCTTAATGAAGATTCTCTCTAAGGTGGGCCAACATGGTTGTGCGGTTCTGTAGGAGTTGATCCATTACTTGTACCTTCGAGCATCCCTTAATATAAGAAGTAGGTGAAGGAGGGAGTTGACCATAAACTGCTTCATATGGAGTCATTTTGGTGGTGGCATGATAGTTGGTGTTATATCACCATTCGGCTAGAGGTAACCACTATACCCATAGATGTTGCTTTTCTAAAGTGAAACACCTAAGGTAGGTCTGAAACATTTGTTGACTGCTTCAGTTTGACCATCAGTTTGTGGATGATAGGAAGTACTGAGTTGTAGTTGGGTACCTTGTAGCCTAAAGAGTTCCTGCCAAAAGTTACTGGTGAAGATTGGGTCATGATCAAATACAATGGAAGTAGGCATGCCATGCAATTTGAAGATCTGGTCCATGAAAGATTGAGTGACCAAAGTCGGTGTAAAAGGGTGGGGTAGGGTGCAAAAATGAGCATACTTAGAAAGTCTATCCACAACCACCATGATGACTGACTTGTTTCGTGACTTCGAAAGACCCGTAATGAAATACATATAAACCTCCATCCAGATTGAGGTTGGGATGGGCAATGGCTGTAATGTGCTTGGGGATTTGACTGTTTCTCCTTTGTGGTGCTAACATACATCGCACTCAGCTACAAAAGTAAGAATGTCCTTTTTCATGCCTGTCCAAAAGAATGACCGTCGAGTGCGAGCATAATTCTTCTGAAAGCTTGAATGTCCTGCAGTGGGAGATGAGTGCAACTCCACCAAAATGCTACTTTTGAGGGTGGATGTTGGTGATATCACGACTTTTTCCTTGTAGCGAAGAATCTCATCCTGCCAAGAGTAGCCCGTTGTGGAATTTGGATCCGCCTGCAATTGATTAATGAGTTGGCAGAGCCAAGGATGTGAAAACCATTCCTTGCGAGCCTCTTTAATCCAATCTGGAATGGGAAGGGAGATTGTGAGCAGGGTGCTTTCCTCCTCAAATTGGCGTGATAACGCATCTGCTACGATATTTTTTCACCCTTTCTTGTAAATCATCTCATAATCATATCCCAGCATTTTGGCGAGCCATTTATTTTGTTGTGGCGAGGATAGGCGTTGCTCCAAAAAATATTTAAGGCTTTGATGGTCTGTGTGGATTTGGAAACGCCACCCCAATAAGTATGGTCGATAGGTATCTACTGCATGTAAGATGGCCATCATCTCCTTCTCATAGGTAGATTGTCCCAAATTTTTCCCACTTAGTTGTTGGCTAGTGAAGGCCAAGGGTCAACCTTCCTGCATTAAGACCGCCCCAATACCCGTACGTGAAGCATCACATTCAATCACAAAAGATTTGGTGAAGTTGGGTAGTGCTAATATGGGAGTGGAACACATGGCATGTTTGAGACCTATAAAGGCCTGTTGTGCTTCATCATTCCAGAGAAATGAATTTTTCTTGAGGAGGTGAGTGAGGGGTCTAGTAATGCGACCATAATTGCGGATGAATTTGCGATAGTAGCCTGTGAGACCCAAAAATCCTCTCAAGCTCTTCAAGGTCTTTGGTTGAGGCCAATCCTGCATTGCCTGGATATTTTTGGGGTCCACCCTGACACCTTCACGCCCCATAATGTGGCCCAAATACTCAAATCCTTCCATGCCAAAAGAGCACTTGGACATCTTGACAAGTAATTTATGCTTCTGGAGCAATTGCAAGAGCAAATCTACATACTGAAGATGTGTGGCCCAGGTGCGGTTGTAGATGAGGATGTCATCAAAGAAAACAAGGACAAATTTTCTGAGATATGGTTTGAGCAAGTGGTTCATAAGGCTCTGAAAAGTGGATGGGGCATTACAAAGACAAAATGGCATGACCAGGAACTCATAATGGCCTTCATGAGTTCGGAAAGCAGTCTTTGGAATGTCTACTTCTTTCATGCGAATTTGGTGATAGCCCGAGCGAAGGTCAAGCTTAGTAAAGAATTAAGCCCCATTTAGTTCATCCAGCAAATCATCGACAACCGGGATGGGAAATTTATCTTTGACCGTCAACTTGTTGAGGGCCCTGAAGTCTGGACACATACGCCATTCCCCATCTTTCTTGAGCACCATGACCACAGGCGATGAATAAGGACTAATGCTAGGACGAATGATGCTTGCTTCCAAGAGTTCCTTGATGATTTTTTCAATTTCATTCTTTTGGGCGGATGGATATCTATATGGGCGCACATTTGGTGGTTGGGCCCCTAGGACCAAATTAATGTTGTGATCATGTTCCCCTCTCGAGGGTGGAAGCTCCTGAGGCTTGTAAATGACTGGCAGATGGTTGTTTAAGATCTGTTGCATCTCAGGATGAATATGAAGAGAAGTGGGTTCAAAGGCCTAGATGGCATTAAATTGAGCTATAACTCCATGGTGGCCCTTTTTTAACAATTTTTCCATCCTATGTGAGCTGACGATAGAGGGAGCACCCGCCTGGAGTCCGCGGAGGTTATGTGTGTGGTTGTTCTGCTTAAAGCTCATATATAGCTCCTGGAAATCCATTGTGATTGGGCCAAGTGTGTGAAGCCATTCAGCACCTAGGACAATGTCGCACCCTCCCATTTGTATGGAAAACATGTGGGTCTTTAACTGATAATCCCCTATTTGAATTTTTACATTTTCATAGCGGCCTTCACATTCATTGTCCCCCCATCAACAATTTGGACCTAGAAGTTAGAAACTGTTATGAGAAAACAATGCATTACTTCCGCGACTCTTTGATGGATAAAGTTATGTGTACTGCCACTATCAATCAAAACTATTACCAGGCGATGCTTAATAAAACTTCTAATTTTGAGAGTTTGGGGAGAAGAAATCCCTACCAAAGCATGCAGCGAAATCACTGGTTCTTCAGGTACATTGTCCAGCTGGTTGTCCTCATCTTCCTCCTCTGGTTCCCCAAGTGGTGGGGCTTCCTCCGATGAACTGTGATCAGTAGCATCAATTTGAAAGAATTTGGGCTCCTTGCATTTATGCCCGGGGGAGTATTTCTCATCACAATAGTAACACAATCCTTGCTTTCTTCTTTCCGCCATTTCCGCTGGTGACACCTTTTGAACCTTGAGTTTTTGGGTATTGAATTAAGCCTAGGTGGGGCGACCCTTGGCTATGAAATTTGGGTGATTAGACTGGGCCGCTAACACACATTCTACTTCACGAGTTATCCTGCAAGCATGCAGCCATGAGATAGGGTGTTGCAGTCAGACGTGGGCTTGTATGGCTTCTTTGAGACCACTGACAAAACATTCCAAGTAGAACTCATCTTTTAGACATCCTATGCGAAAGCTAAGGCTTCAAAGGTTGTAATATATTCGTTCACTGTTCCTGTTTGTTAGAGCTTAGTGAGATGACCCAAAAAGTTAGATTCATGGTTAAAGCGATCCGTAAGAGCTTTTGTGAAAGTCTGCCAATTCACGGGCCTTCCATAGAAATGTTGATGCCACTGCCACCATTGCCATCTTTCATTGTCCAAGTACATCCTACCCACACTAAGCTGAGTCACATCATCTCTGATGTGATTCAGTGTGAAATATTGCTCCATTTGTGCTATCCATGTGGCTGGATGAGAGCCACCAAATTTATACATGTCCAGCTTGGGTGGTCGCATCTGGGATTGTTGGTGGTTGCCAAAGAGGTGAAGAGAATGGCTAGACTCGCCCTCACTGTTTTCATTGAGAATATATGCCTCCGCGCGTTCCTCCAGCTTGCCCTTTGTGAGTGTGTTAGTTAAGTTCTTCAGCGACGACAATACGCCATTAAATTTTGATTCAAGGCTGTCGATCTTCTCATTGGCCATAGCTTGAGCTCTAGTTTGTACCATGCACTGATCCGATGCACTTAAAATTTGGGACCGCCCGAAATTTTTTTTACGCTAACAATTGAATGGTACCACCTTGCTCAGCTCGTCGACCTAATTCTTATGGGCTAAGTCTCCTATAAGCATCTCGGGGGGTCTCAGACTCACTCCGAAAGGAGTTTTACTCCTCGCTTAGGAATACTGCAGTAGCCGAATCCCAAAAAAGTCAATGTTGCTCAAAGTCCTGCGAGAATCATGCCCAGGTATAGGAGTCCACACAAATAGTCAGATCTATCGGCGAACCCTCAACTGCAAAGTATGAGTAGGAATGTGGCAGTGATCGAACCCCTGCTACTAGATCTGAATGGCGGATCTGAGTGTTGCGACTGCTACCAAACCTAAACTGCAAGATCTGGATGGCGGATCTGATAGATCTGATTGGCAGAACTGATTGTTGCTACTGCAATAGAACTCCACCTGCTAGATCTGATCTTGCAAAGATGATGCGTGATCCAGAGAGAGACACAAGAACTATGGTCTTAAGGAGTGTCAGGTGCTACATATCGCAATATATATAAGGGTCTGATAGTAGTACTCGGCCCAATCTTTCAGGGCACTAACCAAGGAAGATCAACCGTACCCGTAGCCGTACAACCCGACTACCCTATCGTACGCGCGAGTAATCTCCTCGAGTGTTGTTCTCGGTGTATTGTAGTAGCAAGACGGCAGACGGTTCTATGGCGAGGTTTCAAGAGAGCCTAGGGGCTTTCCGATATACCCAGAGGGTACTTGGAAGATAGTCCGTGTGCAGTTATGTCTAATGCGCTACTACTCGAAGGGGTACCCATAGGGGTTACAAGGGAGTCCAACAAGCGTGACAACCTCTTGTATTTCCTGCGTGCATGCCTCCCCAAATCTGCAGCTTTATGCGCTCAATGACAGATCCTGTGGTTTAAAGATGCCGGAACATGTCTCTAGCCAAAAAAAAATTGCTAAAAATTAGAGATCCCACCGGCCCTGGAAAGTGCTCTAATACCACTTGTTATGCTCTTGACCTGCAAGAAGATACCAGAATACAAAATATGCGAAAAAATATACCCAGAACATAGAACAATAAGAAATAACAAGAAGTATTTTATTATTCAGAAAGCAATGTTCACTTGCCTCTTCGAGGGGGCAACCTCCAATAGAGCTAGGCTCAATTACAAAATAAGACACGATGCTCCTCGAGGGGAGTCTCTATCCTTTATATAGGATTCATACATGCAATACCATGGGTCAATACCATGGTTCTTATTAATACCATCTATCTAATACCATGGCCCATTTACAACTAACTGTGGTCCCTCCTTTAAATGCGGGTCAACCACCTACAATTATTAATATGGACTTTATTGACTCTTTACTTAATTATAACTATGACTCGATCCTATTACATAAATAAGGGGGTTAGGGTTGGACCCTAACAATTGAGCAGGTTTATGTCAAAACCAGGGAAGGAGCACTGGACAGCAGTGAAGCGGGTTTTCAAGTATTTGCGTGGCACTAGTGATTATGGTTTATGCTACCAAGGAAGACCAGGATTGGACAGAGCATTAGATATTCGTGGCTTTGTTGATGCAGAATGGGCTAGAGATCTGAATCAGAGAAGATCTACAAGTGGCCCAGTGGGTATGTGTTTAACCTATTTGGAGGTGCAGTCAGTTGGATGAGTAAGAAACAATCTGTAGTGGCACTATCAACTACAGAGGCAGAATACATGGGAGCCACTCATGCAAGCAAGGAAGCAGTTTGGTTGCAGAGATTGTGTTCAAGTATGCGGTTAGTACAAGGAGCTATAAGGATAGACTGTGACAGCCAAAGTGCAATTTTCTTGGCAAAGAACCTTGCATATCATTCAAAGACAAAGCACATTGATGTTCAGTATCACTTTGTGAGGGATATGATAGAAGACAAAAAGGTGTTGCTAGTAAAGGTGGACACTTTGAAGAATACTACAGATGCATTGACAAAATATGTGAGCTCTGGGAAGTTCTCTTGGTGTAGAAAAACAATGGGCATTGCAAGGCTGGATAAATGACTAAGCTCTCTTGTGGCCCCCTGTGGAAAGAAAACAACAAGTGGGAGAATGTTGGGTTGTGTTATATTCTTTCCACGACTAACCCACGTATTTAACGAGGGGGTTAGAAGGGGGTCAGAGCCCCCCCTTCATTGCGCCGATTGCGTAGTGGGGGGAGTCACAAGAGGCTTGAGGGGTGCAGGTAACCCCACTCTATGGGGTCCGGGGCAGCACCCCGGAAAATTTTGGTTTTGGACCCTATGTTAGATTGGGCGCACCTACCTATGGTTTTGTGCATGATTTTCGCACATGGTTTTGGACGCGATGGTTTTCGGTCCATGGTATTGGATGTTTCGGCATGTATAAATATGTATTGTAACATTGAAAGGAACATAATGAAAAATCAAGCTGGTAGTCTCGGTTTTGGGATCCAGGGGAAAATCTTTGTGTATATGTGTTTTATGTGTTATGCTCTCACATTGCTTATTTTCTATGTTTTAAAATTCGTATGCAGGTAATTTATGTACGGGGTTAAAACCTACATTAGGTGTCAGGTAACATCGAGCATGCACCCTTCTTCATTTTACATTAATCTTATCTTACAAATAATCTCTAATGTTAAAGTGACCAATTCTAACATAGACTTAACTTGTAATATTTTTAATAATGATAAAAAATTATCGTTTACCTTAACTTTAACTCCACCCAAAAAAAATCACAACTCTACTCTTTTCCAAAAAAAACTTTACATGGCCTTGAATTTCCTTCTCATTTCAACTTCAAACTTGACTCATCATAACTTTAAAAATTAACATATGAATTAATCTGACCTAGACTCTTAATTTTCCTTTGAAACTTTCCACAACATTGATAACATAATTTGACTTAAGCTTTATTCTCCTTCATAGAAAAGTTGAAACCAATTTATATATATAAACAAAACAAAACACACTTCCCTCTTGTAACCATCCCAACTTGACTACGCATGAATTTAAACCTTGACTTATTAATATCCTTCCAAAACTGTTCCTTACAAAAATTCTTCCAGTTCATAATGGTCTTGAAATGAACCATCCCAGCTTGACTTACGCATGAATTTAGACCTTGACTTATTAATTGACTTATTAATATCTTTCCAAAGACAAAAATTCTTCACATTCATAATGCTCCTCAAATAAATAATAAAAACCTTAGAATGGCACTTTCATTATGTCTCCCACTAGAAGCAGTGCTATCCACATGGAGGTAGGGACTTAGAATGGCACTTTCATTATGTCTCCCACTGGAAGCAGTGCTATCCACATGGAGGTAGGGAAGGTTTTAAGTAATTACTCTTTCGTAGAAGCAAAATGAAAAAATACATACCTTTAAAAATCACACCTATCTCACACACCATTCGAAACTACGTCCTTTTAACTAACACTGCCTCATTTTTCGAACTCACAAATCATGGACAGATCCCTCTTTCATTGCTTCAAAACATAGGTCCCATCATTTTGCTGGTCTCACTGTAGGTACACAGCAGATCTGTCCATGTCTTGATCTCTGCTGCTCCACGTGCATATCACGCTGTATCTTTTACCATCTCAAAAACATCGTGTACGGATTTCAATTTTTAAGCAATGCTAGCGACTACATTTAGAACCTCCCTTTGATATCATTTGTTAGATATAATAGCCATTTACCAAGTAAGGGACACACAAATATAACCCCAAAAATCTTAAAGGAGGAATATATTATAAAACCATATTTTCTTGCGTGTTTGTATTGTACAAATGGTCACAATATATAGTCTAATGTAATGGTCACAATATATAGTGTAATGCTCACAATATATAGTGATCGTAACCATTATCACAAAATTCGTTTTTTTGGTTCAAACCAATTTTTCAACTTCCTCCATTACATCTCTATGATTTTCTCATTAAATCTTTATCCCTATTTCCACCCATTCCTTTCAATCTCTCAATCATACATAGTCTTTGATGCTTGGTATACATCATTAGATTTCTCATTACATAATTTAGATATTAAATATCATTCACAAGTGGGAGTTATTGGGTCATGTGGTTGGTGGCTAACTAATCCATCAACTTTCACTGACAAAAATTCATGAGATAAGATCAGGCAGTATGGGCACAAGGGTTGTGCCCATCCCCAATCCCCTTGTGGATCGAGGACAAGACTGCAACCTCAGGAAAAAGGCTGAGAAAAAGGCTAAGAGCCAATAGATGCAAGGAGGAGAGAAATAGTTAACGAGAAAAACATTAGACAACAAGAGGGTTGGTGGGATCTCTCTTGGCTACTTCTTGATTGTATTGATTAAGCTTTCTCAAGGACATGGTGAGTCCACTGGTTGCTAGTAGGAGAATGCAACGAGTTACTGGAGCTAAAACAAAGAAGACCATGCAGTGTTGGAGTTGGTTGTTGAGTCATATGTTCTATGATTTTGGGTGTTATTCCGTGTAATGTTGTGTTTGAGGGCACTAGACTAAGTTTCTATTCCTAAGAGGTCAATGTGAGGCTCAATGGATGATCAAATCTCTGTGGTGCTTATTGTATAGCTGATAAACAGCCTGGATAGAGAAATTTAGGTCACTATGGTGCTTGATGGAGAGATGATAAACCACCTGGATAGTGGATTGGAGGCTCTTGTGGTGCTTTCTATGAAAAGATAGTTGATAAACCATGTAGACAATGCATTCAACCTACATGATTGAACAATACCCCATCCAGACCTTGGGCGAAGCCCTGTGAATGAACTCAAAAAATGAATGAGTCATTGTGGTCCTTACTACCAAGTGGAAGTTGATAAACCACCTGGATAATAGACTCCATCTCCTGAGTGTATGATAGAGCCATTGGTGTGAATTATCCCTAAGCACACATGTCCTCAGACTTTGAATCTGACTCGACGATGGTTAAGAAAGATATGGCGTAGCTAGCCTATGGTTGGGTGGAGAGTGGAAGTCCCTACTTCAATTGCTGGCCATTTTAACACACTTAGATAATTATAATGGTTTTGCATATTTGGATTATGAGTTGTGGAATTCCATGTTATGCTAATGACTAATGCATGGTCTTGTATATTCATGAAAGAATGTAGATGTTCACTATTATATACATGACTTAAAACCATCATATATGTCAATGGTTATAATGAATGGTTGCACTGTGAAATTTGTTGCCATACTCATTATTTGTAGGATATCTTATATCTTGTGAGTTGAATGAATATTTGGTTTGTGTTGATGACAACTTAGTTCATGAATGATGTGATCATCTATGGTTTTATGCACAATCATATTATTACTATGACTAGGGATTGTAACAACTTCAAGGATCAGAGAGTTCATAATCTTTGAGAGACATATTTTAGATCTATTTGAGTGTTGTGCATCCTTGTGGGCCTTACGGATTCATCTCTCATTGCACAAGTTTAACCAGTCTATAATGGACATCAAAATTGGATTACATTATGTGCTTTTTCTTATAGTGTTGTAGGCTGTGTGAATTGGATTTCAAGCCATGCCCTTTTTCTATTATCTTGAATCGAGTGTAATTGGGCCCTTGCTTGTGCCCTATTTCTTATTATGCTCATAACACACTAATCCAAGGATCAATGTTTAGTCCTTGGACCATATTTTCTAGGAAGTTTGGCATTCAGCCTGTAACACCCCCTCTCCCCCCTCCTTTGCCTTAGAAAAATTCCCTTTCTTCCCTCTTTCTGTTTCCTTAGTGTGTCATCAGAATCTGGAAGTATGGGGGTCTGGGGATGGTAGGGGATAGCCACAATTGTGATAGTACAGATTTCTCCAAATCTAGATCTCCCTCTAAGTGAATCCCACATTTGGGGAGGTCACCCCATGTGAAATTCGAGTCACTGAATAGGACCAGACATATTCCAACTTATATTTGTATTAGGATCTAGGAACCCAGGAGTTAGCAAGATCAACATCTTTGAGCAAGCCTGGATTTCCCCTAGGTCGGATAAGACCTTTCCAACATTTATATGGGGCCCATGTCACATAAACAAGGTTTTGACCATGTCAGTTACCTTACATGTGGAGTGAATCCAGTGATTAGGGAATGGAAAAGGGCACACGCCTTTCCAAAACCTAGAAAATAGTTGAATTAATTTTCGTTCTTAGTGTTGGAGGGTTGTCCCTCTAGCAGAACCTTGTGACAACAGAACCCTTCCAATAGGCTATCCAGGGTTCAAGGATCCAAGGGTGGCAGGTGTTTGCACATATGCATATGCCCAAATCTAGCTAGGGCTGCATGCACTCGTGATATAACAAAGGGTTGTGTGGACCTTGCACTATGCTGGAATGGAAGTACCACAAGGGTTGGGGACCATGTGGAAGAATGATGATGGCGTCGCTTAATTTAAATGGCTAAACTTTTGATAGTCATAAATTTCAGTTTGGGAGTGAGATTGAGGTAAAATTTATATTGTCATAAGTCTCTTGATGAGTTGGACACGTGATGTTTTTTTTTCTATTTTTGAGATTTGAAGACTTCAAGAAAAAGAGGCCATCTGACCCCATCTTCGTAATATACCTTATAGATTTAGTCAAAATATGTAGGTAACACCTCCCACAACCCAAGGTAGGACAAGGGGGTGGGAGGGTGGTTACAAAAAGAAACCATCATTAGCTTGCACTCACCCACAAAAATGTTGATATACAAGATTATGGTGATCAAATTTGATGTGGTGTTGGTGAGGGCATACACAAAGTTGGTTATTATGATGCATCTTCATTGGAAAGGGTTTTAGTGGTTTAGTGCATGTTATATTTTTTTGTGCCTTTATAAATCATCCCTAATCCCCTTATGGATATTACTCTTAAATATGAGTAAAACATTAATGGAGAATGTGACAAGGGGAAGTTATTGAATATTTAGTGCTACATTCTATAAAAAAGAAAGAACACTATGCATACTAAGGACCTTTATTCCCTCGTTCATATTATTCCATGGATAATATTAAGGTCTTCTAAAGGTATTTATTTTATTTAGTTTTTGTATTTGCGACACATCATTTTTTAGGGAGTAGCAATACTATATGGAATATAATGAAAATTTGCAAGGGAGTATGGGGGTCTAGGGCTGGTAGGAAGTAGAAAAAATTGTGACAGATTGGATTTCTCCAAATCTGGATCTCCCTCTAAGTGAAGCCCACATCCAGGGAGTTAGTCCCATGTAAAAGACGAGTCACTTCAATACCATACATTTTCCAACTTATATTTGTATTAGGATCCAGGAATCTAGGAGTTGGAAGGACCAAGATCTTTGAGCAAGCTTGGATTTCCCCTAGGTTGAATAAGACCTATTTAGCCTTTATATGGGGTCCATGTTGCATAAACAAGGTTTTTCCCATGTCAGTTACCTTACATGTGGAGTGAATCCTGGAATCCAAGAGTGGCAAAGGGCACACACCTTTCGACAACCAGGATAAGTATTGAATCTATTTTTGTTCTTAGCATTGGAGGGTTGGCCTTCCAGGAGAACCATGTCACAACATAACCCTTCCAATAGGCTATTGAGGGTTAGGGGATTTGGGGGTGGCAAGTGTTTGTACATATGCATAGGCCTAGATCTAGCTAGGTTTGCATGCACTCACAATATAGTGTAGGGTTGTGTGGACCCTGCCTTATGTTGGAATGGAAGTACCATGAGGGCTAGCGACCACGCAGAAGAATAATGATGAAGTGGCCTAATTTAAATGGATAAACTTCTGATAGTCATAACTTTCAATCTGGGAGTCAGATTGAGGTGAAATTTATATCTTCAGAAATCTCTTAACGAGTTGAACACGTGGTGGATTTTTTTTTCTATTTTTTGAGATTTGAAGACTTCAATAAAAAGAGTTTATGTGACCCCATCTTCATAATATACCTTAGAGATTGAGTCAAAAAAAGCAGGTAACACTTCCCATAACCTGAGATAAGATAAGGGGGTGGGAGAGTGGTTACAAAAAGAAACCATCATTAACTTGCACTCACCGACAAAAATGTTGATATTCAAGATTATAGTGATCAAATTTAATGTGGAGTTGGTGAGGGCATATGCAAAGTTGGTTATTATGATGCATCTTCATTAGAAAGGGTTCTAGTGGTTTAGTACATGCTATATTTATCTGTGCCTTTATAAATCATCCCCAATCCACTTATGGATATCGCTCTTAAATATGAGTAAAATATTAATGGAGAATGTGACGCGCAAAGTTATTGAATATTTAGTGTTACATTTTATAAAAAGAAAGAACATTGTGCATACTAAGGACCTTGATTCCCTTGTTCATACAATTTTATGGATAATATTAAGGTCTTGTAAAGGTATATATTTTATTTAGATGTTTTATTTGTATGCATCATTTTTTATGGAATAGCATTACTATATAGATTATAATGAAAATTTACAAAGGAAAATTTCCAAATTTGACTACAACAATGTCTTATAGGATTCATACATTTTATGTGTAAGGTTTTGGATAATTTTAAAACTAGAACTCTATCAACTTGATCCCATATTGTGATTCAAAGTTCAACACCTCAATTTTTACACCCACACATAAGAACTACGTGTGCATTAAAATGCATAGTTTACCTTAATATTATGGAATTTGCAATGAAAATATTTTTTTTTCAAAAGTATTGGATGTTGCATGTATATCAAGATATGTGTAAGAAGGGGGCACCTCAACTAAATTTCTTTTCTATGCGAGGTTCGATGTTGTTTTTTCTTTCTTGGACTTATTGAAGACAATTGCATTTGCTTTCGTAGATTTACTTACAAGCCATGAATATCACAAAACGTAATCAAAATATCAAAGTGTCTCACAATTTTATATATCATGAGTATATATGTACATTTTACTTTATAGGTTTTTAAGCATGAACTATCTCTCCTTTGCTTGATAAAATTGTCATCAAGAAGGATAACTTTGGCTTTGGATTACAAAAATGAAATATTAACAATTAAATGACATTTTTATGATTCTTTTGAAAATTTCCTTACCATTCCTTTTGCTAATCAAATCAAGAGTTCCATTCCATTTTTCTCTCTTTTATGGTTCTACTTTTCTCTTTTACTTCTAAATCTATAGGATTGATTTACAAAAAAATATTTTAAAAATGAATTATGAAAACCAATCATAGTTTATAAATTAAATTTTTTTCTCACTTATTTTATTCATTAATTAATTTAATAACTTTTATTTATTTTGAATTTTATATTATCAAATTTGATATGAATAATTGCCAAATTGAATTGATAATAAAAAAAATATTAGCAAATTGAAAAAATTCCCACTTTTTCTTTTTATTAGTCAAGTCAATAAATTTATTTTTCCTTTTCTATCTTATTTTTAATTTTATTAAAAATTATAAATTATTACCAACTATACAACATTTCTTTAAATAATTTTCTAGCTTTCTCCTTTTTCAAATAATTCTCTTACTTTCTTATTTCATAATAAAATAATTTCCCCACTTTCTTCCCCTTTCAAATAATTCTCCCACACTATTATTTATTATTTATTAATAAAGTCCATAAACCACTTATATTTTAAAATATTAAAAATAATTTAAAATATTCAAATCCTATTTTTAATAATTTTCCTACTTTCTTCGCCTTTCAAATAATTCTCCCACACTATTATTTATTATTTATTAATAAAGTCCATAAACCACTTATATTTTAAAATATGAAAAATAAATTAAAATAATCAAATCCTATTTTTATAAATTAAATAATCTCCCTTTTAAACTTATATTCTTCGTACTAAAATTATATTAAAATCAAATCTATATTTAGTCTAAAAAATGACACCAATTTTTTCCATGTGTTTATTTCTTAATATTGATGGAAACATAATCATATTTTTATAAATTAAAAAAATCCCCCACTGTCTTCGCTTTTGTTAGTCTCACATAAATCCAATCAATACCTACCCGAGAAAATGACATCACTATCTTCCATGTGCTACATTTTTCAACATTAACGTGAGCATCATTTTTCAACATTAATGGGAATAAAATTATGTTCCTGTAAATTAAAGATTTTTTTGTTTTGCTTTGCTTTTACTTAATAAAATTAATATATAATTTAAAAAAGACACCAATAACATTTTCTATCTATATATTTTAGCATTTGCTATCTATATATTTCAGCTTTCAGAGTAATAGCATTTTCTATCCATATATTTCATTTTGTGTATTAAATTAAGTTCTATAGTATAGGGAAATGAGTAAGTTTAAAATAAAATAAAACAAAACAAAATTAAATGTCATTTTAGTTGGGGTGATGTTGTAGTCATGTAAATGTTCTTAACAATTTAACATTTACATGTCAGCGCAATTAAAACAAAATAAAAAAGCAAAAATAATATAAAACCAAAAATAGGAGAGATGATGTAATGTACATAAATGAGTGTAAATATTTGAATGTCGACTCAATTAATAATAAAAAGTTAAAAGCAATCAAGGTGATAAAACTCAATTCTTTATATTGTAATTTTGTTTTTATTAAACAAATTTCAAACAATTTTAACCTATTGTAATAGGAGAGATGTTGTAATGTATATAAATGAGTGTAAACATTTGAATGTCGACTCAATTAATAATAAAAAGTTAAAAGCAATCAAAGTGATAAAACTCAATTCTTTATATTGTAATTTTGTTTTTATTAAACAAATTTCAAACAATTTTAACGTATTGTAATGATGTTTTTATTAATAAAATTACAAACAATTTTTTAGATAAAAAAAAATCATAATATACTATTACATTAAAATATGTAACATATAAATATCAGTTATAAACTAAAATCAATTTTACTGTATAAATTAAAAGAAGTGCTACAATGCTATAATATTGCGTTGGAAGGCGCTAATAAATTGAGATGTGAAATAAATTAATTAGAACATAAATAATGGTGGGAAGTGACTCCTAATAAGTATATTTGTTTACATATTATTTCTATCCATTTTTTATTCAAGGACTTACTTAAATTATAGTGGGAAGTAACTTATGGTAAATACGTCATTTTCATAAAATCACTTCACAAATATCTAAAAGTCATGCATGAATATTAAAAACATATCCATAAATTGTGGCATAAAATGTTTATGCAGTTATGCACATATATTATGGAAATGTTACAATAAGACTTTCAAGCTATTGTCTAATCAAATGTTTGAAAAACATATTTTTTAAAATATTGAAAAATAAATATTTATCTTTCAAAGTTAAACAACAAATCAATTGCTAGAGCCATGCTTTGGCAAGAACTAATAATGATTTTGTATCCATATTTAAATTTAATTATTAAGCACACAAAATTGAATACTTACAATATTCTTAACCATGGTTATTCACCCCACTTTACCATGGATGTTATTAACTTGTCAATAAGGTTTCTTGCAATACCATGAACCAATCAAAATATTTTATAAATATTTTATTTTAATTTAATTTTATAACATTTTTTAATTAAGTAAAAAAAATATACATTTGAGATATATATAAACCCTCTATTCTCACTACTACTAAAAATATTTTTATGGATATTCCAAAGAAATTAAATCAAGGTTTGGATTTTGTATCCATATTTAAATTTAACTATTAACCACATAAAATTGAATCCTTACAATATTCTTAACCATGGCTATTCACCCCACTATAACATGAATATTATTAACTTGTCATTAAAATTTCTTACAATACCACTAACCAATATTTATTAAATACTAATATTATGATTAAATAATTTTTTTTAACACATTAATTCCATTATTTCTATGGGTAGGGCAGCTGCTTCTTTGCTTCCTTTTCTTCTTAACATGAAATCCCACAGAAGACCGTAGTCCTCCTAGATACAAGGCCTTGCCTAGTTTGTGTATTATTTGGATGGGTGCTTATCTTTTATCTTGTTCAGCACTTTGGGCATTGAAATGTGTTCACGCAGGATTGAAGTTTGGTTGCATATTTTTTAAATTTAATTTTGCATATACATCTGGATGTTTTTATTGACAATATTTTCATTTGGTTCTTCAAAACCTGTTGTATAGTTTCTTTGTTGGTTGTTCTCTGTCTTTTTTCATCTAATACAATGTTGTTAAAAAATTATCAATATCGTGAGTTATCAATACCACATGATTCATTTTACAATTAAAATACTTTAAAAACATTTTATTTTTTATTTTATTTTATCACAACTTTTTAATTAAATAAAAAAATGGATATAATTTTGAGATATATCTGAACCTTCTACTCTCACTACTACTAAAAATGTTTTCATGGATATTTAAAAAAAATTATATCAAGGTTTTAATAAAATGAGAAATTAGAATATTTTTATACATATAGAATAGAAATTTATATAATACTAGTCTAGATCCATCTTAACTCTAGATCTATTAAGTATCGAGAAGGACCAAATCTCTTTTAAATTCGAAAATAATTTACACCTCAAAAAATTTGATCCCTATCCAAAATTAAAATAAACCTAAACTCATATTAATAACAGTCCGATCATATTTTTCATAAATTTAAAAATTTTCTACCATATTCAGTTGGGTTACTTTCACCAAAATCAAATCAATATTCTACATTAATTAAAAACCACACTGCTTTCTTCCTTTTTTTGAAAATTATCATTCATTGCAATCTCGGAAATTCCATCACAAGTCAATTTATTTCCATTTTTTCACAGTTTACCTGCTCAACAATTTCGTTTTTATCCATACAAAGGAAATGGGGTCAATGAGTTCCCTCGACAATGACAGCACTTTCTTCCCCATTAGCTCCATTTTATCGTTCTCTCAATTTTCTCATTGCCTTACAGTTTCCCCGGCTCGAATAAATTTACATTTTCCACATAAGCAGTACTTTATAAATAGATGTTATCTACATAAAGAATTACACAACTCACAGCCTTAAGGGTTTGAAGGCCGCTCGAGTCACAGAGTGAGAAATGGATCATAAAAGTTTTGTTCCTCTTATGATGTTTATCTGCTCTGCTATCATTGACGTCCATGTTGCCGTAGCAATGTCTATCAGTTGTTCGACTGAGAAACCATTTTCCGCTGAAGATGATCAATATCTGTATTACCAAACGGGCCGAATAAGTTCCATGAAACATGTTTCCCATGATTTTGTTGTGAATGAGCGTAATATGCTGGAGGAAGCTTATCACGATAAAAAGGTTGTTGAGGCCCTTTTGAACTTCAAAAAGGGCATCACGTCTGATCCATATGGATCGCTCTCCAACTGGACGGCCGAAAATTCAGAGCACTTGTGCTGGTGGACCGGTATTTTCTGCAACTTACGCCAAAAGAGAGTGGTTGACATAATGCTTCCCGGGTTAAAGTTGCAAGGTACCATTTCTCCATTTCTTGGCAACCTCTCCCTTTTGATCACTTTAAATCTTAGTGATAATATGTTGACAGGAAGTATTCCACCGGAGCTTGGGCAGATTAGAGCATTAAGAGGGCTTGTGCTCAACAATAATCTACTTGAGGGTTCGATTCCAAAGTTACTGTGTAATTGTACATACCTTCGTTGGGTTGGGCTTGCATTTAACCGCCTGACAGGGGTTATTCCAACAGAATTTGGTAATTTGGTCAGGTTGGAAGGTTTGGACTTGGCCAACAATAGTTTAAGTGGTAGTATTCCAGCTTCTCTCGGCAACTCCACTTCTCTTCAATATTTACATTTTAAAGGCAACCATTTGAGTGGTACACTTCCAATAGAATTTGGTCATCTCGTCAAGTTGGAATTTCTCTTATTGTCCAAGAATAGTCTACATGGAAGTATTCCAACTTCTTTAGGCAACTGCACTTCGCTCCTGCTTCTGTATATTGATGGTAACCAATTGAGTGGCCCAATCCCAGTAGAATTTGGTCGTCTTGTCAAGCTGGAAGAACTTTTCTTGGACCGCAATAGTCTCAGTGGAACTATTCCAAATTCTCTTAGAAATTGCACATTACTTCAAATGTTATCAGCTGGGAGAAACAAATTCAATGGTCCAATGCCCTCAGATATGGGTATGATGAAAAGCCTATCTTATCTTTGCTTTTCCTTCAACTCACTAAGTGGCCACATCCCTCTAACAATTTCCAATTGTACTAACCTACAATATTTGATTTTAGATACAAACAATCTTATGGGTAGCATTCCAGAAACTATTACAAGATTGAGCAAACTTAAATTTCTTTCCCTATCAAACAATAATTTAGTTGGAGATATCCCACATAGCATAGGTCAGTTAAAAGCTCTTTCACATGTATATCTATATAACAACAGTCTTTCTAATACTATACCTGATAGTATTAGTAGTTTAACTTTCCTTAAGTATTTAGATTTATCAAAAAACAATTTAGAAGGACCGATTCCTGAGGCCATTGGCAGCTGCACTTCTCTGATTATCTTTTCTGCTCACACTAATAATTTCTCTGGTACTCTGCCAAAAACTTTGGCTAATTGTACCTACATTCAGCTGTTGGATTTAAGGAAAAATTGGTTGACAGGTGAACTTCCTTTGTACCTGCAATTTTTTAAACAACTCAGGGTTTTAAGCTGTGGTTACAATAACTTCTATGGTGGTATTCCTCAATGGATAACAAATCTCACCAATTTGCATGTGTTAGATTTATCTAACAACAATTTTAGTGGAAGAATGCCATTACATTTGGAAAGGCTTCAAGGATTTGCAATCAATATTACATCTTCACCAGAGAAAACATTACCAGAGGAAATGATGATTGACATGAAAGGAAGTGAGTATAGTCTATTATATGTGTTACCTACAAACACAATATTTGATTTGTCTAGTAATAACATTTCTGGAAAAATTCCTATAAGCATAGGAAATTTAAGCAGTTTGCGATTGCTGAATTTATCTGGGAACCAATTGGAAGGGCCAATACCTACATCTCTTGGTAACATATTTACTTTGGAGCAGTTGGACTTATCCAAAAATAATTTGGATGGACAAATCGCTGAAGAGCTTTCTAAATTACATGAGTTGGCTAGTCTGGATGTTTCATCAAATAAGCTTTGTGGATTAATCCCTACAGGGACACAATTTTCCACTTTCAGTTCAACTTCATTTCAAAAGAATAACTGCTTGTATGGTTGTCCTTTAAATCCATGTAGTGGAAAGGAAATACCTATGGCAAAGGATAACAATAAGAATACAGGTGGTGAAGTTAAAGTGGGATGGCTTAGTCATGTTGATGAAAAGATGTCATTGATATCTTTGGGAATAGGAATAGGAATTGGTATTTGGGGAGTAGTTGGTGTATTTATCTTTTGGGAGAAGGCCTCTAATTGGGTGTTGGCCATATCACCTAACAAACCACAACCTTTTTGTGGAGTATATCAATTTGCTACATAATGAGTTATGAGTAAGCTTTATTTTGTAGTAAATAAAAAACATCTTTGCTGTACTCGAATATTGTGCTCAAATGAATGAAAAGGACAAAAAGGAGATGGCATCTTTGTTCTACTGTAATGTTTATATAACCAAAATCATAACAATGGATGTGTAACAGCTGCGTCCCTCTGATGCAACTTTGCCACATTATTGCACACTACTATGATGTCTGGAATGGATGTTAACAAATAGTACACAATTTCGACTTTTTCGAATAGTACACTATTTCAAGCCTTTTAAAAAAATTAAATCTTGTAAATCAATATTTGCATTCAATCTGAAACGAAATGGCCAAATCAATATTTGCGTTTAATCTGTTGTAAGCGACAAGAGCTTTTGAAAATTATGGCTCTCAATCAGGGCTTTTCAAATCAAGCACATAGAAGCTTGGACCTAAAAATGTAAAGTGCTTAGCTGAATTTGCAAATAACCAGAAACCAATTATGAGGATATCACTTTGTCTAGCTGCAAAATCATAATCAAGTATATAATTGTTACAGAGAAGGTTGTTCTATTTTGCAATCCAGAACACGTTCTAGTGAAACCATGACAAAATAGTCCAGACCAAGGCTGTTTCCCTATTGAAGATCCCGAAGTATCTATGTTCAAAGTCAATTCAGGTTGGATGTGGCAATTATATATATATATGTGTAAAAATAGAAATTATGGGTATAGTGAAAAATTAGAAGGGAAGGAATTGCATTGGCATGTCATTTAAGGAATCCATTGTTACGGAGTGTAAGTTTACAAAACATTATGAAGAAAATAATGGAATAAATTCAGACCTATACATGATTCAGTGGATAGGAATGATATATATGTTCAGGTTTTGTTTATATGGAGCAAGGGTTGATCACAAGTTATATCACACTTGTCTATTTGAGATTGTTCATATATTAAGAACAAAATGTAACCTGGATAATATGTTAATTGCACGCTGGTTTTGAAGCCAACAGAAAGAGCCATAGCACAACATATAAATATGGTTGTTGAGACCACTCAAACATTCTACGTTGGTACATTGTTTAGATTGCGAGTATGTCAAACGTCAAGGCAACAGAATAAAAGAAAAACTAAAATATTAACATTGTCCATAGCCGAGCAGAAGATAAAGCATGCTTGCCTATCTCCAGACGAGAATGTGGTAAAAAATTGAAAAGGGAAGAATATGGTAATTACTTTTTGCTCTGTTTCCTAAGGTAATTGAAAAACTGAAAGGGGAGGAATATGATAATCACTGTTCGTTCTGTTTACCAAGCTAATTGAAAACTTGAAAGTGGAGGAATATGGTAATCACTGTTTGCTCTGTTTCCTAAGCTTGTTGAAACACCTAAGACTTAGAGATAATGCTTACATGATAAATTGAAAGATTTAAGATTTAGAAATAATGTTTACATGATAAGTTTAAAGTTAGTTTGTGATTTTGTTGAGGGAATATCTTAACTTTTTATCTATATTTGGAATATATTGGATCTTAATCTAACTATATATATATTTGTGAATGAAATGTGAAACTATATATGTATATGTATCATATTTGTGAATGAACTGTGAAAAATAGTTTTTTGTGTGCATTTCTGCTTTCTTTGTATAAGCTGGAAGCTATACTATAAGCTGGAAGCTGTACAAGAATAGGGATGGAATTGGTGCAGTAGAGTTGTGACCAAACAAAATGACGGATATGTTAAACAATATGATCGTTTTCTTGCAAAAATCAGATCCTGTAGATAAGAGGCTGCTATATAAAACTTGGGCTGTTCTCCTACCTTAGGTTTTTGAGCATTTTCAATGCTGTCTTTTAGGTTGCTGGTTGTTGTTTGAATAGGGAAAATGAAGAAAGAAACTACATATTCAGTTATACATTAACCAAGAAAAATATATAACAGATTTGAAAACTGAATTCAAACACATGCATAAACACACAGGATTTACGTGGTAAAACCTTGACAGGGTGTCAAGAAAACATCCACGGGGCAAGGGATTGGAATCTCTATTAATTCAACAATGATTCTACACGATTACATTTCTCGGGCATTCACTAGTTTTATAGTAGCCTCCTCTGTTACATAACTGCTATTTCGGTATAGAACTAACTAGTTACATTTTTACCCAATTTTACATAATTCATTGTCAAACTTCCAACAAACTCCACCTTGACAACAATTTTCCTAATCCCTTGCCCATGCCCATTCATCATCTTTTCTGCAAGCCAAGAGAAGCTAAACACCATCGTAGCTTCTCTACTGTAACTGGCTTTGTGAATATGTCTGCACAATTCTCTCGCGTATGGAGCTTTTGAAGAGCTACTTCTCTGCCATCGATCATGTCTCAGAAAATGATACCTTACATCAATGTGCTTGGTTATGCTGTGATAAGCAGGATTTGTAGCCAAGTGAATAGCACTTTGACTGTCACAAAGTACATTCACTTTCTCCTGTGTCCTTCCAATCTCATCGAGCAGACCCTTTAACCAGATTGCTTCTTTACTGGCATCTGAAGTAGCTATATATTCAGCTTCGGTAGTGGACAACGCAACTATTTCTTAAAGCTTTGACATCCAATTAATTGCTCCACCTACAAGAGTAAAAACATAACCTGTAGTAGATCTTCTTTTGTCCAAATCCCCTGCATAGTCAGCATCTACATATCCACAGACTGATTTTTCACTATCATTAAAGACGATGCAACGGTCACTTGTGCCTCTTAGATATTGAAGCACTCATTTCACTGCTTGCCAATGTTTTTTACCTGGATTTGCCGTGAACCTGCTGACAACTCCAACTGCATGTGAAATGTCAGGTTTTGTAGATACCATCACATACATTAAGTTGCCTACAACATTTGCATATGGTACATGAGACATATACTGCTTTTCTTCATCAGCTTTAGGACTCAAAACTGAAGAAAGCTTAAGATGGGAAGCTAGTGGAACATTAACAGGTTTCACATTGTTCATAGAGAACTTTTCAACTACTTTCTCCACTTACTTCGGCTGTGATAACGAAAGCTTACCATTTTTCCTGTCTCTGTGTATCTCCATGCCCAAGATACGTTTTGCTACTCCAAGATCCTTCATATCAAACGTCCTAGAGAGTTGAGCCTTTAACCTGTTGATTTCTTTCATGCTTTTGCTTGCAATAAGCATATCGTCAACATACAAAGCTAAGATAATGAATATGCCATTGAAACTTTTGAAGTATACACAATGCTCATACTCACTTCTTATAAAGTTCTGGCTCACCATGAAGGAATCAAACTTCTTGTACCATTGTCTAGGAGACTGCCTCAGACCATACAATGATTTCCTGAGCTGGCAAACTAATCTTCTGCTGCGACCTTGTACAAAACCTTATGGTTGTTCCATATATATCTCTTCATTCAAATCAACATGTAAAAAAACTGTTTTAACATCTAACTGTTTTAACTCAAGATTAAGTAACACAGTTAGTGCCAACACAGTACGAATAAAAACAAGTTTTACAACTGGAGAAAAAATCTCATGAAAGTCTATACCTTCAACCTGAGAATAGCCTTTTGCTACCAGTGTCGCCTTATACTTTTCGATACTTCCATCAACTTTCTGTTTCAGTTTGAAGACCCACTTGCATCCAACAACACTTCTCCCTTCAGGAAGCTCTACAAGATCCCAAGTATTGTTCTTGGCTAAGGAATCCATTTCTTCTTCCATAGCTGTTTTCCATTTTTCGCTATTTGTATCATCTATTGCTTCCTGATAACAAGAAGGTTCCCCATCTTTAGTAATCAAAGCAAAAGATGAAGCAGAATCTTCATACCTTTTGGGAGTTTTTCTTTCCCTTGTAGACCTTCTTAGAGCGACTGGTTGTTGAACTGGTTCAGAAGCTTCAATGGCTTCCCTTGTGTCTTCAACACCTTTTTCTCTAGAACTCTCTCCTTCCTTTCGACTATCGCCGAAAGGTCTAGCCTCCAACTGAACTCGTTGATTTGGCGATACCTATTCCTGTTCAATTCTTTCAGCATTTGATTTTAAAAGAAAGGATTCATCAAATGTTACATTTCTACTAATGACTATCTTCCGCAATGTAGGATCCCACAACCTATATCCTTTCACTGCATAGTCATACCCAACAAAGACATAACATTTCGACTTTGGATCTAATTTTGAATGCTGATTTTTTGAAATAATAGAATAAGCATCACAACCAAATATCCTCAAATGTGAATAATCACAACACTGACCTGTCCAAACTTCTTCAAGAATTTTACAATTAATTGCTACTGAAGGTGATCTATTAACTAAATAACAAGCAGTAGATGCTGCTTCTGCCCACAACTCCCTTTGCAAGTTAGCATTGTTGATCATTCTTCTGGCTCTTTCCATAAGAGTCCGATTCATACGCTCAGCAACACCATTTGTTGAGGAGTATGAACAACAATTTTGTGTCTAATAATTCCCTCATCCTTACAGTATTGTTCAAATTCAATTGAAGTGAACTCACCACCATTGTCAGTTCTTAAACATTTAATAGATTCCCCTGTTCTTTTCTCTACCATTTCTTTAAATTGTTTAAAGACATTTAATACATCAACTTTCTTTTTTAGCATAAAGATCCAAACTTTATGGGAGAAATCATCAATAAACGTTAAAAAATATAGAGCACCTCCATATGACACAACAAGGGATGGTCCCCACATATCAAAATGAATATAGTCTAAAACATATTTACTATTATGATTTCCAACTTTAAATCTCTGTTTACACTGTTTTCCATACACACAATGTTTACAGAAATCTAACTTCAAGGATTTCAGATCGGGAAGAGATTTACGTTTCATCAGTATCTGAAGACATTTCTCGCTTATATGACCCAATCACTGATGCCATAGACAAGTACCTACTTCTTCCTTTTCTAACGCAACCTATGCTTCACTGACCTGAGTACTTCCTTTTAATCTATAAAGATTTCCGACCTTTTCTGTTTTCATAACCACTAGGGCTTCTTTAAAGACTTTCAAGACGCCATCCTGACCTGTAAACTTATAACCATCTGAATCCAACACTCCCAAAGAAATCAAATTTTTCTTCAAATCAGGTACATGTCTAACACTAGTTAATTTTCTAACAGTGTTATCATACATCTTAATCCTGATATCTCCCATCCCAATAGTCTGACATGACACATTATTTACCCATAAATACAGAACTACCATTTACATTTTCATACGAAGTAAACCAATTTCTATGTGGGCACATGTGATGAGAAGCACCAGAGTCTAACAGCCAACTATCTAAACCTTGAGAGACATTACATTCAGGTGAAGTTTCATCTATCATACATAATTCTTTAGCAGATAAAACTTCTTCTAGCATACCTGAATCGACCTGATTCGCTTCCTTCTTCGGGTTATCAGATTCCTTTCATTTCCAACAGTCTTTCTTCAAGTGTCCAATTTTATTACAGTGCCAACATTTTTCCTACACTTCTTTCCCTTCGATTTCGATCTGGAAGACCCCCTTGGTTTTTCTCCTCTTTCCTTTGAGCATCCTCTAGCTACCATGGCTTCTGATGCAGCTATTTCAATACTAGTTTTCCTTCGTACTTCTTCACACAGGAGAGCTCCCACCACTGATTCAAACTTCAAAGAATCAACAATGCTCAAACTGATTGAAGTTATGAGGTGATTCCATGACTCGGGCAGAGAACACAACAAGGTTATGGCTTTATCTTCTTCCTGAATTTTAACTTCCATATCTATTAATTGACATATAAGTGTATTAAAAACATTCAAATGTTTTGCAACATTTGAACTTTCTTTCATTCGAACACTGTATAATTGTCTTTTCAGATAAATTCTATTGGTCAATGACTTTGTCATATAGAGTTTTTCCAGTTTTCCCCACAATCCTGAAGCTGTAGTCTCTTCAACAATATTGAAGAGAACTTGTTATGAAACCAGCTCAAGAAAATATAGAAAATATAGATCAACGCCTTAGAATTCAGCCTCTTCGAGGGGGCAACCTCCTTTACATTACATAA
Source organism: Pinus tabuliformis (assembly GCA_031772625.1). Taxonomy (NCBI): domain Eukaryota; kingdom Viridiplantae; phylum Streptophyta; class Pinopsida; order Pinales; family Pinaceae; genus Pinus; species Pinus tabuliformis. The sequence continues at coordinate 1,023,876,652 of CM062811.1, read as the reverse complement.
ATGAACAATTCTTCGATATCCTCATCCTTGAAGAGTCTTCCCATTCGGTAAGGTCGCCATTTTTTAAGTGCATGTAGTATTGCCAACATTTCCTTCTGGTAAATAGCTTGCTTGAGATGTAGCAGTAAAAATACCCAATCAAAACATTTTTCACTACAATGTTGATCTACCTGTTGTTTCATTTGATTTTGCACTGAAGTGTCGTTATCCTTTAAAATTTGGAGAACTTGTTGTTGATGCTTGATGTGATCTTTCACTGCTTGAACATTTTTCTTCTTGATATGTCCTTCTATCTCTAGAGTTTGAGGAGTGGTAATTTCTTCTAATCCTTTACAAGATATGGTCGGATTCATTTCTTGATGCTCGATGTGATCTTTCACTTCTTGAACATTTTTCTTTTTGATATGTCCTTCTATCTTGCTAGTTTGAGGAGTAGTAATTTTGACCAATGAATTACAAGATATGGTTGGATTCATTTCTTCTTTCTCGGTGTGATCTTTCACTTCTTGAATCTTTTTCTTCTTGATATGTCCTTCTATCTTGAGAGTTTGAGGAGTGGTAATTCTTGCCAATGCTTCATAAGATATGGTCTGATTCATTGCTTCTTTCTCTGCGGTGGGGTCATGGTGTATGTCTTCTTCTTTTGATGTTTCTTGATCATTTTCTTCCTCCTCTTCATATTCTATGTAAAATAATTTCTTCTCAGCACACTTATGACCTTTAGTGCATTTGCTATCACAATTGTAACAAAGCCCTTTTTCTCTTTTTTCTTCCAATTGTTGTGGCGTAACCCTTGTAGGTTGTGGAAGGCTAGGAGAAACAACACTTCCATCTTTATAGTTGTGAGGGGTAGACTTCGTTGTTGCCATAATTTTACTTTCCAATATGTCACAAAGCCCTTTTACTATTTCCAATTGTTGTGGTGTTGCTCTAAAGAAGGTGTTGTTCTTTGTATCCTCATAATGTGCTATCATTTCCTCCGTGAGAATTGACCACGTAACAAGTTTTTTACGAGAACAAAGCCCTTTATACCATAAAAATTGATCTGGTTCTAAATATGAAGATGCAATACATACCTTTTGTAATAGTGGTACACCATGTAGATCAAAATATTGCTCCATCTGAAGTATCCAATTTACCGGATCCTTGCCATCAAACTTCCTCATCTTGTTTTTTATTGATTTTAAGACCTCGATCTTGAAACAACTGTAACTCTATAATTTAAAATATCTAAGTTCTGAAATTCGTACCTGTAGTAGCTCTCTATGTCCTCTTTCCAATGCCACCAGTCTGATCCAAATTGGATTCTCCAAGAAAGAGTTATAGACAATCTTCCAAGATGACCTGATTATAGAACTTTCCAGAAGAGCAAAGTTGTATGAAGTGCCACGTGTAAAGTTTTCAATATTTGGTTCTGAAAAAGATATACAAGAAACTACAGTCCGTCCTCTTTCTGTACCTTCTTACGAAATTTCAATCTGATTCCCAGAGAGAAAGTTATGACAATTTTCCTCAGATCACCTGTTTTGAATGTAATTCAGGAGTCTGCAAAAAGACCAACTTCCTCAGATCCTATCTCCGAAAATATCGCGCGAAAAGCTCTGAAATTCGGACCCAAGGTTCAGCGCGATTTCTTCTCAAATGGGTTTTTTTTTAGACTTTTGAAACGTCAGAGAAAAAAAAGTTATAATGAAAATGCCACGATGAGCTGTTTGGAGCAGCGAAACCCTAGAATCCAAAGCTCTGATACCAAATGTTATGAAACCAGCTCAAGAAAAGATAGATCAACGCCTTAGAATTCAGCCTCTTCGAGGGGGCAACCTCCTTTACATTACATAAATGAACAATTCTTGGATGATACAAATGAAAAGACCTCCTTTCTATATATAGGAGTCTAAGGGGTCATAACATAATGAGAGCCTACATAACAATAATAATGTAAGGGCACAATAATAACAATAGTGGGCTTCTATGGGGTGCAATAGTAACAATATGGACATTACATGGGTACATCAATATAATAAGTGGGTTCTACTAATAAAATAAGGGGTTATACTAATAGTATAGGGGCCTAACAAAATTTCATCCGCCAAACATAATTGGATGGTACTGAGAGTTCGGGCATCCAAGTCCTCTCAGTCTGAAGTAGTCACGGTTGCAGGTTTCTTAGTTGCCCCATCTAATGCCTTATGCAACCCTTGTTGCACAAGCAGATCCCCAACCTTTAGTTTCCAAAGAGAAAAATTGCTCTTTCCGGTGAATTTCTCCACCTTGAATTTTGCATTTGACATCTTGGCCATTTTTCTATTTTTCCTCCTAGGGTTTCACTCTTTCAGTCTAGGGTTTCAATCTTTAGTCTTTCAACTAGGGTTTATTTCCTTATTTCTCCAAGAATTTTTTTCCAATTTAACTGGAAAAAAACCCTTTGAACAAGAACCTTTTTTTCCTTTCTTTCAATTAAAAAAAAAAAAAAACTTTCCTTTTTCCCTTCAAATTAAAAAAAAAAAAAATTGTCCTTTTTCCCTTCAATTTACTCACATCCACCCTTTTATTTACTTTCTGAGGAAAAAAATTTCTGAGACAAAAAATTTATTTTTTTAAGAAAATACCCGGATCCACGTTTGTTGATCAGGCTCTGGCAGCACGCAGGGCAGAGTGTCTTCTTCAGCACACACTTCCTCTCTACTCCAGCACGCAGAGAATTTAGCAGATCAGACAGGTTCAGTACACACTTCCTCTCTGCTCCAGCACGCACTGGGCAGGCTCTTCCTTTCTGCTCCTTGCAAACTTCACGTAGATGGCAGGCTTTTCCTCTCTGCTCCAGCATGCAGAGGTCTCAACAACTCTTCGGGACTCTGGACAGGGGCAGGCTACACTGCTTTCTCAACAGCTGTTTCCAGCGCTCCATGGGACTATGGACAGGGCCAGGCTACGCTGCTTTCTCAACAGATGTTGCCAGCTCTGGCTTCCTTCCTCGACGGTTTTACGCAGCCCCTTTTTTCCACAAACATTCGCCTCCAACTCGCTCCGATACCATTTGTTGTTTGAATAGGGAAAATGAAGAAAGAAACTACACATTCAGTTATACATTGACCAAGAAAAGCATATAACAGATTTGAAAACTGAATTCAAACACACGCATAAACACACAGGGTTTATGTGGTAAAACCTTGACAGGGTGTCAAGGAAACATCCACAGGGCAAGGGATTGGAATCTCTATTAATTCAACAATGGTTCTCCACGATTACATTTCTCGGGCATTCACTAGTTTTATACCAGCGTCCTCCATTACATAACTGCTATTTCAGTATAGAACTAACTAGTTACATTTTTACCCAATTTTACATAATTCGTTGTCAAACTTCTAACACTGGTCAATATGTTTGTCGATTGAATATCTTCTCAATGTGTACATTAATTACACCCATCCTTTCGACAATATTTCTGCTTTCGACCGACCATAAAGTCTGCAAAGCATAGTAGCTACCAGCTGGTAAGAGGTTGTAAGCATGTTAACTGGATATTCTCTATTGGCTCTTGTTTTGAATGCTGCTTTCCAGCTCCCTACCTCTCCAGTACTTCCCTAGGAAGAATCTTGAATTTGCTAAGCTAGTTTTTATCTAGGGATATTTCGTCTATAGGTAGCTTGTAATAAAGCTCTACGTTGATGCACTGAAGGATGTTATGGGCTTCCCAACATTGCCTTTGATCATGGCTTCCTCTGGGTCACAGCGTTGTACCAGCCATTCTAGGGCTTCTACACATGGGAAGACAGGCGGGTGAGCTGCTACTTGGGGCAGCCAAGATCTGCTCATTGCTCTCTAAAGCTCAGTATCTAGGTCATCTATAGGGAGGTTGTTTCTTTGAAATTTCTCATAGATTTTTGACCAGCCATATGCACTGATTTTATCTATAAAGCATGGAGTTGTTAGAAAATAGGGAGAGAGATCAAAGAGCGATTGATTGCACATAACAAATGACACTTGATACTTTTATTGATCACCATAGGTACAAATATATAAGATATAAATTACTGACTTCGACACATCTAGATCATGACTACAACTCATACATTGGAAACATTGTCTCCTCGTAACTCCTAATGACCACTAAACATGATAAGGAAGCATTACTTCCAACACCCTCTCTTAATGCTTACATGGAAAACAATGAAAACACATATTACAACAACAATATGATATTTCTCTGACTGGTCTTCATCAACACTCACATCCACTCAGGGATCTCGCAAACACCGCTCTTTCACCACCACATCTTTGAGCTATCACTTGACCTCCATTTAAAACGTAACCGCCTCTGACCATTGTTGATGAACTTTGCAAGATCAACAATATTGACACCTCGGCTCGTCGGGGCTTCCACGATAAGAGCTGTCAAGTAATGTACCATCCTATGGACCAACCACCATCTGTCGAATATTTCGCTTTCAACGATCTGCCAGTTGCTAGAATGGGGTTTTGAATACTGAATGTGTTCAAAAGTTGATCAAACAACTTGACTTTACTAACACAAGAATTGATGTTTTAGACACCGGAGGAACTACCAACCCTTTTTATAACCAATAAAAACACACAAGAATTGATGTTTCAGACACTAGAGCTTCCAATTTAAGAACCACCAATCATTTTTATAACCATAATAGAAAACTACTACAAATATACAAATAAAAAGAAAAAAAACAAAAATAAACATTGACCCATGATAAGCTCATACAAGAATTCCATTGCCACAATAAACATTTTAATTTAATGCTTTGGAGCCGTGCATAAATCTGAGCATGGAACTTTTTTTTCATCAACTCCTACAAAACTGAATTTTCGACTTACTAGCCCAAGGCACTGGAAACAATTGTTGTAGATGTACTTAGAGTCTTGATGTTAACCTTTCCAACACATCATAGGCTGGCCATGACTTCAATTGTGGTTGTCGAGGTGTAGTAATCCTGGAGAGACTGCCTGAAACAACCCTTTGACGAGGAACCCTCTTTTTCGTAAATGTGGTCATACAACGTCATTGATTTGCGAGATGTCACAATCCCACTGCTTCCACTGTCGTAGGATATCCACTTCCCTGCGAGTTTGCATCCCAGACTCGAGAAGCTACATAGGATAAGACTCTTGCTGGACAAATTTTTCTTGTGGGTTTTAACTGCCTCCAACTGGCTACGAGCCCTTGACGAGAAACACTCCGCTTTGTATCTAGCAAAGATCATAAAAGGATCTCAGATGCAGATCTGTACATCACACAAGAAGTTTTGGGTTCTTTCGATGCATACTCCCACTGGAACACAATACAAACGATTAAATTCTCCACACAAAGGAGTGATGATAGCCTTAACTACCAATGGAATTACAGACTTCGAGAAATGACCGGAGCGCAACGATCTGAATGCTATCAATTTCGTATTTCTAATCGGTGGTGACTGCCACACTCCATTACAACCTTCCAGCGAATCATGGCCAACAGAGACCAAGCTGACAAGTACCCCGGGAGGGAAAAAGTGTTTTTTTAGATAAAAAATATCCTATTGCAATGAATCATGCATTGATCAGAATGTCAATAACAAGTTCTCCGTGGGATTCCACAGAGCAATGCCGCCAATGAACCCTTACAAATGCAATCCGATGGCACTCTCATTAAACCAGGTTCATGCCCAAACACTCACAACATCCACACCCTTTGCTAACAACAACCACATTCAGATCTGCTTGTAGATCCTATCTAGAAAAGCACGACAATGTTCAACAACACACCAAAAATAGATGAACACAGTTTTCACTCTTTAACAACTGAGATCTAGCTCTAGCTTCTCAGATCTCGACCTTATCAGCTCCACGATAGCGACAACAGAGAATTTCACTGATGGCCTCGGAATACAGGATCTTATAGCTTCAAAGAAAATTCAAACAAGTTATGATCGGAAACAAATCTACACACAGGAACAAAAAAAATTTACTCACACATTCAATAAATCAAATATTCTATTACACTAATCTATTCCATTAATCTATGTACGGAGGATTGATTAGTATTGCTCAAATTTCCATGTTCACAATTTTGGAAAATATAATTCCTACTTGTCTCAGTTGTGACTCTTTCTATGTAAAGGACTCTGTTCCTATTCCTCAGTTGTGACTCTTTCTATGTAAAGGAATCTGTTCCTATTCCTTAGGAGTTGTTAAGATCTAGATATTTCATAGATTGGTGTGTGGTTGAGTTATTTTCTCAACCAAGTGATTGTGTGTTCAAGTTAGTTTACTTATCTTGAGATAACACTAGATGTATTTATATGTAACATTATTTGGTGTGAATATAGAATTTTGGTGTGCATTATTGAATTTTAACTTGGTATCAGAGCCCGTATGGGCCTAGGCCTTGGCCCCTGGTGAGCCGAGGGACAATAAGAATAGTGTTCTGTATAATGTTTTTGTTTGTATTGTTTTCCCATCGGTTTTCGGTTTGTTTTGTGTGTGTGGGGCTGATTCAAAAGAAATTGTGTTACGCGTGTTGTTGGTCTGGATCGTGGAGATCTTTGTGGTGAACTCGACGTGCTAGGCTGAGGGAATAGAAAAGAAACCAGTGGTGTGGATAAGTGTTTCCATAGTTTTCGAAGTTTTCTATTGACTGTGCCACTACGAATTTGGAAGAGCCGTCAACCCACCTGTTAATGAAGTAGATCGAAGAAGTGTGTGACGGTGCCTCTAACCTATGCACCCGGAGAAGAGTTGTAGGCTCTCGAGAAGGACTGATGGTGTCTCTAGATTGATCGATTTGTGTTCGTTGGACGATAACTATTGTGGAGAATTGTTGGAAAGCGACGAACGTTGCCTGATTGATAAAAAAAACATGTATGTTGAAGGAGAAGGGAGCATTTGCTTTATGTGGAGCGAAAGATCGTACGTTGTGGACGGTGATTGCATGCCAGTGTCATGGAAACCCCATGTGAAGACCTATTTTGAATACATTATTGCAGTAGATCAATGTTCTTGAAGCAAGCCTGTGGCTGGGTTTGTGCGACTTTGGAAGAGCCACAGATTGATGGAGAGGTCTGAGATGATAACCTGGTGGAGCCGAGTCTTTGTGGCATTGTCCACGGTGGAGCTTGTGTCTCGGTGGAGTTTCCTTGTGAGAAACAACTATTGATTATGCGGACGTGAGTGAGTCGAGGGCATGTGGAGCCAGTAAGAGCCTTCCCTAATATTTCGTATTTTGGGGATTTTGTTGTTGTAAGCCTGCTTCGTTTTTTGGAAAGTTGGTTGTGCGTCTTCCTCACTGGTGTGACCACAACGTGAAGCAGTTTGAGGCCGTTGTTTCAAGTGAAAGGGTTAATGGGTTGCTTGGATTATAAGATGCTCTTCCTCATCTTTGTATTTATAGCGAGCCAATATAAATTCGGTTGTTTGTTTCAAAGCATGGTTGTTTGTATATGCTTGGGTAAATGATATTTTTATGGTGAAAGTACCTTGGAATTAAAATCAATATACATATTGAGATTAGCCACCTCAATATGAAGTTATTTTTGTTAGAATTGACTACTCTAACAAATGATAGGTTAAGCAAGGAGTTCCAAGATTTAATTGTCAAAGACAAAGATGCCCATGATGTGAACAATTTCAAAAGATGAGGTAAAGGAGCAACAACATTGATTATGATGGAAAACTAAGTTAAAGTTTGTGTGGGTTTGTGGAATAGACTCATGATGATGGTGTATTATGTGTCACATACATTTATTAGTAAGCAAGTCTAGGATGTTTTGTAGTGGTTTTTTTTGTTGGCAATTTCTGGTAATTCCAAACAAAAACTAAACAGAGAATAATGCTCTGTTTTGTCACAGGATCTTAACACAGGGAAGCTTAAAAGTTGTTTGCTAAAAAGAACAGAGTTTCACACACGCCAAATAAAACTTGTATTCATTAAAAAAACTGTTGTTACATATTTCTTCCTCTCTTAGAGGGATTACAACCATAGACTGCTTCAAATGCAATTCCAAAACAAAAAAAATTACTCTGTCTTCTCATGAAAATACTCCGTTTCTGCTTGCAAAATATTACACTGTTGTGTGTAAAATTACATATATTTATGCTGCTGCATATTCCATTACAGGAAAAAAAACTTACACGCTGTTGCGTTTTTTACATTCTGTGTTCAACGAACAAAAACACTCGCTTCGCGCTCCAGCGAGTTTCACATTGCATATCCAATAATAAACCAAAAAACATAACAATACATATGTTTTACTTGTGTCATAAAACCAAAAAACTACACCCGTGGATAAAAAACTAATAAAATTAAAAACTTACCTACATTTACCAACCCATAGTAAATTTCATTAAATGTTTTACTGGTGGTCAAAATGAAACTTTTACTCCACGTCAATTTCATGTTGCAGGTCTGTACTTCAACCATTGAATTATGTGATTTGCGATTTGATCGCATCGCGAAATCGCATTCGGCGCAAAACAGGGGGAGGCTTGACACATATGGGTGCGATCTGCGATATGGCGATCGAATCGCATCGCAACATCGCATCAGAAGAATTCAAGTGAATAGACAGAGGCAATGAGCATGGATGCGATTTGTGATCTGCGATTAGATCGCATCGCAAGGAAAAATAGGCAGTTTTCTGAAATAAATGACGTGGCAGTTGGAGTTATAATTTCAACACTCACCTTTAATTTCAACTGCTGGGTTATCAGTCATACCCAGACATTTCCTCAAAAACTCCGAACTTTTCTGGCCCAATGGTTTGGTCAGAATGTCTGCAACTTACTCCTGAGTTCTGCAGTGTTTTAAAACGATTTCTCCATTGTTCACCAATTCCCTGATGTAGTGAAACTTTGTGTCAATGTGTTTCGTTCTCTTATGAAACACATCATTCTTGGATAATGCAATAGCTGAGCTATTGTTACAAAAGATCACAGTTCCTTTTGTTTGCTCTTGGCATAAACTTCTTAACATCCTTCTCATCCAAACTGCGTGACATGCTGCTGCTGTAGCTGCCACATATTCTGCCTTTGCTGTAGACAATGCTACAATAGGTTGCTTTTTAGAAGCCCATGAAATGGCTCCTGAACCCATGCGAAAAACATAACATGATGTGTTTTTCCTATCATCTACACTTCCAGCTCAATCACTATCAGTGTATCCAATTAAATCTGAACATTCTGAAGTAGTATATAAAATTCCAAACCTTTTAGTACCTTTAACAAACCTCAGAATCCTTTTTGCTGCCTACCAATGTGCTTCTTTTGGCCTATCCATGAATTTAGAAATTAAACTAACAACAACCATTATATCCGGTCTAGTTGCAGTCAAATACATGAGGCTGCCAACTATGCTCTTGTAAAAACTACGATCAAAATCCTTGCGGTTGTCATCTTTGCTAAGTTTTAATCCCATCACTGTGGGACTGATTCCTGCTTTGCTCTACTGCATATTAAATCTTTCCAACACTTCATTAACATATTTCGCCTGTGAGATAAAAATCCCATTTCCATTTTGTTCTATTTCTATTCCTAAGAAGTATCTCAGCAAACCCATGTCAGTCATTTCAAATTCTTCTTTCATGACTGTTTTGAAAATTTCAATAAGGCAATCACCATTACCTGTGGAAATAACATCATCAACATATAACACAACAATTAGAATTTTACCATCCTTTTCTTTGATGTATAGGGTGGGTTCTCCCTCGCACTTTGCAAACCCATTTTCCAGTAGATAGGAATCTATCCTACTGTACCACGCTCTTGGTGCTTGCTTCAGTCCATAAAGAGCTTTCTTCAATTTGCATACTTTGTGCTCTTGGCCTTTCTTTTCATAGCCTAGAGGTTGTTCAATGTAAAGTTCTTCCATTAACACTCCATTTAGAAATGCTGACTTCACGTCCATTTGGTAAACTTTCCACTTGTTTTGTGCTGCTATGGACAACACTACTCTCGCGGTTTCCATTCTAGCAATCGGTGAAAAATTTTCCTCATAATCTCTCCCATACTGCTATTTGTATCCTTTGACAACCAGTCTTGTCTTGTGTCTTTCTATTTTTCCTTCAGCATTACTCTTGGTCTTGTAGACCCATTTAACTCCAATGACTTCCTTTCTTTGGTAGTTCAACTAAATCCCATGTTTTGTTTCTTTCTATGGCATTGATCTCCTCATCCATAGCTTCTATCAATTTCTTATCCTTAATTGCTTCTTCGAAATGAACAGGGTCATCAACATGACAATATAATGCAAACAAAGAATTCATACCTTTATTTGCTGTTTCTTGCTCATAAAAATCACTTAAATTTTTGAACTTCTTACCTCTTTCATTTGGTGTACAAATGCTTGAAAAAGCATTTGAATTTCCTCCTTATAATGTGCTTGGAGAAGCACTTCCATTTCTCCTCAAGGGTGTCCCTTGCTGTCCTTATGTTGGCGTTGTTGTTTGGGGATGTATTTTAGCCATCTCCTCATCATCTTCATCATGTGACAAAGAGTTTCTAACATTCATTGTTTTCTCTATGCTTCCATCCCAAGCTTTCTCCTCAATGAACTGAACATCTCTACTCACTATGAGCTTCTTGGTGGATGGATTATACAACCTGTAAGCTTTTGATTCCTCACTGTATCCAATGAAAATACATTTCTCCCCTTTGCTGTCCAACTTCTCCCTTAGCTGATTTGGAATGTGTGCATAAGCCACACATCCAAAAACTTTCATGTGGGTGACTCCTTGCTTTGTCCCACTCCATGCTTCTTCCGACACTCTGTTCATGACTACTTTTGTAGGGCATCTATTCAAAATGTACGCTACACAGTGTACAACTTCAGCTCAATAATCATTTGGCAAATGCTTTGCCTTTAACATACTCCTCGCCATATCCATGATTGTCCTATTCTTCCTGTCGGCAACTTCATTTTGCTGTGAAGTGTACCTAGTGGTAAACTGCTTATGAATTCTATTTTCTCTACAAAACCGTAGAAATTCCTTGGAGATATACTCACCTCCTCTACCAGTTCTTAGAACTTTGATATGTAGCCCACTTTGGTTTTCAACAAGTGCTTTGAAGTTGCAGAATCTTTCAAACACTTCACTTTTGTTCTTAAGGAAATAAACCCAAGTTTTTCTAGTAAAATCATCAATAAATATTAGTATATAGTCGCTGCCTGCAAGTGATGGAGTTTGCATTGGTCCACATAAATCTGAGTGGACAATCTCTAAGGGTGCTTTTGCCCTTATGCTTTTGCCAGATGGAAAACTTTCTCTGTGTTGTTTCCCCAAGATACAATCTTCACAAAGGTTGTCTGGTTTCTCTATCAATGGTAATCCTCTTACCATTCATTTTCTATTCAACAAGTTAAGACCTCCAAAGTTGAGATGTCCAAATCTCAAGTGCCACAACCAATTTTCATCTTTTGCTTCGCTTTGGAAAGCCTCTTGAGTCATCGCTGCCATTTCTTCTTTATTTTTCAAATCTGCTTTTATTCTGAGAGAGAACATCCTGTTCCTTGTCATCTTCACTTCAACAATACATTGTTTGCTGGGTGCCTTATCCATGATGGTGCATACATCATCCACAAAGAAAACATTGTAACCCTTTTGAACACGCTGTCCAATACTTAAGAGGTTACACTTCATTCTAGGAACATAATAAACATCTGCTATAGTTTTCTTTTCACCTTTCTTTGTTAAAACTTTTACTTCTCATTTTTCCATAACAGAAACTTTATTATCAATCCCTAGTGTGATTTATGACTTCGCATTCTGATTTAACATAGAAAACAGGGCTATGTTTCCTGTCATATGGTTACTGCAATCGGAGTCTAGAAACCATATATCTTCACTCTTTTCTTCAGCCATATTACAAGCTAAAAACAAATTATTTTGGCTGATATTTTCTCTAGTGAAATTTGCACTAGTTCTATTACTCATATCATGCTGCTTCTTCCTACATTCATTTGCATAATGCCCATACTTTTTACAATAATGACATTGGACATTGGATTTATCATATCTTTGTCATTGAGCATGATGTTGTCCACTTTTTTGGCTGCTGTCTTGGCCTTGATTCTGATTTGGATTGCTGCCTCTTCCTTGAACATTTGCGGGACTGTTTCTTCCACCTTTGTTTTGGCTTCTACCTCTTTCTCTGTTGTTTCCTCTGCCTTGACCTCTTCCTCTTTCAAAGAACATCTGGGTCTTGAAGACATGTTCTAGAGATGAGTTTTCATTTCTACTCAATCTCTGCTCATGTGTTATCAGTGATGCATGTAGTTCATCAACTGAGAAGTTTGTGAGATCCTGTCTCTTCTATGTTGGTGACAATCACATTGAACCTTGAAGGTAGGATCCTTAATAGTTTCTCCACAATCCTCCTTTCTTCAAGAATCTCTCCATGAGACCTTATCTATGTGACCAGACCAATCACATGTGTGAAGAATGAATCAATATTATCTGACTCCTTCATGCAAAGATTCTCAAAATCTCTCTTCAGCAACTGTAGTTTTGTTGTCTTCACTTTCTCCATGCCTTGATAGGCTGTCTTGAGAGTTTGCCATGCTTCTTTGGATGTCTTGGCTGCTGCTATCCTTGGAAACACACTCTCATGCACTGCTTGATACAAAAAGCAGAGGGCTTTAGAATCTTTCTTCTTATAGCTATTCAACAGATCTTTCTCTACCTGAGTTAACCTATTAAACTCATTTTCATCTGCTGGTTCTTCAAAACCATCCTCAACAAATTCCCATAAGTCTTGAGAAGAAATCAAAGCTTTCATGGTTATTGCCCAATAGTCATAGTTTTTCCCATTAAATTGTGGGAGCTGAGTATTGAAGATACCCATGCTAGTGCTGGCTCCATCCATTCTTGCACTCTTAACTATGCTTTAAAATACTTGACTGTGTATTTAAAATCACTGACTGTGAAGACAGTAACACAAAAAACTAATTTGAGAAATACCTTCGATTCTTTCTTGACTGAGTTTTCACTCTGTTGGAGAAACAAAAACTGAACAGAGAATAATGCTCTGTTTTGTCACAGTATCTTAACACAGGGAAGCTTAAAAGTTGTTTGCTGAAAAGAACAGAGTTTCACACATGCCCAATAAAACTTGTATTCATTAAAAAAACTGTTGTTACATATTTCTTCCTCTCTCAGAGGGATTACAACCATACACTGCTTCAAATGCAGTTCCAAAACAAAAAAAATTGCTCTGTCTTCTCCTGAAAATACTCCGTTTTTGCTTGCAAAATATTACACTGTTGTGTGTAAAATTACATATATTAATGTTGCTGCATATTCCATTACAAGAAAAAAAACTTACACGCTGTTGCGTTTTTCACATTCTGTGTTCAACAAACAAAAACACTCCCTTCGCGCTGCAGCGAGTTTCACATTGCATATCCAATAATAAACCAAAAAACATAACAATACATATGTTTTACTTATGTCATAAAACCAAAAAACTACACCCGTGGATGAAAAACTGATAAAATTAAAAACTTACCTACATTTACTAACCCATAGTAAATTTCATTAAATGTTTTACTGGCGATCAAAATGAAACTTTTACTCCACGTCAATTTCATGTTGCAGGCCTGTACTTCAACCATTGAATTATGCGATTTGCGATTTGATCGCATTGCGAAATCGCATTCGGCGCAAAACAGGGGGAGGCTTGACACATATGGGTGCGATCTGCAATATGGTGATCGAATTGCATCGCAACATCGCATTGGAAGAATTCAAGTGAACAGACGAAGTCAGTGAGCATGGATGCGATTTGCGATTATATCGCATCGCAAGGAAAAACAGACGGTTATCTGAAATAAACGACATGGCAGTTGGAATTATAATTTCAACATTTTTTAATGTATCTATCTGGTAACTCCAAGAGTTGGAGTGTGTAATGAAAGCCCGATGAGGCATGTGTACCCCCATTAAGTTCGTGGTAATCTTAAAACCACTTTGTAATTGCAGGTTTGTTGTCAGCCAGAAACCACTTTGGAAGTGTAGGTTTGTGGTAAGCCAAAAACCATGTGTGATAGTGAAGTGGACAGGGAACCTGCAGGCATGGTTTAGGGTCAGTAGATAAAACCTTAAGTATGGTTTAGGGTGAGCCGAGAAAACCCTGGGCATGGCTGAGGGTAAGCCGATAAAACCCAGAGCATGGTTATAGGTAATTCGAAAAAACCCATGATGATGATGGAGGGCGATTTTCACGTACAGGTGCAAGTATGCAGTTATAATAGTTGATAGAACCATGTATGTGAAGGGCATCCTAGTAGACTGGCGGTTGGGCACCCACGCATTCCGTTGAATGGTTGTTCCTTTATATGGACGTTGACATATTCTTTTGTCATGTTTGACCACAACTAGACTTTGCATATTGAGATCGAGACACGTAATCATTAAGGGGGTGACTTGGAAAATATAATTCCTACTTGTCTCCGTTGCGACTCTTTCTAGTCAAAACAAAATAAAAATAATTTCATGATATTCATCCATGGTATTCATGTGGAATATAACCTATTTAAAGGGGGAAATTATAGCAATCTAGATCCATTTTAGTCTAGATCTACCAAGCACTTAGAGGGATCAAATCTCTTGAGATGCAAATCTCTTTAAAGTGAAAAGAGACTTGATCCCTCTTAGTGTTTAGTAGATCCAGAGTTAAGATGGATTTAGGCTAGTTTTAATGGTTGAATGAGGTGGTGTATAAGAAGAAAACTCAAAAGTCAAGGTAAATAATCACAATTCCTTAGGCCCATAATGCAAAGAACAAGACCAAAGGAAACTCAGTTTGAATCAATGAAAGAATGAATTTCTCAAGGTTAGCTCAATAGGTGGAGTCATTAAGAATCACATGTGCATTTGAAATCTGGTTTCTAATGTTGTGTTGAGTGAACAATTGGTAAGATGAAATAAGAAATACAAGGATCACTGGAGTAGCTTGTTTAATGATAGGGTGATAAGTAATTTAAAATGAGTGGGCCCTTCAATTCCTTCCTTCCATATGTGATGTTAGGAATTTAGAAGGGTGTTGCAATAGCTACAACACTTCAAAAAACAATGGTAGGGCCTTTGAATTTATGTCTTAGTCCAAGAATTTATCGTGAATCATATTGGTTGATGCGTCTATAAGATTTATTGTTCACATGTTGAGGGTGTCATCATTGAGTATTGTGGAATGCTAAGTTATGTAACTTCTTTTTTTCTGATCTAGTTGTTATTATAGCTCAAAATGTCACTCCATTGAGTTCATGTTAGGTCCCCATAATACTAGTGTAGCCCCCCATATTGTTATTGTTGTTCCCATGTTAATTCCTTATAATACTAGTGTAGCCCTCATATTGTTGTTGTTGTGCCCCATAGAAACCCACTACTATTATTGTAGTAGAAATTAATGTGTAGATTCAAAACTGCTCATGAAATTTACTAAATCACAAGATTTGAAGCTACTCTACTGATCTACGGAAGTTAGCTCACCATCTAGAACACAAATCATAGACATGTAGAAGGAAACATCACACATGCACAAATATTTATTTAAGGGAAAACAATTGTTCAAAACCCCTTCTTATTTGTATTGCATTAATCATAGAATAGAGATGAAATACATATGCTCACTCAAGCTTGAGCATACCTTGCAAGTGTATAATCTATCCCTTTATCTGTCTGAATAACTCTGGCCAACACTTAGCCAATTTTCAAGCCCTCCAAGTTCCTATTTCCTTGCGTTGTTCCTCTAGGAAATTGGCCCCTATTATTTAGGAGTTTCCCACTATTGAATTGCGCAATTCCTCTAGGTTCTTCCTCTGGCAGCATGCACCACCTGTACACATGGGAATATGCTACCACTGCTAGTACACTGCCCTGGAATATCCATCTCAACTGGGTAACTCGAATTTTCTGCATGCAACAATTATTTTAGGTTGATTGATCACTGAGTGTGGTTGAAGTTCCACTTCCATAACTTGACCTCCACTAGTTCTTCTGACAACTAGAACTAGTTTAACTGACAATAACTCAAATTAATTGAAAAATATTGTTACAAATTAGCAATCAATTATACTGAACTGAACTCTAGCTTCCCCAACTCGAATTAACCGAGTTAACTGAGTGACAAGTCCCATGTCACCTCATTTAACTACCTCCAAGGTTTCTGCTGAAATAAAAATTTAAATTTTCTCTAGTTTGACCAAGGTAAAGTCAAACTAAGATTTTCTTGCTCCATTTTCAACACACCCTCTCAGCAAGAAAGGGATTATCAACCACCCCTATCCTGCACTTGTGGAACTTGAACTTCCCTCTTGACAAGGCCATTGTCAAATTATCAGCATCTTGTTCCTCTGTCGGAATGTACTGCAACAACATAATCCGCCTCTAAACACAATCTCGTAGATGGTGATACCGGATATCAATATGCTTGGATCGATCGTGGAAAACTGTATTTTCAAAGAGTTTTATGCAACTTTGATTATCACAATAAATCATAGTTGGATCCATCATCTCACCAAACAAGCTAAAAATCATATTTCTCATCCATATCAGCTCACATGCTTCTTGACTTGCAGCCATGTATTCAGGTTCTGCCGAGATGAGTGCCACATATCTTTGCTTCTTGCTGTACCAAGAAACTGCTGCAGACCCAACACTGAAAACTCCACCTGTTGTAATCTTCCGGTCTGATGGACTTCTCACCCAATCTGCATCTGTGAAGCCACACAACTTCACTCCCTCTGTCCATCTGTACCAAATTCCAAACTAAGTAGTGCCTCTAAGGTATCGTAGAACATACTTAGATTCCCTCCAAAAATAGTTTGGTTGGCCTAACCATAGCTTGGCTCAGTTGGTTGATTGCAAAGAAAATGTCTCGTCATGTGTTCACGAGATACATGAGTGAACCCACCAACTGCCAGTAAATAATCGCATCCATTTTCTCACCTGAAGTGGCATCCTCTTTCCTCTAGTTGGTCGTTAGAGGAGTCTCAATGGGTTTGCACATCTCCATGAAGAACCTTTGAAGTATCTCATTAGCATACTTTCCTTGAGAGACAAGTAATTCCCCATAACCTTGCCATACTTCCAATCTAAGGAAGTAGTGCATGAGGCCCATGTCCTTCATCTCAAAGTCTCTTGCAAGGTAATCCTTGTAAGATCTGATCAACTTCTCATCACCAATCAAAATCAAGTCATCAACATATAAGACAATAATCAACAATTTACCTTCTACAAAAATATGATAGAGGTTTGCATCTGCTTCACTTTTGGTGAAGCCCAAACCAGTGAGATAACTATCGATCCTGGTGTACCAAGCACAGGGTGCTTGCTTGAGACCATACAATGCTCGCTTGAGTCTGCACACATGAGACTCTCGATAAAAAGTATCGAAGCCTTCTAGTTGCTCGATATACACCTCCTCCTCAATAACTCCATTGAGGAATATTTTTTTCACATCCATCTGGTGGATCTTCCACCCCATTTGTGCAGCTAGAGCAAGGATTGATCTGATGGATGAGTACCTTGCTACAAGAGCAAAGGTATCCTCATAGTCAATCCCCTCAACCTGAGAGTACCCCTTGGCCATAAATATGGCCTTGTACTTTTCTATGCTTCCATCTACTGCATGCTTCACCTTGAAGATCCATCTCGAACCCACAACTGATTTGTCTGCTGGTCTTGGGACCACTTCCCAAACACTGTTCTTTACAATGGATTCATACTCCTCCACCATTGCATCAGTGCATACATGTTTCTCCACTGCTTCCTTGAAATATGATGGCTCAGTCTCTGTAAGCTCAATCATCAGAGCCATGTAGCCAATGTATCGATCTGGTGACCTTCTCTACCTACGCTAATTTGAAGGAGCACCCACATTCTCCCCCGCATCCTACACAAGTCTCTCAGCGTCTCTGGTCTTTTTCCTGCCTTCTCTAGATGGTTATGCTTGAGTGGCTATCTCCACTCTCTTCTCCTCAACTTGTGGTTGCTCCACAACATCCTAAGGTTCCTCTTTTGGAGCTAAAAGCTCATTCTCTGGTGGGATATGAAGCTCCCTCTCAAGAGAGCACCACATGGCTTTGTCTTCATCTAATTTTACATCCCTTCGCACAACTGTCATTTTGAGGGATGACAAGTACACACGGTAGTTGTGGGGAGTTTCTGTGTAACCCACAAATACCCCCAATTCTACTGTCGACTTTAGCTTATTTCTTGATTCTTTGGAGACATGGCAATAAACAGAGGCTCCAAAAATCTTGAAGTGCGACACATCTGGCTTCCTCCTTGAGAAAGCCTCCTCTGGTGTAATTAGGCCAAGAATCCGATGAGGACTCCTATTTTGCAAATAGATCATTGTGTTGCATGCCTCAACCCACAATTGTAAAGGTAGGCTTTGGTCATGCAACATTTCCCTCGCTGCTCCCACAATGTTGCAGTTCTTCCTCTCATCCACCCCATTCTGCTGTGGGTTGTGGGGTGTTGTCAACTCTCATCTAATGCCTTCTTTTCCACATAAATTTTTAACCTCATTCGACACGTAATCACCTCCATTATCATTCCCGAGAGACTTCACCTTCTTGTCCATTTCTTTCTCAACTAGTGCTTTGAATTTTATGAACTTGGAGAAAGTCTCATCCTTCTTCTGCATGAATGAGATCTAATGATTCTATGAGAAGTCATCAATAAATATGAAAAAATATTTGTGCTTGATAGTGGAGGTTGTCGAGAAAGGTCCACGAACATTAGAATGGATCCTTTCAAGGACTGCATGTGCTTTGTTGTCCCGATCATGGAAAGTGGCTTTTGTGTACTTCCCCAAGGTACACCCTTTGCATGTATCTTGTTGCTCTAATGCTCCTTTGGGGAGGTATGTGGTTATCTATTGCATGATCTTCAAAGCACGATGATGCAAATGGCCAAGTCTTCTATGCCAAAGTTCACTGACATTGCAACTCTACACCTTCTCTTCCTTTGTGTTGAAAGCAACGCAATCATCCACATCTAGCTTGTAGAGGTTCTTCACATGAACCTCGATCTTCTTCACATGTCCCATGATTCTATGTCTCAAGGATGCCTTTCCTTTGCTGAAGATCACATCATAACCACGGCCTTCCAAAACTAAAACAGAGACAAGATTTTTCTTTAGATCGGGGACAAACATCACATCCTTGAGTCTGAGAGGGGAGCCCGAATCCCTTTGAAAGGTGACTATACCAATCTCGATCACATTGTACCTTCCATAATCTCCCAGCTTGATGCGCATCTGGAGATATTTCTCCTCTAAATCACTGAAAAAATCTTTATTCCCCTTCATATGTAATGAGGCACTGTTGTCCAAGTACCACACGCTCCCCATCACTGTGTTGGCCATGCATGCAATGAGAGTAAAGTCAAGCTCAAATTGTGAAGCCAGAGCTTCACCTACTACTCCTCTTGAGGTCTTATTACTTGCCTTCTTGTGTGGACACTTCGTGGCATAATGCCCAAATTCATAACAGTGAAAGCACTTAATTCTGGACAAGTCTTTCTTCTTGCCACCTTGACTAGATTCTGCTTTGGATTGGGATTTCTTCCCTTCCCCTTTCTTTGCCTTTCCAGCTAAGGCATAGTTTTCCTCATCCACACCCTTGGATGAAGTCCCATCTCTGGTATTCTACCTTATTTCCTCTTGCACCAAATCAGACCATAAGCATTCCCAATTTAGTAGTTTTTCCTTCCCATTCACCAAATCTTGGTAGTTGTGCTAGCTCTTGGGAAGGCCTAGAAGGGATACGCTTACAAATCATCCTCTACTACAGTAACACCAGCTTGACCAAGTTCAACATGACATTGTGTGAACCTGCTCAGGTATTATGGAATGGTCTCGTTCTTCTACATCTTGATATTTCAAAGTTTGTCCTTGAGCACCAACTTCCTGTGGTCACTACTATTTTGAAACATATATGTCAATGCCTGCCCCATTGCATACAGAGTCTCTTTCCCATGCATATTTGAGACAATATGGTCTCGTGCTCCCTCCAGTATGATTCTCCTCACCTTGGCTACACACTTCTTCCATCCTGCTAGACCCTGCGCATCAGACGCTGTTGGTTTTGGGATATCATTTTCAATGAATTCCTTCAACCCATTATCTTCCAGCGCTGCCTCCTTGCGGTCCTTCCAAGCAACATAATTTGAGCTTCCCTCAAGGGCATACTCATTCCTTAGTCCATAGAAATCCATCCTTCTAGCTCTGAAGAATTGATCCTGCAAATCTAATCCTCTTGCAATAACAACTTCAAAATATCTGCTCTACAATGAATCCAACACTGATACCACGTATAAATTAATGTGTAGATTGAAAACTGCTCATAAAATTTACTAAATTACAAGATTTGAAGCTACTCTATTGATTTGCGGAAGTTAATTCATCATCTAGAACACAAATTATAGACATGCAAAAGGAAACATCACACATGCACAAAGATTTATCTAGGGTAAAACAACTGCTCAAAAGCCCATCCTATCTGTATTGCATTAATCAAAGAATATAGATGAAATACATATGCTTGCTCAAGCTTGAGCATACCCTGTAAGTGTATAGTCTATATCTCTACTTGCTTGACTGGCTCTAGCCAACACTTAGCCAATTTGCAAGCCATCCAAGCTCCTATTTCCTTGCACTGTTCCTCCAAGAATTTGGCCCCTATTATTTAGGAATTTCCCACTATTGAATTTCATAATTCCTCTAGGTCCTTCTTTTGACTGCATGCACCACCTGTACACATGGGAATATGCTACAACTAATATTACACTGCCTTGGAATTTCCATCTCAACTGGGTAACTCGAATTCTCTGCATGCAACAATTATTTTGAACTGATTAATCACTAAGTGTGGTTGAAGTTCCACTTCCACAACTTGACCTCCACTAGTTCTTCTGACAATTAGAGCTAATTTAATTGATAATAACTCAAATTGACTGAAATATATTGCTTCAAATTAGCAATCAATTATACTGAACTGAACTCAAGCTTCCCCAACTCAAATTAATTAAGTTAACTAAGTGACAAGTGTCATGTCACTTTAGTTAACTATGTCCAAGATTTCTGCTGAAATAGAATTTTGAATTTTCTCTAATTTGACCAAGGTAAAGTCAAACTGAGATTTTTTGGCCTCATTTTCAACAATTTTTGAGCCCTTACATTATTATTGTTATGTATGCCCTGATTATATTGTGACCCATTAAACAATGATATATATCAAGGAGGCCTTGTTATTTGAATCATCCAAGAATTGTTCATTTATGTAATGTAAAAAGAGGTTTCCCCTTCGAAGAGGTTGATTTTCAAGTCGTTGATCTAACTTTTCTTCTTATTGTGATCAGGTTACATAACATTTGGTATCAAGGCTTTGGATCCTAAGGTGTCACTACTTCAGACTAACTATCTTGGAATTTTCGCTATAACGTTTTTTCTACAAGGCTTTAGAAGTTGAAATTTCAACCATGTGGAGTTAAAATCTTGTTTAACATCGTGTAAATTTTTTACAGTTTGGCTTGCTATATTCTCGAAGATATAAATCAAGGAAGTTAGGGTTTTTGCATGCTCCAGAATTCTGTCTCAAACAGGTGTCTCAAAGAAAATTGTCATAACTTTCATTTCAAGCATCCAAATTGAAATTCATAAGAAGTGGCTGAAATTGCGCTGATTGTAGTTTCTTGGGTACTTTTTTCAAGGTCAAATGCTGAAATAGTGACACGTGGAATTCCGTACAAGTTTTCTTACTAAACCAATCCATAAGTAGGTCATCTTGGGAGAGTTGACAAACTTTAGGTTGAAGAATCCAATATCGGTATGACTTGTGGCATTGGAAAGAAGTCTCATAGGGCTACCACAATACAAAATTTTAGACTTTGAAGAGCCAAAATTATAGAGATAAAGTAGTTTCAAGATCAAGCTCATGAAAGCCAAAAACATGTGTATTTTCTTAACTTTGTTTGAAAATAATCAATTTGAAATAATTCAAAAGGCATAGTAAAACATAGATGTCATTATATTCAAATATTATTTGCAAAAAAAAAACAAGTACTCCCAGTAAGAAAGGAGAACGCTGTAACAACCCCGAAATTAAAATATGCAACTAATTAGATAAATTATGTGATTTACAATCAACACATCTCTATTCAACTAATTAGCATAGAATTTTTGAGAAATAGGAGCAAATGCAACTTACCTGTAGCGATGATATTCCTTACTTGTAATTTTGGAGTTGAACGTTATTTGAATCTCGCTAACCGCAACAAAGTTTTGGGGACGACTCTCCACCCAACCGTAGGCTCAGCTACATATAATCTTTCTACAACTGGCCACCCCCAAGCCCTCAATCAACGTACTACTGCCAGGGAATCCTTTGTCTCACAACACTTTTCTCCCAAGAGAATGGATGATGGAATGATCTCTCATCTTCCTCATCGTCTATTAAATAGACCAAACATTGGAAATGGAACCGCATGCACACATTCCATGTGTCAACATGCAACTTTTATTTTAAGTTTTACTCAAGTTAAATTTTCTCTTAATTTATTTATTTCTTATTTTATTAATTTTAACTTTTTGATAACTTTACTTATTTTTATAATTTTCTTAGTTAAATCTTTTTTATTTTATTTTACTATTTGTTAACTTTACTTATTACTACTATTTTATAGTTTATTTTTATATACACTTATTTAGAACTCTAGTATTGTTATTTACTATTTTATTTATTTGTTATTATTATATTTCTTCATTATTTATTATCTATTTACTATTATTATATTTTCTTTATTGTTTATTATTAATTTCTTATATTTTAATATTATATTATATTATTATTATTATTATTAAGGGACATTACATACTCCCCCTCTTTAAAGAACTTTGTCCCAAAGTTAAATTGAACCATTTAACATTTTATTTCTTTAGTTATTTATTACTTATGTTTGTCCTACATCCTCTGTTGAACTAGTATAATTAGTAGGCATCGAAAGTTTTTACAACCCCCGAGAAATCTCAAGGAATCTTTGTCCTTTTTCCCACTTTCAGAACTAGGCATAAGCCTCATCGGTCTGTATCCTAGCTCAAGGCTGGCCCCAAGGCTCGCGCTTGACTCAGACCTCATCTGCCCCAAGGCAGGCATCCAGTACAGTACTCAATGACTCCGGGCATCTCGTAAGGCTGACCCCTCCCTCCACACCTACTAAGGTGCACAGCCAGGCATCAAAGTCCTTATAGCCCCATTAGACTTCGGCATCCCAATCCAATATCAGGCACCTAGCCTATAATATAAGGCACTTGGCCTCCTCAATATGGTCCCATAGCCCCTCAAGAGCTATCCATCAAGAGCTATAGAAGACAAAGGAACCACTGGCATATGTAGTGTTGATTAAGTTCGTTCCCAACCCATATGGTGTTACATATTCTTCCTCACAGGTATGGGCTCCTACGAGATCATCAAATAAACCAGATCTCTCGATCCATTTGTGGATTTCTTGTCCATCACCACATTTCAACATACATCTAATGAATTAGCAATAACCATAGTATCATAGAATAATCCATATGTCAAGTTTTGCATGTCATCATGAGAACATAACATCGTTGTGATCACAAAATTATGCATGTCATAATTTTACATATAATTACCACGTGCTTCACATCATAATATCAACATATCAACATAAAAGACATACCATCACATAATAAATGAACCACGTGTCAATATGACGTCATATCATAACATCATAATCCATATGCCACATTATGCATATCATATCCAACATGAGCATACAACATCATTATTATAACAAAAAAATAAATAAGAACCACATGTGCATCATTATCCTCTCATCAAAACTATGTCTAATTACCCTGTCCTCACACATTATACTTCAACATTCCTATGTTGACATAACAATTAATTGAACCATAACTTAAATCAGTGTATGATTTAGATGTATCAATAAAATTTAAACAATAAGATATGATTTACTTAGTTAACTAAATAACTAAAGTACTACCTACAATATAGCACATATTACCAAAGTACTATACCATATGAAATTTCTGTAAGAAATAATGGTAAAACAAATATTGGTATTGAAGATTGTGTTTTCTTTTACCTGATAGTTTTTTTTATGTGAGGGCTATGTTGGCAAGATTAAGGATTTTATCATTAAACCTTTCTTCTCCACAAACTCATTTTTTTTTCCATTGCCAATTTAACTCAAGTGTTTGGAGGATTGGAGATTTTAAGTTTTAGACACTTACAATTTCCAATGCAAGAAATAAAAATCCAAAATATATTTTTAATTGATGCAATTTCAATTATTTTACAAAGAATAAAAGGAAAAATAATAACCAAATTAATGAAATTTGGGCTTACTTTAGCTCAACATTAAAATTATCAAGCTAAACATATACATAGTCACAACCCCAAACTAACCCTCTAAGTAATCCAAAGTTTTTGAACAAACTCTCATCCAAACATGTGTCTTCACAATCCTAATCTAAACTTGTATCACTAAATATATCAAAAAATTAATTGTGCCAATAACACACCTTAAATATTTTCTATATTAATATTTAAACCTTATATTTATCGTTAATACAAAAATTTTCTATTAAATATTAATAAAAAAATTATACTTAACTTTCACTTTTCTATATATTAAATATATATTTAACTTATCTATATTCAAACTCACCCTTTAATTTCAATACCTCACGTTGTAATTGATATTGACCAATAATACATATAACTAATACTCAATACACAAAATTAAAATATATAATTCATATGCCTATTTATCTCCTTATCTTATTATCACTAAACATGCATATTTCTCTTTTATAATCCGTGTATGCACATTATTCACAACCGTTTCACAAATCTTGGAAATAGAGAGGGCCTTAACTTATCCTTTTTCAATAATTATATGTGAGTATGTAATGTAAGGAGCATAACCTTAAGTGGTTTCACAAATCTATTATATGAGTATGTAATGCAAGGAGCATAACCTTAAGTGGTTTCACAAATCTTAGAAATAGAGAGGGCTTTAACTTATCCTTTTTCAATAATTATGTGTGAGTATGTAATGCAAGGAGCATAACTTTAAGTGGCTATTCCTTGTTGGATTTTATTGTAATTTTTTTTTGGAATTAATGATATGCAAGTCTACGTGTAAATGTTTAAATCTTAATTTTCACTAGTAACCTTTTGTTCTGGGTGAGATTTTTTTGAATTTGAACATTTTTCTTTTTTGAAATTAGGTTGGAGAATTTTTGGAAAACCGTATCCATCGTTATCATATTTCTGCTTATTCTCTCATGTGCATGTTTTAAGATGAAAATTAATTTAATTACTTTTAGTGCACTAAAGACCTAACAATATTATTATATTATTATTATATAGCAGTTAGAGGTTTTTTTGTGTGACGTGGAGTGTTAATTTACTATTTATATTTAAACTTCAGAATTTGAGCATGCCCGTAACAACATCTCTTTTAATTCACTCCTCCCAATCTAATATAGATTCCAATGCTCATGCAATGGCTAATCGAATTGAGTAGTTATGGAAAACACAAATAGAAGTTAAATTCTATTTATTATGAGCTATATTTTCATATATATGAGAAAATTTATAATAGGATTTCAAAGTTTCATTAACATGTCTGAAGGAATTTTTGCAAAAATATGCAACCAAATATTTTTCATATATATTATTGATTTTTTTTAATTAATTATAAAATATTATTTATATTAGTAAATGAAAACATGAAACCCCAAAGGTCTAATAGAGTTTAATCTTGTCTCTGATACCATATGTAACAACCCTGAAATTAAAACATGCAACTAGTTACATCAATTATGTGATTTACAATCAACACACCTCTATTCAACTACTCAACATAGAATTTTTGAGAAATATGAGTAAAGGCAACTTACTTGTAGCGATGATATTCCTTACTTGTAATGTTGGAGTTGAACGTTATTTGAATCTCGTTAACTGCAACAAAGTTTTGGGGATGACTCTCCACCCAACCGTAGGCTCAGCTGCATATAATCTTTCTACAACTGGCCACCCCCGAGCCCTCAATCAACGTACTACTGCTAGAGAATCCTTTGTCTCACAACATTTTTCTCCCAAGAGAATGGATGATGGAATGATCTCTCATCTTCCTCATCATCTATTAAATAGACCAAACATTAGAAAGGGAACCGCACGCACATATTCCATGTGTCAACATGCAACATTTTTTTTTTTTAATTTTTATAAGTTTTATTTAAGTTAATTTTTCTCTTAATTTATTTATTTCTTATTTTATCCTTTTTACTTTTTGATAATTTTGCTTATTTTTATTATTTTTATAGTCTCTTAGTTAACTCTTTCTTATTTAATTTTACTTTTTGTTAACTTATTGTTATTATTTTATAGTTTACTTTTATATATACTTATTTAGAACTCTAGTATTGTTATTTACTATTTTATTTATTTGTTGTTATTATATTTCTTAATTATTATTTTTATTAGGGGACATTACAAAGGCTCTACTATGATGCATGAAGAAGTGGAAAAAATGCAACATGATATATCAAAATTATGAGACCAAGTGCAACATATTTCATTCTCACAAAGAGTAATAAAATATGAATTGGAAGCCATGATGAATGCTAAGATATATGGTATAAAATGGGCATGGTAGTTTTGAATGATGGTTTAAAAGCAAACATGGAAGCGATGATGAATGTCAAGATGGAAGGCTTGTAGGAAGGTTTAACAAAGTTTCTATAGGGACTTCATAGTAGTGACATGGAATTCCATGAAAATAAGGATGAGGGCAAAAGGAAAATGAATTATGATTTTAAAGACTTTAACTCAAGGCTGAAGATCAACCATATTCCAAAGATCGATATGAGGAAGTTTGATGACAAGTATTTGGTAACATGGATACTACAGATGGAGCAGTACTTTGATCTACATGATGTGAAACAAATACAAAAAATACACATTGCATCTTTATATTTAGAACCAAATCAATTTGTATGATATTGATGACTTTGTTCTCGTAAAACACTAGTCACTTGGACAATTTTTATGGAGGAATTAATAGCACATTATGAGGATACAAATATGAATATCTTCTTTATCTAATTAATAAATCTCAAACAAAAGGGTTCAATGGCACAACACATTGAGGACTTCCAAAGATGGAATATCAAGGTATCTAATATTCCAAATGAACATATGATTGATGTATTCATAAGACATGAGGTTCACCTTTGGGAACCTAATTCATAGGAAAATCCATTCAGGGTGGCAAGAAAAGTTGAAAGTAAAATTATGGCAACAAAAAGGTCTACCAAGTACAACTATAAATATGGAAGTGTTGAAACTCCTCCCACAATCTACAAAGTTGAAACCACAACAACTGGAGGAAAAAAGAGAAAAAGGGCTTTGTTACATCTGTGATAGAAAATACACTAAAGGTCATAAGTGTGTTGAGAAGAATTATTCTACATAAATTGTGAAGAGGAGGAAGAATAAGAACAAGAAACATCAAAAGAAGAAATGAATCCAACCATATCTTGTAATGTATTGGCAAGAATAAAAACTCCTCAAATTATCAAGATAAAAGGATATATCAATAATAAAAAGGTTATAATGTCGATTAATTCAAGCAATACTCATAATTTTATTCATTATAAGATATCCAAGGATTTGAATTGTTTTATATATCCATCACCAGAGTGTCAAGTGAAAGTTACAAATGAAGGAACTATAAATTGCTTAGGGAAGTGCCATAATATCAATATAATTATGGAGGAATATGTATTGAATATTCCAATGTTTGCCATTCCAATGGGTGGTAGAGATGTTGTATTAGGAGTTTAATGGTTACAATCTTTGAGGAAGATAACTTTTAATTTTCAAGAACTTTTCTTGAATTTTTTCTCAAAAGGAAAGGAAATTTATTTAAAGGGTATATAATAAGCTCTAATGGCATGACGAAGCTTTTGAAGAAGGAACAACGAGGGGTAAGTGCACAATTATGTTCACTATATGTTCAAACATATAAGGCATCTATTTCTCCAGGTCTCCAAAGATTCCTTTATAATTATTCCAAGGTGTTTGAGACTCCAAAAGGTCTTCCACCTATTTGTGATCATGATCATGCTATTCAATTGATTCTAGGAGGTGTTCCTCCAAACATCATACCTTATAGATATCACTATGCCCAAAAGAGTTAAATTGAACATATGGTTGCATAAATGCTATAGGCGGGTATAAGTCAACCTAGCCAAATTTCTATCTCTTCTGTAGTAGTATTAGTGCATAAGAAGGATGGATCACAACGTGTGTGTCTTGATTAAAGAGAGCTCAATAAGCTCCCTATTAAGGATAAATTGCCCATTCCTTTCATTAATGAATTTTTGAATGAACTACATGGAGAAATTTACTTAACCAAGCCGGATCTTCGCTCAAGATATCATCGAATTAGAATGAAAAAAAAAAGACATTCTAAAAATAGCATTAAGAACTCACGAATGTCATTATGAGTTTTTGGTCATGCCTTTTGGCATTACTAATGCACTTTCCACATTTCAAGGTTTGATTAATTCCATTTTCAAACCCTTCTTTAGAAAATTTGTGTTAGTATTTTTTGATGATATACTAATCTACAACAAGTATTGGAAAGATCATGTTCAACATGTTGATAGGGTGCTCAAGCTATTGGAGGAGAAACAACTGTATGAAAAAACCTCCAAATCTTTCTTTGGGGTACAAGAAGTGGAATATTTGTGTCATATTGTATCCCATGAGGGTGTTAAGGTAGACCCTAATAAAATTATAGCCATAAAGGAATGGAAAATATCCACATGCTTAAATCATATCTGAGGATTTCTCGGGTTGATGAGTTATTATCACATGTTTACTGAGAATGATGGGAAAATAGAAACACCAATGACAACATTACTGAGGAAAGATGCATTTTTTTTTTTACTCTAGAAGCAACTAAGGCCTTCAAAAATCTTAAAGAGGAAATGTGTCGAGCTCCATTCTTAGCCACACCAAACTTCACAAAAACCTTTATTGTAGAATCTGATGCCTCAAGAAATGGCATTGGTGCAATTTTAATGCAAGAAGGAAGACCCACTACTTTTGAAAGTCATCCAATAAAGGGAAAGTATTTACACAAACCTATTTATGAGAAGGAAATGTTGGCAATACTACATCCTCTAAAGAAATGGTGCCCTTACCTAATGGGAGCCATGAAAAATTTTAGGGGCTAATATTCGCAGGTGGGCTAATTTTCCATGATTTTTCAAAAAAAAATCGTCAATTTCCATTTAAAAAGAAAATTCGCCCAAATTTTACAATATAAAATTATTTTACCTTAAAAATCACCAACATGATATAGGGAGTATATATAAAGGGACATATAGAGGCAATACATGGAGGTTAGAAAGACTACCAAAGACTCGGACGTAGGTAAATAACTCCTCACCAAACTAGTTTCCAACCCAGAGCAAGTTGGTTTCGGCTTCTGGGGAAATCCTAGGAGTTCTCTTGTAAAAAATGATTTGATAAATAGGGAGCATTACACCATGGCAGATTTTATAAAAATGAGGCTGATACTTTGAGTCCCAAAGAATATCGTGATATATATGGATAGGGGTCGGGTCCTCTAAGGTCCACTTCCATCCCATAGAGGTGAAATCCATAGTGAAACACATGGCATCCATTATGTAGGCACTCATGTAGAAGGGAGGAATTATATTTTCTGAAACCTTACGCTTACTCCTAAAATTCAGGATATGAGTAGCTAAGTTATCAGACAATATATTTCCCCAATCTAATATATATCCTTTTGAGGCAACATCAATCAATGGTGTCCATTGATCAGAAAATTTCTATGTATTAGAATAAGCAAAGAGCCTACATATCATAACAACTATTTGAAAATAGGGACTAGCCAGAGAGTCAACTGCATACATACCCTTTTCCTCTCGCTTATGCTTGTTCAGATATCTTCTCCATGCCCTAATAGGCTCTAACGCATGATCATATTCGCTCATGAATTTCTCCACAAACTGTTTTTTATATTTGCACTGAGGCAGTGGAAAATGGTACATTGCACTCAAATCACTTTCGATAAATGATCCAATGACTCTATGATTATGTGTCATGAATTTCCTTTATGCAATTCTCAAGTTATCAATGACCCATCAAATCATATCTGTATAAGGAAGGATTTTGGGTCGGGCCACAATCCTATGCAAGAGTGAATTAGACACATCACTGTAAGTGGTATTGGAGACTGGCATAAAATCCTCGGATGCAATTTTTCTTTGTGTGATCCTGGGTCCTTCATCCTCAAATAGTTTATATATAGATTCCCAAGAGGAACTTCCAACATCTAGAGAAAAAAATGTGTCAAAAAATAATCCTGGCATATCGGCGTTTTCAGTTAGAGGAGCGATCGATTTCTACTAAGCAACAAGTTTCTTCTTTGCTTTTTCCACTTTAGACATTTCTTCAGAGTTACGCTTGTCGAGACTAGCATGTAATGAAAAACATAGGTCTGAGCGATAACTTCTTGACCTGAAAGACTTAGTGAAAATAATGAATTTCACATAAAAAATTCATTCTTTAAGGACAAATTATGATAGAATCAAACTGCAATGAATGGGGATGATTATAATCTTGAAAACCATAAATTCATCACTTTCAAATATTAAATGCCAAAATGTGAATTCATGTGGGTTTTCCCATATCATCATATCGGAAAAAAATATCAGAGAAATCAATTGGAAGTGCATTAGAAAGTTACGATATTGGTAACTTCCCAATCATATTTAAAGAAGTAATTACTATAAGCAGAGGTAGGAAGCGATATCAAGATTTCTATATCGACGATGGCATATCGTAGGTTTAAAGAGAAAGTACCCACTATGAAAGTCCCGATATTAGATGTAAACATGAATATCATAGGTTTCGTGCTATTAGACGAGACAAGTATCAGAGATAATGGATATAGGAGCTAGGAGGTATCAAAAGTATCCAGTATTGAAGATAGTGGATAATCAAAGGAGGCAGGTATCGGCGTTGTGAGATATCAGAAGTGTTGAGTATCGTAAGTGGCACACTTAAAAAGTTACGAAATTGTGAAGGGCCGATATGCCAAGTGGCATCTATTGGGCCAACGACTCTTATAATATTGATTTAAAAATGGGTGCGTGATTTATATTAACCTTTTAGTAAAACATTTTTAATGAAAATGGTTGGGGAAGCTTTATCAGATAATGACTTTATCGTAACTCTATCAAAAGGAAAGTTACAATATTATAAGAGTTCGATACAAATCTTTAGATAATGCATTAATTTTGTAATAAGAGGGCTTATCAGGATTTTGATTTATCATAACATTATAAGGGTTGGGCCTCCTATACTTGGGTTCCCATAAGGGAAATTTTCAAGCCTAAGAGATTTTATAACAAATTCAAAAGTGTCTTATCTTTATTGAAAACTAGAGGGTCTTATTAACATGAAAGAAGGGCCCCCATTATTTATTATATAACTAAAATAAAAATAAATGGGGGGGTTGTTGAATACTACAACAAGTACCAGTATTGAATTGAAGTAACAACAATCATATTTCAGTTGCATTTTTCTCCTAAAAAGCTGATTTTCTAGACCAGTTCCAAGCTAATATGGAATGACTTCTATTTGCTATTTCAACACAGTCCCAATGGTTCAATTTTTATTACTGTTGGGTAATTTAAGAAATTCTTTACTTAATTTAGTAGTTATTATAGTTTGCAAGTTAAGTAAAGAATACGTTTTGTACCTAAGATTGTGAATATCAAGCCCAAAAGTGTATTAGTGTGTTCCAGCTTCAACTCAATACCATTAAAATTTGGTGGTGTTATTAAATTTTATAAGCCTTAGTTTGCTCATGGCCAAAACAACAACGTGTCTACATTAGATTCAACAATAGTAAAAACATTTTGTTAATGATGAAGGTGTTCGACCACTCATTATTTTTAGACTTCTAGCCATTATTATACAGTCAATCAAAGGTATGATCAATTTTTTCATTTACTTGGATTAATGAAAAGAGTGTGAATAATGGAATTTGATTAGTTCTCTTGCCTCCATCTAGTTGAGTCATATATTATCATGATTTTGTATGTTTCTTCCTCATGACATTGAAATTTGTTATTGTTAGTACTCTAGATTGTCTTCTCTGAAAATGGATTTTACTCATTAACCACTCATCATGATATATATGTTTTTGTACTTTCGCCATCATTATAATAGACCAGTTCATGCCCTAATTTGAAAACATGGCCACCCTTTCTAACTAATCCTATAACTTATTTTAAACCATGGAATAAAGAATTGTTTGTCTTGAATACACAACATTCCCAAATTTCATAAACACCCTGTAATCGACTTGTGATTTCCCAATTTCCCTTTGGCTTTGACACTGTTTTATTGTCGGCATGGGGGCGATGACATAAACCTACTTTTTCCAAATTCTGTGCCAACCCAAAATATGCAGCTTGTAAGACCAGGTTTTGAGGAGAAGGGTTGGATCAATTTTCTCGAGAAGTTTCAAGGATACAATGATAAATTTTCTATGGCGTTCGCACAAAACTTTGATGGGTAGACCATGAAGGTTGGGAGCTTAAAAATGAAAGTTATAGAGGATTACCTCTGTCCAACGAGAGGTATTTCAAAGGAGAGCCACTTAACTAGGGAGAATTCTCAAAAGTCCTCAAACCCGCATATAAATCTATCAACTGATCCAAGGGTGTCCTCAGAATTTGTATTTAAGAAGAATGGTAGATGCTCATAATCGTGCTAAAAAGGTTCATAAGCTGTGAAGGAAGGTATGCAACCATGTTCATATACGACCTCAGACTTCTTCATTTTACATATGGGCGTGAGGTTAGTTTCGCTTTCTTCCTTCATTAGAGTTTTCATAAAGTTGTTATAAGTGTTTAGTCGACTTCCAAGAAGGATGAGACCAGTCTATGCCATTATAGTCTTATAAAGATGCTTATTGTCCATGAGTTGGGTCGTTGGAAAGAAACATGGGGAGAGTTCCTAACTAAAATTTTCCATGGGGAGGAAAATCAAGTAAAGGGTAGGAAACACATCATCATTCCACGCTCTAAGAAATTGGACAAAGGAGTTGAAGCCCCTCTCGACTCAATCTCTAAGAAAGACAAAGCCTCTGATAAATCCCCAGGACTAGTAGAAGTTGAGGGATGTATGGTGAACCTCCTAGAAAAACCAGAATCGACCAACCCTAGCTGCTCTGCAACGAAAGAACCCCTAGCATCAAAGGGGAAGAAATGGAAAGGTGTTCATAAACAAGAGAAAGAACCTGTGGCGAAGGATGCAACATCTGAGAAACTCCAATAGAGTAAACAAAAGAAACCACGGGAGGAGGTTGGAGCATCAGTCTCCTCGGTAGTTGAATATTGGTTAAATGAAAAGAACGAGACCGTTCCTAAGAAAGGGTGAAGGAAGTTATTCAATAAGAAAGAGGAAGTATCACTGACATCGACTCCACTTCCGCAATCGGAAGAGCTCCCAAAAGAATAGGAGATTATGAACACACAGTAAGGTCGATAGCACACCAGAAGCATGACTCGACAACATTACCCTCCTCAGGTCACTCAAACTCTTAAGATGGTGACTATTTTATCATCTCTAGAGATAGTAACAAAGAGTCCATCTAGGGCACTTGAGGGAACAAAGAAGTTGAACAAAACCTTACTCAAGGGGGAGGGGATAGTCAACAACTTTGACGACCTTCCAAGATATTTTCCCCATAATGACTTGTTTGAACTAGGGCCAGCAACAGGAAAATGAGCGATCGAGACAATGGTCAACCAAACTCATGAGAAATTGACTTGTAAAGGAAGCAGTTCACAGAAGCATAACCCACCTTCCAAGGATGTCTTTGCTCATATTGAAGAGGACTTATAGTATCAAGTGAATAAACTACAAAAGAAGAATATAAAGCTTAAAGAGAAGTATCAAAATTATAAAATCTTGTATCGTCATGTTAGGAAAGAGAATGAAATGTAGAGGACTCACAATTTGGCTTTGATATCAAAGAATGATAAAATGGTCTTGAAGAACAAATGACTTCTTAGTTGGAAGGTGAGGCAGTTGAAGCCTTATAAAGGAAAAAGTGTTTATGACCGAGCTCAGAGGTTTCGACAATAGATAACAAAGAAAAATCATGGCCAGAAGTTTTAGTTAGCGCGACGGGAATTTGAACAAAGGACGTCCCCAATTTTGATGTCTGATTGGTTTTGGGAGAAGACAACTGCATGAGGACATGCATCCTCTTTGGCATGGGGGGATGTTGGGCCCTACTTTTGTCACATTTTTCACACCTTATCCTGCTATCTTTTATAATATCCTACTCCATTTTTCTCCTTTTGACACCTCAAAACCATCCTATACTTGTTAAAGTTTTCCAGTTCATAAATGGAGGTAAGAGTCACGCTTAGGTCCATTTTTACATGTTTTTGGTTAGTTCAGGTAGATGTTAAATGAATCATACTATTTTGACTCAATTTTAGTCACATATTGTTAGGATTCCTAAATATGAGCACAAAGACTTGAATGCATTGACATGTCACTGGTGATTCAACATCCATCTCGGAGTGCACTAGGCAGAAA
The DNA here is from genome assembly GCA_031772625.1 of Pinus tabuliformis. Taxonomy (NCBI): domain Eukaryota; kingdom Viridiplantae; phylum Streptophyta; class Pinopsida; order Pinales; family Pinaceae; genus Pinus; species Pinus tabuliformis. The sequence continues at coordinate 1,023,841,914 of CM062811.1, read as the reverse complement.
TTTGGGGTCTAATTCCATACTGTATTCGGTACCTAATTTGGAAATCTACTCAGTAGCTTATTCCAATATTGGAATCAGTCAAACTAATGAACACTCCAAGGAAACTTCTCATGATCGTGATCGCAACAACAATGTCTTCAGCCTAAGGATAAAATCGATCAAATTTATGTGGATAAGATAGAATGAGCGAGTGATCCTTGAGAATCTGGCTTATCTTAATTAAGCTCAGATCATACTCACATTATATTTCTTGATTATTTAGTTACATCTATCTTTAGGCCATAATTTATTTAAAAGGGCCAAGCACTAGTGTTAGGGTTTAGTGAGTTGAAGCGGAGAAAAATTGTGACTATAAACACTACATAACTTTGTTTTAATTCAATTTGGAACTGTTGTACTTATGTGTCATTGAAGACTATTAATATAGTGATATCGACTTCTATAGTTATGAATTTATGTGTCTTTGATTCATAATCCTGTTGTGGTAATCAAGCTTGTCTAAGGTCGTGGCAAAGGCTCACCATTGACTTCAACCATGTTCTGTAGTTGATTTTAATTAGATAGAAAGGTATGTGTGTGGTTTAGTATAAGAGAAATTAATTAGATAGAAAGGTATGTGTGTGGGTTAGTATAAGAGAAATTGCACTTTGAATATTTTTTTCGTTGTGTTTCTTAAACATAATTTAATTGGAGGTGTGATTATACAACATTTAAATCTTCCAATATATATGCTCGTTCTATCTTTTAAACTCTTAGTTGATGATTGATTATCAAAGGATAGATTTCCATTTAAAATTGCTTGAGTTTATGACATCATTTTCATAGAAATTGCTTGAGCATGTACGCCTTTCTTTAATCAAGATTTGCTGAGTTGGAATGAATATGTTTTAATTTGAAATGCATTTCTAAAGGTTAATCTTTTAAAAAGTCTTAAGACTGAGACAAAACTTTTGATCTAAAGCAAAATTTCTTATTGTCTGTGAATTAGAAATTTCCAATAAAATACTCTAAAACCAATGTTTGATACCTGAAAGTTTCCACATAATTGTGTATGGCCTGTAGATCATTTTTTTCTTCTTCAATTAGTTTCAAATAGATTTATGAAATTTGAGAGTTATGTGAATGAATTTTTGAGTTTAATAGTACTGATAGAATTAGTTTTCAATTCATAGTTACTAATTTTGTTTGACCCCGGGGATAGCTTTGTGTGGAGTGAAATGGACTACTTAAATTGAGTTATGGTACGATTGAGTTTGTTTCCAGTGAGGTATTTGAGCATGAATTAGTTGTATGATTGCTGGAGATAAATTAGTGATTCAAATTGTGTGTTATTAAGAAGATATCATAGGTTTCTTTACTTTAGTAAAGAAATTGAAGGATTTTTAATTCGGACAAAAATTGGAGTGAACATTCAGTACTTAATTTAGTACTAATAAAATATAGGATAGTAAATTTGGATATGAACCATAATAATTTTTAACTCTAAGATTATGAATTCTGGATTGACATTTTTAAAGAGTATAGGGAATTAAAAGAGCATATAAAAACCCTAATAACAAGTACACCTTGTTTTACATGTTTCATGCTTAAAGAAGGTTATAGATGACAAGCTCCTAGTTCAAACTATATTTCCAGAACATTATGAGGAAGGAAAAATAATATTTGAGCCTGAAGCAATCATGGAAACAGAAATCCAACATTTGCGAAAGCCATTAATTTTATAGTATCTCATAAAGTGGAATGTAACACCCCCTCCCAGGTCTACCTAAAGTAACTATGCCAACGGGGGTAAACATGAGACGAGAGGCTACTATGATCATATTCGACCTCCTATGTGACCTTAAGGAAGTGGAATCGACATAACATCACATAAAGTCATCCAACATCATCAACAGAACCCTCAGGAGACAAGTCAACCACTCAGACAACCTGTCCCTGGGTCCCACTGTTGTTCTGGATCTCTTAAGCCATAGTCACTATCATGCTATGGGAAAGGGAGCGACTAGCAACCTAAAGTCGCTATCACAAACCTGCCTGCCAGCGACTGAGGACCAAAATTTTCAGTTTTGTGCCAGCGACCCCGAGATTTAAGCAACTTTTCTATCCCAGAATCTCGACCATTGCCCAAAACTTGTGGTAACTTTCAGAATTCATTAAATACATGATAAAAATGTTGATCAATCAAAAATCAACCACAGGACTAGGCCTGAGCATCCTCATTCGGGATTGACATTTTTTCAAACACTTGCCATCAATGCAACCTACAGGTCTAGGATACAAGACATAGCATAAATGACTGAAACAACTTATGAAACATAACCAGAAATATCACCTCCTTCTTCATTTAACTACTACATCATGAATTAGGTCTTGCATCCATCCATTTAATAGTTACAAGTAAATACATGAAATAAACATGACATAAACCATTCGTTTAACGATGCTTATAACCAACATAAAACCATGTATATATAAGAGATAAGACAACCATTAAATCCACATATAAATTAGTGCAAAAGTAAGAGAACTTAGCTTTAATAATCATAGGAAAATCTGACCAGGTTCAAGACATCCACGTACCACCGGACCATAGACATGGTTGAACCAAATCTCTCTTTCTGCTAGTCACCCCCGTGTCGTATTCCAAGCATGAATGTCGGATTTGATAGGTGTTAGCGCTTGAAATTTCACCTCAGGCTGAGAAAGGTAAACCTCAAGGCAACATCAAACCATTTAGCCTCGTAGCTAGCCCTACGGGGCAGGAGAAGGCTCTCTCTGGTCTATCTCGTAAAATCTTCAATAGATGAGATGACCAATAAAGGTAACACTGATATTAGGCTAGTAAACTGATCAAAGAGTTTGTTTTGGGGTTTTTAGGATTTTTGGTGGCAAATTGAGGGGATGGCAATTTTGGGTGCGGGGATTGGACACAGTTTCTGCAGGGGGTTCTTTGGGGCGAGGTAGGAGACAGTATTGATGCCTTTGGTTGAGGTGAATGGTCAGAAATGAAAGGTGAGGAGCTAAAGAGAGCAAACAATAACTTTGAATTCTCTTTAGACAGTAGAAAACATTGAAATTAAACAAACTTAAAAGCAGAGCATGGCAGGCATGAATTCTTACTTTAACACTTCATTTGTTTAATATGCAGAAGGAAAGAAAGGAGATGAATCACATAACACACTTACAAGAACATTAATAAGCACTCCATCAATACATGAAACCACAAGAATCCCAAAAAGGACTGCAAAACCCTGGTCTTCCTTAGCTAAAAATTGCAGAGATACAGTGAAATAATACAATGATAGCTTCTCCCTCAAGAGTCCAACCATAAAATGAGCAAGAAAGTACATAATATAGATGATATAACCTCTTTCCCTCCCTCCATGGGTAGATCTCACTATCCTAGGAGCTGTTTCAACCACTTCTAAACTAAGCACTACAAACTAGGCAGTCAAAACAACTTGCCTCTATAAACTTGGAAACCAATTCATACATTTAATTTTTACCCTTTTCATAAATGAATCTTCTAGAAGAGTTACAAAAGGGTAAAAGTGTCTAAAAAGTGTCACAATTACATCAAAGAGGACCATCATTAACCTCAAAAAGTCAAACTGAGTCAAATCTGCGTTTTCTGGGCTGTACAGTGCATTTCTGGACAAATCTGCCTGACGGGTCGCGCCCCTTGCCTGACGGGTCGCGCCCCTTTGGAGCTCTGTTTGGGGTACTTGTAGGTGGCCAAATTGAGCAAAGGTGGGCTTTTTGGAAAGGTCTATGAGTCTACTTTCCACCCCAACTGGAATTTTTGAATTTGGAGTTCATTTTCCCTGTCAAAAACCAATTCTCCCAAGACAGCTTTCTGCAGTTCAAAAAAGTGGCAGAAAGTCAAATTTTGCATGTATTTTGACCTTTTGGGGGACCAAAACTGCACAAAATCTCAAGTCCATCCATGGGAATATGTAACTTTGCATGAAAAATCTAGAAATGCTGAGTTTTTTCCAAATGGAGTTGCCATGATGAAGGGTCGCGCGGGGGGTGAGACCCGTTAATGGGACAAAACCTGTAAATTGCACAAAAAATTCACAAATGACAAAATTTTCTCCAAATTTGGGTTGGGAGTCCCCAATAAAGTACCATGCTCAGTCAAAGAGGCTTTTGGCCAAAATTTGGAGTGGATCGGGCATTTTCCTTCGTTTTTGTGCTTTGGCCAACCGTCCTTGGAGCACCTTCGTTCTCGCCGGTATTTTTGACATTTCTTTAAAACCATGACACCTGTGCAGAAAGTGAAGGAGTTTTTTCTTCCTTGGCATGTTGTGGACAAAAAACTCTCTCAGTTTTCCAAAATTCATCTTTTATTGCTCTGGAACATCATTTGAGTGCGACTTGTCTCGATGTGTGAAACAAGGAATTTTGTCGTAATGGAGCGAAATGAAGGGGATAGGGGGCTTCTAAATTCTTGAGGAAATTTAGGGGAGTAGGGAGGGATGTTAGGAAGCAGGGGAAAGTGGAATCTCAGAGATTGAGTGAGGGGAAGGGGTCCAAAAGGGCAAAACACATGCCCAACCTAGAAAATTGCCAGGTTGTAGCTAGAAACTAGGGTTTGTGCAAAAATGAGGAATTTGGCGGATCTAAGGGATGGGAAGTGTTTGATAAGGTAATTTAAGGATAGGGGAAGGTGTATGAACATTAGGAAACAAGTTTTGCCGGTGATTTGACCATCCAAGAGAAATTGCCTTCAAAACCCTAGGAGAGGGAAATGACCTTGTCTAGGCACAACTGAAGCATGAACAAGGTGCACAATGACTCATTAGACACTGGGATGATAATGACAACCCTATGAATGATGATAGACTCAGCTGAATGATGACATGGACTGACATTTGGACAAATTTAGAAGGAGTGAGATCAAACCCTAGACCTAATGCCTAGTGACCAAATTTTGCTTGAAGACTCACTGAAATGACAAAATTTGACCTTGACACTTCAAAATCACTTTGTAAGAGCATATTTGATCACTGGAGGAAGGCTGGAAAGACTGAAACTAACATTGGCTCCAATGGGGATGGTAGCTCCTTGGAGGTGCCAAGAACCACAGATCTCTGGAAGAGCAGACCAGTGCTTTCAACCATTGGGTGATAGAGTCATTATTTACACCTTTGACACAAAACTTTGACACATTTATTGAATGAAAACTTGACTGAAAACTGACTGAAACGTAACTGAAGCTTGACTCATACCGACTCGATGGCAAACTGAAAAAACTTGAAAAAACTCACTCAATAGACCAAACACAAATGACTCATGACTGACTTAACTAAAACAAGAGAAGGGCAGCAGTCCATCAAGATGTGAAATCATTGATGACAACCACCTGTGCTTCTTACAAGACAATATACATCAAACTATATCAAAATGCCAGTGTAACCAATCAAGCAGATGCCTTCTTGACTGATTCTCCTGATTAGATCTCCTGGTCAACAATACAAACCTATCACTGGGCATCCAAAAACATAGTTGACCATGGTCTCCTTCATCACTGAACACACCAATAAACACTTTCACTGCTGACTGCAACAAACTTGCTAGAGGATCATGAAAAACATGAAGATTTACCATTGTCACCTCCTGCTGAAAGATCAAGGTGTCCTTTGTTTCAAATTCTGATCTGCCTTCATCATGTGCTTCAGAAAGTGTATGTTCCTGGTCCTCAAAAAATTCTGAACAAGTAGATGAGCAGATCTCCTCTTGAAATAACATTTCAACACATGAGACATATGAAGAAGAATCTGAAAGGTAACCCTGTATGCTCTGATCTTCTGTAGTTTGACAATATAGTGGGTCATCTTCAAATGATATGACAACCAGATTATCATCTTTGTGAAGGAAAACATTATCTATTTTCTGATCTACAAGACAGTCATCTTTTTCAACAGAGGAAGAGGTTTTCCCAACACTTTCCTGACTATGTGTGCACTGCAAATCTGCTGTAGCTTGGACTGTAACAAGACCTTTCAAGAGCTGATCTATCTCCTCTTCAGACAAAGGAGACAATGCCTTTTGCTTTCTTCTGCTTAAACAATAATTATCTTCATATGACAGGGCACTCAAACTATCATTTATTACTGAGTTATTGAAAGGAGATTCATCACTTACTTGTACAAATATCTCACCTTGCTGTTCATAAACATCTGAATCCAAAACTCTGTCTATGATCTCAACAGTAGAGCCTCTCTTTGATGGGCTTCAGCACAAGGTATGCTTGGTCATCATAATCTAAATGGTGTTCTGAAGTAGTTGTCCTAACATTATCACATTCTGCAACCTGGTCTTCTTCTGTGGGCAGATCTGAAACAAGCTCTTCTCTTTCATCATTTACAGCCATATGACCATCTTCAAGCTGCTGATCTTGACAAGTATCCTCTAAGATTTCTATGTGCTGCTAAAATGGATTCTCATACAGAGCCTCCATAATCTCAACGTCCATAAAATTATCATCTTCATAATATGTCTCAAGGCTTTCAATAAAACTATAAGCATGCTGGCAACAGTCTTGAACCAAATTTAATGATGGATAAGATGCTTGATATCTTTCAATGAACAAGGCATGAAAATCCTTTAAACAGTAAATACAAGCAGGCGGCAAACTTTCATACCATGATTGGGCTTCACCTTCCAGAGTGGCCAAGAATATCTTCATCAAGCAATCTTCAGGAAAATCCACCTTCAACTTGCGAATATGCATATGAAATCTAACTAGATGTAAAGCAGCATCCTTCTTACCATCATCATTAAATATAGGCAAATTCCTTGACCAATCTATCTTCGGAATTTTATTTGGAAAACCTGGAATGTGATCTCGGCTCAAGGGAGCATATCTTCTTGTGATTCGGTCCATCTTGAAAATCTCACAGCTACTGATCTTCCTGCAGTGAAGTCACCATGAAGCACAGGTTGCTGGATTCGTCAGTGAAAAGAGTCGCCAAGTGAATGATTTCAACCTTTCAAGTGTCTGATCGTTGTCCACCATCAACAATCAGATTTGAACTTGATACATGTACTGGGGTAAAATGCAAATGAAGTGTTGTATTCACAAGCTCACGGAGATTGACTGAAGCAGCGTTTATCTACTAACGCTGATGTAAAACAAGAGCGTTTTCGAAGGCTACCTGGCGTAACTTCAGGCTCCGTCTAAGACTTATGAAATAACACGTCAATGAGCAAAGGATTAGTTGTTCTCCCCAGTATGGTCGCCAGTATGTTAGCGCTTGAAATTTCACCTCAGGTTGAGAAAGGTAAACCTCAAGGCAACATCAAACCATTTACCCTCGTAGCTAGCCCTACGGGGCAGGAGAAGGCTCTCTCCGGTCTATCTCGTAAAATCTTCAATAGATGTGATGAACAATAAAGGTAACACTGATATTAGGCTAGTAAACTGATCAAAGAGTTTGTTTTGGGGTTTTTAGTTGGTGGCAAATTGAGGGGATGGCAATTTTGGGTGCGGGGATTGGACACAGTTTCTGCAGGGGGTTCTTTGGGGCGAGGTAGGAGACAGTATTGATGCCTTTGGTTGAGGTGAATGGTCAGAAATGAAAGGTGAGGAGCTAAAGAGAGCAAACAATAACTTTGAATTCTCTTTAGACAGTAGAAAACATTGAAATTAAACAAACTTAAAAGCAGAGCATAGCAGGCATGAATTCTTACTTTAACACTTCATTTGTTTAATATGCAGAAGGAAATAAAGGAGATGAATCACATAACACACTTACAAGAACATTAAGAAGCACTCCATCAATACATGAAACCACAAGAATCCCAAAAAAGACTACAAAACCCTGGTCTTCCTTAACCAAAAATTGCAGAGATACAGTGAAATAATACAATGATAGCTTCTCCCTCAAGAGTCCAACCATAAAATGAGCAAGAAAGTACATAATATAGATGATCTAACCTCTTTCCCTGCCTCCATGGGTCGAGCTCACTATCCTAGGAGCTGTTTCAACCACTTCTAAACTAAGCACTACAAACTAGGCAGTCAAAACAACTTGCCTCAATAAACTTGGAAACCAATTCATACATTTAATTTTTACCCTTTTCATAAATGAATCTTCTAGAAGAGTTACAAAAGGGTAAAAGTGTCTAAAAAGTGTCACAATTACATCAAATAGGACCATCATTAACCTCAAAAAGTCAAACTGAGTCAAATCTGCGTTTTCTGGGCTGTACAGTGCATTTCTGGACAAATCTGCCTGACGGGTCGCGCCCCCTTGCCTGACGGGTCGCGCCGCTTTGGAGCTCTGTTTGGGGTACTTGCAGGTGGCCAAATTGAGAAAACGTGGGCGTGTTGGAAAGGTCTGTGAGTCTACTTTCCAACCCAATTGGAAGTTTTGAATTTGGAGTTTATTTGCCCTGTCAAAAACCAATTCTCCCAAGACAGCTTTCTGCAGTTCAAAAAAGTGGCAGAAAGTCAAATTTTGCATGTATTTTGACCTTTTGGGGGACCAAAACTGCACAAAATCTCAAGTCCATCCATGGGCATATGTAACTTTGCATGAAAAATCTAGAAATGCTGAGTTTTTGCCAAATGGAGTTGCCATGATGAAGGGTCGCGCGGGGGGTGAGACCCGTTAATGGGACAAAACCTGTAAATTGCACAAAAAATTCACAATTGACAAAATTTTCTCCAAATTTCTTGAAATTTGGGCTGGGAGTCCCCAATAAAGTACCATGCTCATTCAAAGAGGCTTTGGCCAAAATTTGGAGTGGATCGGGCATTTTCCTTCGTTTTTGTGCTTTGGCCAACCGTCCTTGGAGCACCTTCGTTCTCACCGGTATTTTTGACATTTCTTTAAAACCATGACACCTGTGAAAAAAGTGAAGGAGGTTTTTCTTCCTTGGTATGTTGTGGACAAAAACCTCTCTCAGGTTTCAAAAATTCATTTTTTATTGCTCTGGAACATCATTTGAGTGCGACTTGTCCCGATGTGTGAAACAAGGAATTTTGTCGAAATGGAGCGAAATGAAGGGGATAGGGGGCTTCTAAATTCTTGAGGAAATTTAGGGGAGTAGGGAGGGATGTTAGGAATCAGGGGAAAGTGGAATATCAGAGATTGAGTGAGGGGAAGGGGTCCAAAAGGGCAAAACACAGGCCCAACCTAGAAAATTGCCAGGTTGTAGCTAGAAACTAGGGTTTGTGCAAAAATGAGGAATTTGGCGGATCTAAGGGATGGGAAGTGTTTTATAAGGTAATTTAAGGATAGGGGAAGGTGTATGAACATCAGGAAACAAGTTGTGCCGGTGATTTGACCATCCAAGAGAAATTGCCTTCAAAACCCTAGGAGAGGGAAATGACCTTGCCTAGGCACAACTGAAGCATGAACAAGGTGCACAATGACTCATTAGACACTGAGATGATAATGACAACCCTATGAATGATGATAGACTCAGCTGAATGATGACATGGACTGACATTTGGACAACTTTAGAAGGAGTGAGATCAAACCCTAGACCTAATGCCTAGTGACCAAATTTTGCTTGAAGACTCACTGAAATGACAAAATTTGACCTTGACACTTCAAAATCACTTTGTAAGATCATATTTGATCACTGGAGGAAGGATGGAAAGACTGACACTAACAATAGGAAAAACTATCCAAGAACAACCAAGGGAATCCAAAGGTTAAACCACCTCCACCCTCACTAAACCGTGATCACACCAAAACCGGTGCTCCGATCACAACTGAATCGAACTTGGCATGCCATCCAAAATCCATCACTATCCTTGAGGAATTTTCCATCTTCTTGTCTCTCAAGCTTTACTGCAATCCAAACCCAGATCACTAGGCCCTAAACTGAGACATCTCCCTCAGGCTTTACTGTGTATCCCACCAAAACCGGTAAACAGAAAACATAGTACCCATGGAGCTTTATAACTTAGCTCAATGTAGTATTTATAATGAAAGACGCGCTCAAAAGAAAAACATCATGACAACATGACAAGATAACAACGATACCGCTTATTGGAGCTTTATAACTTAGCTCATGGTGGTATTTACATACCTATACATATACATACATATACCTGGACATTAGCAAAACATATGCCAAACATATACCAACATCAAACCAAAATTGATTTGCCTCAACTGACAAACAATGAAGGATATAGGACTCGAATTTGATCCGCCATCTCCCATGTAGCTTCTTCAAGCCCAAAGTGCTTCCACTAGACTTTAAATTTCTTTATGGCTCTGTTCCTGAGCATGAGATGCTTCCACTTCAATATGCACTGAGGCTCCGGCTGGAACTATCCTTCTTGCTCCACCTACAATACAGACCAATCAATAACATGATCAACATCCTTTATATACTTCTTAAGCAATGAAATATGGAAAACATCATGGACTTTCACTATTAGAGGCAGTGCAAGTCGATATGCCACCGGTCCAATCCTCTTAAGGATCTCGAAAGACCTGCAATACCATGGTGCCAACTTGGCACATGAACCAATCCTGAAATAGATTTTCTTGGGCTCAATGAGAAAATATAGATTCTCCGAAACCTGAAACTCCTTGAACACCCTATGCTGATCTACATAAATTTTCTATCTATCCTATGCTGCCTTTAGATTCCTCTTTATAACCTGCATTTCCTGCTGCATGTCCACCAACATGTCTGGTCCAATAAGTACCCCGTTCACTGGATCACTCCAATTGATGGGAGTATTACAACTCCGCCCATACAATGCCTCAAAATGACTCATCCTCAATGACTCCTGATAACCATTTTTGTATGTGAACTCAACCAATGGAAGATACTCCTCTCATTTCCTCTGTTGGTGCATCACGTACATCCTCAACATATCCTTCAAAATCATGTTGACCCTCTCTGTCTGTCCATTTGTTTGTGGATGATAAGCTGTACTGAAGGCCAACTCTGTACCCAAGCCTACAAATAGCTCCTTCCAAAACTTGGAAGTGAACTTTGCATCCCTGTCTAACACAATATTCTTTGGAACACCATGCAGTCTCACTATCTCTCTGAGGAACACTTGTGCTACGTCACTAGCTGAATATATAGTCTTCATTAGAATGAAGTGAGCTACCTTGCTCAACTTGTCAACCACAACCATAATAGAATCATGCTGCTTCACTGTCCTTGGGAGACCTATGATCAAATCCATGGAAATGACCTCCCATTTCCATTCCTGAATCGCTATAGGCTGTAGTAGACCACCTGGATGATTACATTATGCCTTGACCTTCTCACTATCTAAACATCTAGCCATGAACTCTACCACTTCCTTCTCCAGATTCAGCCAATAGCAGAAATTCTTTACTACTGTCAGTGTCTTATGACATCCTGGATGACCTGAGTATGGATTGACGTGAAACTCCCTCAAGATAAGCTTCTTGAGCTCACTACAATTCGACACATAGATCCTGTCTCTAAATCTCACCAAACCATCTGTCGTGAGATGATAGTCTACATCCTGGTCTTCTGTACTTCTACCTTCACCTGTACCTATACCTTGCTGTAATATGTGCATAATATCCATGTATTTGTCATCCTGCTGTCATGCCTGGAAGATCCTAGGAATTGTGGCTCATCCTATGTATCATGTCTGCCTCACCAGTACCACATACATATATTTCTTAAACCATAAATGCAGCAAATGTATAGAAACTTTCACTTACTATCTGAACCCAATGTTCATCCCGATGGAAGTGGTAAGTCAGGATCCCCTTGACAGTTCATGTCACTATATGCAGTGACATCTAGTCCCAATGAGCAAAAAAATCAGGTCGAAACACTCGTCTGAATCCCCCTCCTCCACCTCGTCTCAGTAGCTTCCCCTAGTGGCATATCCTAGGCTCCTGTGGGCCCCCATCATGGATCTAAACATGATGTTGAATAGTGGGGATGTTCTCAAAGAAGAGTGAGCATAACACTATCCCAAATGAACAATTACCATTGGTCCTCTGTTTTCATAATGTAACTTTTGTTTCAACTATGACAACATCATTTGTGCCCACCCATAGTAGGTCCCTCCTAGCACACTCTCCACCAGCAGTATCTGCCCTCCAATGATATGGTGGAAGGCATGACTACCACAGATTTTCAGGACTGCTGCGTCTGTAGCTCGTGTCTCAAGCTTCTCTAAGTCACTAAGATGTATGGTTGTGCCCTTTGCATGACTCCCTGGTACACGGTGGCGATCAACAAAATCACCTATATGCCTCCTACAAGGAAACACTAGATGTATCTCCCCTACTACCCCGAAAGGGAGTAATCCTGTCAAAAAATATATGTCTTGGATCATGATCTCGATCATGTGCCCTTGTAATACAAAGGCCTCCTAATCTGTGTCCCAGTAATTCACTATCCTCGACAGAAAGGGCTCACCAGCCCTCATCATGGGGTTCTCTAAGAAATTAAGCACACCATATCATGCCAACACCCCTCTCACTGTTTGATTCCCTTGAATCTTAGCATGGAGAGGCTCGAAATCTCGTTATCACCATGATACCTTCAGCTCTGCCATACTACACAATACCATTATGTTTTGTCAGTTCATAGTCAAAGGAATGCATGTCTAGTGCTTAGCTTCAACTCATAATAGACTAGCAGTCCCGCCCATCCTCTCAGCCCACAACGCAATTTTTTCCCTCAAAACTGTGTTGGACGCACTTGTTGGCCTAGTTCTTGCACTCCAGAGCGTAGAACAGGCCCCCAAAAGTGCATTACGACCGTGAGGATGAGAAAGGCCCCCCCGCCCATAGTGAACTAAAGCCCTAATCTGAAAGTCCGATCCACCAAAAATGATAAGTAAGGTTAGGCCACCTACCTCCAACTTATAGATCCTGATTTTGACGGCCAATTTGTCCACTGCTATCTCCACAAGATTTATGGCCATCTCCTCCTCTCCAAATTCTCCACAGCTCACTGTGCAAATGAATTGGATTTGCGAGCAAAAATCCCTTTTATAGGATAAACCCTAGTTTTTTAATCACCCATTGTGACCAAACCATAGCTTCATTTAATGAAACATCAGTGCCGTTGGAAAGAATTGACCGAGTTCTATAATGGGTCTTTCTTTTTTTTGGTAATTTGACACTTCACTAGGAAGCCATTTTTTCCATGAGGTATCACTTTGTTGCCTCTCAAAACTGAATTTCTTCATTTGAGTCACCCGTACTTTGGTGCCACTTTAACTTTCCACTGGTTGACTCATGTGTCAATTTTATTCATGAGTAACCATCATTTACTCATGTTTTTATGGTGCCCTCCGGGCCTCCCCAACATGGCAACATCATCATGTCACCCTTGTTCAGAGCGTCAAAGATGAGTTACCCTTGTATTTATGGAGTCTGTTTTGAGTCTCGTTACAGTGTTTCATACATTGTCGTGTCGCATCCATCCCATTATTCATATTTTGCCTCTATTTCTATTGCTCAGTCTTTACCGAACCCCCATTTGAGTCATTAACCATCCCCTCCGGAATTGAGTCAGTTGCTGCCAGGTCAAACATCCTTATTATGCTCTGACAATGGAAGTCATCAATCAGCCACCCATCTTGTTTCCTTCCATCATCATCCATGATGTCAGTCCATCAGTCACTCTACTATGATTCCTCAAGCCTTTGTTAAGGATTCCTCATTGCCTTAACTCTAGTAGGCCCTCTTCTATCGACCTTAGCACATTTATTCCAAAAGAATGGTCTAGAGAGCATTGTACCTTAGTTCCATCTTCCATCTTTGTTCAATGTCTCGGATCAAGCAAAGGGATTCATAATTTCCCTTTGACTTGGTTATTTCTCATGTGCTCAACACCATCTCCTTATCGCGCAATTGAGATTTGTACACTTGATGGTTCAATGATCCATACGATTGTCCCAATGATTCTCGGGTGTGTGAGAGATGTTCCGGACCTCATGAGGGGGTGGCCCTTTAGGTAGCCCCCTACATGCTTGAATGACCACAAAATGTTGATCCAGCTTCAGATGCAATTCCATAGATGTGATGGTTTCAGTTTCCACCAGTTGCAGTGCCCACATCATGCATGTCTCCTTCAGAAAATCCACTCAAATTTGTAGAGCCCTTTCCTGTTCAGCAGGGCTTCTTTGGTTGCAATCCCCCCTCACCATGTTAGCTTGAGGGGCATTATGCTCATGTACTCAGATATTATTGTATTCAGTCATGGCCTATGTTTTTCCGGGCACATTATGTATATGGGATACATTGTATTGATTCCTAACCAATTGATGTCAACATATCGTGTATCATGTATCATGTATTTTGTAGCTCAGTCCCACATTTTTGGGCTCATCATTATTTTTTGTATGCAGTTATCTCGGCAGATATGGGTATGCCTACCTCGCCTCATTTGAGATCATGTACTCCAACATAAAAGAAGACTTCTATCAATTTAGTAGGTCTCGCCCCCTCCATTATTCTTTTGTCCTTGCATTGTGTCAACTCTTTCTCTCTCTCTTTGACTACCCTTTGGTGTCTCGTGGAAGTATAACCTACAACATATTTCGGTCATACAATTTTCTCCTAACACTCATACGTGTGGGAGCAATATGTTATCACCAAAAAATGATCACCTAGCCATTTCTAACTAGGTGGATCGAAATACACCATGTAGGATTAATTTTACCATAGTAAAATCACTTTCATTGTGGAAAATAATTTAGTAAGCCACTTTTATTAAATTAGTTTCTGATTTAAATAATAATAAAACCATGAGAATAATTAGATAAATCATTATTTATTTAATTTTCTCTATGAATAATTATTAAATCACTATTTAAATAATTATTTCTGGTCACATTTGACTAAATCCCCTAGGAATAATTAAATAAATCACTATTTATTTATTATTCCTTATTTATGTTATTGGAATAATTATTAAATTGCTATTTAATAATTATTTCAATTTCACATCATTCTTAATATTTGCGAAATAATTGATAAATCATTTTATTTGTTAATTATTTCTAAATAAAGATATTTAACCATTTTAAATATATTTTCCCTCTCCAATAAATATAATAAATTATTCCAAGCGATTAGATCTTGATTTGGTTAATATTATTTTATTATTCTCCATTTTCGAGATTAACTCAATAACTTGTTATAAATATGATGGTTTTTCATTCATTCTTCACCATGATCATTATCATCCTCACCATTATCATCTTTTTTCTTTTGAGTTCTTCACATTATTTGGGTTTTTGACATATTAAGAGAGAAGATCGATTATTGAAGCATCAAGGACATCAAAGGACCCATCCCACAGAGGGGGATTTACAGACGCTTCACCATGTGTAGATCTCCTTCACCAGGTGTTTTCGATAAAGAATTTATTTAATTAAAGTCTTTCCATTTGGGTTATTGCGTTGGATATCTTTACTATTGCTTTCTATTATGGATCGTCTATAATTTTGTTGCAGGTTTTTCCATTTTTATTGCAGATTTGAATTGCAAGAAACCATCAACTTGTTGTTAGGGTCACTTGTCACTTTGTGACTTAAGTAAAGTGTTTTTGGTACACCTTCCAAGAAATTTCACACTAGCATATATCATTTCCCACCTACCACTTAAAGGATGTACCATGGACATGTCACCCCCTTTAGAGGTTGAAACCACATAATAAAGTCCTTGGTTAACCCCTTATTGAGCTTGGAGACACTTGTACATGCTAAAGCCCACTATGGAAGGGCATGCCACCATGAAGTGCTCCATTAATCCCATGACTTGTAAGCTTTATTACCTGACTATTCTAATTACTTATTGTATTGGAGGGAAAGGGGACACATTGGATCTTATCCAAGATTGCAGGTGAGCCTTTATTTGGGGCTTGGTCTCCCTATACGAGGTCCTAGCCCTCTAGAGGGTAACATTAACACTTGTAGGGTGAGCGTAGAGAGCCATGGGACTCCACCATAGCAGAGATTACTTCATGGATCCCCAACAACACTCATTGGTTGCTCGTGTTCCACCTTTTGGATGAGGATGATGCACCTAGTTCACCATGCCCAATTGGCTTCACACTTGCTGTAGGTTTTAACCCTGTACAGAAATTACCTGCATACGAATTCTTAAACAAAGAAAATAAACAATGCGAGAGCATAACACATAAAACACATATGCACAGATATTTTCCCCTGGATCCCAAAACCGAGACTACCGGCTTTTTTTCATTATTTTCCTTTCAATGTTACAATACATATTTATACATGCTGAAGCATCCAATACCATGGACCGAAAAAACATTGCGTCCAAAACCATAGGTAGGTTCACCTAACCTAATATAGGGTCCAATTTTTTTTTTTCCCGAGGCGCTGCCCTGGACCCCCTAGAGGGGGGCTATCCGCCCCCCTCAAACCCCCTGGACAGGGGGAGGCTGCCGCCCCCTCGTGACCCCCCCGCTGTGCAGTCGGCGCAACGAAGGGGGGGCTCCACCCCCCCTCTAACCCCCGGTTCACTATGTAGGTTAGTCGTGGAAATAATATAACACAACCCAACAATCTCCCACTTGTTGTTTTCTTTCCACAGGGGGCCACAAGAGAGCTTAGTCATTTTTCCAGCCCTGAAACACCCATTGTTTCTCTACACCAAGAGAACTTCTCAGAGCTCACAGATTTTGTCAATGCATCTGTAGTATTCTTCAAAGTGTCCACCTTTACCAGCAACACCTTTTTGTCTTCTATCATATCCCTCACAAAGTGATACTGAACATCAATGTGCTTTGTCTTTGAATGATAAGCAGGGTTCTTTGCCAAGAAAACTGCACTTTGGCTATCACAGTCTATTCTTATAGCTCCCTGTACTAACCCCATACTTGAACACAATCTCTGCAACCAAACTGCTTCCTTGCTTGCATGGGTGGCTGCCATGTATTATGCTTCTGTAGTTGATAGTGCCACTACAAATTTTTTCTTACTCATCCAACTGACTGCACCTCCAAATAGGTTAAACACATACCCACTTGTAGATCTTCTTTGATCCAGATCTCCAGCCCAGCCTGCATCAACAAAGCCATGAATATTCAACACTCTATCCAATCCTGGTCTTCCTTGGTAGCACAAACCATAATCACTAGTTCCACGCAAATATCTGAAAAACCTGCTTCACTGTTGTCCAGTGCTCCTTCCCAGGTTTTGACATAAACCTGCTCAATACTCCCACTGCATGTGCAATGTATGGTCTAATACAGACCATTGCATACATCAGGCTACCGACTGCACTTGCATATGGAACACGGGACATGTCCTCTTCCTCTTCTTGTGTCTTGGGACACTGTTCAACAGATAACCTCACACCTACAGGAATAGGAACCTTCACTGGTTTACTATCCTGCATATTAAACCTCTGTAGTATTGTCTCGACATACTTCCTCTGGTTTAACCAGAGCTTCCTCTTTGCTCGATCTCTTTTAATTTCCATGCCCAAAATATAGTTTGCAGCACCAAGATCTTTCATGTCGAATTTGGAGGACAATTGGATCTTCAAATCCTAGATAATTTCTTTGTCATTTCCAACCAGCAACATATCATCCACATACAAGACCATATAAATAACACGGTCACCAATTAATTTAAAATACACACAATGGTCTGCTTTGCTTCTGGTGAAGCCAAGTCCCCGTATAAATGTATCAAATTTCAGATACCACATCCTTGGTGACTGTTTTAACCCATACAAAGACTTCTTTAACTTGCATACCAGTTCTTTCTTACCCTTCACCACAAAGCCTTCAGGTTGCTTCATGTAGATTTCCTCTTCCAAATCCCCATGAAGAAATGCTGTCTTCACATCCATCTGTTCTACCTCAAAATCAAAAGCAGCAGCAACAGATAAAAGTAATCTAATAGAAGTTACCTTGGCAACAGGAGAAAAAATATCACCAAAATCAATTCCCGGCACCTGGGAATAACCTTTTACTACCAACCGAGCTTTGTATTTCTCCACCTTTCCTTCTGCATTTGTCTTCTTCTTGAATACCCATTTGCTACCAATGGGTTTCCTTCTAGCCGGCAACTCCACCAGATCCCAAGCCTCATTTTTTTGTAAAGATGCCATTTCATCAACCATGGCCTCTTTCCAGAGTTTTCCATCCTCTGAATCCACTGCTTCCTTCACAGTTCTGGGATCATCATCAGTAACAGACAAAGAAAAATTTGAACAGAAAGCAGATGGACTATACCTTTCTGGCTGCCTTCTTTCTCGAACTGATCTTCTCACAGCCGGAGTTTGTGTCTCTTCATCTTCTGATTCCTCCTCTGCTACAGAGTCTGATTCTTCCTCCTTTAGTTCAAACTTTATCTTCACAGGTTCCTTTGGTTGGACTTCATGTTTAATAACATCTTTCACCTCTCTGAACACCACATCTCGACTGTACACAACCTTCCGTGTGACTGGTTCCAAAGCTTATAACCCTTTAAACCATCTTTATACCCAATAAAGATGCACTTTTCAGATTTACTATCCAACTTGGTTCGTTTCTCCTTTGGAACATGTACATATGCATCACATCCAAAGACCCTCAGATGTGAAAGAGAGGGTTTCTTACCAGTCCATACTTCTTGTGGAGTCTTATCCTCCAACGCTGATGAAGATGACCTGTTCACCAGGTAACATGCAGTATCCACCGCCTCTGCCCAGAATTCCTGTCCTAACCCGACACCAATGAGCATGCTTCTTGCCCTTTCCATCAACGTCTTGTTCATTCTTTCTGCGACTCCATTTTGCTGAGGTGTATATGGAGTAGTCTTCTGCCGTGCTATACCACACTTCTTACAGAATTCTTCAAATTCCTTGCTACAAAACTCTCCACCATTATCTGTCCTCAGAACCTTTATCTTCTTCTCTGTCTGATTTTCCACCAAAGCCTTAAATTCTTTAAACTTGTCAAAGACTTCAGATTTCTTCTTAAGGAAATATATCCATGTATTCCTTGAGAAGTCATCTATAAATGATACATAGTACACAGACTTACCCAGTGATGGAACCTTCACAGGTCCAAACACATCATTGTGCACAAGCTCTAATATCTGTTTCGTCCTCTTACCACCAGAGGGGAAACTCACCCGATCCTGCTTCCCATATACACAATTTTCACAGAAATCAAAATCCAGAGAGCTATTCTTCATACCTTCTACCATACCTTTACCATGAATTATTCGAAGGCCCTTTTCTCCAATATGTCCAAGCCTTTGATGCCACAACATGGTCTTCTCTCCAGAGACCACTAGATTTTCTACTCCATTTTCAGGAACCATAGAACTATTGCACCCATCAACAACAGTGCTACCTTGCAGCTTGTACAGAGTTCCAATCTGAACTCCCTGCATCAATATTAGTGCTCCTCGAACCATCTTGCAGGTATCTTTCTCGAACACTGTCTTTACACCTGCATCATCCAACTTGCTTACAGAAATCAGATTTCTGGCCAATGCAGGAATATGCAAAACACCCGGAAGTGTTCTAACCCTTCCACCTTGCAACTTCAACTTTACTTTTCTGCGACCAATAATTCTAGCCTTCCTATCATCTCCTAAGAAGACATCACCACCATCGTATTTCTCATACTCGCAAAACCACTCTCTATGGGGAGTGAAGTGAAAGGATGCACCTGAGTCAATCAACCATGCCTCATGATCTACATGTGTACTTGAAGAAGCCAAGTACACATCCCCACCTTCATCTGAGGTGGTTTTCGCCTCTACAGAAGGAGCATCATCAGATCCCTTTCCTTTATCAGGAGCTTTAGATTTACAATCCCTTCTGAAGTGCCCTTCCTTTCTGCATTTCCAGCACACCACCTTTATAGGTTTTCCTGCAGATTTAGATCTCCCACTCGATGACTTATTTTTGTTTATGTTCAGGCACCGTCCTCGTACAGACAAGGCATCACCATTCTGGCTCTCCATATTTTTTCGTCTCATCTCCTTCGTCAGCAAGGCTGAGACGATTTCATCAAACTGCAAAGCAGTTGCATTGCTACCTATTGCAATAACCAGACTATCCCACAAATCTGGTAGAGAACACAACAAACTGATGCACTTATCTTCATCTGAAATTTTAATCTCAACAGATTATAACTGGCTTACCACAGTATTAAACGCATTCAGATGCTCTATCACCAAGTCTCCATCTTTCATCCTTAGGTTATACAACTTTTTCTGCAGGAACAGTTTATTCACCAGAGACTTAGATTGGTACAAAGTCCCTAACTTGTCCCACAAAGCCTTTGTCGTACCTTCCCCTGATACATTTAGCAATATTGAATCTGAGACACACAATCGTATTGTGCTCTTTGCCTTCCGATCCAACTTCTTCCATTCTTCATCGGTCACTCCCGTTGGTTTAGTACCTAGATCTACCACAATCCACTGATCTTTATCCACCAATAGATCCTCCATCTTGAGTTTCCACAACTCAAAACTCTGACCATTGAACTTCTCAATCTCTATCTTTCCACTGCTCGCCATCTTCTTTCACCACCAGAATCGATCTCGCAGATCTCCCACTGAACAGGGTCTACCACAGGCCCGAGCAAAAAACCCCTCAGTAACAAAGGCATCCCCTTGAAGCCAAAACAGCTCTGATACCAAATGTAGGTTTTAACCCTGTACAGAAATTACCTGCATACGAATTCTTAAACAAAGAAAATAAACAATGCGAGAGCATAACACATAAAACACATATGCACAGAGATTTTCCCCTGGATCCCAAAACTGGGGCTACTAGCGTTTTTTTCAGTAGTTTCCTTTCAATGTTACAATACATCTTTATACATGTCGAAGCATCCAATACCATGGACTGAAAAACCAGCGTGTCCAAAACCATGGACCAAAAACCATAGGTAGGTTCGCCCAACCTAATATAGGGTCTCAAACCCCTCGGACAGGGGGGGGCTGCCGCCCCCCCTGTGACACCCCCGCTGCGCAGTCGGCGCAACGAAGGGGGGGCTCTGCCCCCCTCTAACCCCCCGGTTCACTACGTAGGTTAGTCATGGAAAGAATATAACACAACCCAACACTTGCACCATACACTTGGTAGATGTTCCAAGGTCCAGAGGATATATCTCGTTGCAGAGGGAGGGCTTTTATCATCATCCTATCCCTTACAGATGGTTTGCAGGCATTTTTGATCCACTTGGAGACCCATGAAAATGTCCTTGTGCCCCTATACCACACTTGGGAGCACCACAAGTTTTTGCCTAGAAAACAAGGGGCCAACCCCTGGTCCACTATGTTTGGAGTCCAGTTCTTCTTCATGGTACCCCTTGGACTTCATTAAGCCTCCTCAAAGGCCCAATGATTCACTTTGTACATTATTCGACCCTCTTGAGAGGCATATTTTCATGTTGTTGAGCTATTTGGTGGGTTTGTCACTGAAAGTATTGTTATTATGCACATTATTTTATTTTAGGGGCTCAATTAGGCCAAATTAGCTAAATCGAACTCATTAGACATCGTATAAATAGATGAGAGGTGATTCATTCTCTCATCATCACTTGGATTGGGTTATTTTCTCTTGTAATATTTTCTCTACCCCTTTTGGAGGATGAATTTGGATGTTATGGATGAATTTTGATGTTTGGATATCTTTCTCTTGTCTTGGAGCTTCATTATTGGCATAATTTGATGATTGGATATACTCTTTTGTACATGTAAGTGTTATTTTCAATGTTCCACCAAGTTTTCGGGATGTGGGGGCGAGGGAGCGGGGATACGTAGGAGTAGCCTACACAAAAGCTCCTCACCAATTTTCAGGAAACGTGGGGGGATGTCGAGGTACTAAAAACTTATAAATTTAAAAATATATGTTATATCATTGAAATTTTAATATTTATAATGTAACTGTCTTTATCATTATATAATAATAACACTTACATTATGAAGGATAAATGATAAATAGATGAATCATATAATCCAAGTATGAAACAAATTTAAAATGAAAAGTATGATATCATATAATCATACATGATACATGTAAGTTTGTAATTGTACAGTGTAACTACTAACAATGTACAATGAAAATAAATGTTTAAAGAATTAAAGTTTAAACCATATTGAAGTTCCAACTATGAATACTGAATATTGAAATAAAATTCAAGTCTGATACAACAAGAGTCAATTTTTTATAGAGTCAAGACTCAACTCTAATACATCATATATCAAGATTTAAAATAAACTGAAGTCTACAATTGAAGCCTGAAAAAGAAAAGAAAAATGTGAAAGGAAGAGTGGATGACTGAGCATAGTGATATCATGAAAAGATGAAACAATGTGAAATTAACATTGAAAATAAAGTTTAAACCCTTCCCAGTCCATAAAAATTAGGATTTTTTTGTATCATTAAAAAAATTGTGATTTTTTGTCTACGGAAACGACACCACATGACCCCATTAGGAGGATTAGGCCCTGAAAATCAAGGAAATCCCCCCTCACAATTTTCCGCGCGTACCCTTCTTTTTGGGAGCATGGGGGAAATGACCCCCAGTTGTCTTGAAGTCACCGAAGCGCGAGGGAGCTAGGAAAATCGACCCCCAAGTGGGGGGACACGACCCTGTGGAACACTAGTTATTTTCATGCGTATTCTTGTTATTTACTTTGTCACATGAATGTTACTAGGATTTTCGCTATATAAGTCTGAAATTTACTGCTTTTTTATAAGAATTAGTGGAAATTGTGATCTTTTGTAGGGTTGCATCATGTCATTGGCATGTACAAATGGGTGAATGTTCCTAGAGATAATTTGTGATAAATACATCTCGATAATTATCAAATCTTGCAAATCAAAGTATAAAGTCCTTGAAGTAGCTACTCTCATGACCTAACCCCATGCGAAGTTGTTTTAAGGCCTCCTTGATTGGGTGAACCCTTTCCAAACCATAAATTTTTGCCGACTCCATCACTCCCAAAGGACAAGGCACTAATCCTCCATAGGTGATCACTTTCAACGTTTACTATTTTCACCTCCCTCTTTTTCTAGGCCTATCCTACATAGGTAACCTAAGGAATCAATTATATCACAGTCAGACATCTAAACACATTGATTTTTGGTCCACATCTTCACTGAGTTTTTCTCTATAGGCCCTCCAAATTTGAAGCAAATCTGATGATGGGATCTCAAGATATAGCAAGCCTTAGCTCAAGGAACATTTTTTTCCTTAGTTTCCCCTTAGCCAGTGTCCTCATTAGGATCATTGAATTCAAACATCAAATAATTTTTTTCCTTTGATCCTCTCTCCTCCCCAATTAGGTCAAGTCCCTCATTAGGTTATCAAGTCCATACCCTTGACCTAATTTTCGGTTTTCTTTGTCTTGTGTGGTCCCACTTCTTATCAAAGCTAATCCTTCAAAGACCATTTAGAAACCAAGTTTCCACAAGGATTTTGAGGTCTAGGAATCTCCTTTGCAATTCATACCTTCAAACCCTAGCACCTACAATCCTCCTAGCCATTCCTAGAGAGCCTTTCACCTTGCTTCCCAAGAAAGCAAGCCACATATTTGAGCCTCTCTTGTGAATAGGCTTTTGGGATAACAAATAATCCTATCATTGATATATTCATTATAGTGATCCTTATTATACTGGGTCTCCTCCCATTAGTGAAAGTATATAAAGAGCAGGGAGCCTTAGTTGAGGTGGCAGTGGGCTATCACTCCATTGTTGCCCCGTGACCTAATAATTTCTCTAGAGGATCCCCTCCTAGGACCCCTGCTAGTTTGAGTGGTAATAGGCATCATGGTGAGATTGGATAAAGTTGGAGAGAAAGAATCATATGGAAAACCCAAAGAAGCCTTATAATGAGATTGTATATGAATTTGATGACTTGGGTAATTATCTTATTTTGGCTAAATATATTTCCCCTTTAGAGGAGAGGGTTGAAAGTAAGCTAGGGTGACTAGATCTGGCTATGAGCTTTGATGAGGCCCATTCAAAATTTGGTACGGGTGTGAGAATTTTCCTTACCTCACCCCTTGGTCATATATTCAAGTTTTCTTATAGACTATAATTTGATGCAACCAACAATGTGGCAGAGTATGAAGTTACATTGTTTGTCCTTGATCCAACGAAGGATCCAGTGAAGGACTTGAAGATCAAAATGTTAATTATCAAGGGGGATTCGATGTGATTATTCTGCAAGTAAAAAATCAATTTTCTTGTAAGAATGATATATTGAGGAAGTATCGCAATGCAGTTTGGGATAATATGGAATATTTTGATGCATTGGATATTCAAACAATTCCTTAGGAAAAGAGTAAGCAAGTTGATGAGATGGTAGTGTTTGTATTCACTTTGCAGCTTGCAGAGAACCTGGTGGATGATAAAGTAAATATGTAACTAATCTTCAGAGCATTAGTTCCTGAGAATATTGAGCATTGCAAAGTATTTAATGATGAAAGTAAAGTGATTTGTTTTTTAAATAATACAGAGGAATTCACATATTTTAGGGTTGGCTACAAGGAAGAAGGATATGAAAACATGGAGTGTAAAGATGTGACAAATCCCACTCCTAGAAATATTGTAGCCATGGATCGACTCTTTATTAGGCATGATACTACAAAGAGGAAAGAGGAGAAAAATATTGATCCAAGGGAATTCATAGAAGTAAACATTGGTACTACCCACGATCCAAAGAATATAAAAATTGGTAAGGGTACTACTGAAGAAGAAAGGAAGAAATTGGTTAATTTACTTTATGAATATATAGATGTGTTGGAATTTTCTCATGATGAGTTAAAGGGATATCAATAGGATGTTATGGAGCATACTATCCGTCTTAAAGATGAAAATTTCAAACCCTTTAGGCAAAAACTTGGGCAAATTAATCCTAAGTTAGCCCCCTTGGTTCAAAAGGAGTTGCAAAAGATATTACAAGCTAGAATTATTTCTCATACTAGGCATTCTACATGGTATTCTAACTTGGTTATAGTAAGGAAAAAGAATGGGTCAATTAGGCTTTGTGTAGACTTTAGAAATATTAACTTAGCCTACAAGAAAGACAATTATCATTTTCCTAACATGGAGACTTTGTTGTGAAGGGTAACAAGATCGGGTATGATGTCTTTGTTGGATGGATTTTCTGGATATAATCAAGTTATGGTGAAAAGGGAGGATAGACATAAGACTACTTTCACCACATCATGGGGAACATTTGAATATTTGAGAATGCCTTTTGGGTTGACTAGTGTTGGAGCAAATTTTAAAAGGGCTATGGATTATGCCTTTAACGTTTAATTGGGAAAAGATGATCTAACTATTTTTTGAAATGATGGAATTTCTCATATTGATCATCTAAGGAAAATATTTGATAGGTGTAGAGAGTATGGAAACTCCCTAAATCCTGCTAAATCTATTTTTGGAGTAACTGAAGGGAAGTTACTTGGTCACATCATCTCTAAGGATGGAATCAACATTGATCCTGAAAGAGTTGAGGCAATTCAAAAGATTTCTTTGCCTCACAATGTTAAATACCTTAATCATTCCTAGGAAAGATCAATTTCCTTGGGAGGTTTATTCCAAATTATGTTGAAGTTACCAAGCCTATCCAAACTCTCTTAAAGAAAGATTCGAAGTTTGTTTGGGGAAATGAGGGTAGGAAGGTTTTCTATGAGATTAAGGATTCCATAGAAAAGGCACCTATGCTTGTTAGCCCTGATTACTCTATGGAATTTATGATTTTCCCTTTCAATTCGGAGGATATCATTGCGGTGTTTTGCTCCAAAAGAATGATGAAGGATATGAGCATCCAATTGTTTTCATGAGTAGGTCATTGCAGGGGGAGAAGTTGAAGTATAGTACCACGTAGAAGAAATTGTATGCCTTAGTCATATCTCTCAATCATTTCAGGACTTATGTGGGATATTCTAGAGTGATTGCATTTGTCCCACATTCTACGCTAAAATATATATTAACTCAAACTGATTTCTTGGGAACAAGGGCTATATGGGTCATGAAAATTTAGGAATATGATTTGGATATTAGACCCACTAAGTTGGTTAAGGGCCAAGGGTTGGCTCAGATTTTGATTGAGGGAAATGAGAAGGCTTTCGGATTGATTTCTAAAAATGATTCATTGGAAGTCTCAACTTCATCTGAACTTCAAATATTAGGCCAAATTGAGTGGTATAGTGACATTATTTATTATTTGCAAAATCTATCATGTCCTAGCCACTTACTTGGGCATAAACGAAGAGATTTGAGATTAAAAGCCACTAAGTATTGCATTGTGCAAGATGGTCTTGGATGGAGAAATCTAGAGGGGGTAATAGTTAGATGTGTTGGTGAAGTTGAGGCGAAGAAACTTCTCTTTGAGTTTCATTCAAGATTTTGTGGAGCGAATTATGTTGCAAAGGATACTACCCTCAGAGTCCTGAGAACTAGTTAGTTATTATTAGCCTATGATATGTTCAGATGTGCACAAATTTGTTAGAGGGTTCCAAGCATGTTAATTGTTCATTGGGAAGAAAAAGTTAGTTTCTTTTCCCTTATAGCTAGTGGTCGTGGAGGATCCTTTCCAACATTGGGCCCTTGATTTCATAGGAAATTTCAATGAAAAATCTAGTAATGATTACTCCTGGATTATAACAATGACTGCTTATTTTACCAAGTGGGTAGAATCCAGTCCTAGGAAACATGCCACTGATAAGGTAGCGATGGATTTTAAAGAGGATACCAATTTTACTCGAATTGGGGTGCCAGTGAGGATTACCATTGATAATGTCAAGGTGTTTAGCTCTTCAAAATTTTCATCCTTTTGCTTTAAGTATGGCATTGTCTTGTCCCATTCTTCAAAGTATTGTCCTCAAGGTAATGGTCTTGTGGAGTCTAGTATTAAGAATTTGATCACCATTATCAAAAAGATAGTAGGGGAGAACAAGTGGGCTTCGGATAATAAAATCAAGTATGTGTTGTGGGCACACAGAATAACAAAGAAGAGCTCTATGGAAAAGAGCCATTTTGAACTAGTATATGGCTTCAACACTACCTTACCTTTGCACCTTAGACTTCTAGCTTACCAACTCCTCCAAAGTTTTACATCTGAGAAAGATGTTGTCCAACATAGAATTGATCAGATTGTGGACTTGGATGAAACCAGAAGAAGGGCCTTTGAACATAGTTGTAGGAATCATGGGAAGGTTAAGAAGAATTTTGCTAAATCATCTAGAGTTAGGCTTTTTTCACAAGGAGATATGGTTTTGTTGTGGAATCACAAGGAAGAGAAGCTAGGTGATCCAAAATGTATCCTAGAAAACCATCTAAGTCTTCAAAGTTTTCTGAAGATCAAAACTATCAAAAAAGAAGAACTCTTAGAAATGGTGGATTACGCTACCGGGAGTGAAAAAACATGAAGAAATAGTGGAAAAATAGAGTATCCAAGGTCAAAGAAATAATGCACAGGAGCCTTCGGATCTGGCCGATCAACGGTCTAGATCCGATCGGCATATCACAATTGGCGGAGGCTACTGGAGGCTATCGGAGGCTACCATATGAAATATGCAATGGCGATTAGCGTGGGTCAACAAGGACCGTCGATCAAGCATGCAGATCGACGACCTAGGTTAACTCGCAATATCACGATCGATAGATTACAAAGGAGCGCTTACAAACGGTCTAGGGTCTATGCAATATGCGATTGCGATCAATCGCATCACAATATTAAATCAGAGTAATACAACAGAGTGGGGCCGATATAAATATGACTTGCAATAGCCAGACCCGATGGGGTTATAGATGATATTTAACATCTTTTGAGATCCGGAAAACGACATTTTTTTGTGTATTTCGCATTTTCTCCAAATAAATCAAATTCAAAGGAAATGCGCCCGATGCGATGAATTTGGACCCGAAAGGGTTTATAAATGCAAATGTATATTATTTGAAGTCTGCCATAAAGCCATTCGACGGTATCTTCCGTGTTTTAATGCATTTTGACAAATACAAAGGAAATGCGAATGGGGTGATATAATGGACCCGAAAGGGTTTTATACACAACGAGATGTGTTTTGAGTTCTGAAACGAGCAGGATCTCGAGCGGGCCTTAGGCGGTAAGTGGTATTGGCGGGGCTCCACCCAAGCCCATACATTGACTGCCATGTGTCTAGACGCCGGAGAGAGAAAACCACCCTTTTTGGGTGGGTAATCCCCGGGCGCATAAGCCACCCGAAATCAATAATAATCGTTGATCAACAATCACTTGCGATCGCACCCAAAGACGGATCCGAAGGGAATATAGGGCGAAACTAATTATTTTTGAAGTCCGATAGACTGTGTTTGGGCGAATTTTCCCTTGTTTTAGTGTATTTATCTATGTAAACAGAGAATGACTATTCTGAGGATTTCAAATGCGCCGATGGTCCTTCCATTACAGAATAGGTGGCCAACATCCCTGAAGGCATTTAGCAATGATTGCTAAAGCTTAGATGGGGGATTTGAGCGGACAGAGGCCAGGAGCCAGAGAGCCCAGAAGGGGAAATGAATAGACAGTGTTGATTGGCTTAAAAGCCACAAAAGACAGAAAACAAAGACAAGCAGCGCTGAGACAAAGGGAAAAAAGAGCCAGAGAAGGAGAGAAAGAGTCTGTGTACTCAGAGAGGCTTGAGGGATTCAAGCAAACTCCTGCTATTTTGTATATGTTGTGTTGAGACTCAAATTGAGCCCAGATTTTGTAAAACTCTGCTCTTGAAGACATAATAGATAGGTCACCACTGAAGGCTGGACCAGGAGACGTAACCCAGGAGTTTTGGGTGAACTCCATATTAAACTTACTGTGTTATGTGTGTTTGTCTATTATGTTTCTTTAACTGCTTCATTGTCTATGTTATTCACAATCTTATCGATCCATTTCACTAAGTAATATAGGTAAATCCATGCACATGAGTTTGTAATACCTTAATATTAGTCTAAGATCTCATTTTCAGATAACTAGGAAACCATGGTAAGTTTGACAGCGTGTGGCTTGGAGCATACATCATCGAAGGAGCAATGAGGCAAAATTCCTATCACTTGAGCATTTTGGATGGAGGACCACTTGAGTTACCAGCAAATGCTCAAATGCTCAAATTGTTCTATAAATCAAATGTTGTTAGTTTTTGTAGCATCAAATAGGTGTTCTAATCTTTATTTGTGTCAGAGAGGCTAAGAGCACAAGATCTTCAAAACCCAGAAAAGGATTTGCAAGATAAGCTTGTGAAACTCCTTAATTAAATTAATTGACCATCATTTAAACTTTTCCTAAGTCTAACTTAGGAAAATTGGTTAGTTAATAGCAATTAATTAAGGAAATGTGAGAATTCTCTAGAAATTCACATGGGTTGAGTTTGAGATGATCTTAGTTGTTGATGGAGATCTAATCATGGTCGTTGATTCACCAACAATAGATTATAAGAGAAAGACGATGAGTACAGAGAAAGACACATCAAAGCAAAGTGAGTTCCTTGGAAGATTGGGCATCCAGCTGCAGAGGTCGAGTAGGGAAGAATAGCTTGAGCTAGAAGGAAAGCATAAGTGAGAGGGAGAAGCAACAATGATTTCCAGTGAATTTCCAGTTCCGGGGTGTCAGCAACAAGAGGGCCACATTATTCCTCAGTGAGGTTACTCAGAGTCTACGTAGCTAGCTTCAGAAGGCATATTGATTTAGCTAGAGTGGAGGTTGATTCAGGTGCTAATGGTCGAAAGAGGTTCCAGGAGGTCAACTAATTAATCTTCGGTGGCTGAGTTGGGCAGAACGAAAGGATCAAAGCAGTTCCATAGGAGTGTGTGTAGAGCCTGCACAGAGACAGCACAGAGGTTGACGCGGGGGGTTTCAAGTAGCCTAGATAGAGCCAGTTTCGGAGCTAATATCAGTTGTTAGGTTAGACAAATTGTCTCACTACTATTTTGGCCAGATTATTTTGTTGAGGATTTCCAGTTTGGGAATCCAAATATTATACTTAGATTTTGTTGTTGCATATAATAAAATAAACCCTCATTTGTTGCAAGGGTTTTTCCAATTGGGTTTTTCCAAGGAATTTTATCCAAAACTATTGGTGTCATTTTTATTATGTTTGTGCATCTATTTTCTGAGTTTCTAGTTAATTTTCCACAAAATTTTTATTGCAAAGAAATTGTAGTTTGATTTATTCGTCATTTTTTGTAACAAATAAACTACATAATTAATCAATTGGAAGAATAAATTCTAGTTGTTGCATTTCGAGGAATTTTCACATGGTATTAGAGCCATTTTTATCACATCAAGAGCTCAGTAGCGAGAGGGAGAAAACTTCACATTTCAAAGAGAGATCCGTGTGAAATTTTCATCTATCATAGCAACTGGAAATTATTTTCCTAATTGTTAATTTATTTAACAATTTATTTACAGTTTGTTATGGAAAATACCAAATAATTCACATTGTGATTTTCACAAATAAACCACGGAAAAGATAGGGATGGAAACTAATAAAATCTAGCACACACACACAATAAAAATGACACTGTAATTTTTGGACAAATGTCCCCAGAAAAACCCAATTTGGGAAAAGTGGTGCAATAGCTGAGGGTTTTTATTATCACGCAACAATGAGAAATTATGAGTACAATAATCTGGATGTTGAAATATGGAAATCCTGTAGAGAAAATAATGGCAAAAATACTAGAGAGAAATTACCCTCACTTCGAGAAATTCCAGTACTAGACTGCCTCTCAAAAACAAGTCATCCAACTGGGCTTGCATAGGATCTGAATAAACTTGATGCTGCTTACTGCAAATGTTGCCCAAACTTGATGTTAATCTAGTCGTCCTACCTGCTTCTGGCTAGGATAATGTCTCTTCAACACTCTGGGAGTCCTTCCCAGCCTTTGGAACTGAACACATCTTCCCTCTTCAGAAAATCAAACTACCTTCTTGAGGCTCTGTGCAGCCTCTTGGAGAAATCTCGGCCTCTCTGCAAATGTACTAGTTGGATTTGGAAAACTTCTTCCAGCCTCACTATCTATGCTTCCTCATTGAAGCTTGAACTCTCCGATAACTGACTGCTGCTACTTTGGAAAATCGAATTCTCCAAGTGTCTCTGGTGTATTCTCCAAGTGCCCATCTACTTCTTCTTATAATCATCTATTGGAGCACCAACATCCAAGATTAAAACTTAATCAAGGGCTAGGATTATCTTGAATTCAATCCATGTGAGTTTCTAGACTCTTCTCACCTTGAATTAATTAATTTTGATTAATTAACTAGTTTTCCTAAGGTTAGACTTAGGAAGCATTGAAAAAATAGGTTAATAATCCAATTAAGTCATCTCTAGGTGGAATTTCCAGAAACGATTTATGGGTTTTAGATATCTCATGCATTCTAGCCTCTCCACCAAATTTCGTGGCTAGGACACATTTGATCCTACAAAAACTAGCACTTCCTCTTAGAGAGGATTGTGTTCTAGTGCTGCACATCCTGCCACAACACTTTGTCTTTTTATCATCTCCTGTCACGTTGTTGACGTATGGTTGTTGTTTCCCAGCAACCACTGTGCAATTATGATGCTGCATCCATGCTCCTGCTGACCATGCTATATTGCTTCCAACACTACATCTGCACTGCAACTACTGCAACTAAGAAGCACTTGAAATAATGAATCATTTGTGTTCAGTATGATGCATATGTCTCTTGAATTCTAACTACTACTAGCTTCTACACTATCACCGAAGAATCTGCGTTGGTGCTAACTCTGTATTGAGCCACCTACTTTGTTGTCAACACTGCACTGCGTTCCTCAACACCTAAATGCTACTAGTCTTCCATTGTCACTCGAAATCTAACTGCATCTCTGACACTGGTCCATCCTACTACTGAAAATTGTGGTTCATCCACGAGGTGAACTCCTCAAGGACCCTACCCAATATTTGTAGCTCTTTAGGGCTACATCACCAAATCACCACACCTCACTTCTAGAGGTATATCAACGAACGTAGAAAACTCTTCCTCTAACCTAGAGGAAAGCTTGTCTAATTCCGCGGATGTTGCCTGTGGTCCTGCTTCTCCTACTTTTCCTTCTTCCTGAGAGGACACTGAATACTATAGTGGCCAAACTCACCACACCTAAAGCACTTGACCTTTGACAAGTCATTTTTTTTCTTTTGTTCCCCATGCCCCTAACAGGGACCCTTCGATGTTAGGGACACATTCTCCTCCCCCTTCACACCCTTTGATCTACTACTACTACTACCACTAATGGAGCTCGTTTGAAGAGCTTGCCTTAACTACTCCTTCTGCAAGTCATACCACATCTTGTCTCATTCTGGTAGCTTGTCTCTGCCCAATATACTTTGGACGAAGAATTTTGAATCCTCCGATACAGTGTTCAGTGCCAACCACACTAGCTCTGTTAGTTGTGGCGTTGCCCCAACAGCTGCAAGTTGATCCCGGACCTCCTGAATTATGGTGAGGAAGGGATCTATGCCTTCACCTTTATGCCTCCTAATGCATCTCATCTTTTCTTCCAGAAACATCTTTCGTTTCTCAGAAGTACCCTTATATAGCTAGGTGATAGAATTCCACACCTGTTTGGCAGTATCCTTGCCAGATATATGTGAGACTATATGGTCTCGGGCTCCATCCAGGATCGACTTCTTTGCCTTCGCCATTTCCCCTGGTATTCCTTCAACTGATCTGCATCCTAGGAACTTCCACAACATTGTCTATGTAGATCTCTAGGCCAAATTCATCTAACAGGAAGGACATCTTGGCCTTCGAGATGACATAGTTAGAGGAAACCTCCAACCTATCTTGATCTCTAAGCCTTGTTGTGGTCATCTATGAATTTGTCGAAAACTCCCTCTTTCCCTACACTTGGTTGTTGGTTCTTCTATACGCACTCCCTTATGGAGTGAGAAAATATGCACTCAACTACTAATCTGCTACTGGAAAAATTGAACTTTTGAGACTTGAAATTACTTAAGAGAAATTTTCCCTCTCTGTGTGCTATTCTCTTCCACCTGATGTTGATTCTACTACTGCAAACTACTACAAAACCCTCTACATCCAACCAGAAGTTTGCTAAAAAAAAATCTGAGTTCTTGCTGCTCCGTCTAACTGTTGGAATCACTATCCTTGGCAACTCGACTATTTTTTGCCAACCTGCAACTGAAAATCGAATTTCTACCCCAGCAATTCAACCTACCTATCAATGAACTGCACAACCTTTGGGAATTTTTGCCTGCTACTCCCTCTAAGCAGTGAAATTCTCTCCTCCACTTCTAAGCTTCCCAGATGATCACTCATGCTCTGATAACATATGAAAATTTCATCTATCACATCAACTAGAAATTATTTTCCCAATTGTTAATTTATTTGCAGTTTGCTACAACAAATACCAAATAATTCACACACACACAAAATAAAAATAACAGTGTTATTTTTGGACGAATGTCCCTGGAAAAACCCAAGTTGGGAAAATTGGTGCAGCAACTAAGGGTTTTTATTATTATGCGGCAGTGAGAAATTCTGAGTACAATAATCTGGATGCTGAAAGCTGGCAGTCCTGTAGAGAAAATACAAGAGGGAAATTACCCTCACTTCGGGAAATTCCTGCACTGGACTTCCTCTGAAAAGAAAGTTGTCCAACTGGGCCTACATAAGCTCTACATCAACCTGATGCTACTTGCTGCAACTACTACCAAAACTGACTGCTAATCTAGTCATCCTGCTTGCTGCTAGTTGGGAAAGCGTCTCTCCAACACTCTGGGACTCCTTCTTGGCTTCTGGCAATGAAAACGTCTTCCCTCTTCCGAAAATCAAACTGCCTTCTTGAGGCTCTATGCTTCCTTTGTGCAGCCTATAGGAGAAATCATGGCATCTCTACAAATGTACTCATTGGATCTAGAAAACTTACTCGAGCCTCAGTGTCCCTGCCCCTCAATGTCTCTACTTCCTCACTAAATCTTGAACTCTCCAGCAACTTACTGCTGCTTCTCTGGAAAATCGAATTCTCCAAGTGTCTCTGGTGTATTCTCCAAGTGCCCATCGACTTCTTCTTATAATCCTTTGTTGGAGCACCAATGGCCAAGATTAAAACTTAATCAAGGGCATTGGGCTAGGATCAACTTGAAGTCGATATGTCTAAGTTTATAGACTATTCTCACATTGACTTAATTAATTATGATTAATTAACCAATGTTCCTAAGTTTTGATCCGAAGGATCCCCATAATGGTCAAAGTTCAAAAGTCTCATATGCTCATGAAACCAGCACCAAGTCGAAGAGCTCGTCGTGTTGATTCTAGTAGAATATTTTGTTTGCAAAATGGCCTTCGTATGAGGGAGAAAACACATTCTGAAGTTTTTTCCAAATAGGAAAAGTGGGCCTTTGTAGGCCATGTGGCAGTCTCTTAGTGTGACATGTGGTAGGTCAAAGTCAATGTAGGTAGTCAAACTCAACAGTGTAGGTCAACTGGAAGGGTCGGGGCTTAAATCGTGACCTCCCACAGAACAACACAAAATCTTACCGCTGGCCCACGGCTCTACATTTAATATGTATATGGAACATTTCATATTTATGTTTTGATATATGTTAAGTGAGGGGTAGGGTTGGTGGAGCTTGCCATATCTAGCAACTCTGCCAAACCAATGGTTGTTATAAACGATCCACCAAATATATCATTGGCACAACAACCTTTGTTAATATATAATGTTACTGCCGTTGGTCACATTGCAAATAGTTATGCCACGTCTTGCCAGAGGAAGCAACATAATACCACCACAAACCATATGATATATACTACATGCCTCTGGTCCAATGTTTACACAATGGTTATAACTATATATGTGGGGTATTGTTATACAGTTCAACGATATCCCACGGGGTTTAATATATGTGGGTTCAAAACTATGTAATACAGTATGTGGTATATGGTTGTGATACATTGCAACCTATTTTCCAAATTTGCCAAACCGACCCTGGGAGGTCCATAGGTTTGACCCCAAGAACTCCTGTGGGCTTCTATAAAAGGATTGCCACTACACCATCGGTGGAGGGAGATGTACAGTGAGTCTGCAAACTTTGTATTATTTTGTGTCTGTAAATGACTTTTCGGGCATAACTAGGCCATACTTGGGCCCTTTTTAGAATGGAAAGTTGTGTTGGAGAGAAAATGCCAAGGCTTGCATTCTAAAAATAGACATTGGTGCCTGCGTGCACAGTCCAGAATGGCTAAATTTTATGTAAAGAGACTTTTTGAGCATTCATAATACAACGGACGCCCACTTGGAAGCGGACCCGGAGATGTAGTCTAGGAGGGACGAACTCTGTCATCAAAGCTTTATGTGTTTGCTTATTTTCTTTCTATTGTTCATGCTCATTTTCAGATTTCAAGTTTAAGTTTAAAGGCACTTAAAAATCAATTTTTCTCTCATTCATTCACATAAAAGCAACCCTAGTTAATATTTGGTGAAATTGAGAAAATAGTAAATTTTGTGTTTTCGGATCATATTTTGGTAGCAGGGCGAGATTGATCATGTATAAGAAGGATATTTGCCAATGTGAATGTTGACTAGATTCAGGTTGTGACATGGAGAAGGGAAACTTGAAGAGATAAATCCATAGATTGGAAAGAGGAAAGTCTCACAAACAATAGCAGGTTCAAATGAAGGATAAGCTCTTGAGATAAAGAGCAAGGAGAAATTTCAGCAGATGTTCCTTAATATGCAAAGGATGATTGCAAAACTTTATGAAGACAAGAAG
Source organism: Pinus tabuliformis (assembly GCA_031772625.1). Taxonomy (NCBI): domain Eukaryota; kingdom Viridiplantae; phylum Streptophyta; class Pinopsida; order Pinales; family Pinaceae; genus Pinus; species Pinus tabuliformis. Next base: position 1,023,806,191 of record CM062811.1, on the reverse strand, counting down.
ACTAAAGATGCAGCTTCGTCTTCTAAAGGTACGAAAGTGAAAAAGGGCAAGGAAAAAGCTGATGGTAATGAATCTCCTTCTCCTCCATCTTCTTCTTCTTCTTCTTTCTCATTCTATTATCATTCCAATCCAAATTCAAACTCACAAAAGAAGAAAAATAAATCTCCTTTTTTGAAGCTTGATGTTAAGTTTGAGTTTCCAATATATGATGGTGAAATGAATCCTGAAAAGTTAGATAATTGGATAAAGAAACTTGAGGTGTATTGTAGAATTCATAATATTGTTGATGAATCTGCAAAAATTTAGTTAGCTGCACTTAGAATGGGGGGAACAACTTTGATTTGGTGGGAAAGTAAAACTCAATCAGATTTGAAGCATAAAGGTAAAATGATCTCTTCATGGTCTAAGTTTGTTAAATCTCTTAGAAATAAATTCTATCCTTTAGGATATATGCAAATGGCTGTAATGGATTGACAATATATAAGGCAAGGTAAAGGACAAAGTGCAAGAGTTTACACAGGAATTCACGAAAAAGGCATTAGCACTTAATGTTCCATTAAACACATGGGACACTTTGTTAAAGTATATTGGAAGTTTGCATTCTTATTTTCGACATACATTGTTTATGTTTAATCCAACTAACTTTGATGAAGTGTGTGTACAAGTAATTCATATTGAATTAGGTGGCATGCCTTTTTAGTCAAACGTTTCAAAGAAACCATTCAAGCATTCAAAGAGAAAAGATTTCAAAGAAGGCAAAGGGAAGAGCAAGTTGAAATGGAAGAAAGAAGGAGAAAGGCCTACTTGTACTCATTGTCAGAGGGTTGGACATGATGACTCCAAGTGTTTGAAGCTTCATTTGGAACTTAAGTCAAAGAAGTTCCTTAAGAAAAAGGGTGAGATGAAATCTAATGCTGCAGTCCAACAAGATTTGGGATCCGACTCCGGTGATGAAAATAAGATAACCGCTATGGGTCTGACAGGTAATCCTTTTGAATCTAGCTCTAGTTCTACTTTTTCTTCATCTTCTTCAAAATCTAATGATGTGATTGAAGAAAAGAAGAGAGTTGAATTGTTTCATATCAGGATTATCTCCAAGCACACTAAGATAAATACATTATTCGATAGTGGATCACAAGCAAATCTAATATATGAGGAACTAGAAAGGAAATTGGGATTGGAAACTAAAAATCATCCAAAACCATACCCTTTAGGATGGTTGAAAGAAAGCACTCAGATGCAAGTCACAAAACAATGTTGATTAAGGTTTGCAATTACAACTAATTTTGTTGATGAAGTTGAGCTAGATGTGATTCCTTTGGATATATGTGGAGTTGTGTTGGGTAGTCCTTATCTTTATGATCAAGATGCCATATTTCATAGAAAGGAGAATAAGTATCATCTTGTTAAGGATGGAATTGAATACATTGTCAGAGCACACAGAATTAAGATAAGCTTGGATTTAATCAATGTTAGTCAAATGAAAAGACTCATAAATTCAAGTAAAAAGTATGTTCTCATGTTTGTTAAAGAACAACCTAAATATAAATATGATGCTTTTCAAGGGTGTGATTCTCAGTTTAAGGACAAATTGGTTGAAATAGTAGATTATTATAAAGAATTGTTTAAAGAACCAAAAAGTCTACCTCCAAAACGAGAAATACAACATGAGATTCAATTACAATCTGATGCCCCTCTTCCAAATATTGGCATGTATCATATGTCGATCATAGAAAATGAAGAAATTAAGAAACAAATTCAGGAATTGGTTGATAAAGGCTTCATTCGACCTAGTTCTTCTCCATGTGGATCACCGATCATATTAGTCCCTAAGAAAGATGAAACTTGGAGAATGTGTGTTGATTTTAGAGCCTTAAATAAAATCACCATTAAGAACATGTATCCTCTTCCTAGAATCGATGATTTGCTTGATCAGTTAAAGAATGATGTTTACTTTACAAAATTGGATTTAAGAAGAAGTTATCATCATATTCATATTGCAGAGAATGATATATGGAAAACTGCATTTAAGACTAGACATGGGCTTTATGAATGGTTGGTTATGTCATTCGGTATATGCAATGATCCAACAACTTTTATGAGAGTGATGAATGATGTGTTTTGTCCTTTTCTTGATAAGTTTGTCATAGTCTATTTGGATGATATTATTATTTTCAGTTCAAGTTTGGAAGAACATGTAAAGCATGCTAAACAGGTTTTTGATGTGTTGCAAAGAGAGAAACTGTATCTCAAACTTTCTAAGTGTGAATTTGGGAAAACTTCCTTAATACATCTTGGTTACATAGTTGGAGGAGGTCAACTAAAAATAGATCCAACTAAAATTGATGTAATCATTAAGTGGCCAAGACCTCAAAATGTGACGGAAGTTAGAAGTTTCTTGGGTGCAGTTCAGTATTGGAGGAAGTTTATTTCTCATTTCTCTTTTATTGCATCACCACTTCATGCTTTAACAAGTTCTAAAGTCTCCTTCCAGTGGAGAGGAAAACAACAAAAATCATTTGATACATTAAAGCAGAAAATTGTGACAATGCCAATCTTAGCATTACTAGACCTTCAACAACCATTTGAAATAGAAACTAATGCTAGTGGGTATGCAATGGATGCAGTGTTATTGCAAAATGGAAAGTCTATTTGTTTTCATTCAGAAACATTTTCTAAAGCAGTTTCTAATTATCCAACTTATGATAAAGAATTATATGCATTAGTGGAAAGTGTTAAAAAATGGAAACATTATTTAATGGGCAAAGAAATAGTGATTCATATAGATCATCAGTCACTTCAATACCTTCAATCTCAAACTAAGTTTCAGCAGACTCGACATTATAGATGGATGTGGTTTTTGCAGCAATTCCACTTAGTAATCAAATATAAGAAAGGAAACACTAATAATGTTGTTGATATGTTATAAAGACCTTATTTGAATGCTTCAGTTATTCTGCAAAATAGTTATTTAGCACATGAAAGTTACATTAAACAATATGCTGAAGATATTGATTTCAAAAATGCTTATGGATCGCTAACTCATGGTATTCAGGTGGAAGAAGTGAATTATCATGTTCATGACAGGTCGTTGTATCATCTTGGCAAGTTGTGCATACCACAAGGAAAAAGAGTGCATGTGATCAAGGAAGCACATCCATCTCGTGTTTTAGATCATTTTGGTGTAGGTAAGATAGTGGCACAGTTACAAAGGTATTTCTATTGGCCTCGAATGAACGAAACAGTTGCTAAGTACATCAAAGGTTGTGTCATGTGTTCAACAAGCAAATCAGACAATAGAAAGCTAGGTATGTATATGCCACTTCGGGTTCCTTCTAGACCATGGGACAATATATCTATGGATTTTGTAGGACTTCCAATGTCTAGAAAAGGGCATGATTATTTGTATGTTGTGGTTGATAGATTTAGAAAACTGTGTATTCTTGTTCCATGTAGAAAGCAAGTTATTGTTGAACAAACTGCAGAGTTGTTCTTTCAAAATGTATGGGTTAATTTTGGGTTTCCTACTTCTATGATTTCAGATCAAGACTCTTGTTTCATGAGAGTTTTGGTCCACTTTGTGGGGACTCATGGACACTAAGTTGAAAAAGAGCACAACTTTTCATCCACAAACCGATGGGAAAACAAAGGTGGTGAAAAAAACAATGGTACATCTTCTCAGAGGCTATTGCAGCAAGCATCCTAAGTTATGGGATGAATCCTTACATTATGTCTAGCATGCTTACAACCGGGCCTTGCATTCTTCTACAGGTAGATCTCCTTTTGAAACATGTTTTGGGTACCTGCCAAAATCACCAATGGACTTCATGTTTGGTGAAGAAGCTAAGGAGGATGGACATGGAGATGTCAACAAAGAAATCAAGTTCATTCAAAGAATCCAAAAGATTCATGAAGTAGTGCAGGATCAATTGGAGAAACGTCAGGCCAAGTACAAAATGCACCATGATAAGCATCGGGTGGATCATCACTTCTAGGTTGGTGATCAAGTATGGCTATACATTAGCAAAGAAAGGATGAAAGGTGAAGGTAAAAATTTGAAACCTATCAGGTATGGTCCATTTGAAATTGTTGAAAATATTGGGCACAATGCATTCTAGTTAAATTTTCCTCCATACATGCACATATATTTAGTTGTGTTGTAGCGGTTACAACCACCCTCCAATATTTTTCCTTAACTTCATTTTGGAACCTCCCTACCAACCTTTCACAGCAGCATGTCTTGCTTTGTCAATACACAAGCTTCAGTGATTTTCTTACAGAATGACAGCTTATCCATCAGAGCTTGTTGCATCCCCCTCACAGGCTGTTTCTTCAGACTTCGTCCAGCTGTAGGCTGAGCAGCTCCTTCAAGAAATTGCGCGATTTTGGAGGGGAACCGACCTTCCCTCCAAAAATTGCACAATTTTGTCTGGCAGACTGCTGCCCTCCAGAATTGTGCAAATCTGCCTGTCACTGTTCACTGGAAAAATTGCGCAATTCCTCCAAGTAGGACTGCTCAACCCAGAAATTGAGCAATTCTGGGCAGCAGTCAGCTACTCTGCCCAGAAATTACGCAATCCCTCTAGGCATCCAACCCAACTCCCTCCCAGAAATGCACATTTTTTCCTCCCAGCTCAGTAGACTGTTGCATGTGTATTTGAGTTGACCGGTTCCCTTCCAGACTGAGTAAAACTGATTTGCATGCATGGGCTGCTTCTCCCAAGGCAGCATTAAAATGCATCCCTTGATTCAGGGATCTACTTTTAGCAGCTGGAGGTTGCATGCAATGATCATTTTAGAAACCTCCCACCAAGTGTTGTTGTTCCTAGATTTGTGGCATGCACGTCACATCATTGATTTTATCAAAACTCATAAACCAGACACTGCAAAGCACATTCCTCACATCGACCTTATATCTCTGACATGCCAGATTGCATCTAGGAGTCGTCAGCACATTCATCTCAGCTATTTTGGGGTAAGCCCTCCTTCCATGTCTTTTGTTACATTTCTATCACTTTTTGTGTTTTGCTTTGTGTGATTGTTGTCTGCTTGATTTCAGTGAGCACTTGTTGTCATTTTGATGCATGTTAGCTTGTAGAAGCACCGTTTCAGTTTTCGTTTGAATATCACTGTTGTCACATGCATGACATTGTTTTGCACAGATGGTTGTCGTTGTGGTGACTCGCTTCACACACATGCATTCTTTCTTGTTTTCTGAATCGTGCATTTGTTGTTTGCTTGAATGATCATTCAATCTTGTTTGCACTCATCTCATCATGCATTCACACTTCTCGTGTTTTTAATCGCCTATTCGCCATACTGGGCTACCTTGATCTAGACCGTGCCTTGCCCAGCTAGCACTACGGATTTCTGAAAGCGAAGGTTCTGCCTTCCCTCTAGAAATTGTGCAAGTCTAGCTAGGCACTGACCTCCAGGCATGCATTGTGCAAATCTTAGAAGCAGTGTCTTGTTGGCGCTAGAAACTGTGCAATGCAATTTGCTGGTTCCATGTCAATATTGATTGAAATTGCATATTGCATAGTTTCAGTCCTCAATAGGCCAGGTTGGACTGTGCATTGTGCAGTTCCAGTAGTTAGTTAGCCTACTGACAACCCGGATTGTGCCTTGCGTAGTTTTGGTAGCCAGTCTCCCAACCTCCTGACAGAAATTGTGCAACCTTCATAATCAGTCACACAGGTATGTTGCAAGTTAGTTCTCAAGTTCATTTTGGTTTTCGACTAACAGATTGCTTGCCATGAGTGTTTCCATATCTTTAGGTATCACAGGTGTTCATCGACCTCTCAGCAGCACAGATGCAATGGATTCCAGGAGAGCAGAGTTGAAGACACCGTTTAGAACACACTTGGGGATGAAATCGATCAAGTGTCTATGAACTTTCCTACCCACGAAGACATTGAGTTGTTCGTAGACAAGGACATCAATATATGACGATAGCAACATCATATCAAGCAACACCATTAACAATAGATGAAGGTAGCATACTGGATGCAACGAACACAAGACGAAGGTTTTTGACAACACAGAGGCGGAAAAATGTTGAAAGCTCAAGTAGATCCACTTATGATCAAAGCAAATTTGGATACTTAGGCTATGAGGTGATGGCGCGACATGAAGATCGCGTGAAGGCAAAGAATAGAACAAAGAAGGAGCTGCATGTGCTGAAGCAACATCTCAAGGAAGAACATGAGCTGCATAGATGAGAGAATGAGTTGCAGTAGGAACAGGCACAACAGGGGGTGAAACATGCACTCACGGATGAAACTGTGCCCATACAAGTTATAAATCCATCCCAGCAGCTAGCACAGAGCAGACAAGGTGAGCAGTGTTGTTGATCACATGCAAGGGAACGCAACAACATGCATGTCATTGTGTGCATGCATGTTGTTATGCTTTTGATATGCAAGAAATTCCAGAATACAAAATATGCAAAGAAATACAACCCAGAACACAGAACAAAATGAGAAAAACAACAAGCATTTTATCATTCAGAGATGAAAGCAATGTTCACTTGCCTCTTCGAGGGGGAAATCCTCCAGTAGAGCAGAGCTCGATTACAAATAAGACTTGATATATGTCAATGGGGAGTCTCTATCCTTTATATAGGATTTATGCATACAATACCATGGGTCATTACCATGGTTCTCTCAATATCATCTATCTAATACCATGGTCCATTTGCAACTAATTATGGTCCCTATCTTAAATGCGGGTCAACCACTTACAATTATTAATACGAGGTTTATTGACTCTTTAACTAACTATAACTATGACTCGACCCTATTACATAAATAAAGGGGTTAGGGTTCAACCCTAACATATGCTATCCCACCCATTCGACACACTCACCGAGGCGAAGACAAGAGGCAAGTCTGATTGGAGCTGAACATGTACTTTGACAAGTTGATGTGCATGACCACCAGCACATGCTTGGACCAAGATGACCATGCATGTGATATCAGGCGAGTTCGACAGAGGAGCCATATCAGTGCACCTGGATGCAACGAAGGCAAGAGATCGCTTCAGAAAGATGTCACCATTGAGCGCACGGACACCATCACAGAAAACCAAGCTTTGCATCAGCTCACCACCTTCGAACATCACAAGAATGTCAAAGAGTTGGTCTCACCACAACGGTCCAAGTGTTAGTGATGTCTTCCATGGCTTGCTCAAGCCATTTTGTCTCACATGGGCACATGTGCATTATAATGTAACGTCTTGTCAAGTGGAATTTCAAGTGTCGATAGTTGAATGTAACAGTCATAAAGTAGTTGAAGAGTCATGAGGATAGATGAACGGTCTCAAAGGGGAATGTCAATGGTCAACCCACCCTTTGGTATAAATAGTACCTCATAACTCATTGTATAGGCTTTTGGTCAGCCAAGCTTCCAATAAGACTATCTTAGAGAGAGCTTGGACAGTATTGTAACGAGCCTTGGCTTCTCCACTATGTAGAGCTAGTATATATCTTTGGAGGATCAGGCGGTTGTGGTTGTAACGTTCCGCTATCAGAACTAGTGGTTGGAAATGGATATATTATATGACCAGAACTTACACTTCTTAATATAATAGAGCCAACACGTTTTCATGCATATGTTGTTATTGTAGTTGGACTATTCTGGTTGTTGTAGCAATGTATGTTATTTAACTTACGCATTTGTGTATGAACTATTTTGTATGCAATTGTATAAATCTTGTTGTATATGTGTTGCTAGTTTAAACATCACTTTGGATTTCTCGCTATCTTGCTTTCTAGATTGTGATGCATCTTCGCTCGTGTTTTCCCTTCCAAGTTGGATACTATTACAGGTTTCCAAGGGGCGCACTCACCTCACTCTGTGTGTGTTAGAACCTCTCATGCACCTTCCTTGACTTATTACAGCTATCACACCCTTGCTACCAACAAGGAAATCTTACTTGCTTCTGTGAAAAGCCACAGTCAAGGCATTACCATACGACCCACTACTGGGAGAGATTGGGACTCCTACACCAAACAGTTTGAGGTCTAATTGGGACCTCTTACTGGGGAGATCCCATGATATGTTGGCAGGTCCAACATTGTCAACATTTCTAGCGCTAGAGGGAGGGCTAGATGACAAGTTGTGCCCTCTCATCCAGTTTTGAACCTTTGCATATATATCATGGAAGCTTGCACTCTCCTCCATCCATGATGTTTTTCGCATGCCGGATCTGTCACCATCATGAGGGAGTTCTTTGATCTCTTATCTACATTCATGTATGATGGTGAAGGCAAAGTGGACTAACCTGGGTTCTTACATGACTTCCTCTCCATGCTCCACGAGGAAGATGGATGTTCTGAGGAACAAGCCAGTCTGTTGCTTGCATACACACTTGGCGAATCTCCACATCGGTGGCTGTGCAACCTACCAGCTAACAATGTGCACTCATTTGAGCACTTCTATGATCTCATTGAAGACACTTTCTATCATTTTAATCCAGAACTTCTTGACCAAAAATTGTTGCAACAACGGAAGGCTTCGCATGAATCACCTATGGATTTTTGGTAGCGCTTCCGTGATATGTAGTTTCAAGCTCTAAAGAGCCAGATGAACTTTCCCTTTCTTTGGGATAGATTCGAGTATTGTCTTAAGAAATCTGCCCATCCCAAGAAGATGTTCAATCTCAAACCCCACTCAGCATACTTCGGTGATGGAGCTGCACAATCACAGGCAGACACGGTCACTGTCACAAGTGACTGTCTGTCGTCCCCTCATCAAACATCTCCACCATCACAGAATGATGTGGGAGAGCATGAACACACATTTTTTGAACCGTCACGTCCTCCCAACATCGCTCCTTCCGATTTTTGCGTAGACTTGGTTGTGAGTCCCATACCTCGTCACATGTATTTTGTACCTCAACCTCTATCTTCGTATTCTGATCATCCTCTGGATGACATTGTCTTGTGTTCTTCCATTTCAGACTCTACACTTGTTTTGAACGAGGATCGATCTATCGACGGAGTTGGTGTTGCACAACCAACATGTGCTAGCATTCATGAAGAGCATGACAGGGAGCTTGAACATCCACCGGCAGTAGGGGACCATCCCTGTCTGTCTGTACCTCCTCTGTTTCTTCCTAAAATCCTTGATAATCCTGCCATCCCTGATTTTTCATGCGCATCTCCATCCACGTATGTACCCATTGTTGACCATTCGCAGGACACACCTAATGTCAGACCATCATCCAACAATGGAGAGGGCAGATAATTCATTGAAAATCCACTTGATGTTTCAACTACTTTTTTCTGGAAACGCAGAGGGTGAATATCCTTTCCTCTCATCTACCCTTCTGTGTGATTCATCAAATCATGAGGATGTCGACCAACATCCTGAATTTTCTGATCTTGGTTATTGTGATCTCTTTACCTCATCATCTGATCATGATGTTGATTCATTTGTTGTTAATCCGTCTAAGCCACTGGTCTACGATGATCTATCTATCGATGAAGTCGAAACCCCCCAGACTATCGAGGCACTTCAGCCCGAGCTGATGGTTATGTTAGGCCCTTGCTGTCTTGAGTTTGGTCTCACTTCTAATCAGGAAATTGTTCAAACACCTAAGGCTCCTCATCACTCATCTGTATGCACTGAAAAACAATCCAACACTCAGTTTTTCACTTCCTCCACTTGAACTACACGATCCCATCGCTCATGCATTGGAGGAATCTTACATAGCAAGCACACTTGCGCAACATAGGTGGTCTACCTTTCTCACTTTTGCTTGCATGGCACAGTCTAGAGTGTGTATGCATAACATCTACACGTAGTGTCATAAATCATCATGGTATGTCCACAGAGTGCATGTCATGCGCTTTCACTCATTTTTGTTCTGTGGACACTTGTAAGCTCAGAGTGTGTTTGTTTTCACCGTTGTATCTTTCACATTTGCTGGTTCGCACAACTGGGTTGCTCATGGACCAAGCCTTCACCAACATGGGTCAACCAATGTGCCGATGGCTGCATTGGAAATATCACTTCACGTTATCAAACCCATGCACCGTTAGCTTAGGAGTAGTAGTAGTGTTTGCTTTCAGTTTGCTTGCTTGCATGCTTGTTTGCTTTCTTGATTTGCTTGTTTGTTTGTTTTCTTGTTTGTTTTATTACTCACTTTGCTTTTGCATTTACTTTTCCTTCTGCTTTGCTTTGTTGTTTCTTTTCTTGTTTTTATTCATAGGTTAGTTTCGCATGAAACCATGCATGACTCTTGAAGCACGCTGGGTAAAAGTACAAGAGGCCTTGTGCAACTATCACTACATGGTTATCTGTCATCATGCCTCTGTGTGAAGAACTTGTTACTTTTGGTCCATGATACATCAATGGAAAATATGTACTGTTCGAAGTGAGCCTTGGGGAAAACATAATGTGTGCGCGCTAACTAGTATCACCTACTCTAGTCGGTTGTTTTTGTGTTAATCCTTGTCACCTCAATCAAGTAGAGTAAGGTAAGGGGGGAAACCTTAACAAGCACGTCATAGGTATAAAATAAACTACTTCTCTGAAGGAACAACCCCTTTTGCTCTCAATAAGTGGGGATCCGTCTTCCGCCTCTGAAATAAATAAGTGTTATGCATAGTTATGAAAATGAAAATTGAAAAAAATTCAAAATGAAAATGAATAAGGCGAAATAAGAGAAAGTCTTCCTATGCAGAGAGTTGATGCAAGTAACTTCATCGGGGTACTGACCAGGCTCGCTAGCAGTAGAGCGATGCTTGTGTTCCTGTTTGACTCTACCGGGGTACTGTCTAGGCCTGCTGGCAGCGGAGCAACACTAGAGATGAAACTAAGACTCTAACGACTATACGGCATGTGCACCAATATACCCCTCAACCCTAATCAAAACAAATGTGTTGCCTTGGCTTGGAATGCGTGTCAATCGACCAAGAGCTTGGAAGATGCTACATCTTCCAATCAAGCAAGTGTGGAAACCAAGATGAACTGAGAATTGAACAATACTTCCGGAGGTGTTAGACTTTCTTTTCACGAACAAGGTCCATTCAGAGAGCTAGAGTTCTACTAGTGTGTCGCCAAGTGTTGTAGCGGCTACAACCACCGACCAAATTTTTTCCTTAACTTCATTTTGGAGCCTCCCTACCAACCTTTCACAACAACATGTCTTTCTTCGTCAAGTATACAATATTTAGTGATTTTCTTGCAGAATGACAACCTGTCCATCAAAGCTTGTTGCATCCCCCTCATAGGTTGTTTCTCCGGACTTGGTCCAGCTGCAGGTGAGAAGCTCCTTCAAGAAATTGCACAATTCTGGAGGGGAACCAACCTTCCCTCCAGAAATTTCACAATTCTGTCTAGCAGACTGCTGGGCTCCAAAATTGCGTAAAGCTGCCTGTAACTATTCACTGGAAAAATTGTGCGATTCCTCCCAGTAGGACTGTTTAGCCCAGAAATTGCGCAATTCTGGGCAACAGTCAGATGATCTGCCTAGAAATTACATAATCCCTCTGGGCAGCCAGCCTATCTCCCTCCCAGAAGTGCACATTTTTTCCTCCCAGCTGAGCAGACTATTGCATGTGCAGTTGAGTTGACCGATTCCCTTCCAGACTGAGCAAAACTGATTTGCATGCATGGGCTGCTTCTCCCAAGGTAGCATACAAAGGCATCCCTTGATTCAGGGATCTACTTTTAGCAGATGGAGGTTGCATGTATGGATCATTTTAGAAACCTCCCATCAAGTGTCGCTCTTCCTATATTTGTGGCATGCGCATCACATCTTCGATTTTATCAAAACTCATGAACCGGACGCTGCAAAGCTCATTCCTCACATCGACGTTGCAGATATGACATCCCACATTGCATCTAGGAGTCGTTAGCACATTCAACTCAGTTGTTTTGGGGTAATCCCACCTTCCATGTCTTGTGTTGCATTTCTGTCGCCTTTTGTGTTCCGCTTTGTGTGATTGTTGTCTACTTGATTTCAGTGAGTGCTTGTTGTTGTTTTGATGCATGTTAGCTTGTTGAAGAACTATTTTAGTTTTTGTTCGCATCTCACTGTTGTCGCATGCATGACATTGTTTTGCACAGACGGTCGTTGTTGCGGTGAATTGCTTCACACACTTTCATGCTTTCTCGTTTTCTGAATCCTGCGGTTGTTGTTTGCATGAATGATAATTCACTCTTTTTCGCACTCATCTCATCATGCATTCACACTTATCATGTTTTCAATTGCCCGTCGGCCGGACTGGGCTGCCTTGGCCTGGACCGTGCCTTGCCCAGCTAACACTGCGCATTTCCGGAAGCGAAGGTTCTACTTTCCCTCCAGACATTGTGCAAGTCTATCCAGGCATTGATCTCCAAGCATGCATTGCACAATTCTTGGAGGTAGTGTCATGTTGGCCCCATAAACTACGCAATGCAGTTTGCTGGTTGCATGTCACTACTGACTGTAGTTGTGCATTGTATAGTTTCAGTCCTCAGCAAGCCAAGCTGGAATATGCATTGCACAATTCCAATAGTCAGTTAGCCTACTGACAGCATGCACTGTGCCTTGCACAGTTTTGGTAGTCAGTCTCCCAACCTCCAGGCGGAAATTGCGGAACCTTCATAATCAGTCACACAGGTATGTTGCAAGTTAGTTCTCAAATTCTTTTTGGTTTTTGACTGACAGATTGCTTGCCATGAGTGTTACCATGTCTCCAGGTATTAGAGGTGTTCATCGACCTCTCAATAGCATAGGTACAATGGTTTCCAGGAGAGAAGAGTTGAAGATACCGTTCAGAACACACTTGGGGATGCATTCAATCAAGTGTATATGAACTTTCCTACCCATGAAGACATCGAGTTGTTGATAGACAATGACATCAAGATATGATGGCAGCAGCATCACAACAAGTAGCACCATCAACAGCAGCTGAAGGAAACATACTGGATGCAACGAACGCAAGAGGAAGTTTTTTGAAAACACAAACGCGGAACAAAGTTTCAAGCTCAAGCAGATCCACTTGTGATGAAAGAAACTTTGGAGACTTAGGCTATGAGGTGACGATGCGACATGAAGATCGCGTGAAGGAGTTGCATGTGCTAAAGTAGAAACTTAAGGAAGAACAAGAGCTACATAGACAAGAGAATGAGTTGCAGCAGGAACACGTATAGGAGGGGGCGCAACATGCACTCACTAATGAAACTGTTCCCGTACAAGTTATAGATCCATCCCAGCAGCTGGCACGGAGTAGACAAGGTGAGCAATGTTGTTGATTGCATGCAAGGGAATGTAGCAGCATGCATGTCATTGTGCGCATGCATGCGATCCCACCCATTCGGCACACTCACCAAGGCGAAGACAAGAAGCAAGTCCGACTAGAGCTAAACATGTACTTTGACAAGTTGATGCGCACAACCACCAACACATGCTTGGAGAGCAGCATAGACACTATGCATCAACATGTTGCCAGTCTAATCACACCAGGACGACCATGCACATGCTATCAGACGAGTTGGACAAAGGAGACATATTAGTGCACCCGAATGCAACGAAGGCAAGAGTTCGCTTCAACAAGATGTCATCATTGAGCACACGGACACCATCATAGACAACCAAGCTTGGCATCAACTCACCACCTTCGACCATCACAAGCTTGTTAAAGAGTTGGTCTCACCACAACGGTCCGAGTGTCAATGATGTCTTGAATGGATTGCTGAAGCCATTTTGTCTCACATGGGCACATGTGCATTGTAATGTAACGTCTTGTCAAGTGGAAGTTCAAGTGTTGATAGTTGAATGTAACAGTCATAGAGTAGTTGAAGAGTCATGAGGATAGATGAACGGTCTCAAAGGGGAATGTCAAGGGTCACCCCACCCTTTGCTATAAATAATACCTCATAACTCATTGTATAGGCTTTTGGTCAGCCAAGCTTCTGATAAGACTATCTTAGAGAGAGCTTGGACAATATTGTAATGTGCCTTGGATTCTCCACTACGCAAAGCTAATATATCTCTTTGGAGGAGAAGGCAGTTGTGGCTGTAACATTCCACTATCGGAACTAGTGGTTGGACATGGATATATTTTATGACTGGAACTTACACTTCTTAATATAGTAGAGCCAACATGTTTTCACACATATGTTGTTATTGTAGTTGGTCTATGTTATTTAACTTATGCATTTGTGTATGAATTATTTTGTATTCAATTGTAAAGATCTTATTGCAGATGTGTTGTTGGTTTAAACATCACTTTGCATTGCTCACCATCTTTCTTTCCAACTTGTGGTTCATCTTCACTCGTGTGTTCCCTTCCAAGCCGCGTACTATTACAGGTTTCCAAGGGGTGCACTCACCTCACTCTCCATGTGTTAGAACCTCTCATGCACCTTCCTTGACTTACTGCAGTTGTCACACCCTTGCTACCAATAGGGACATCGTACTTGCCTCTGTGCGAAACCGCAGTTAAGGCATTACCGTATGACCCACTGTTGGGACTCCTACACCAAATGGTGTAAGGTCTAATTGGGACTTCTTACTAGGGAGATCCCCTCACATGTTGGCAAGTCCAACACCATCAACAAGTTGTAAATGTTGAAAATTTGAAGTTGTATGAACCTCCTATGACTATGGATCCAGAGGAAAATGCTCAAATTCTAACTATAGATGATTTTTCACCTGAATGGTTACAGGAATATACCATTTTAGACATAAATGTTCGCACTTCTAGACATGGATATGTTGAGTATCTTCGAGTGGGAATCAAAGGCATGAATCCAAGCAAGGCAAGATGGATAGAGATCGAAAGGGTGAAGGAGTTGTACCCTCATCTCATGTCTACTTAAAACCAAACTTTTGGTGGTCCAAAAGCTTCTAGTGCAGAGGAATGCTCCAGGAGGATCCTCATAATGCTTAGAGTTCAAAAGTCTCATATGCTCATGAAAATAACACCAAGTCAAAGAGCTCGTCGCACTAATTCCAACAATATATTCAATTTGCGAAATGGCATCCTTATGAGGGAGAAAACGTGTTCTAACGTTTTTTCGAATCAGGCAAAAAATGGGCCTTTGCGGGCCAAGTGGCAATCTCTCATTGTAACAAGTGGTAGGTCAAAGTCAACGTAGGAGTCAAAGTCAATAGTGCAGGTGAACTGGTAGGGTTGGGGCTCGAACTCGTGACCTCCCACACAACAACACAAAATCTTACTGTTGGCGCACGACTCTACGTTTAATATACATATGGCGCATTTCATATTTATGTTTTGATATATGTTAAGTGGGGGGGTAGGGTTGAGGGAGCCGCCATATCCGGAAACCCAACCAACCCAAGGGTTGTTATAAACGATCCACCAAATATAGCATTGGCACAACAAACCTTTGTTAATATATGATGCTACCACTTCTGGTCACATTGCAAAGAGTTAATAATGCCACAGTTTTCCACAAGGAGCAACGTAATACCATTGCAAACCATATGATATATACCACATGCCTCTGGTCCAATTTTTACATAATGGTTATAACTATATCTGCGGGGTATTTACAGTTCAATGATATGCCATGAGGTTTAATATACGTGGGTTCAAAACTTTGTAATACCATATGTGGTATATGGTTGCGATACATTGCAAACTATTTGCCAAAGTTGCCAAACCGACCCCAGGAGGCCTGCAGGTTTGACCACGAGGCCTCTCATGGGATTCTATAAAATGATTGCCACTACACCATCGGTGGAGGGAGTTGTACAATGAGTTTGCAAGCTTTGTATTATTTTGTGCCCGTAAATGCCTTTTTAGGCATAACATGGCCATCCTTGGGCCTTTTTTAGAACGGAAAGTTGCGTTGGAGAGTAGAGGCTGAGGCCTTCATTCTAAAAAAATCCATTGGTGCATACATGCATAGTTCAAAATGGATAAATTTTATGTAAAGAGACTTTCTGATCATTCCTAATACATCGGAAGCCCACTTGGAAGCGGACCCAGAGATGTAGTCCAAGAGAGACGAACTCCATCATCAAAGCTTTATGTGCTTTCTTCTTTTCTTTCTGTTGTTCATGCTCATTTTCAGATTTCAAGTTTAAGTTTAAAGGCACTTAAAAATCATTTTTTCTCTCATTCATTCACATAAAATAAACCTTCATTAATATTTGGTGAAATTGAGCGAATAGTTAATTATGTGTTTTCAGATCAGATAACGGCTTCAGCAGAAATAGATAATTTGTCCACTAGATTGGAGGACGAATTCACCTTGTATGCAATTATACCTCTAGGAGAGAGTTGGGCAGACCTTGAACTCTAGTCCCCAAAGTTGTAGAGATTTGGGTAGGGTCCAAGGAGGATAACATCAGGTAAGTGTCTCCTCATGGATCAATACCCTTGCTACAGTGGCCCATAGTTCTCAGTAGCAAGAGAACCAGTGTTAGGAGGCATAGTTAGAGCTTGAGAGACAGGTGCAGAGCCTAGTTGCAATCAATTATTGAGGGGTGCAGTGTTGACTAGTGTCAGTCTTCATAATTGTATTTTCCAAAAGAAAGAAAAAGGAATTTTAATTGTAAAAGAAATTGACTTATTAAAGCTTGGGTTTCATGCTTGTGTCAATATTCAATAATTCAAAGCACCCATTGAGTTCTCTAGGATTTTTGTATTGTGCCAAAGTCAAATTCATAAAATAAAAGACCCTTCATGAGCACCTAAAGTCAAATAAAAAGAATTATTTTGTGTCAAAGAGACTCCTCCACCAAGCCGGCTCCCTCTCCTATATGCCGATCTGCCTCTCCTACAAGTTGTCCTCAAAAGAGCCACAATCTACCATATCTATATATATATATATATATATATATATATATAGATATATATGCACTCGACCTATTGAAGAATAACAACAAGTGATTCAATGATGAAGAAAATGGTTCCTTTTGTGATTAGAAGGGATGCAAAGTTCAGGAAAGGAAACATGTCAAGTAAAGAATCAAGAACCAATTTTTTTGTCACACGTGCAAAGGAATCTAAGCTAATTGCAGGGGTTGGAGGTACAAGGGCAGTTTCAAAAAATGCAGTGAAGGATCGGAAATACAAGAAGACTTGATGTGAAGAAATGTGTGCTAATAGTTGACTTGGTGGAAGGAGGAACTCTATGTTTCAATCAAAGGTCTAGGTTGTCTCAACTAGATTTTATTATACTAGAGGAAGACTTTGACTAGGTTTTCCCCTTCATAGGGGTTTTGCCCTGGTTTTGTGCTTATCTCTAGTGTCCTATTTGTGATCTTCTTGTTTGGTAGTTATCTTGATGATGCAGCAAAACATAATAATGATAATGAAGAATCAATATAATCACAAGAACTTGTCAAAGTTTGAGAAATCATTAATAAAATTATAATCAAGCACTGCCCTAGATTTATGAACATGGTATCAGAGCTAAGGACAGTTATTTGAAGAAATTAAGAAGATCATTCTTATGCAAAAATACTAGAGTTTCAAGCCTTGTCATGAAGGATGTGCAACTCTAAAGGAGGATCGAATTGAAATAAGTCAATTTTGGAACATACCTCTAGACCACAAGCCTGAACAAGATAAGAAAAGGAATTTAAGGAGGATAAAACATCATTCTTAAGGACCGGGAGGCTAGATTAGTAGCCTAGTCAAGACCGAACTCTCTGTGAGGAAGACCGATCTCCCATGTATGGTTATCAAGGTCTGATATCTCCTCTGAAAATATGAAATCACAGTATATTAAGTGACCATATTACAATAGCCAATGAAGAAAGGGAATTAATTCCATCTTGCTTGAAGGAATCCTAGCCCTGTTATAAGTCACAGTTACCATTTTAGAATTCGGCCTCTTGTAAGTCACAGTTACAATTTTAGAATTCAAAATACTTGTGAAGGAAGATGCAGACTTGTGGATATATTTATAATAAATCTCAGCCCTAAAAGTGATATAAAATCCGACTTAGTGAATCACAATGCCTAACATAATAAAGTATATTTTGAAGTCTAATTTAGAAGAACATAATCTCCTTAAGAATATATCTTTGATCAGGTTCAAAGAACATATATATCTCTATCTACAACAACAAAAGTAGAACCTTGTTTTAGCAGCTTCTATATTTTTCTCCAACTAAAAGTCAAGAATGAACATAGAGTTGTTGTTTGAAAAAGAGAGAAAATAAAGAATTAGGTACATAATCTATCCTTGAAGAATGGAAGGTCTGGTTGAGCAAGTATCTTTGTTCCAAAGAAGGAAGCAACCTATAGCAAGAATTAACTTAGCATCTTAAAAGGCTTCCACTACAGTCAGAAGAAGCATCTAGTATCTTGCACCAACCAGTTGAAGGAGACCCTAAAACTCAAGTAAGTATTGATATTATTCTTTATGATTTTGTAATCTAATAATGTGTATTCATTTTGCTAGAAAGAGCAACAAGCTCAATGGAACATCAAAGTCAAAGGTATGTAATCTTGAGGTATGTATGGCATGTTTATTTAAGAAACTAACATAAAATATTTAGTTGCTTAGGTTGGAAAGATCTTACTATGTTAAAGTTGTGAATATCTAGGATTGTAAAACCTAGATAATATATAAGGCTCATTTATTTGTTTAGAAACCCCATGCCTAGGGCTTGTAAGCAATACAAGGTTTATGACAATTCTTTGCAAAACAAGAATTGAATAATTAAGTTTTCTTAACATATTGCTAGCAAGTATTTGTACTTAAGATCCCTTGGAACCCATTCTCCAATGGGATAATGAAAAAACAAATAATCATCACACTATTGTACTTGTATATTTTTGTGCTTGTCAATAAATATTGCAGAATGGTGTCCTAGTAAATCGAGTTAGATTCGTGAGCACTAGTTGACTCATGAGGTAATGAACCATGAAGACATTGTCATAATTCAGAGGGAGCTCTTCAATAAGGAAGCCCTACAAGGTTTGTAAAAGATGCAACTCTAGGTATGCTTAAGACCACAAGATTTGTAGCTAATCCTCTTCATTATAAGGTACATTTATTTTGAAATTTGTTTTATATTACTAACTCTCTCATGTCTATGATTTTGGATCATAAATATTCTTGTTAGGGTGATTAATCAGTAGATTAAATTTACCCTTGTCATACTATCTCTTACCATTTTTTCATTTTGGTGAAACCCTAACCTTTTGGTGCTTAGGGTATGTTGACAATAATAATGAAACCCTACTCTACTTAGGGTTTTTTGGTAAAGTCTAGAACATATAATGATATCTTACTCTCTTGATGTTTCGGATTTTGATAACATTATGAAGAAACCCTAGACTTTTAGGGTTTTTCGATGATACATATGATGAAACCCTAAATTTTTAGGGTTTGATGATTTAAGGTTTATGACAAAACCCTTGCGATAGTCTATCCTAGGAATGAAACCCTAGGTGTATGAGCTTCCGCATAATTGAAACCCTAGTCTAGTCAAAATTGTTGGAGTTTGATGTGTGTATCTAGGGTTTATGATAAAAACCCTAGTAAGAGATTGATATAAGGAAATAATAATGAAACCCTAGATATGAAATGTTAGGATGCTAACTTTGTTATTGATATCTATGATTTAATTTTATTGATGAAATCTAGGGTTTGTGACAAAACCCTAGTAGAGTTTGACATGAAATTCTAAGAGCATAATATTGAAACCCCTGATGTAAAATGTTATGATTGGATTGCTAACTTGATTTAGTTGTTGATATCTAAGGCTTTAAGTCTCGATGATGGAATCTAAGGTTTTTGACAAAACCCTAGCAAAGTTGTTGAAGTCTAGATTATGAAAAGATGTAACTCTTGTTGATTGTAAACCTAACTAGGTTTAGGTTTTAGATGTCTAAAGCTTGATTGTTTTGATGCTTCCATTACAATGATATGCTAACCCTATTTTGATAAAGTTAACTTCATGCTCCTGTATATTTGTACTTGTTGAAAGATTTGCAGGTACATGATCTTCAAGATGTTGAAGATGTTCATGACTTGATAAAATTGATGAGCATGATGGAAAGAGGGAGCTATAAGAATAATGATGATGTTCCTGAAGGAATGAAGCTTTGAAAGGTTGAAGTTATTCAGATGATATGGTACAAATAAAAGAGCTTGTGTGGCTTGAAGAAAGAGGTTTTTGATATAAAGAATAAGTTTGGATATAAAGAAAAGGTATATCTCCCCAAGTTAAGAGGGAGGGCATATTATGATAGCTATAGTGAATATCTTGAAGAAAGAATGAGATCAAAGAATGAACAAAAGCACTACAGATGGATGTTCTTGATTCATGAAGTTGCAAACAAAGACTTGGTTGTGTTGAAGTGTTGAGGCTGAGTTTGGTGTTGCTAAAGAAGTTAAAAAAGAAAGTTTCCAACAAGATGTGATTGGATAACATGATGATGATTTAAGCAACATCAGAATGATTAAGGACCCCAAAGGTTTTTGTTAAACACACACACACACACGCATGCGCGTGCGCGCGCGCACACACACACACACACACACACACACATATATATCTTGAAATTTTATTATTAATTGGGGTTGTGATTATGCAAGATCTATCCATATGAAGGTTGAACATTTTAAAGCATGCTTGGACTGGTGAATATATCTAATTTAGTTCATAGGATAGATGAATCATCTTGGGGCAACAAGATGCTTGGGAGGACATATGGTCGGCTCGTGATGATCTCTATATCCCAAAGTAGGTAGGGTATAGTTGGTCTTGAGGAGCTCCGACCTTGGATACGATACCTAGATCACTGGGTTGGCGTTAGAGTTGAAACCTGATGGTACCTATAGTGGCTAAAGCTTGGAACACACCTTAGTCCCACCCGGTTAGATACCTTGGTCAAGTATCTAATTTGTAGCACTGTGTGTTCTATGACTCTTCGTAGAACATATCATTTTGAGATCATCCTTGTACTTATGTATATATGTAATTATGAATACCTCCCTAGTTAAGAGGGTGTGTTGAACAATGTAACTAGTGTCACTCTTCATAATTGTATTTGCCAAAAGAAATAAAAGGAGTTTTATTGTAAAATAAATTAACTTATTAAAGCATGGGTTTCATGCTTGGGTCAATAGTCAATGGGACAAAGCACCCATTGAGCGCTCTAGGATTTTTGTATTGTGTCAAAGTCAGAGTCATCATGTAAAAGACCATTCATGGGCACCTAAAGTCAAAGAAAAAGAAGTATTTTGTGTCAAAGAGACTCCTCTGCCAAGTCAGCACCCTCTCCTATATGTCAGATGCCTCTCCTATAAGTCGGCCTCAAAAGAGACATAATCTACTATCTATCTATCTATCTATCTATCTATCTACCTATAATCTACTATCTATCTATCTATAATCTACTATCTATCTATCTATCTATCTACCTATTGAAAGAAATGAAAAGTTCAAGAAAGGAAACATGTCAAGTAAAGAATCAAGAACTAAAGCTTATGTCACACGTGCAAAGGAATCTAAGCTAATTGCAGGGGCTGAAGGTACAAGGACGGTTTTAGAAAATGTAGAGGAGAAGCTAAAATAAGAAGACTCGATGTGAAGAAATATGTGCTAACAACTGACTTAGTGGAAGGAGGAACTCTATGTTTCAGTCAAAGGTCTAGGTTGTTTCAAATTTATTTGATTCTACTGGAGGAAGAGTTTGACTAGGTTTTCCCTTTGATAGGGATTTTTCCCTGCCTATGTGTCTATCTCTGGTGTCCTATTTGTGATATTGTTTTGCATTTATCTGATGATGAAATAGAACATAATAATGATAATGTAGAATCAACATAATCATAACAACTTGTCAAATTTTGAGAAATCATTAATATATTTCTAATCTAGCACTGCCCTAGATCTCTCAACATGTAGAACCAGTTAGGGCACTGATAGTTACTCAGGAGACAATGTAGAGACTAGTTGCAGTCAGAGACTCAAGAGACAGTTGCAGATCTAGTATGGGGACACAATGGATTCATATAATAGTTCTCGGTTACAGTGGTTGTAGCAACATGAGATCAGATGCAACGCAAGGAAGTGTTGGAAACAGTGCAGGGTGGCATAGTACAATGTCAACAACAGTGCAGATGCAGGATGGTTTAGCTATAAGATTAGCAGATGAATTAGAGTATGCTCAGTGGATTGGTGGGAAGTGACAGGTTGTCACATATGTCAGACATCAACATCGTGAGGGAAGATATTACGGGAGAATATAGTAGAACACCTTCCTCACTAAGAAAGAGTGTTAGTTTTTGTAGCATCGAACAGGTTTTCTAGTCTCGATTTGTGTCAGAGAGGCTAAGAACAAAAGATCTTCAAAACCGATAAAAGTTTTTGCGAGATAAGCTTGTGAAACTCCTTAATTAAATTAATTGACCATCATTTAAATGTTTCCTAATTCTAACTTAGGAAAACTAGTTAATTAATAGCAATTAATTAAGGAAATGTGAGAATGCTCTAGAAACTCACACGGATTGAGTTTGAGATGATATTTGTCATTGATGGAGATATCATTATGTTTGTTGATTTACCAATGAGATATTATAAGATCAGGACAGTGGGAATGGAGAAATACACATCAAAAGAAAGTGAGTTTCTTGGCAGATCGAGTTATCCAACTACAGTGGTCGAGAAGGGAAAAAGAGTTCGAGCCAGAAGGAAAGCAGAAGTGAGTGGTAGAAGCAACAGTGATTTCAAGTGGATTTCCAGTGTTGGAAGGTTAGCAACAAGAGGACCACATTATTCCTTAGTGAGGTTGTGCAGAGCCTATGTAGGCATCTTCAAAAGGAAATTCAATTTAGCTAAAATGGAGGTTGATTCAGGAGCTAATGGTCGGAAGAAGTTCCAGGAGGCCAAGCAAGTCGTCTCCAGTGGCTGAGTTGGGAAGAACGACAATATCATAGCAGCTCCATAGGAAATGCAAGTAGAGTCTGTGCAGAGATAGTGTAAAGGCTGACACAAGGGTTTAGAGTAGCCCAAATAGAGCCAGTTTTGGAGCTAAGATCAGTTGTCAAGTGAGACAAATTGTCTCACTATTATTTTGGCTAGATCATTTTTTTTGAGGATTACTAGTTTGGGAATCCAAATATTGTACTTAGAATTTGTTGTTGCATATAATAAAATAAGCCCTTATTTGCTGCACCAGTTTTCCAATTGGGTTTTTGCAAGGAATTTTGCCCAAAAATATTGGTGTTATTTATATTGTGGGTGTGCATCTATTTTCTCAGTTTCTAGTTAAATTTTTGAAACATTTTTATTGTGAATAAATTTCAGTGTGATTTATTTGTTATTTGTCGTAACAAATAAACTGCATAATTAATCAGTTAGAAGAATAAATTCCATTTGTTGCATTTCAAGGAATTTCACAAACATCTGATGCCATGGGGCATCTTTGTATTGTATCTCTAACCCTACTCCTTGTCATTTATGTTCTTAAATTAGATTTCATTTTATGTTATTAGATTAGTTTCTATTTCATGTTATTAGAATATTTTTTATTTCAACATGTTAGATTAATATTTGATTTTAGTACTTGATTTTATGTGATGATTTCTTGAGCGAATACTACTGATATATACCTTTTGTGGATGCAGGTTTCATGTTCTTGCCTGCTTTCATGTCCTATCTAGCACACATCCCCATGTGGAGGCAAATTTTGACCACTAGATTACACTTGAATACTCCATGCCCAAGGATACTTCAGGGCATTCTCACACTTACATAGTTCCAGATGTCATCAAAGCTTCTAAGCCCCTTCTCTTTCTTCTTTTGTATTATACTCAGATTCTGAACCCTACAAGGATATTGTAAATGTGATGCTAGAATGATGAAATAAGGTCATGTAACAGGCCTAGGTAGCTTAGGACTTTGCTATCAAGTGAGTTCACTCTAGGGAGTTTTTTTTTTTTACTTAATTAATTATTTGTGTTTTTTAGCACTTAATAATAAATTTTGTTTTTTTCTCTCAATTATACCCCAAAGTTGGAGTGTGGCTTGATGGTAAGGCCTTAAGTGAGTCATAATGTATAGATTCAATGTATATTACAATGTTAGATCACTTTTCAATTTTGTAAAATTTTATTAGTGTGAGTCATTTTTTAAATTATTAAAATTTCCTGCAGGGTGGGATTTTTAATAAATTTTCCATGTAAATTGTAATAAGTGATGTCTAGAGAAGTTGTGGGGGGCATGAATAATCAAAATTAGGCCACAACACCTTAAATTTCCACTAAGACACACTTCAAGGGGTGAAAATTGACTTATACACACTCAAAACCCACTTTTCCTAAGTCTAGGGGAAAATGTGGCAATAAAATAACTTGTAAATAAATAAAGTGGAGAAAAATAAAAAAATTCCCACATGCCAGAATGACGTGCAAATGAGGTGGAAATTCACCAAAAGTTAAATTCAAGTTCAAAATTGATGTGGACTCCACCTATCCCCAAGAATAAAGGAAAAGACATGCTCAATTTGAAGATTGAATTCTCTAGAAGAGGACCACGAGTTATTTCAACAACACGCAAAATTTGAGGAGGCAAGTCAAGTTACAAAATAGAGTTAAGAGGTGGGTGGAGATTTTATTGGGTTTACTTGAGATGAGGTGGAGAGTGGTCTCCTACCACTCCACTTCATCCATACACATGTCTCTCTTCAACTTTCACGAGTTCTTCTTCAAGGATTACACAAAGCCTCTTGGGGAGTTTGATCTACATGATAGAGATCTTGGTTGATTTCATTGGGATTGTCACATATCCACTTGTCATATGGAATTTCTCTTAGGATCTTCTTCCATTTTCTTATTTAAACGAGCCTTGGGCTCCTATTGTCCCATATATTAGAACGAGCTATTGTGTTTGGGGAGACTCTTTTGCTTTGTGTACTCACATTTTCATGCTATAATAAAGACTTTGGGGTTCATATTATGGTGTTCTTCTTCCATGGATATGGTATGATATTTTTTATTATGTCCTTAATATTCTATTGGTGATAAATATATTGTTATTTCCATTTTCTTTCATAGATTTACTAGTGTAATATGAAGTATTATTTCATTTTGCTAGTGTTATTTCTTCATTGAGCATTGTTTTAAGGCACTGGTTTATCACTATTATCTTGTCATTGTCATATTGATCTTATTGGAATCTATCTCGGTAATATTTCCATTTCTCATTTAAATAATCATACTTGCTAAATAATCCTTAATTTCAAATTACTTAGAAGTAATTTCCTTATCCTTAGTTTCCCAGAACTTGTTGTTTTCAATAAGTATTGCCTTTAGAAACCTTCCTTAAGGTCCACCCCCATTGGCTTTAGCTAGGAGAGAGAGTTGGTATTAGGTGATAGTCCCTTCTCTGAGCTTATCCATTAAGGCCACACCTAGTGGGGTTAAGTATTTTTCCCACATTAACTTAGGTGTGTAAGCGAGGCAACAACAAGTCCACATTTGTCCATTAGGTCCACAAAGTGTTAGCCTCCCCCTCCGCTTGTCCACACCTTGGGTTGGGCCTGGAACGATGCCTCATAGGTTGATGCAGATAATAAAAAAGAGGAAAAAAACATAATATGGCCACATACAATGGGAAATGTACCACAACATGTAAAATATTGTCGGGACAATGAAATTTAGCACATGGGAAAAAGCCAAACATGAGCTCTACCACCTATCATTATGGCCATCACCCTGATTCTTAGGGTCCCTTTCAACATTAAGGAACCCATGGATGTCCCAACCCCTGTTGGCCAATGAACTAGCCCACCTTAATCAGGGTAATCACTACTACATCTTACACATCATGCTCTCATCGCCTTGCCCCAAGCAGTAAAATGAATAAAAACCAATAAAAGGAAAAAGGTAAATGAAGAAGGATGGAAAAAAAAAGGTCAGGTAACTCATGTACCATGAATATTCCCTCCTTACATTCATACACCCAAGGTGTGGGTCTCCATCATGGCTACCCTTGTACTGTGGCATGTGGCTTGGAGCCTTCCCTTTGTCCCCACTTTGTTCCATCATCATTTCACATGAAACCTGCCACTTGATTGGTGTACCTTGGACCTTTCATTCCCTTAGAGGTTGAAACCACCTAATAGGGAGCTTCATTAACCTCTCTTGCCAAGGAAGGTAACACTAGGGCATCTCTAAAACCCAAAATTTGGAAGGGAACCCCAGTATGAAGTATCCACTTATGCCCTTGATTAGAAACCTTATTTACTCAATTACACTAATGAATCATTGTATTGGAAGGTGAGGAGATGCATTGGGTGTTATACAACATTGCAAGTGGGTTTTCATCTTGGACTTAGCCTCCCTACATAGGATCCAAGCCCTCCAAAGGATCATAATGGCATTTGTAGGGTGCACGTTGAGAGCCATGGGCCTCCATCTATGCAGATCATTGATTGCCACACCATGGGCTTCCTCAGCACCACCACTTGCTTTTTTTCCTCAGTTATACGATATGATGATGCACTTGGACCATGTTTCCCAACCAACTATGATTGCACCCGACACTTGGTAGTTGATCTAGGGCCCAGAGGAGGTTATTTCTTTCCTAAGGAGACATGGGAGGGCATGTATTATCTTCTAGCCCTCATTGATGGAGCATCGACTTGATTATGAGCCACTTGGAGACGCATGAGACCCATTTGGAGCCCAAAGAGGCCAAATATGGGTTTGGACATGTTTTGCAACATTTGGAGGGCATCCCTCTCCTTGTCATCGTTTTTGAGGCCCTCACTCTCATCCTTAGCACATGAGGATTCAATGCTACCCTTCTCAGCCTCCTCATCAACCTTGTGTGGGCTTAAGAAGGCTTATTCGACTTAATTTTTTAGCTATCATGGTTGGCTTGTAACCATGGGTGGGTTACTTAACACATTAGGCATAGGAGGGGCTTTGTCTTTTTATTTTTGAACTCATAGCACATCTATAAATAGATGAGAGAAACTCTCATCTTAGACATCATCACTTGGATTTTGATATCTCCTCTTGAGAATTTCAGACCTACAATTGTTGGACGAATTTGGATGATTTGGATGCATTTTGATGTTTGGAAATTTTCGCTATCTCTCTTGGAGCTTCATTTTGGCATTTTGATGGATGGATATATTCTTCATTGTCTTGTAAGTGATGTTTAATGCTATCATTTTGATCTTTGATTAATTTCTAATGAATGGAATGTTATCTCATGGTTTTAATGTGCCCTAATCAATGTAATTTTGTATAAAAATTGGAACTATGGGGAAAAATGGTATGTGTTAGTCATGTATAATGAATGAATGAATGTTCCTAGAGGTTCTATTGCATTTTGCATCCTTGAAACTCCATAAAAAAGTGTCATCAAAGTATAAATATCTAGAAGTCGTTTTGTTGTTGCTTCCATTAAGGGTAGCAAAATTCCTTCTAGGTCTCCTTGAAGAGCGAAGTTGTCAAATCAAGATAACCTTTGACTCCAATTCTCCCAATTGTTAGGCACTAGTCTTAATCCTTGGTGATCACTTCTAAATTGAAATATCATCCTTCTTTCACCTCCTTTTTACCTCTTTTCCTTGTCCCCTTAAGGATAAGGAGGCCTCTCTAGGGCTTGGTGTGAAATCCATTAGTATGTTTCGAATTTTGTTTAGATAGACCTTTTTCTTAGTGTCTCCTCTAATGATCCTTCAGTTTTGGTGGATTTCCTACAGACGAATCTCCGGAAATTTGATGCCCTAGCCTTCACACCAAGTGGGAACCCTAGAAGCTAATCCTTCAACTTGGGGATTTCTTCAAGGCTTGTGCTTTAGTACTTGTTGAAGTATATCATTCATAGCCTTTTCTCTTGCCTACCTTGACCTTGGATGAGTTCATATATCACTAAATATCTCAACCCAAGGTCTCATGTAGCTTTCCTCTCAAGGGGTTTTTCATGGAAAGTCTTACTAGCTTCTCCCAAAGCTTTCACTTTCATTTAATCTTTCCACTGAATCAACCACCTTCCCTCACTTCAATCCTATCATAGAAACATAGAAAACACAAACGATTCATATTGGGACTCCTCTTGTCAGTGAAAATCTAAGAACAACATGGGACTTAGGTTGTGGTGACAGCGGGCCTCTGTACCAGGTGTTGTTGTGTCCATTAGAATTTGCCTATTTACAAGGCTTTCTAGTATGTGCAGCAATAAGACTATCAATATTGGATTGAGATACACTACCAGAGATGTAAGACTTAATGGATACACTAATGTTGATTGGGCTAGAATTATTGTCCGCAGGAAGAGCATGTGAAGGTGTTGTTTTAGACTGGGGTCTTCCATGATATATTTGATGAACAAGAAGTAGAAGTTTGTTTCCCTTAATACAGGCAAGGTTGAGTACATTGTTTCTAGCATGGCCAGTTGTGAGGAAATAGGTTGACGAAGCTCTTTGGAGAGTTGTTTGAGCAGGTATTGGATATGACTGTGATATAATGTGACAAAAAGAGTGGTATATGAATTTCATAGAATCTCATGTTCCATGACAAGTCCAAGCACAATGAGATTAGATATCACTATATCTGGGATATTGTGTAGAGACAAGTCGTAAGACTCCATCACATTTGATTGGTGAGTAGATAACAAACATTCTCACCAATCCTTTTTCAAAAGGGAAGTTCTTTGTCTTTACAGAGCAACTTGAACTGGTGGATGTGACCCTTCTGGGAAGGGGTCACAGCTAATCGAGAATACTAAGTTATGCTCTTCCCCCTTGTTGAGCAGGGTGGGAATGGAGTCAGAGAGCTCCTAGGTTGAGGGAACTCTGGATGATAGGTGTGTGTGAATCCTTACCCTTTGCAGTAATTTGTATCTCTCATGTTTTCACTATAGGGTGTGTGTGATCCTTGTCATTTATGGAAAGTTGTATCTCTCCCTCTCAAGTATGGGGCTTAACAAATTAAACCCAAATATGCATCCTACCCACAAGCTGGGCTTGTAGGTATTGCGACCCATTTGTCCAATGGGTGAGGAGACTTCGGTGTGTGTGATCCTTACCATTTTTGGTAAGTGGTGTTAGTTTCAGTCTTTCCAGCCTTCCTCCAGTGACCAAATGTGCTCTTACAAAGTGATTTTGAAGTGTCAAGGTCAAATTTTGTCATTTCAGTGAGTCTTCAAGCAAAATTTGGTCACTAGGCATTAGGTCTAGGGTTTGCTCTCACTATTTTCAAAGTTGCCCAAATGCCAACCTATGTCACTATTCAGCTGAGCCTATAATCATTCAGAGGGTTGTCATCATCATGTCAAGTTCCATAGGGTCATTTTACAGCTTATCCATGCTTTAGTTGTGCCTAGGCAAGGTTCATTTCCCTCTCCTAGGGTTTTGAAGGCAATTTCTCTTGGACGGTCAAATCATTGGAAACACTTGTTTCCTGATGTTCATACACCTTCCCCTATCCTAAATGTACCTTATCAAGCACTTCCCAACACTCAGATCCCCCAAAATCCTCATTTTTGCACAAACCCTAGTTTCTTGCTACAACTTGGCAATTTTCTAGGTTGGGCCTGTGTTTTTCCCTTTTGGACCCCTTCCCCTCACTCAATCTCTGAGATTCCACTTTCCCCTACTTCCTAACATCCCTCCCTATTCCCAAAAATTTCCCCAAGAATTTAGAAGCCCCCTATCCCCTTCATTTCGCTCCATTTCGACAAAATTCCTTGTTTCACACATCGGGACAAGTCGCACTCAAATGATGTTTCTGAGCAATAAAAGATGATTTTTTAAAAACTGAGAAAGGTTTTTATCCACAACATGCCAAGGAAGAAATAAATCCTTCACTTTTTGCACAGGTGTCATGGTTTTAAAGAAATGTCAAAAATACCGGCGAGAACGAAGTTGCTCCAAGGACGGTTGGCCAAAGCACAAAAACGAAGGAAAACGCCCGATCCACTCCAAATTTTGGCCAAAGCCTCTTTGACTGAGCATGGTACTTGATTGGGGACTCCCAGCCCAAATTTCAAGAAATTTGGAGAAAATTTTTCATTTGTGAATTTTTTGTGCCAAACACAGGTTTTTCCCATTAACGGGTCTCACCCCCCGCACGACCCTTCATCTTGGCAACTACATTTTGCAAAAACTCATAATTTCCAGATTTTTTATGCAAAGTTACACATGCTCATCTATGGACAAGAGATTTTGTAAAGTTTTGGGCCTCCAAAAAGTAAAAAAAAAGCAAAATTTGACTTTCTGCCACATTTTTGAGACACAGAAAGCAGTCTTGGGAGATTGCAATTTTGGAGGGGAAAATGACCACCAAATTCAGAAATTCTAGTTGGTTTGGATAGTAGACTCACAGACCTTTCCAAAAAGCCTACTCTTGCCCAATTTGGACACCTGGAAGTTTCCCAAAAGTAGCCCCAAAGGCGCGCGACCCGTCAGGCAAATTTTCAAAAATTTCAGTGTACAGCTCAGAAAAACGCAGATTTGACCTTGTTTGACTTTGTGGAGTGAATTTTTATCCTCCTTGATGTAATTAATGTGATTTTATGACAATTTTACACTTATGTACCTCTTCTAGAAGATTCATTCATGAAAAGGGTAAAAATTAAATGAATGAATTGGTTTCCTAGCTTATAGAGGCAAGTTGTTTTGACTGCCTAGTTTGTAGTGCTTAGTTTAGAAGTGGTTGAAACAGCTCCTAGGATAGTGAGCTCGACCCATGGAGGCAGGGAAATAGGTTAGATGATCTATATTATGTACTTTATTTCTCATTTTCATGGTTGGACTCTTGAGGGAGAAGCTATCATTGTATTATTCACTGTATCTCTGCAATTTTTGGCTAAGGAAGACCAGGGTTTTGCAGTCCTCTTTGGGATTCTTGTGGACTCATGTGTTGATGGTGTGTTTCTCAATGTACTTGTAAGTGTGTTATGTGAATCATTTCCTTTCTTTTACTTCTGCACATTAAACAAATGAAGTGTTAAAGTATGAATTCATGCCTGCCATGCTCTGCTTTTAAGTTTGTTTAATTTCAATGTTTTCTACTGTCTAAAGAGAATTCAAAGTCATTGTTTGCTCTCTTTAGCTCCTCATCTTTCATTCCTGATCATCCACCTCAATCAAAGGCATCAATACTATCTCCTACCTCGCCCCAAGGAACCCCTTGCAGAAACTGTGTCCAATCCCCGCACCCAAAATTGCCCTCTCCTCAATTTGCCACCAAAAACCCTAAAAACCCCAAATCAACCCTTTTTGATCAGTTTACTAGCCTAAAATCATTGTTACTCTATTGGTCATCTCATCCATTGAAGATTTTACCGAGATAGACCGGAGAGAGCCCTCTCCTGCCCCGTAGGGCTAGCTACGAGGCTAAGTGGTTTGATGTGGCCTTGAGGTTTACCTTTCTCAGCCTGAGGTGAAATTTCAAGCGCTAACATACTGGTGACCACACTGGGGAGAACAAATTGTTTGCTGACTGATGTGTTTAATTCATAAGTCTTAGACGGAGTCTGAAGATACGCCAGGTAGCCTTCGAAAACGCTCTTGTTTTACATCAGCGCAAGTAGATAAACGCTGCTTCAGTCGACCTCCGTGAGCTTGTGAATGTAACACTTCATTTGCATTTCACCCCAGTTCATTTGTAAACTCTGAACTTTTGGATGATTAGTTGAGAGTTTTCACAGGCTGAAATCATTCACCTGGCGACTCCTTTCACTGAAGAATCCAGCAACCTGTGCTTCATGGTGACTTCACTGCAGAGAGATCAGTAGCTTTGAGATTTCTCAATATGGATCGGGTTACAAGAAGATATGCTCCCTTGAGCCGAGATCACATCCCTGGTTTTCCAAATAAAATTCCAAAGGTAGATTGGTCAAGGAATCTGCCTATATTTAATGATGATGGTAAGAAGGATGCTGCTTTACATCTAGTTAGATTTCATATGCATATTCGCAAATTGAAGGTGGATTTTCCTGAAGATTGCTTGATGAAGATATTCTTGGCCACTCTGGAAGGTAAAGCCCAATCATGGTATGAAAGTTTGCTGCCTGCTTGTATTTACTGTTTAAAGGATTTTCATGCTATGTTCATTGAACGATATAAGGACTCTTATCCATCATTAAATTTAGTTCAAGACTGTTGCAAGCATGCTTATAGTTTTATTGAAAGCCTTGAGAAATATTATGAAGATGATAATTTTATGGATGTTGAGATCATGGAGGCTTTGTATGAGAATCCATTTCAGCAGCACACAGAAATCTTAGAGGATACTTGTCAAGATGATCAGGACATTTTGCAGCAGAATCAAGATCAGCAGGCTGAAGATGGTCATATGGATGAAAATGATGAAAGAGAGGGTTCTATTTCAGATTTTCCCACAGAAGAAGACAACGTGCAGGGTAGTCAAGATTCATGTGATGCAGTCAAGTCAACTATTTCAGATCAACATTCAGATCATGATGACCAAGAATACCTTGTGCCGAATCCTATAAAGAAAAACTTGGCTGTTGAGATCATTTGGCATGAAGAAAACAAAGTTACAAATCTAAGTGCTCCCATTTCATCAGAACAGAGTCTTCATGAGGAGGTCATTCAGTCTGCTCATGAACAGCAAGGTGAGATCTTTGCTCAAGCAAGTGAAAAAGTTTCTTTGAGTGAATTTGTGGCAGACAATCTAAACGATAATATTGTGCTTGATACTATTGAAGAATGTAATAAGGAAATTGATAATTTGGTTGTGATATCATATGACGATGACTTGCCATATTGTCAAACTATAGAAGATCAGAGTATACAGGATTACCTTTCAGATTCTTCATATGTCTCATGTGTTGAAATGTTTTTACAAGAAGAGATCTGCTCATCTACCTGTTCAGAGTTTTTTGAAGCCCATGAGCATACTTTTACCGAAGCACATGATGAAGGTAGATCAGAATTTGAAACAAAGGACACCTTGATCTTTCAGCAGGAGGTGGCAGTGGCAAATCTTTATGTTTTTCACGATCCTCTAGCAAGTTTGTTGCAGCCAGCAGTGATAGTGTTTATTGCAGTGTTCAGTGATGAAGGAGATCATGGTCAGCTATGTTTTTGGATGCCCAGTTACCAGTATCTATTGTTGATCATGAGATCTGATTGGGAGAATCAGTCAAGAAGGCATCTGCTTGATTGGTTGCATTGGCATTTTGATATAGTTTGATGTATATTGTCTTGTAAGAAACACAGGTGGTTGTCATCATGATTTCAAATCTTGATGGACTGCTGCCCTTCAATAAGCTTTGTAAGTTCTTGTTTTAGTTAAGTCAGTCATGAGTCATTTGTGAGTCAGTTCTCAGTCATGTAGGTTTCATAATTGTGTCGGATTGAGTCAAGTTTGCAGTCAATAAATGTGTCAAGGTCTGTGTTGGTTGTTGGAATAATGATTCCATCGCCCAATGATTGAAAAGCACTGGTCTGCTCTCCCAGAGGTCTGAGGTTCTTGGCACCTCCAAGGAGCTACCATCCCCATTTGAGCCAATGTTAGTTTCAGTCTTTCTAGCCTTCCTCCAGTGATCAAATGTGCTCTTACAAAGTGATTTTGAAGTGTCAAGGTCAAATTTTGTCATTTCAGTGAGTCTTCAAGCAAAATTTGGTCACTAGGCATTAGGTATAGGGTTTGCTCTCACTCTTTTCAAAGTTGCCCAAATTCCAACCTATGTCACTATTCAGCTGAGCC
Source organism: Pinus tabuliformis (assembly GCA_031772625.1). Lineage (NCBI taxonomy): Eukaryota > Viridiplantae > Streptophyta > Pinopsida > Pinales > Pinaceae > Pinus > Pinus tabuliformis. The sequence goes on along the minus strand of CM062811.1, from coordinate 1,023,772,565 downwards.
TATCATAATTCAGAGGGTTGTCATCATCATGTCAAGTTCCTAGGGTCATTTTACAGCTTATCCATGCTTTAGTTGTGCCTAGGCAAGGTTCATTTCCCTCTCCTAGGGTTTTGAAGGCAATTTCTCTTGGACGGTCAAATCATTGGAAAAACTTGTTTCCTGATGTTCATACACCTTCCCCTATCCTTAATGTACCTTATCAAGCACTTCCCAACACTCAGATCCCCCAAAATCCTCATTTTTGCACAAACCCTAGTTTCTTGCTACAACTTGGCAATTTTCTAGGTTGGGCCTGTGTTTTTCCCTTTTGGACCCCTTCCCCTCACTCAATCTCTGATATTCCACTTTCCCCTACTTCCTAACATCCCTCCCTATTCCCAAAAATTTCCCCAAGAATTTAGAAGCCCCCTATCCCCTTCATTTCGCTCCATTTCGACAAAATTCCTTGTTTTACACATCGGGACAAGTCGCACTCAAATGATGTTTCTGAGCATTCAAAGATGATTTTTTCAAAACTGAGAGAGGTTTTTGTCCAAAACATGCCAAGGAAGAAAAACCTCCTTCACGTTTTTCACAGGTGTCATGGTTTTAAAGAAATGTCAAAAATACCGGTGAGAACGAAGGTGCTCCAAGGACGGTTGGCCAAAGCACAAAAACGAAGGAAAACGCCCAATCCACTCCAAATTTTGGCCAAAGCCTCTTTGACTGAGCATGGTACTTGATTGGGGACTCCCAGCCCAAATTTCAAGAAATTTGGAGAAAAGTTTGTCATTTGTGAATTTTTTGTGCCAAACACAGGTTTTTCCCATTAACGGGTCTCACCCCCCGCGCGACCCTTCATCTTGGCAACTCCATTTTGCAAAAACTCAGCATTTCTAGATTTTTTATGCAAAGTTACACATGCTCATCTATGGACAAGAGATTTTGTAAAGTTTTGGGCCTCCAAAAAGTCAAAAAACAAGCAAAATTTGACTTTCTGCCACATTTTTGAGACACAGAAAGCAGTCTTGGGAGATTGCAATTTTGGAGGGGCAACGGACCACCAAATTCAGAAATTCCAGTTGGGTTGGAAAGTATGCTCATAGACCTTTTCAAAAAGTCTACTCTTGCCCAATTTGGACACCTGGAAGTGCCCCAAAAGTAGCCCCAAAGGCGCGCGAGCCGTCAGGCAGAGGCGCGCGACCCGTTAGGCAAATTTTCAAAAATTTCAGTGTACAGCTCAAAAAAACACAGATTTGACCTTGTTTGACTTTGTGGAGTGAATTTTTATCCTCCTTGATGTAATTAATGTGATTTTATGACACTTTTACACTTATGTACCTCTTCTAGAAGATTCATTCATGAAAAGGGTAAAAATTAAATGAATGAATTGGTTTCCTAGCTTATAGAGGCAAGTTGTTTTGACTGCCTAGTTTGTAGTGCTTAGTTTAGAAGTGGTTGAAACAGCTCCTAGGATAGTGAGCTCGACCCATGGAGGCAGGGAAAGAGGTTAGATGATCTATATTATGTACTTTCTTGCTCATTTTCATGGTTGGACTCTTGAGGGAGAAGCTATCATTGTATTATTCACTGTATCTCTGCAATTTTTGGCTAAGGAAGACCAGGGTTTTGCAGTCCTCTTTGGGATTCTTGTGGACTCATGTGTTGATGGTGTGTTTCTCAATGTACTTGTAAGTGTGTTATGTGAATCATTTCCTTTCTTTTACTTCTGCACATTAAACAAATGAAGTGTTAAAGTATGAATTCATGCCTGCCATGCTCTGCTTTTAAGTTTGTTTAATTTCAATGTTTTCTACTGTCTAAAGAGAATTCAAAGTCATTGTTTGCTCTCTTTAGCTCCTCATCTTTCATTCCTGATCATCCACCTCAATCAAAGGCATCAATACTGTCTCCTACCTCGCCCCAAGGAACCCCCTGCAGAAACTGTGTCCAATCCCCGCACCCAAAATTGCCCTCTCCTCAATTTGCCACCAAAAACCCTAAAAACCCCAAATCAACCCTTTTTGATCAGTTTACTAGCCTAAAATCATTGTTACTCTATTGGTCATCTCATCCATTGAAGATTTTACCGAGATAGACCGGAGAGAGCCCTCTCCTGCCCCGTAGGGCTAGCTACGAGGCTAAGTGGTTTGATGTGGCCTTGAGGTTTACCTTTCTCAGCCTGAGGTGAAATTTCAAGCGCTAACAAGTGGTATCTCTCCCAAGTGATAGGATGCGGGTGTTCTACCACTCGACTCTTGCGAGTCAAGGTGGGAAGGTCAATGGACAATAGGATGTGTGGGACACTTACCTCTTTTGGTAAGTAGTATCTAGCTTATTTTCATTGGATATAGGGTGGAAAATTAATCTCTCCTAAGATGATTCTTCTTCTTTAGATCGATATTGTTCAACAAATGAGAAGAGATGAGATATGATATGATACAATGATGATCATAATGAGACATCAAGATGAGACTCATAATGCAGTTGTAAATTCCTCCCTTGCTGAGAGGGAGTGTTGAAATTTGGCAATTGATGGAGCAATTCCCTACTTGGAGAAGCCCTACAAACCCTAAGGAGACCACACCGGCCCTTGGAAAACTTAAATTTACACATGGGAAAATATTATTTTTAACAAGGGTCAAAGTTACCTTCAAAAGCACAAGTTGGCCTAGAAGAGGAAATTTGACCACCAAGACCACATATAAATACACATCACTTGAAATCATTCGGAGGCATGATTCAACGCACACATCATTTCATCTTCTATTGATTCGATCCGGTCTAAAATCACGGGGTCTGAGTGTTGAAAAATGTGTAACTAGGTTCGGGCTTCATAAATATGAAATGTACTTTGATTCTTGTATATTGTAAAATGAAAGAAAAACTTATTATTATTGTTTGGTAGCATGGATTTCATGCTCAAGGTCCTTTATTTTATAGGTCAAGCACCCATTGAGTGCTTATAGGGTTTTTCCTAGGTCAAGAAGTCAAAAGAGTCATTGTCATAAGTTGAAGACCCCATAAAGCACATTGTAACTTGTAAAGAAAATTACTTTTATCATTAAAAGTGTCAAAATTCCCTTCAAGACCAATCTAGCCTAGCATCTATAAAGCCTGCCTAATGTGAGGAGCCACGTCCACCTTGGGAAGCCTATATAAAGGAGGGAACTCGACCTCCTTGAAGCACATTCATCTCTCTCTCATTCAAGCAAAGGAAGAAGAAGAAGAAGGAAGAGGATGAATAAGACTTGGTTTTGGGCTATCTCTCTCTCACACGTGTGAAGGAAGGCTAGGGTTTTTGCAACTGATCTATGGTTTTCCTCTACCAGTTGATCTTGAATAAGAGAATGAAAGAAGGTCACAAGAAGCCATCCTCAAGCTCCAAAAGTCAGATAAATCCAAGAGAAGGTCTAAGGAAGCCATGGGAGGCTAAAAGAAGCTCACACGTGTGGTATCAGTAACTACAGGAGGGCTAAAAATTTCAGGTTTGCAGTGGAGGCTGAACTTTTGTAGCTAGGAGTCAAAATTGTGTTATTGGAAGAGATTTGAGTAGGTTTGATTTTGACAAGGAAATCACATCATCTAGAGAGGTTGGACTTTGTCTTGGAGGGTATTGGTCTTGGTCTATAGGTCTTGGAATTCTTCAATTGAAGAATCTATAAGGAAAAGAAGAGTTTTGTGGGTTTTCCTCTCAAGTGGAGAGGTTTTGGCCCTGGCTTGCAGCCTATATTTTATGTTCGTGTTCTTCTTGTTTTGGTAGTTTTTTGATTATACACAAACATAATAATGATAAGAGAAGCTAATAAGAAAGATAAGTAAAAATACATCACAAGAAGTTATCAAAGAAAGAGATATCATTCTAATCATTGCCTTATAGATTTCTCATCATGGTTTCAGAGCTAAGGTTGGCAAAAGGCATTATGAAGATCTCTACTACAATGAATAAGGTTCTAAAAATGCGTTCAAAGGTAGCAAGTCATCTCCAAAAAGGAATCAAAGAAGTATGGAATCTCCCATTTACTCCAAAGAAGGAAATCACCAAGACAAAGGACGAAGGACTCTTCTCAACACTCACTAGCACATTTCAAGATGAGAGCATTTGGGTGATAGATAGTGGAGCATCAAGATACATGACAGGTCATCACAAGCAACTAAAGACATTATCAAAAGGAAAGTCTTCTTACTCCGTAGAACTTGGTGACAATAAGAGCTATCTTGTGAGAGGAATTGGATCAACCTCAATAAAACTAGAGAATGGAGGAAATATTCATCTCAACAACATCCTATGTGTTCCAGGTTTGCAAAAGAATTTACTTTCTATTTCAATTCTAGAAGATAAAGGTTATAGAGTGGGTTTCATTGATGGAAACGTTGTAGCATGGGCTAAAAAATCGAGCATAGAGAATGCTAAAGTGATTGGAGTTTGTGAAGGAAGGCTTTATAGGTTGTTGTCTTCCCTTGCTCAAGATTTAGTTCACATTGAAATCAGCCCATGTGAACTTTGGCATAGAAGATTCGGTCATCTCCATTTAAAAATCCTTCCAACTCTAAATTCAATAGTAGATGGAATCCCCACACTAAAACAAGGTCACGAAGGAGTATGTAAGGGATGTGCATTGCGTAAGAACACCAAGATACCATTTGGAAGCAGTGCTTCGCTGTCAAAATAAATCTTGGATCTTATTCATTCCGATGTTTGTGGTCATATGGATCCTAAATCTATTGGAGGTAATCTTTACTATGCCACATCCATAGATGACCATTCAAGGAAAACTTGGGTTTACTTAATGAAATTCAAGGATGAAGTCTTTACCAGATTTGAAGAATTCAAAGTTGAAGTAGAGAACCTTACAGAAAGGAAAATCAATATATTTAGATCTGATAATGGAGGAGAATATACTTCAAAAGAACTTATAGCTTTCTATAAGGAATCTAGGATTAAGAGGGAGTTGATAGTCCCATATAATCGTAAACAAAATGGAGCTATAGAACGAAAGAATTGATCCATTGAAGAAAGTGTAAAAACAATGATACATGATCAAGATTTACAAAAATTTTTATGGGGTGAAGCTACAAAGGAAGTTTTATACATATAAAATCGAAGTCCCCACAGGTCTCTAGATAATAAAAAGACGTGTTCACTAGGAAGAAACCTACCATGGATCATCTCTGTATTTTTGGTTGTCTTGTCTACATTCATATACCTAAGGACACGAGAAAGAATTTAGATCCATCGAGCATGAAGGGAATATTTGTGGGCTACAGGAATTCTTCTAAGTCCTATAGGATCTACATAAAGGAAGGTCACCAGATATAGGTCAGTTGAGATGTGATATTTGACGAAAGTATTGCATTCAAGAAATCAAAGGATCTCCCTATGGACTCTTATGATGAAGAACTTCTTGTATTCAAAGAAGTTACTAGGGAGGACAAGGAATCAAATCATGAAGATGAAGGTCCCAGTGAATCTAAACAATCTATGGCTATCCTCGAATCTAGAAAAATACCTAACTGGTTGAAGTCTACACTTCTAGATGCAGAAAGTCATGGAGCATCTCAAGGTACATTCAAGGAAAGCAATAAGCCCAAATGATATTCTAGGTATGAATCCTACCTGACAAAACTAATAGAAGCAGAGCCATCCACTTTTGAAGAAGTTTCCACTCACCAAGAATGGAAGGATATCAATCTATAATGAAGAATGGAGTTTGGAAGATCGCACCTAGGCTTGAAGACAGATTTGTGGTAAATTCCAAGTGGATCTACAAGATCAAACATGTGGCAGATGGAAGCATTGATAAATATAAGGCAATATTTATGGCTAGGGGCTTCTCTCAACAAGAAGGCATCGACTATGAAGAGACATTTGCTCCAACATCAAGGTATACTACTATTCATTCATTGGTCTATTTAGCAACATCGATGGGATGGAACATCCACCAAATAGATGTCAACACTGAATTCTTGAATGGCACAATTGATGAGGAAGTATATATAGGAAAACCCTTGGGATTTGAAGTTAAAGATAGAAAGGCATATGTTTTCATATTAAAGAAGGCATTATATGGCCTCAAGCAAACACCAAGGGCATGGTATGCTAGGATGGATGCATACCTACAAAGTTTAGCCTTTGTAAAGAGTTCTGCTTATCCAAACCTCTATGTTAAGGTTGTGAAGGGAGAGTTGGTAATCATTCTTTTGTATGTGGATGATCTTCTCTTGACATGTGTGGAAGGTAGAATTGAAGAATGTATGAGGAAACTAGCAACAGATTTGACATGAAGGATTTGGGGTTGATGCACTACTATTTGGGACTAGAAGTCTGGAAAGGACCTGATGAGATTTATCTAGGTTAGGGGAAGTATGTGATCAATATGTTAAATAATTTTGACATGATGGATTATAAACCAATAACAACCTCAGTGATCACAAACTTGAAGAGACTAAGGAGTTCTGGATCAATCCTTGTGGATCCTTCCAAATATAGACAATTGATTGGCTCATTGGTGTACTTGGTGAATACAAGACCAGACATACATTTTGCAGTGAATGTTCTTAGTTTGTTCCAAGTGGAGTTGAAGCATGATCATTGGATAGCAGTAAAACATATATTGAGATATCTGCAAGGAACTATCCACTACTACCTGAAATATGATAGGAGGAATGATGTCCACCTGATTGGATATACAAATTCTGACTTGGGGGGGGGGGGGGGGGGGGGGGGGGGCAGTGAGAAGGATGGAAGAAGCACTACGAGAGGATGTTTCAATTTGGGATCCTCCATGATCTCATGGATGAGCAGAAAGAAAGACATGGTTTCTTTGAGTAGTGTTGATGCTGAGTATATTGCATCATGTGAAGTAAGCAGAGAAGTGGTTTGGTTGAGGAAGATGTTATCTGACCTATTCGAAGGACCAATGGACCCTACATTGATACATTGTGATAAAAACAGTTGTATACGATTGTCTAAAGACCTAGTATTTCATGGAAAGACAGAGCACATCAACAACAAGTATCATTATATTCGGAAGCTAGTACATGATGGTGTGTTACAACTACAATATATCTCCATTGATGAGCAAGTAGTTGATATATTGACAAAATATCTTCCTAATAAGAAGCTTGTATATTTGAGAGACAGACTTGGTTTGGTTGATGTATCCTCCCCGGTTGAGAGGGAGAGATAGGCACATCATTCTTGTCTTCACTTGGGAAGACAGAATTGAGGATTGGGTAAGCATCTGGTATCTGATACTCTTCGAGGATGAGGTAGTGAATCCAAGATAAGTTTAGTCGTGGACCGATATTATTTGAGGACTAGCTATCCAAGATAAGAATAGTCTGAGGAAGGTCATACTTTATGAAGACCCATGTGGAGTATGTACCTTGAGAGATAATGATGATGGTGTCTATAAATCATTGGTCTCACCAGCATTGTGCTCTGATATTGTTGAGAGATAGAGATGTTATTCAAGACCTTTCTATATGAAAATGTTGGTAGATATGATGCCATATAGATGGGTTACCAATCCAACTCTTCTTATGAGATCTCTTTAAATTGAGAATGTCCATGTACCATTTATGAATCTATCCCTAGTTAAGAGGGAGTGTTGAAAAATGTGTAACTAGGTTCGATATTCATAAATATGAAATGTATTTTTTATTATTGTATGTTGTAAAATGAAAGAAAAACTTATTATTATTATTTTGGAGCATGGGTTTCATGCTCAATGTCCTTTATTTTATAGGTCAATCACCCATTGAGTGCTTCTAGGGTTTGTCCTACATCAAGAAGTCAAAAGAGTCATTGTCATAAGTTGAAGACTCCATCGGGAACATTGTAACTCGTAAAGAAAAATATTTGTGTCATTAAAAGTATCAAAATACCCTTTAAGGCCAAGTTGGCCTGACATCTGGCAAGTTAGCCTAATGTGAGGAGCCATGTCCACCTTGGGAAGCCTATATAAAGGAGGGAACTCAACATCTTTAAAGCACATTCATCTCTCTCTCATTCAAGCGAAGGAAGAAGAAGAAGAAGGAAGTGAAGAAGGAGAGGACGAAGAAGACTTGGTTTTGGGCTATCTCTCTCTCTCTCATGTGCAAAGGAAGGATAGGGTTTCTGCAGTAGATCTAAGGTTTTTCTCTACTAGTTCGATCTTGAAGAAGAGAAAGAAAGAAGGTCAAGCGAAGGCCATAAGAATCCATTCTGAAGTTCCAGAAGTCAAATAAATCCAAGAGAAGGTCTAAGGAAGCCCTGAGAGGCAAAAAGAATCTCACAAAAGCAGTAGCAGTAACTGCAGGAGGGCCGAAAATTTCAGGTCTGCAGTGGACGCAAAAATTATGCAGTCAGGAGTCGAAGTTATGTTATTGGAATAGATTTGACTAGGTTTGAATTGGACAAGGAAAGCACATTATCTGGAAAGTCTGGACTTGGTATTGGAGGGTAATGGTCTTAGCCTAGAGGTCTTGGAATTCGTCAATTGAAGAATTTATAAGGAAGAGAAGAGATTTGCAGGTTTTCCTCTCAAGTGGAGAGGTTTTGGCCCTGGCTTGCATCCTATATTTTGTTTTCTTGTTCTTCTTGTTTTGGTAGTTGTTTGATGTTACACAAGCATAATAATGATAAGAGAAGCTAATAAGAAAGATAAGTAAAAAGACATCACAAATAGTTATCAAAGAAAGAGAAATCACTCTAATAATTTTCCTATAGATTTCTCAATACTGAGATCACATGTGCAAAGAGGAGAGAGAGAAATTTGTTGACCAAGTTTGACTTTTGTTTTGGGATTGTTTGACCAGCATTGACTTGAGGAAATATTAACTTTGTTTAACAAGTTTTGGATTTATTTTGGGATGTTTATTTGATTGGTACTTTGTGCAATTTTTTATGGGCACTTTGACCATCATTTACTGTAGGTGTACAACTAGGGTTTCTACATGTTTGACTTTGACTTTATCGATTTGTGAGGAAAATTTGTGCATTGTTTTGACTAGGTTTGACCAAGCAAGGCCAATTTTGTTATTTCTTTGACTGAACCATTTCAAGCTCATTTGGCCATTGACTTTGGACTAGTTAGGACTGCGTTGACTGTTATTGACTTTGTCATCACAGGGCTAGAAAATTGCAGAATTATTGTTTGACCAGATTTGACTATATTACTCATCCTTGATTGGATATTGGATTATTGATTGGGATAGTCAAGGCTTTGACCTTTGACTAATTATTGATGTATTTGGACTATGTATCTCTTTGTTGAATATTTGATGAACATAAAATAGAAGAAGAATTTCGTTAGGGTTTTCTCACTTGTGGTGTTTTTCTCTAGTCTTTGACCAAAATCTCAGTCTCTATTGATCTTGGTTGTCTTCTATTGTGCATATGGTTTACTGTTCGATCTACAATTTCTTATTGTCATTGGGTGATTGAAAATAATTGGATAAAGTGATTGTTATTGAAAAAATAAATTGTCCAAGTGATTGTTACAACATAGAACATTGAAAAATTAACAATCATAACCCTTCTGGATTTAAGAGATCTGTGGTTTGTATCTTTTGAATCAGTTACGGGAGAATCCACAGTATGAACATTTTTATGCCAATGTTTCAAATCCCAACTGGGATCCATCATCAGGACTTATGAATGATGATAAAAGAAGAGCTGCTTAGAAGGACATAAATAATAATGAGGATAATAAATTATTAGGATCAGCAGAATGTCGGCTGAATATTTATTTTTAATTTATTTATTAATTAATTATTCATTCAATTATTTATTTTTAATAAATTATTTTTATTTTATTGTTGAGTTTTATATATTAATTTTTACAGGTGAGAGAATATATTAATTTAAAATTTTTTAAAACCTAAATGGTAATAATGATTAAATATTTAATATATGTTAATATAATAATTTTTATTTTATTTTATTTATTTATTTATTCAATTTATTTATGATTTTTGTTGAGAAATGTTTATTTATTTTAATATATATTAGTATTTAAAGAATAGAAAAATAAGTAAATTGTATTAATATTTAAAAGTTCTTTGATTTAAAATTATATTAATATTAATAATAATTAATATATTAATTAATTGCTATAAATTAATTAATATATTAAATTAATTAATTTATAGCAATTAATTAATTTATTCTTAATAATTAATATCAATAAATAAATGAATAAATTAATTAATGATTAATATCGATAAATAAAATAGTAACTTTTTATTAAGATTTATTTATTCATTTATTATGATTTATTTATAAATAAATCATAATAAATGAATAAATTAATTAATAATTTATTTATTTATTAATTAATAATTAATTTATTTATTTATAAATAAAATAGTACCTTTTTATTAATTATTAATTAATAAATAATTTAATTAATTATTAAATTAATTAATTATTAAATTAATTTAATAATTAATTAAATAATTAATTAATTAATAATTAATTAATTAATTAATTAATTAATAATTAATTAATTAATTAATTTATAATAAATAAAATAGTAACTTTTTATTAAGATTTATTTATTCATTTATTATGATTTATTTATTTATTATATATATTTATTTGTTTTTTTATTATAATTATTATTTATTTTTAAGTTAAGAATAATTTTTTTTATAGATAATGATAAAGGTAGAAGATATGCTATACCTGGGACGTGTTGGCGATCTTGATTTCCCTGATCAAGGGAAGCCAGCTCCCGCTAATCTCCATGCCATTGTCTCTGTTCAGATTATGAGGATGTTTGATAATTTCAAGTGCTTCTCTGATCTTTCGTCTATGATGCTGCTCTTCCCTTGCGACAATTGAGGCGCTTTCCAAGCAGATATGGTGTTTAGTTTTTGAGGAGTGCTCTGCCAAGGCTGAAGTACGAGACCTTTCATTCCTAATATCGGCGCCATGCTCCTTGAGCCTCGTCTGAAGGGAGCGACCTGTTTCACCAATGTAGCTTTTTCCACATGAACAATCTATTTTATAGACTCCTTTAAGCTGATGTTTGTCAATATCATCTTTTACAGACCTCATACCTTGCCTAATCGTTCCAGGTGCTGAGAAATGCGTGATTATGTTTTTCTTCTTTAGGATTTTAGTGATTTTGTCTGTAACTCCATGGATATAAGGTAGAAAAACCTTACCACACTGAGGTTGGTCTTGAGCCTTAGGTTCATGAGATAACAACCTTCTCTCAGCTTTCTCTATGGCTCTTTTAATCTCTTGTTCTTTGTAGCCTATACTCTTAAAGGTTGAAACTAAATGCTTCTTATATTATAGTAGAGGGTGAGCCATTCATCCTAGTGTTGTATGTGGATGAATTTTTTTTGACAAGGTTATCAAGGCTCATAGAGGACTATAAGAGGAACATAGCAGCATAGTTTGACATGAAGGACCTGGGACTAATGCATTACTTCCTAGGCCTGGAGGTATGGCAGAGAGACAGGAAGATCTTCCTTGGTCAAGGGAGATACACTATAGAGATTCAAAAGAGGTTCAAGATGCAAGACTATAGGTCTATGTCTACACCTATGATTACAAACTGGAGGAAGATAGATGCATCAGAATACAAGGACGTAGACCCTATCTTGTATAGAAAACTCATCAGTTCACTCATGTATCTGGTCGATACCAAGCCATACATCTACTTCGCAGTCAACACTCTCAGTCAGTTTATGGTGGGACCGAAGAGATTGCATTGGACAACAACGAGGCATATAATAAGGTACTTGCACAGAAAAATCAAGTATGGGTTGAGGCATACTCAAGGTGATAATATCATGTCATGTGGTTATACAGATGTAGATTGGGTAGGCAGTTCAGTAGATTGGAAGAGCACATAAGGGTGTTGTTTTAGCGTTGAATCAGGGGTCGTATCTTGGTGCAATAGGAAGTAGAAGTATGTGGCACTAAGCTCTGCACTAGTGGAGTAAATGGCCACTATCATGGTCACATGCGAAGCTATTTGGCTTTGGGAGTTGCTAGTGAGTTTGTTCAGTAAGAAGATGGAGGCGACCAATGTCTATTGTGATATCTAGAGTTGCATCAAGCTCTCTGAGAATCCATTGTTTCATGATAGGTCGAAACATATAGACATACGATACATGTTGAGCTTGCATTTTGATGCCTAAAGACATCCAATTTTTCCTCCTTTACACCTATTTTTGCATTGCCAATCCATAGTTATTCCTCTAAGTACATCTTTATTTATGCTTTGTTGACCTTCTAGTGTACATGAGGTATAAAGACTTTTTAATCATAGTTTTATGATTTCTTAGTAGCTAGAATAATTATTTTGTTGTTGTAAGTATGTTATGCTCTTAACCTGCAAGACGATACCAAAATACCAAATATGCGAAGAAATATACCCATAACATAGAAAAATGAGAAATAGCAGCAAGTATTTTATTATTCAGAAATCAATGTTCACTTGCCTCTTCGAGGGGGCAACCTCCAATAGAGCAGAGCTCAATACAAAATAAGACATGATGCTCCTCGAGGGGAGTCTCTATCCTTTATATAGGATTCATACATGCAATACCATGGGGAAATACCATGGTTCTTATTAATACCATCTATCTAATACCATGGCCCATTTGCAACTAACTGTGGTCCCTTCATTAAATGTGGGTTAACCACTTACAATTATTAATATGGGCTTTATTGACTCTTTACTTAACTATAACTATGAGTCGATCCTATTACATAAATAAGGGGGTCAAGGTGGGACCCTAACATGCCCTCCCCCATAAGAATAGCCTTGTCCTCAAGGCTGAAGCTGCGGAAACTGCTGAAGAATAGTGGTTGGTTCCCAGGTTGAATCTTCTGGAGAGGTGTCTTTCCACTTGACAAGGACTTACTTGATCATGCAGCCACATAGGTGTCGTTCTCATGTGTCAAGAACCTATTCAGGTTGGAGCTAGATTGACCCTTCTTCATCCAGTTCAGGTAGACTAGTTTGAATTTTGCAATTGTTCCTAATAAATTTCTTGAGGCATGAGACATGGAAGACTGGATGGATTTTTGCAGCGGGTGGCAAAGCTAGCTTGTAGGCAACTTCTCCAATGTGCTGAAGTACTTGATACAGTCCCTGGAATTTTGGAGATAGTTTCTGAAAACCCTTAGCTTTGAGTGATGTTTTCTTATATGGTTGTAGCCTCAAAAATACATGATCCCCTTCTTGAAATTAGCTTTTTGAGCAATGTTGATCTACCTGTTGCTTCATGCGGTTTTGAGCTTGATGAAGATTCTCTCTAAGGTGGGCCAGCATGGTTGTGCGATTCTGTAGGAGTCGATCCACTGCTTGTACCTTCAACCATCCCTTGATATAAGAAGTAGGGGAAGGAGGGAGTTGACCATAAACTGCTTCATATGGAGTCATTTTGGTGGTGGCATGATAGTTGGTGTTATACCACTATTCAGCTAGAGGTAACCACTGTACCCAGAGATGTTGATTTTCTGAAGTGAAATGCCTAAGGTAGGTTTCTAGACATTTTTTGACTACTTCAGTTTGACCATCAGTTTGTGGATGATAGGAAGTACTAAGTTGTAGTTGGGTACCTTGTAGCCTGAAGAGTTCCTACCAAAATTTACTGGTGAAGATCGGGTCACAATCAGACACAATAGAAGTGGGCATGCCATGCAATTTGAAGATCTGATCCATGAAATATTAAGCGACCAAAGTCAGTGTAAAAGGGTGGGGTAGGGCACAAAAATGACCATACTTAGAAAGTTTGTCCACAAGCACCATGATGACTGACTTGATTCCTGACATTGGAAGACCCATAATGAAATCCATAGAAACCTCCGTCCAGATTGAGATCAGGATGGGCAAGGGCTATAATGTGCGGGGGATTTGACTGTTTCTCCTTTGTGGCACTGACAAAAGTCGTATTCATCTACAAAAGTAAGAACTTCCTTTTTCATGCCTGTCCAAAAAAATTATCTTTGAGTGCAAGCATACATCTTCTGAAAGCCTGAATGTCCTGCAGTGGGAGATGAGTGCAACTCCACCAAAATGCGGCTTTTGAGCGTGGATGTTGGTGATATTACGACTCTATCCTTGTAGTGAAGAACCTTATCCTGCCATGAGTAGCCCGCTGTGGAATTTGGATCTGCCTGCAATTGATTAATGAGTTGGGAGAGCCAGGGATGTGAAAAAACATTCCTTGCGAGCCTCTTCAATCCATTCTGGAATGGGAAGGGAAATTTCGAGCAGGGTACTTTCCTCCTCAAATTGGCAGGATAACGCATATACTATAATATTTTCACGCCCATTCTTGTAAATGATCTCATAATCATATCCTAGCATTTTTGTGAGCCATATATTTTGTTGTGGTGAGGATAGGCATTGCTCCAAAAAATATTTAAGGCTTTGATGGTTTATGCAGATTTGGAAACGTCGCCCTAATAAGTATGGTCGCCAGGTATCTACTGCATGTAAGATGGCCATCATCTCCTTCTCATAGGTAGATTGTCCTAGATTCTTCCCACTTAGTTGTTGGTTCGTGAAGGCCAAGGGTCGACCTTCTTGCATTAAGACCGCCCCAATACCCGTACCCAAAGCATCACATTCAATCACAAAGGATTTGGTGAAGTCGAGTAGTGCTAAGACTAGAGTGGAACACATGGAATGTTTGAGATCTGTAAAGAACTGTTGTGCTTCATCATTCTAGAGGAATGAATTTTTCTTGAGGAGTTGAGTGAGGGGCCTAGCAATGCGACCATAATTGCGGACAAATTTGTGATAGTAGCCTGAGACCCAAAAATCATCTCAGGCTCTTCAAGGTCTTAGGTTGAGGCCAATCCTGCATTGCCTGGATCTTTTTGGGTCCACCCTGACACCTTCACGCCCCACAATGTGGCCCAAATACTCAACTTCTTCCTAGCCCAAAGAACACTTGGACATCTTGACAAATAATTTATGCTTGCGGAGCAGTTGCAAGAGCAAATCTACATGCTGAAGATGTGCGGCCAAGGTGCGACTGTAGATGAGGATGTTATCAAAGAAAACAAGGACAAATTTTCTGAGATATGGTTTGAGCAGGTGGTTCATAAGGCTCTGAAAAGTGGATGGGGCATTACAAAGACCGAATGGCATGACCAAGAACTCATAATGGCCTTCATGAGTTTGGAAAGCAGTCTTTGGAATGTCTACTTCTCTCATGCGAATTTGGTGGTAGCCTGAGCGAAGGTCGAGCTTAGTAAAGAATTGAGCCCCATTTAGTTCATCCAGCAAATAATAGACAACCGGGATGGGAAATTTATCTTTGACTGTCAACTTATTAAGGGCCCTGAAGTCTGGACACATACGCCATTCCCAGCTTTCTTGAGCACCATGACCAACGGCGATGAATAAGGACTAATGTTGGGACGAATGACGCCTACTTCTAAGAGTTCCTTGATTATTTTTTCTATTTCATTCTTTTGGGAAAACGAATATCTCTATGGGTGTAGATTTGGTGGTTGGGCCCCTGGGACCAAAGTAATGCTATGATCATGTCCCCTCTCGAGGCTGGAAGCTCATGAGGCTTGTCAAAGATTGGCAGATGGTTGTTTAAGATCTGTTGCATCTCAGGATGAATATGAAGAGAATAGGGTTCGAAGCCTTGGATGGCATTAAATTGAGCTATAACTCCATGGTGGCCCTTTTTAAAAAAAAAATCCATCCGATGTGAGCTGATGATAGAGGGAGCTCCCGCCTGGAGTCCGCGGAGGGTATGTGTGTGGTTTTTCTGCTTAAAGCTCATATATAACTCTTGGAAATCCATTGTGATTGGGCCAAGTATGCGAAGCCATTCAACACCAAGGACAATGTCGCACCCTCCCATGTGTATGGAAAACATGTGGGTTTTTAACTGATAATCCCCCATTTGAAGTTTTACATTTTCACAACGGCCTTCACATTTCATTGTTCCCCCATCAGCAATTTGGACTTGGAAGTTAGAAACTACTCGGACAAAACAATGCATTGCTTGTGCGACTCTTTGATGGATAAAATTATGTGTACTTCCACTATCAATCAAGACTACTACTTGGCGATGCTTAAGAAAACCTCTGATTTTGAGAGTTTGAGGCGAAGAGATCCCTACCAAAGCATGCAGCAAGATAATTGGTTCTTCAAGTACATTGTCCTGTTGATGTCCTCTTCTTCCTCCTCTGGTTGCTCAAGTGGTGGGGCTTCCTCCAATGAACTGTGATCAGTAGCATCAATTTGAAAGAATTTGGGCTCCTTGCATTTATGCCCGGGGGAGTATTTCTCATCACAGTAGTAACATAATCCTTGCTTTATTCTTTCCACCATTTCTACTAGTGACGCCTTTTGAACCTTGAGTGTTTGGGTGGTGCTTTGAGCCTGTGGGGGGTGACCCTTGGCGATGAAATTTGGGCGATTGGACTGGGCCGCTAACGTACATTCGACTTCACGAGCTATCCTGCAAGCATGCAGCCATGAGCTAGGGTGGTGCAGTCAGACGTGGGCTTGTATGGCTTCTTTGAGACCAGTAACAAAACATTCCACGTAGAACTCATCGTGTAGACCTCCAGTGCGGAAAGCTAAGGCTTCAAAGGCTGCAATATATTCATTCACTGTTCCTGTCTGTTAGAGCTTAGTGAGACGACCCAAAAAGTCAGATTCATGGTCAAAGCGATCCATAAGAGCTTTTTTGAATGTCTCCCAAGTCAAGGGCCTTCCATAGCAACGTTGATGCCATTGCCACCATTGCCATCTTTCATTGTCCAAGTACATGATACCCACACTAAGCTGAGTCACATTATCTAGGATGTAATTCAGTGTGAAATATTGCTCCATTTGTGCTATCCATGCGGCCGGGTGAGAGCCATCAAATTTATACATGTCCAGCTTGGGTGGTCGCGGATGGGATTGTTGGTGGGTGCCAAAGAGGTGAAGAGACTGGCTAGACTCACCCTCACTGTTTTCATTGCCAATATATGCCTCCTCGCGTGCCTCCACCTTTCCCTTATAGAGTGTCGCATTTAAGTTCTGTAGCTATGACACAACCTCTTTCAAGGTTGTCCATCCTCTCATTCGCCATAGCTTGAGCTCTAGTTTGTACCATGCACCGAGCCGATGTACTTGAAATTTGGGACCGCCCAAATTTTTTGGCACTATCAATTGAATGGTACCACCTTGCTCAGCTCGTCGTCTTGATTCTGAACGGAGTTTTACTCCTTGCTTAGGAATACTGCAGTAGCCGAATCCTAGAAATGTCAATGCTGCCAAAATTCCTACGAAAATCACGCCCAGGTATAGGAACCCACACAACTACTCAGATCTAGATGGTGAATCTGACGGATCTGAGAGATCTGAATGGCTGATCTGATAGATCTGAACGACGAAACTGATTGCTATTGTAGATCTGATGGATCTAATATATCTGAATGGTTGTTCTGATAAACCTGAACAACGGAACTGATTGCAATGGCTACGAAAAAACCCCACTTGCAAGATCTGATCTGGCAAAGATTATGCGTGATCTAGAGATAGAGAAGGGAACTATGGTCTCCAGGAGTGTCAGGTGGTACAGATTGCAATATACATAAGGGTCTGACAATAGTACTCGGCCCAATTTTTCAGGGCACTAACCAAGGAGGATCAACCGTACCCTTAGCCGTACAACCTGACTACCCTATCGTACGTGCGAGTAATCTCTCCGAGTGTTGTTCTTGGTGTACTGTAGTAGCAAGACGACTGTTGGTTTATCTATGGCGAGGTTTCAAGGGAGTTAAGGGGCTTCTGATATACCCAGAGGGTACTTGGAAGACAGTCCATGCGCGGTTTTGTCTAATGCGCTACTACTCGAAGGGGTACCCACAGGGGTTATAAGGGAGTCCAACAAGCGTGACCACCTCTTGTATTTCCTGCATGCATGCCTCCCCAAATCCGTAGGTTTATGTGCTCAACGACAGATCCCATGGTTTAAAGACACCGGAACACGTCTATAACCAAAAAAAAAAATTCTATAAATTGGAGATCCCACCAGCCCTGGAAAGCGCTCTGATACCACTTGTTATGCTCTTAACCTGCAAGACGACACCAGAATACCAATTATGGAAAGAAATATACCCAGAACATAGAACAATGAGAAATAACAACAATTATTTTATTATTAAGAAAGTAATGTTCACTTACCTCTTCGAGGGGGAAACCTCCAATAGAGTAGAGCTCAATACAAAATAAGACACTATGCTCCTCGAGGGGAGTCTTTATCCTTTATATAGGATTCATACATGAAATACCATGGGGCAATACCATGGTTCTTATTAATAACATCTATCTAATACCATGGCCCATTTGCAACTAACTGTGGTCCCTTCATTAAATGCGGGTTAACCACTTACAATTATTAATATGGGCTTTATTGACTCTTTACTTAACTATAACTATGACTCGATCCTATTACATAAATAAGGGGGTTAGGGGGGACCCTAACAAAGTATCTAATTGGACTATGATGAATTTTATCAAACAAGGATCTTGGTGATGACCAACCTCCATCAAATAGTCCAGATGGAAATAGTCATGTGCCATGCAATTTTTGTTTAGTACCTGCACTCATTCGTTGTCTAGTACCTACACCACAGATCGCTTCTGGTACCTGCACTGCAAATCGTTCATCCAGTACTTATAATATAGTACTAGAACATTCCAATACTATGACTGTTGGAGATCTCGTACCTACATTGATCAAATTAAGCATGTGGTTTTTTACCAAGAAATCTTCTTATATATTTTAAGTGATATGTTAAGATTGTAATGATATGTTTTTATTTTTATGAAACCACAGACGTAAAGACCAAGAAAACCTTCTCAAAGATATGCATTCGATCTCTTTTCATCTCAGGTTGTTTCTCTATTTAAAGAGGGTTTGAAGATGGTGAAGGGGGTCATCATATGGATAGTTGATTGAGTAATAGAGACAGAGAGTTCATGCTATGTATGTGTATGTAATCCTTAGTTATGCTATTAAATATCTTCAAGAACAGTTTGTAATTTCACTTTTTGAAGACTAATGTGAGTATGGTTGTTATGATATTGTGTATTTTATCTCAGTAGTTTGTAAGTTCTTATAAGTTGTCGGTTGGTTTTGGAAAGGGCCCACCAACATCATCCCAGTGAGCTTCTTCTTTATTTTGTAGTTAGAATTTCATTCAGTAATCGTGTGCTCTAAGTTAGCATTTCATTTAGTAATCGTGTGCTCTAAATTATTGTTGTCTTTCATTTCTATAGAAGTTATTTACTCTGTTTTGCAGAAGATTTCCTTACCCATTCTCATAGAAAATTAATTGTTTCTTATAGGCCTAGCTATGTGTGGTTTGAGATCATAGGTTGGAGGATCGATCCAATGTTGCAAGAGTGATTAGATAAGCATAGAAGTGTGAGCTTTAAAGATTGTTAACATTTCAAGTTTTAGTTGTGTGTGTGTGGAATTTATATGTCTTAGATTTATTCTTCATAAGAAATAGGTTGCTTAATTGATAAGATAGAGTTGTGAATGTTATTTTTCAAATTTGAATGTTGTGTAGATTAAACAGTAGCAGTAGAAAGCATACTCTTATTCAGATTTCATTAGACTATTTCATTTCTAGAAAACAAAATTTCTGAATTAGTATTATAGTAAATAGTTTCTTGTACCTGTATTGAATGATTTCATGTGCTTGTACTGAATGATTTCTGGTACCATTATAAACTACAATAGTTAATGTGTGAAAGTGTGTGCGTTATTAATAACGATTGGACTTCTTTCAAATTTTGAAAATTAAGATTGGCATGAGTTAATTTACTATCTTTTCCACTATACTTGACACTTAGATAGATTACCTATTGCTAGCATATATAGTGTATCTGCTCTACTGATTATGATTCCCTGGTTGATAATTTAATTTGTGGCGATATATCATTCATATAATTGCCCCAACATTTTTGGCGTCGTTGTCGGGGAGCTGCAAACGGTAATGGGTAATGGTTTTGCTTTTTTGATGACTTTTGAGTGATATTGAGGACAACCTAAGGGCGGAGAGAAAATGGTAAGATGAGAGGAAAGAACTTGCACATCCACTTTGGTGGGGTTTCTCCAAAGTTAAGTTGTTCTCTCTTTTGGTAAGTAGTTAAAGTTTGATGCTTTAATTTCATGAGAATAATTAGATATAGGAAAGGTATGTTGATCCGGATTTAAACAGGAACGCAATAAAACACAGAGATAACCATAAACACAAATATGCAGCGGAAATAATACTTCACTTCATTAATGTAAAATACTGAAATATGCTTACAAACAGTAATGGAAATAAACCAGCTAGGGTGATGGTAGCTTATCTCTGAGAAGAGATGTGGTGACTACATGCTTCTGAATTGTCTTACATTGAGGCTCGAAGGCCTATTTATTGTTGATAAACAATGGAAAACCCTTAACATTCCAAAACCTAACCCTAGAAGATGAAACGCCAAAACTATGGGCCCGGTTTGGGTAAATTGGTACATCAACTTCCCGGGGTCGTAACTTTGGCATACGATCTCCGTTTGACACGCATGATAGCCCATTGGAAAGATCTCTCCGAGGACTACGACGGAAAAGATGATTTTTTAATCCAAAAAATTACGGAGCTAGATTTCCCAAAAAACGTCGTTTAGGGCCTCAAAACGGCTCCGGAAGTTCAGGACCCGAAAAACTGCTAAAAATAGTAAACTGCGCTATAATTAAGGAAACTGAAAATGTTGAGAGGAACAATGGTGGGGGTCCAGGTGGACTTGGCAGGTGGCCAACAATATCCACCTGGATCATTCCTCCCCTCTTAGGAAGCAATGGTCCCCATTGCGTTGAGTTCCTCCATGAGATGGGGAAACTTTTGCTGAACTTGGTCCCTGGTGAGCCACTTGCCATTGTGAAGGAGTTGGCCTGCTTTGACAACTCGATATAGTTGAATATTTTGTTGGCGAGTATTCTTGATCTGTGTGTCCATGATTCGATCAGTTGCAACTTGTTCCATGCAATCTGGATTTAATTCTGTGGGTGTGAGCTGTTCTGCAATGTCGGATGTATCTAGCAATGGTGGAAAGTATGGCCGAAGGCAGTCCATATTGAACACTGGGTGCAGGCCAAGGAATGGGGGAATGTTGAGTTCAAATGCATTGTCTCCCACAACCTTAGTAATGGTGTAGGGACCATATCGGAGTGGTCTCAGTTTCTGATAGGCTCCAGTAAGGCGTTCCTTTTGTAAATGCAACCAGACTTTGTCACCCACCTGGAACTTGTGTGGCACTCGATGTTGATCATGTCGCTTCTTGAACTTGGCATTTGATTTCTCCAGAATGTCATGGACCTGCTGGCGAATATGTTGGATGTGCTCAATGAAGCTGGTCGCCTTGTTTGTTTCGGACTGGACATGAGCCGAATCTGTGTGAGTAGCTGCAAATGGCATGGCCACATCAATGGGGCATAATGGCTGGAATCCCAAGCCCACCTGAAAAGGGCTGTGGCCAGTGGAGCTGTGAAGAGCTCGGTTGTAGCTGTGCTGAACATAGGGGAGGCTCTCGTCCCATGTGCGTGGATGCTTTGAGTTGTACATACGCAGAATGTGTACAATCATCCTATTGACAACCTCTGTCTGGCCATCAGTTTGAGGATGGAAGGCGGTGGACTTAGTGAGTTTGGTGTCCAACATTGACCAGAAACTGGACCAAAATGTACTGAGGAACCGACTGTCCCGATCTGAGATGATAGACTATGGGATCCCAAAGTGCACCCACACTCGTTCAAAGAAGAGTTTAGCAGTGGCTTCTGCTGTGATGTTCTTCTTGCAGGCCGCCATGATGGCCATCTTCGAGAACCTGTCGACGACTACAAAAACACAGTCATTTCCATGCTTAGTGGAAGGAAGGTTGGACATGTAATCCATGGAGATGGATTCCCAAGGTAGGCTAGGGGTAGGAAGTGGGGTATAGAGGCCTTGCTTCTTGATGGTCGGTTTGGCAATGGCACATGCAGTACATGATCTGATCTACTTTCCAACATCCTGTCG
This sequence comes from Pinus tabuliformis, assembly GCA_031772625.1. Lineage (NCBI taxonomy): Eukaryota > Viridiplantae > Streptophyta > Pinopsida > Pinales > Pinaceae > Pinus > Pinus tabuliformis. The sequence goes on along the minus strand of CM062811.1, from coordinate 1,023,750,535 downwards.
AAGATTCGGCCAATAGAAATACTTTTGCAGCACTGCCACTGTTTTCTCGACCCCGAAATGACCAGCAGCTCGACTATAGTGTGCTTCCCAAATCACCTTGGCACGCTCGCTTGAAGGAACACAAAGGTGACCCAGATGGCATAACAAGGCATCCTGGAGGTGAAAATCTGGAACATGCCGACCCTCCAAGAGTGTCTGGTATGTGTGGCCGAATTCTGGGTCACTTTTGTAGAGATGTGGCCAATCAGAAGTCTCGTACCCACAAGAGTTGAGCACAGTGGTTAATGCCATGATCGGTGGTCGACTGAGGCAATCTGCAACATTATTGGTGCTGCCCTTCTTATACTTGATATTCAAATGGAACTGTTGCAGGTATGTAGACCACTTCTGATGGCGATCATTCTGCAATTTCCCTTGGATCTGTATGAACTGCAGGGGTCGGTGGTCTGTATGGATGACCATTTCCTTCCCCAAAATGTAATGCTTCCATTGTCGACAAGCCTGCACAATGGAATACATCTCTTTATCATACGTGGGATACTTCCGCATTGTGTCTGAAAGTGTTTCACTGTGATATGCCACTAGATGCCCGTGTTGAGTAATGACTGCCCCAATAGCATAGTCAGAGGCATCTGTCTCGACCTCAAATGGTTGTTGTAAATCTGGTAACGCGAGCACGGGTGCTGTGCAGAGTTGATCTTTCAACTCTATGAATGCCTTCTATTGGGATTCGGACCAAAAAAAATTCACTTTCGCTCCTCCCTTGGTGACTTGACTCAAGGGCCAAGTGATATGAGAAAACCCCAACACGAACCTGCGGTAAAAGTCGGCAAGACCTAGGAAGCTGCGGAGCTCTGTCAGAGTGGTTGGAGATGGCCAATCCCGAATGACTTGGATCTTGGCTTGATCCACATGCACCCCCTGTTCATCAATAATGTATCCCAGATATTGAACCTGGGTCATGCCAAAAGTGGATTTCTCCAAATTGGCACATAGCTTATGTTGCCGCAGTGTTTGGAGTACTTGTCGGATGTGGTGGAGGTGCTCTTCCCAACTCTGGCTGAAGATCAGAATGTCATCCAAGTATACCACTACAAATGAGTTGGTGAATGGACGCAAGATGTCATCCATTATCCTCATGAAGGTTGCAGGAGCATTCGTCAATCCGAAAGGCATCACCAACCATTCGAAAAGGCCCTCCTTGGCTTTGAAGGCAGTCTTCCACACATCAGAGGGTTCGATTGGCACTTGGTGATATCCTGACTTCAGATCGATCTTGCTGAAATATTGTGCCCCCTTTAGTTGGTCCAGGAGGTCATCAATCCACGGGATCGGGTACCTATTACGGACAGTGATCTTGTTCAGCGCCCGATAGTCAATACAGAGTCTCCAAGTCCCATCCTTCTTTTGTACCAACACGATTGGGCTCCCACAAGGTGATGAACTCAGACGGATGTGACCTTTCTGCAGCAGCTTCTGAATCTGCCTCTTGATTTCATCATTCTCCAGAACGGAGCGCCGATAAATTGGTCCATTGGGTAGCGGTGCACCTGGGGTCAGATCGATGGAGTGATTGACCTGACAGTGCAGAGGAACCCCTGCAGGGGAGGTGAAGATGTCCTCGTACTTTGCCACGACCTTGTCCATCTGTAGCTGTCGTGTAGAGGGACCTTGTCTGGAGGTCGTGGCCACCGTCTTCTTCTTTCCTTGAGGGCGTATCATCAGGAAAACAAATTTCCCAGTTTTGGAAATGAGCTTACTGCATTGTTTTGCAGTGATCAAAGAGATGGCGGTAGGCGGTGCTACCTCTGGTATCCTGTACAACTTATTTCCCAATGTAATGATAACCGCACAAGGCCTTGATTCATACACATCATGTCGCTTCCACAAGTATGGTTGTCCTAATAATACATCACAAACTTCAAGGGGAGCAATGTCACACAATACCTCATCCGTGAAGGGCTTGATGTTGTATGGAAGGCGACACTGCTGGCTCACACGAAGATCCCGTCCTTGGTGAAGCCACCCGATGGTGTATGGTTGTGGATGTGCTGTGGTTGGTAAGCCCAACCGCTTCACGACCTCTACCAAAATGAGGTTCTTTTGGCTCCCGCTATCGACAATGAACTGTAGCGGGGAGCCTTTTACCCACATCTGGGAGTGGAAGAGACGCTCCTCCTCCTCTGGATCTTCAGGTTCATTTTTCTGGATCTTGGCAATAGCAACAGTCGCATTGGGATCCGCATCAATGATCTGCTTCCCTTTGTCATTCCCTTTTTCGGGTTCTGACTCAGAGTTGGAACATGCATCTGATTCTGAAACCTTTAGCTCAGCCACCAGTGACTGCTTGGCTCGACACTCACTTGTGTTGTGAGTGGAGCTCTTATGGAACTCACACCATTTTCCCGTGTCCTTTTTTGGCTTTGCGGCGCTGTTCTTTGCTTGCAGATTTGGAGGGTTTTCTTGGGCTGTCCCGCCTTGGCTTTGTCCTTTGTTCTGTGGTTTAGGGGCACCTTTCCCTTGCTTCAGATTCGCAGATCCAAAGTCGCGCTTCTTTTGTTTAAGCTTCTGCTCAACCTTGACAGCATATCGGTATGCTGTGCCAAGCGAGGAGATGTTCAGGAATTCTGTTTCTTCTTGGATGTACTTGTGCAGGTAGCCACGGTATTTGAGTATCAAATGCTGCTCCGTATCCTTGATACCCAACTTTGTGCGAAGGGTATTGAAAAGATTGGTGAACTCCGAAACATCTTGGTCCCTTCCTTGCCTTAGAGTGGTCCACTTTATGTATTCATCCTCATAGGTTCCGACAGGGTAGTACTGCTCCTTGATGGCATCTTGGAATGAATTCCAAGTGGGTACAGTTGAAAATAGTGAGTTGGTATTTTCATCCTTCTGCTCGCAGTAGGTTTCCCACCAGTCCTTGACGTGGGGGGCTGCTTTGAGAAGAGCGAAAACAATCTTTTCCCGACTCGAAAATTCATGAACAGAAAAATAACCCTCTAGCAGATTTAACCATTTATCTACGGCACCGGCATCTATCTGACCCTCGAATATGGGGATTTCAAAATTAACTTGTACCTTAAAGGGCGTGGCATTTCCAGAGAAGCTGCTGGAAGCCGATGCGTCGCTTCTGGGTAGCCGCTAAAGGATCTGGGCAAAGTTGTCCATCATCGCGTTCCGTTGTCGCTCGAGGGCTTCTTCGAGCAAGATTTTGATAGGATCTCCTACCCCCTCGTCTTTCTTCTCATCCGCCATGGGAGGTCGTCGGGATTTGCGAGGCTGGTCTTACAACGGTTCGACCAGTTCAAGCCCTAACTCCTTATATTCCGACCTCGTTGGGGACATGCAAAGAAAAAAAGAGAAAAAGCAGACCGCTCTGATACCACTGATCCGGATTTAAACAGGAACGCAATAAAACACAGAGATAACCATAAACACAAATATGCAGCGGAAATAATACTTCACTTCATTAATGTAAAATACTGAAATATGCTTACAAACAGTAATGGAAATAAACCAGCTAGGGCGATGGTAGCTTATCTCTGAGAAGAGATGTGGTGGCTACATGCCTCTGAACTGTCTTACAATGAGGCTCGAAGGCCTATTTATTGTTGAGAAACAATGGAAAACCCTTAACATTCCAAAACCTAACCCTATGGGCCCCATTTGGGTAAATTGGTACATCAACTTCTCGGGGTCGTAACTTTGGCATACGATCTCTGTTTGACGTGCATGATAGCCCGTTGGAAAGATCTCTCCGAGGACTACGACGAAAAAGATGATTTTTTTATCTAAAAAATTGCAGAGCTAGATTTCCCAAAAAACATCGATTTCCGAAAAAACGTCGTTTAGGGCCTCAAAACGGCTCCAGAAGTTCAGGACCCGAAAAACTGCTAAAAATAGTAAACTGCGCTATAATTAAGGAAACTGAAAATGTTGAGAGGAACAATGGTGGGGGTTCAGGTGGACTTGGTAGGTGGCCACCAATATCCACCTGGATCATATGTTTGTTTCATAAAAAATTCCAGAAAACATATGAACAAGAACGATTGGGTTTCTAATTGACATTACCAGGAATGTCACCATGAAGAACATTCCTTTGTCATCATTACCTCACTTCAAAGGTATGTCATCCAAAGATCCTAATTCATTTCTATTCGAATTTGATACACTGTGTAGAAGTTATAATTATATAGATAATGCTCAAAAGTTGAAACTTTTTTCGACCACCTTAAAAAGCTCAACATTAAGATGGTTAATGAACCTAGGGGAACACACTATTACATCTTGGGATGATATGAAAGCAACCTTTCTTCAGAAATACAAGGATTAATGATCCAGGTGGATGTTGGTGGCCACCCACCAACCCATTTGGACCCCCACAACTGTCTCTTTCAGCATTTTCAGTTTCCTTAATTGTAGCACAACTTACTATTTTTAGCAGTTTTTCGGGTCCTGAACTTCCGGAGCCGTTTTGAGGCCCTAAACGATGTTTTTTTGGGAATCTGGGGGCAACATGGGTCTATAGACCGATGTTCCCAAAGTGGTAGTGCTCGGATAGATCTTTCTAACGAGCTATTGTACGCGTCAAACGAAGATCGTATGCCAAAGTTACGACCCCGGGAAATTGATGTACCAATTTACCCAAACGGGGCCCACAAGTTGGCGTTTCATCTTCTAGGGTTAGGTTTCGGGATGTGAAGGGTTTTCCATTGTTTCTCAACAATAAATAGGCCTTCGAGCCTCATTGTAATACAGTTCGGAACAGTTCAGAGGCATGTAGCCGCACATCTCTTCTCAGAGATAGCTACCATCGCCCTAGCTGGTTTATTTCCGTTTCTGGTTGTAAGCATATTTCGGTATTTTCCATTAATGAAATGAAGTCTTATTTCCGCTGCATATCTGTTTTTATGATTATCGTATCTCTGTATTTATGGTTATCTCTGTAATCTATTGTGTTCCTGCTTAAATCCGGATCAGTGGTATCAGAGCGGTCTGCTTTTTCTCTGTTTTTCTTTGCATGTCCCCAACGAGGTCGGGATATAAGGAGTTAGGGCTTGAACTGGTCGAACCTTTGCAAGACCAGCCTCGAAAATCCCGACGGCCTCCCATGGCGGATGAGAAGAAAGACGAGGGGGCAGGAGATCCTATCAAAATCTTGCTCGAAGAAGCGCTCGAGCGGCAAAGGAACGCGATGATGGATAGCTTTGCGCAGATCCTTCAGCGGCTACCCAGAAGTGACGCATCGGCTTCCAGCAGCAACTCTGGAAACGCCACACCGTTCAAGGTACAAGTTAATTTTGAAATCCCCATATTCGAGGGTCAAATAGACGCAGATGCCGTAGATGAATGGTTAAATCTGCTAGATGGGTATTTTTCTGTTCATGAATTTTCAAGTCGGGAAAAGATTGTTTTTGCTCTTCTCAAAGCAGCCCCCCACGTCAAGGACTGGTGGGAAACCTACTGCGAGCAGAAGGATGAAAGTACAGGCTCACTATTTTCATCCGCACCCACTTTGAATGACTTTCGGGATGCCATCAAGGAGCAGTATTACCCTGTCGGAAGCTATGAGGACAAATACATCAAATGGACCACATTGCGGCAGGGACGAGACCAAGATGTGCCGGAGTTCACAAACATTTTTCATACCCTTCGCACACAGTTGGGTATCAAAGATTCTGAGCTGCATCTGGTACTCAAATACCGCGGCTGCCTACACAAATACATCCAGGAAGAGATGGGGTTCTTGAACATCTCCTCACTCGGCACAGCATACCGATACGCTGTCAAAATCGAGCAAAAGTTCGAACAGAAGAAGCGAGACTTTGGATCTGCAAATCCGAAACCCAAAGGACAAAGCCAAGGCGGGGTGACCCAAGACAACCCGTCGAAGCCGCAAGAAAAGAACAACACCATGAAGCCGAAGAAGGACACAGGGAAGTGGTGTGAGTTCCACAAGAGTCCCACTCATAACACAAGTGAGTGTCGGACCAAGCAGTCGCTGGTGGCTGAGTTGAAGGCTTCCGAATCAGATGCATGTTCCGATCCTGAGCCAGAACCCGACAAGGGGAATTGCAAAGGGAAGCAGATCATTGATGCGGATCCCAGTGCCACTGTTGCCACCGCCAAGATCAAGAAAGATGAGCCCGAAAATCCAGAGGAAGGGGAGCGTCTTTTCCACTCACAGATGTGGGTGAAGGGTTCACCGCTGCGATTCATTGTCGACAGTGGTAGCCAAAAGAACCTGGTTTCAGCAGAGGTCGTGAAGCGGTTGGGCCTACCGACTACACCACACCCACAGCCGTACAGTATCGGGTGGCTTCATGAAGGACGAGATCTCAAAGTTCGCCAGCAGTGCCGCCTTCCCTACAGCATCAAACCATTCACAGACGAGGTATTGTGTGATGTTACACCTCTGGATGTTTGTGATGTATTATTAGGCCAGCCATACTTATGGAGGCGACATGCTGTGTATGAGTCAAGGCCTCGTGCTGTCATTATTTCTTTGAATAATTCATTATACAGGATACCAGAGGTAGCCCCACCTACTGCCACATCCTTGATCACTACCAAGAAAGGCAGCAAGCTCATATCACAGACCAGGAAATTCATTTGTCTGGTTCACTCCCAAAATAAGGGGAAGATCGTTGCTACACCCATGACCCCTGCAAAGGGTTCCTCCATGCAGCAGCAGCAGCAAAAGGATACGGTCATGACAGAACACAGGAACAACTTCTCCTCACCCACAGGGGTACCACATAAGTTTCAGGTGGGCAACAAAGTCTGGTTGCATCGACAGAAAGAACGCCTTACCAGAACCCATCAGAAGCTCAGACCACACCGACATGGTCCTTATAGCAGTACCAAGGCTATGGGGAACAATGCTTTGGAGCACATAATTCCTCCATTCCTTCGCCTGCACCAAATGTTCAATGTGGACCATCGTCGACCATGCTTCCCACCATCACTGGACACATCAGAGATTGCAGGACAAGTTCAGCAGATGGAGGAACTCAACGCAATGGGGACCATTGCTTCCTAAGGGGGGAGGAATGATCCAGGTGGATGTTGGTGGCCACCCACCAACCCATTTGGACCCCCACAACTGTCTCTTTCAGCATTTTCAGTGTCCTTAATTGTAGCACAACTTACTATTTTTAGCAGTTTTTCGGGTCCTGAACTTCCGGAGCCGTTTTGAGGCCCTAAACGATGTTTTTTTGGGAATCTGGGGGCAACGTGGGTCTATAGACCGATGTTGCCCTTCCCAAAGTGGTAGTGCTCGGATAGATCTTTCTAACGAGCTATTGTACGCGTCAAACGAAGATCGTATGCCAAAGTTACGACCCCGGGAAATTGATGTACCAATTTACCCAAACGGGGCCCACAAGTTGGCGTTTCATCTTCTAGGGTTAGGTTTCGGGATGTGAAGGGTTTTCCATTGTTTCTCAACAATAAATAGGCCTTCGAGCCTCATTGTAATACAGTTCGGAACAGTTCAGAGGCATGTAGCCGCACATCTCTTCTCAGAGATAGCTACCATCGCCCTAGTTGGTTTATTTCCGTTTCTGGTTGTAAGCATATTTCGGTATTTTCCATTAATGAAATGAAGTCTTATTTCCGCTGCATATCTGTTTTTATGATTATCGTATCTCTGTATTTATGGTTATCTCTGTAATCTATTGTGTTCCTGCTTAAATCCGGATCAATTAATGAACCTAGGGGAACACACTATTACATCTTGGGATGATATGAAAGCAACCTTTCTTCAGAAATACCAGGATTATTGTAGGCCTAGGGATGCCAAGAATGACATCTTTAAAATGCAGTAGACCAAAGAAGAAAGCCTAGAAGACTACTTAGAAAGGTTCCTTTACAACTACCAAAAGACCAAGCAAGTTTCTCTCGACCTAGCCACAGTTAGAACCATTTTTCTAAAAGGAGTATGAGATAACTGCATAGAAGTACTTAACCTCATGAGCTCTGGCGATGTTTATCAAAAATCATTTGCCAGAATTGTTGAATATTGTAAGAAGTACTCTCGTAGTCAAGCTAAAGTTGGGAAAAGTCCAAAAGAACTTACGAGTCGAGTTGTCAAGCCCAAAACTAATCCAGGAGGACCTTGTCAGTCCAGTGTATCATGAGAGTTCAGGTTGTCTTTAGTTTCGTCAACTTTTCCAGTGTTATTCAGTTCTTTCGATGTTGGTCTCTTTGTCAGTTCTTCATGGTGGCAATGTGGTCCAAATTGATGTCACAAGGTGACAATTTCTTGTATATGGTTTATTTACTTTAAAATGTGGCAACCCTAAATGGGGACCTAACTCATTTGTAATAACCTATGCTAAAAGACCTAAGAAATAAACCTATGGTGAGAAACCTAATGCTAAACCTAACTACATTATTAAACCTATGCACTAAAAAACTAATACATAACCCACTTTCGAACTTTGTATTAAAAACTCAATACAAACAAATACAGTCCTAACCGTAGCGGGACTGTGGCATGAGAATAGTTAACAAAACACAATAGTAATAGACCAGAAAGGAACTACATGGTTATAACCATAAGAGGTTGTGACATGTGAATAGTGGAAAGCCGCCAGGTGTAGTCGCCATGTGTAACCACACTGTCAGCTGGAACCGTGGGGGTAAACAACGCAAGTGGCCGCCAAGGGTTAGACTGCCTGGTCACATGCCAGTGGTCCACCCAATTCATGCTGTCAGTTGACTGTTAACGGGTTTAGAGTTAACCCAAAGTCTATTTTGGGTTTATGTTTGTTTGTTTGGCATAAATGTAATTTCACCACCATGCAACTTAACACTAAGGTGTCAACTAATCATAAGACCGAGTATCTACCCATCCAAATCAAACCCATTCATGTCTATCTGAGCCATGGGAACCTTGAATGAACCTGGAAGGTTATAAATCCATCATTTTTCTCATGTAAAGGCATTGGATTGGTTTTGGAGTCTTGTAAGCAGATGCTGAGCGAGAGAGGCAGTTATTTGTTTGAGGTATCTTGGTCGTCCGGAGGCGGAATTGGAAACTGAGACAGGCATTGGAAAGCTACGAGAGAGAGCTTTCCATTGAAAGAGACCAGAAGTGGTTGCATGCATATTCAATCTAGTATTTTTGATGTGTAAAATACCTCTTTCAATAAATCCTAATAAAGCGGACGCCCATCTTGAAAGCAAACTCGGAGACGTAGTCCATCAAGGATGAACTCCGTAATCAATATGTGTTGTCTTCTATCTAATTTTTTACACCAAATTCAAGCTTAATTAAGTTTCTTAAGTTATTGATTCAATCTTAAATCAACTACTTTCTTTTAGTCTTCCACATTCAGCACTTAAGGTTAACAATCAATTCAGTATTGGCAATTAATCAATCCTACTTCAGTTTTAGTTTATGATCGATTTCAGGTCATATAATTTGGTATTAGATCAGGTTGCATTTGTAGAGTTTTTCCAGTGAATGTTAACTAGGTCAAAGTCACAACATGGAGAAGGAACACTTGAGGAGTTTGATCTAGAGATTGGAAAGTGAAGAGTTTCTCATAAATCGACCATGACAGGATTTGATGCATGTGAAAGTCCTGAAGAAAAGATGAGTGAGGAATAGTTTCAGAAAGTGTTTTTGAGCATGCAGCAGATGTTGGGAAAACTCTACGAAGATAAGAAGGTGAGAGATGTAGCTTCTTCTTCAAATACATCGAAGAAGGACAAGGGTAAAGGCAAGGCTGATAAACCTCCTTCTCCTCCATCATATCCATCATCATCTGCTTCTTCTTCTTCTTCTTCCAATTCAGAATCTGAAATAGAAAAGAAACCTAAGAAAACATCTCTTTTGAAACTTGATGTAAAATTTGAGTTACCTGTTTATGTTGGCGAAATGAATCATGAAAATTTAGATAACTGGATTAAGAAGTTAGAAGTGTATTGTCGTATTCAGAACACTTCTGATGATAAAATGAAAATTTAGATAGCTACACTTAGAATGGGGGGAACAACTTTAATCTGGTGGGAAATTAAAACTCAAATAGATGTAAAGTAGAAAGGTAAAGTCATCTCTTCATGGTCTAAGTTTTTAAAAGCTCTCAGGAAACAATTCTATCCTTTGGGACACATGCAACAAGTTGTATTTGATTGGCAGCATTTGAGGCAAGGTAAGGGGCAGAATGTTCAAGAGTTTACTCAGGAATTTAGGAAGAAATATTTGGCGCTTGGTATTCCATTGGATACACGTGAAACTTTATTAAAGTACATTGGCAGTTTACATTCATATTTATAGCATACATTATTGATGTTTAATCTTGATGACTTTGATGAAGTGTGTGTTCAAGCCATACATATTGAATCAGGTGGTAGACCGTTCAAGTTTTCACAGAAACCATCCAGACAGTTGGAAATCAAGGATTCCAAAGACAGTAAGAGGAAGGGCAATTTGAAGGGAAAGAGATCAGTGACAACTCAAAAGGAAAGTGAGAGACCTACTTGTACTCATTGCCAGAGGATCGGACATGATGAGTCCAAATGTTGGAAACTTCACCCAGAACTTAGACCAAAGAAGTTCCAGAAGAAGAAAGGTGAAAAGAAGGCTAATGCAGAAATCCAACAAGATTTGGGCTTCGACTCAGGGGATGAAAGTAAAATAACCACAATGGTTTCGACAGGTAAAACTTCTTACACTAGTTTAAGTTCTAGTACTTCTGCATCTTCTTCGAACATAAATCATCTAAATGAGGATAAAAGGGTTGAATTATTTCATATAAGGATAAATTCTAAGCATAAGAAAATAGATACATTATTTGACAATGGATCACAGAAAAATTTAATATCTGAAGATTTAGTTAAGAAATTGGGTTTAGAGACACATTATCATCCAAGACCATACCCACTAGGTTGAATAAATAAAGAGACTCGAATTAACGTCAGAAAGAAGTGTCGATTAAAATTTTCCATAACAAATAATTACATTGATGAAGTGGATTTGGATGTGATCCCAATAGACATATGCGGAGTAGTGCTAGGAAGTCCTTATCTCTATGATCGTGATGCAATGTTTCATGGGAAAGAGCATAAATATCACCTTAAGAAAGATGCAATTGAATTTATTGTCAGAGCACATAAACTTAAATCACACTTGGATTTAGTTGCAGTTAATTAGATGAAGCGATTAATAAGTTCAAGTAAGAAATATGTACTCATGGTTGTAAAAGAACAACATAAGGATTGACAGGATGCTTTTTAGGGTTGTGAATCTCACTTCAAAGATAGATTGGTTAAAGTGGTAGATTCTTTTCAAAATCTATTTAAAGAACCAAAAAATATTCCTCCTAAGCGAGAAATATAATTGATGTCTATTGCCTCACTTCCTAATATCGGAATGCATTGCATGTCTGTTATAGAGAACTAATAAATAAAGAAACAGATCCAAAAATGGATTGAAAAAGGTTTTATTTGACCTAGTTCATCTCCATGTGGCTCACCCATAATTTTGGTTCCTAAGAAAGATGGAACATGGAGAATGTGTGTCGACTTTAGGGCCTTAAACAAGATCACAATAAAAAATAGGTATCCTCTTCCCAGGATAGATGATTTACTTGATCAACTTAAAAATGTTGTCTGTTTCACTAAGTTAGATTTAAGAAGTGGGTATTATCAAATTCGAATAGCAGAAAATGACATCTATAAAACTGCATTGAAAACTAGGTAGAGACTATTTGAATGGTTAGTAATGCCTTTTAGTTTGTGTAATGTGCCAACAACTTTCATGCAGGTTATGAATGATGTTTTTTGCCCATACATTGATAAATTTGTCATAATCTACTTAGATGATATTCTGATTTTCAGTTCAAGTATGGAAGAGCATGTTGGGCATGTTAAGTAGGTTTTTGAAGTGTTGCATAGGGAAAAATTGTATCTTAAACTTCCCAAATGTGAGTTTGGGAAAACTTCACTGGATTATCTTGGTTACATAGTTGGAGATGGAAGTTTGAAAATAGATCCAACTAAAATCGATGTGATTGTTAAGTGGCCAAGACCATAGAATGTGACTGAAGTTAGAAGTTTTATAGCTGCAATTCAGTATTGGAGGAAATTTATTGCTCAGTATTCTTTGATTTCTTCACCGTTACATGATTTAATAGGTTCTAAAGTTCCCTTTTAGTGGGGAGGAAAACAACAAAAATCTTTTGATACACTTAAGCAGAAAATTGTCACATCACCAATCTTAGCTTTGGCAGATCTTCAACAGCCATTCAAAATTGAAACAGATGCCAGTGGTTATGCAATGGATGCAGTCTTACTTCATAAAGGGAAACCAATTTGTTTTCATTCAGAAACTTTTTGTAAGGAAGTAATGAATTATCCGACATATGATAAAGAATTGTTTGCTTTGGTTGAAAGTGTTAAGAAATGGAAACATTATTTAATGGGTAAGGAAACAATGATTCGCACAGATCATCAGCCGCTTCAGTACCTTCAGTCTCAAACTAAGTTGCAACAATCTCATCATTACAAATGGATGGGATTTCTTTAGCAATTTCACTTAGTAATTAAGTACAAGAAAGGTGTCACAAACAAAGTAGTTGATATTTTGTCTAGACCATATTTGAATGCTTTAGTAATACTGCAGAATAATTCTTTAAAACATGAAAGTTATATAGAACAATATAGTACAGATGTTGATTTCAAAGATATCTATGAATCACTAACTCAGGGTTCTCAGGTGGAAGAAATCAATTATCATATTCATGATAGGTTGTTATATCATATGGGTATGTTTTGCACACCACAAATAGAAAGAGCGCATGTCATTCGAGAAGCACATTCTTCTCGCATTTCAGGACATTTTGGAGTAAGAAAAACAATGGCATAAGTTCAAAGGTATTGTTACTGGTCTCGTATGTATGAAACAGGTGTTAACTACATTAAAGGATGTGTGATGTGTTCGACCAACAAGCCAAGCAATTGAAAGATCGGTTTGTACATGCCACTTCCAGTTCCTTTGCGACCACGGGACATCATTTCCATGGATTTTGTTGGAGGACTTCCTATGTCTAGGACAGGGCATGATTACATGTATTTTGTAGTTGAAAGATTCAGCAAGATGTGCATTCATATTCTGTACAAAAATCAAGTGACATCTGAACAGACTGCAGGTGTGGGTTCATTTTGGGTTACATACTTCCATTATTTCTGTTCGAGACACTCATTTTATAGGAGAGTTTTGGTCCACTTTATGGGGACTCATGGACATAAAGCTGAAGAAGAGCACAACCTTTGATCCACAGACCGACGGATAGACAGAAGTGGTAAACATGACAGTCATACATATTCTCTGAGGTTACTGCAGTAAACATCCTAAGTTGTGGGATGAATCTTTACCTTATGTGCAACATGCTTATAATCGAGCCTTACATTCTTCGACTAATCAATCGCCATTTGAAACATGTTTTGGGTATCTACCAAAATCACCGATGGATTTCATGCTCGATGAAGAGGATAAAATGCGTGAACATGATGATGCAAACAAAGTAGTTAAGTTCATTCAACGGATACACTAGATACATGAAGTAGTGTAGGATCAGTTAGAGAAGAGTCAGGCCAAGTACAAAATGTGCCATGACAAGCATCGAGTCGATCATCATTTTCAGGTTGGCGATCAAGTATGGTTGTATATCAGTAAAGACAGGTTGAAAGGAGAAGGTAAGAAACTGAGACCTATCAGGTATGACCCTTTCAAGATTGTGGAAACGATTGGAAATAATGCATTTCAATTAAATTTACCTCCTTACATGCATATTTACTCAGTTGTAAATGTGGAAAATTTGAAGTTGTATGAACCTTCGATGATCATGGATCCCGAGGAAGATACACAGATTCTGACTATTGATGATTTGTCACCTGAGTATATGAATGATTTGTAGGAATATATCATCTTAGACAAGAATATTCGATCTTCAAGGCATGGAGATGTTGAATATCTTCAAGTGGGACTCAAGGGCATGAATCCGAGAAAGGTAAGGTGGATGGATATCGGAAGAGTGAGGAAACTCTACCCTCACCTGATATCTGCTTAAATCAAATTTTTGTTGTCCAAAAGCTTTCAAGTGGAGAGGATTGATCCAAGAGGATCTTGTCAATCCAGTGTATCTGGAGAGTTCAGGTTATCTTTAACTTCGTCAGCTTTGTCAATGTTCTTCAGTTCTTTCAGTGTTGGTTTCATCGTCAGTTCTTCATGGTGGCAATGTGGTCCAAATTAATGTCACAATGTGACAATTTGTTGTATATGGTTTATTTACTTAAAAAGGTGGCATCCCTAAATGGGGACCTAACTCATTTGTAAAAACCTATGCTAAAAGACCTAAGAAACAAACCTATGGTGAAAAACCTAATGCTAAACCTAACTACATTATTAAACCTATGCACTAAAAAACTAATACATAACCCACTTTCGGAATTTATATTAAAAACTCAATACAAACAAATACAATCCTAACCGCAGGCTCTAACTGTAGCTGGAACGCGGCATGAGAACAATTAACAAACCACAACAGTAATAGACCACAACAGAATTGCTCAGTTATAATCATCGTAGGTTGTGACATGTGAATGGTGGAAACCTGCCAGGTGTAGCCGCCAAGTGTAATTGCACTGTCAGCCTGAACCATAGGGGTACACAACGCAGGTGGCCGCCAAGGGTTAGACCACCTGGTCACATGCCAGTGGTCCACCCAATTCGTGTTGTCAGTTGATTGTTAACGGGTTTAGAGTTAACCCAAAGTCTATTTTGGGTTTATACTTGTTTTTTTGGCATAAATGTAATTTCACCACCATGCAACTTAACACTAAGGTGTCAATTTATCATAAGACCGAGTATCTACCCATCCAAATCAAAGTTATTCATGCTTATATGAGCTATGGGAGCCTCGAATGAAACTGGAAGGTTATAAATCCATGATTTTTCTCATGTATAGGCATTGGAGTGGTTTTGGAGTCTTGTAAGTAGATGTTGAGCCAGAGAGGCAGTTATTGATTTAAGGGTATATTGGTCGTTTGAAGGCAGAATTTGGAGCCAAGATAGGCATTTGAAAGGTAGGAGAGAGAGATTTATGTTGACAGAGACTATAAGTGTCTACGTGCACATTCAGTTTGGTATTTTTGCTGCATAAAAGACCTCTTTCGATCAATCCTAATAAAGTGGACGCCCATCTTGAAAGTGGACCCAAAGACGTAGTCCATCAGGGATGAACTCCGTAATCAATGTTTGTTGTCTTTTATCTCTATTTTTACTGCAAATTCAAGCTTAATTATGTTTCTTAAGTTATTGATTCAATCTTAAATCAATTGCTTTCGTTCAGTCTTCCACATTCAACACTTAAGGTTAACAATCAATTCAATGTTGGAAATTAATCAATTCTACTTCAGTTTTAGTTTATGATCGATTTTAGATCAACCACAAGTGGTGTAACTAGAATAGAATTGGGAAATCTATTGGAAAATCTTAAACCTGATATCCTTTGTACAATTAGTAACTAGCTAAATACCCTCCATAGTTAGAGGAGACAAGAATAGGAAATCATTTCTTTAGCTATCTTTTGTCCTCATTGTAGGAAGAGGCATCCTGAAAAATAATTCCCTTTTAATGCCATAGAGGTCTGTGTAATTTGTGTGGCTAATCACCCAACTAACGAATGTCGTCCATTACTTGGGTTGCAATCTATTTAAAAAGGGGGAACAAAACCACAAGTTCCACTCTATCCCCCTAGGAGACCATGGAGGCAACAAAACCCCTCCATGTTCTAGGACCCTTCCATGTAGTTTACACAACAATAGTGGGCCCCTCAAATGCCTTACTCTCAATGGGGGCCTCAACCATCACAAGGACATTCTTGGAAACAGGGTTGGAGGGGGACTACCTATGGGAATATTCCTCCACAACCACACCAAACAACTTCTTACCCAACATACACAAAATATCCTCCAAATATTTCTTAGCTATTTCTAGTGTTTAACCTACCCCTACTACCTTCATTTCCTCAACAACAACTGCTTATGAACCCAAGTTCACAACAACCTGCTCTTCCCATGAATCCAAGTCAACAACAAATGCCTATGAACCCAAGTCCACAACAACTTTCTCTGTCCATGAATTCGAGTCAACAACAAATGCCACCAAATCCAAATCCTCCTCGACCTACTCAATTACCTGCACATCCCATTCCAAACCCTAATAATATGTCATCTCAACCTGTACAGAATATGGAACTGCAAACCTTCCCTACCTACAATATCACTCTAGTTTCAATCAATGAAATTTGACTAAGGTCCGGGAAGGTCTTAAATAAAACAGGACCTACAGTGATCATTCAAGAAGAACAACCAACAAACCCACCTCTTGAAGACAAGGACATACTTAGAAAAGAGGAAGATTCTCCTCCTAATGAAGAAGAAAACCCTCCCTCGGCACCAATCAATTCTACCATACAACCTAAACCATCTTAGGAGGTTACTCAACCACCCTATCCAAAGAGATTACTTGTCAAAAATCCTGAGGTCCCGCTAGGATATGATTTAGAGGCTGAACTGCAAAATATTTGTGTAAGGATACCCTTGCTACAAGCTATCAAAGATATTCCTATATATGCCAAGATTGTAAGGGATATTTGCATTAAAAAGCCAGGAAGAAAAAGGAAGGATCCCCCTATTATAAAAGTAGTTGGCCAATTGTCAAAAACCATGTCAGAGATGCCTTCTAAATACACTAATCTTGGGAATCCAGTAGTGACCATATAGATTAATGGTATATCTTTACCAAACACTCTTGTCGACCTAGGTGCAGCAATAAATGTCATGACTATGGATATTATGCAAAAGCTATAGTTAGAAGGCTTGAGGCCAACCCAAACACTATTGGAGTTAGCAGACAAATCCATCCTTAAACTTGCAGGAAGCCTGGATGACATAATAGTCGTACTAGCTTCTTGGGAATATCCTATAGACTTCTTTGTGATCCATCCAAAATCCTCCAAACCTAGACATCTAATAGTACTGGGCCGACCTTGGCTAGCCACTGTTGATGCTTTGGATGTAGGACTAGAGAGATGACAATTTCCAACGGATTTCAAATTCAAAAAATTATTTTATTTCCTCCTTCCCAACCTGCTACAAAAATCCCCTTATGGATAGAAAACCCATATGGAGAGGAGGAATGTACTCAACCATTGTTAACAATTGAACAGTCTAAAGGTCTTCAAGAACAAACCGAAGATCAAGTTTTGAACTTGTTCTTAGCCACAATGGGATGTATTTATTTTCCACAATCCTTTCAAGAATATGAGCACATTTTTAGTTCTGAAATTCAAGAAGCATGTCATCCTTCTACCTCCACATTGTTTTCCATAACAGAAATAGGTGAAGGTAAAGATTCCTCTGTCCATGTTGTTGAAATTAACCCTGGGAAGTGTCTATATATTAATTATGGTCTACAAATACAGCAACAAGAACAATTGATTCAAATGATTAAAAGACAATGTGGTGCTTTTGTATGGGATTACTTTGATATGGAAAGAATCCACCCCAAAACTTACATGCATCACATCCATACAAATGAATAAATTAGACTAGTGAGGCATCCTCAAAGAAGGATGAACCTAGCCCTAAAATATATAGTAAAATAAGAACTTCAAAAGCTCTTAAATGCTAACTTCATTTATCCTATTTTTGATAGTAAGTGGGTGTCACCACTAGTCATTGTACCTAAGAAAAATGGTAAATGGAGAATTTGTGTGGATTTTAGGGAACTGAATAAGGCTACCTTTAGAGACTACTTCCCCTTGCCTTTCATTGATCAGGTACTGGATACCTTATCTGGGGAAAAATATTTTTCCTTTTTGGATGGGTTTAGTGGCTACAATCAAATCCAAATTGCACCTGAAGACCAAGAAAAGACTACCTTCACTTGTCCATGGGGTACTTATGCCTATAAGGTTCTTCCTTTCGGGTTATGCAATGCCCCTACCACCTTTCAAAGGGTTGTCCTTGTTATTTTCTCTAATCTAACCCAAGACTATGTGGAATTCTATATGGATGACTTAACAGTATATGGGGAAGATTTCCAACAATATTTAGACAACCTAGAGAAAGTTTTAATCATATGTCAAGAGACCAACCTTGCCCTTAGCAATGAAAAATCTAGAATGATGCTTACTGAGGGTGTTGTGTTAGGCCATCATATTTCTGGTACTAGGATAAGAGTAGACCCTGCTAAGATTGAAATAATCGCTCAGATAAAAAATCCCATCTCTCAAAAATAAGTTAGAAGCTTTCTAGGGCATGCCAGGTATTATAGAAGATTTATTCAAAATTTTACAACAATAGTCACTCCTATGTTCAAAATTTTAACCAAAGATGCAAATTTCCAATGGGATTCTTAGTGTCAAATTGCCCTTGAAACTCTTAAACAAAAACTGTCAACTGCTTTAGTTCTGAGAGGACAAAATTGGGCCCTCTCATTTCCCATCTGTACCGATTCCTCAGACACAACTTTGGGGGTTGTTTTGGGCCAAAGAGAGAATCAAATTCCCTATGCCATTTATTTTTTTAGCAAAAATATCTCTCCTACAAAACTAAACTACACAGTCACTGAAAAATAATTCTTATCAGTAGTTCATGCCATTAATAAATTTAGACATTATATAACTGGGTATGAAGTTTTTTTACACATAGACCATTCAACTATTATATTCTTAATGAATAAACCTATCACCAATGCCCATGTTACTAGATGGTTATTACTACTACAAGAATTTAATATTACTATCAATGATAGATAGGGAAGAGATAATATTGTCGTTGATTTTCTATATAGACTTATCCATATAGGTGACAGTGCACCAGTTACTGATGATTTTCCAGATGAAAACTTATTTTCTATCTCTACTTACATTCCCTGGTATGCAGATGTAGCTAATTATCTGGTTACGAGGAAGTTACCACAAAATTTGTCTTCAAGAGAAAAACAGAGAATCATACAACTTAGTGCCAATTATATGTGGCACGAAGATTGTCTGTACTACACTGGACCAGATCTAGTGATCAGAAGATGTGTACGAGAGGATGAGATGCAAGACATTCTCAAAGCCTGCCATAATGAACCATGTGGCAGACATTTTGTTGCCAAAAGGACTGCATACAAAGTGCTACAATTTAGATATTATTGGCCCACCATTTTTAAGGATGCTAAGAAATATGTAACCAATTGTGATGATTGTCAACGAATGGGGAAACCTATCCCAGCAGATGAAATGCCTCTTCAAGCACAGGTATTCATTGAACCTTTTGATAAGTGGGCATTAGACTTTGTTGGTCCAATTTCTCCTATGTCTAAAAATAAGTATATTCTGGTATGTACAAATTATGTAACCAAATGGGTAGAAGCTAAAGCATTATATGCTGCTAATGAACAATTTGTTGTTGATTTCTTATTTGAAGAGATATTTACCCATTTTGGTGTACCAAGAGAAATAGTAACTAATCAGGGAACTCAATTTACCTCCAAATTGGTCAAAACTATTACAAGCAGTATCAAATCAGACATCGGAAATCCACACCTTACCACCCACAGGAAAATGGACAGGTAGAATCCACCAATAAAGTCATCGAGGCCATTCTCACCAAGACAGTATAATTGCATTATAAAGACTGGGATGATAGGTTACCAAAAGCTTTGTGGGCCTATAAGACAACCTGGAGAAACACAATAGGACATTCTCCTTATGAGTTGGTTTATGGAAAACAGGTATTGCTTCCTATAGAATTCCAAGTTAAAACCTTTAGAACTGCCATGTAGCTAGGAATGGATTTAGATGAGGCAAAAAAACAAAGGCTAATGGAATTGAATGCATTGGATGAGATTAGACAAGATGCTCTTCAAAGGACGATGCTTGTTCAAGATCAGAGAACCAAATGGCATGATAAGTTTATTAAGAAGAAAATTTTTCAACCAGGTGACTGGGCTTTGTTGTATGACAGCAGGTTTAAAAATTTCCAAGGGAAGTTGTCAACACGATGGCTGGGACCTTATGAGGTAGACAAAGTCTATGAAAATGGTTCAATCAAAATAAAAACTATCGATGCCGATCAAACTGCTTTTGTAGTAAATGGGCACAGATTGAAAGTCTATCATAAACCATTATCCAAAGAAGAGTTTGTTAGACAAGTTCTTCAAAGTTCTGAAATGCAGTTAGTAAGTGAGGGGGATTCTCCTCCTACTAATTCATCACTGTAAATTTCTTATTGTTTTTTTAATTTTGTACATATGTAGGTAGATAGGAGTAAAAGTTTTTTTTATTACTAACTGTGTTTCCTTCCCTGTAGATAGACAATAAATTTACCAGGTGTAAGTTTATTCCTTTAGCCAACCCTGGTAAATTATTTATGGAAAAGGAACCCATGGAATTTTCTTTAAGTTTTTCAGACTCCTTAAAATTGAAAACACTTGCAAGCACAAAATAGCCTAGGCTCAAGAAAAATCCACGGGTAAGTGAAATGGAGTTTTCTTTAAGTTTTTTAAACTCCTTAAAACTAAAAATACTAGCAAGAATTAATTGATCTGGGCTCGAGAAAAATCCACAAAACAATAGTAGTTAGGGTTATTCTGTAATAAAATGGAAGTATTAAAGTGGAATCATGACCTAATCCCAAAAAGAGAAAGTTCTTGTATCTCAGCAACAAAACATTGTGTTGTCTAGTTATAGTACTTCCTCGTTACAGAGCTTGGGACATGATCAACAAATTGTCCTCTTTATGCACCACTTCTGTTGTGATCCACATAGTTTGCAGACAACAACAGATGTTTTGTTCTGGTACTTGGAAACTAGCTCCTGCACCAGCAACTTGTAGTACGGGAATAAAAAATAATAAGTATTGTTATCATCTGCAGTATGAAGACAGGAGGTCTTAGTTATTTTTGAATTGATAGAGGCCAAAACATTCACAACAAAAGGTCATAACACTTTGGCCATCAAGTGAGATCTCCAATTATGAAAGAACCAGAAAATGCAAGTGTCTGGTACTAGTACTGCAAACTGCAATTTTATCATTGTCTTTGGTTTTAATAAAAATATCATCATCAATTAGAAAATGGGTAACTTGTATTTATTCTTACTAATTAAGAGTCATTTAAACTATGAATTAAAATGTTTTAATTTCATGTACATTATCCTTACACCTAACTTTGTCTATCATTCGCCTACCTTGTGTTTCCCCTTTCCTAACTATGATGATGGTTAGTTAATCATTATCTTATCAATCATTTAGAACTATCCACTTCTCCCCTCATGATTGATCACACACATTATGAATGACTATGCATATAGTCGTTTGATTACTTTTTACCTTATCACTCCTATCTACGGCCCATTACCCTATCACTCCATTACACTGTCTACGGCCCATTACCATATCACTCCATTACATTGTCTACGACCCATTACCTTATCACTCTATCAACATTATCTACGGTCTATTATCGTATCATGACTCCACATTCCACCATTTTCCATAATCATTTGACTATACGACACTTGCTACATTTTTTTCTCCTCATGTCGACCATATCTATCCACCCTTTTTGAAACCGTACCCATTGTGTCCACATCTGGTACCCATTTTTCCGGCACTAAACCCTCGATTCCATTTCCAAAGCTCTGTTTTGAAGACAGGTATGGGGGTTGACCGACATGAGCTAGTTTTATAGCTCTATAAAGAGACGCAAGAATATCAAGCTTGTAAAATGAAATATAAACAGGCTGGATGGATTGTTTTTATGGAGAAATTCATTGGGTTCCAGGATGAAGTGTCTTGGGTATTCGCTCAGAATTTTGACAGGAAAATGGTCAAGTTGGGAAGCTTTGAGATGGTAGTGAACGAGGACTCAAATGCTGAAGCAACAGGGTTATTTGAAAGTGGAGAGAAATAATTCAAGGGCATGCCATTCGACCAACAGTTGTGGCAACAATTTCTGGTGACAGATTACTCAATTTCGGATCAATCAAAAGGAATTCCAAGGAGTGAGATTAAGCCTAAATTATGGACCATGATCACCAGTTTGTAAAAGTTTTTGACATACAAAGGTAGATATTCCTTCATCTTTTTACATCATCTTATATTATTATTGCATTTTAAAGGAGGCCCTAAAGTCAATTTTCCATTTTTCATATGGAAAATTTTACAAAAGATGTCAAAAGGGGTTAAGTCCATGGTTAAAAAGCCAGAAACCAGTTTATACCATCATGGGCTCATCAAATTATTAATTTTCCATGAGCTTTGGAAGAGAAAGAGCAGTTGGAAGAATTTTCTTACTAAAGACTTCTTTTTAGTAAACCCTGGTCAAGACTCCACAAGAGATCACCTGAAACCTATGACTGGTGAGGTAGGGGAGAGTAGCAAGAAACCTAGAAAAAGGGATAGAAAGGCAAAGAGAAAAGATTCTAACCAAGAAAATGTCACACCTTCTACCACACCTAATGAGCCTCAAGAGGCAAAAGAGGAGCCCACACCGAAACCAAAGAAGAGCCCTAAGAAAAAGGGTAAGACATAGAGGGATGTTCAAGTCACCAAAGACATTGATGTAGAAATAGCTGTGACAGACATACCAGAGGCCATCGTAGAACAAACCAGTTGTGTGGAAGAATATGTTCTTGAGAGTACTAAACCTCCAAGAACCAACCAAAGAGTTACACAAGGCATGTTGAAGCAGGTCCCTTTTATTAAAGAAGCACCAGGGAAGGCAGGGGACATCCCTGCATCCTCAGGAGTAGACAATGCTCCTAATGAAGTCACCAGCGAGACAAAGGAGTTAGTTACAGAAACTTTGAGGGAGTTGATAGAAGAACGATTAGCTGCAAAGAAGCTCAAAAGAAAAGAATCTCAGTCCTCAAGTCTATTTCAACCTCAGGTGAAGGTAACAAGGCTTCAGAAGGAAATTGAAAAATTAAACCAAGAGGTGTCAGAGTATAAAATATTGGATAGACACATCAAGAAGGAGAATGACCTCCTCAAAGATCAAAACTAGAAACTACAAGAAGATAAATTAGAGTTGACTGAGAAGATGAATAGGGTCCTCTAGTTGGTCAAATATATCAGAGTCATCAAGAAATAACTTAAGATGGATACAGTTGGGTTGGACCTCTCAGCCTAAGTCATTGACATGTCAACTAAACAGTGGCATAAACAATTTTGCAGTTTTGGATTGAATGAAGACATGCAATAAGACAGGCATGAGGGAATGTTGAGCCTACATTTTGATGCCTGAAGTCATCCAATGTTTCTTCATTTACACCTATTTTTGGCTTGAAAATCCATAGTTATTCCTCTAAGCACACCTTGAGCTATGCTTTGTTGACCTTCTAGTGTACATGAGGTATAAAGACTTTTTAATCATAGATTTATGATTTCTTAGTATCTAGAATAATTACTTTGTTGCTATAAGTATCTAATTGGACTATGATGAATTTTATTAGCCAAGGATCTCGATGATGACCAACCTCCATCAAATACTCTAGCTGGTAGCAGTCATGTACCGCGCAATCATTATCTGGTATCTACATTCAATTGTTGTCTGGTACCTGCACCACAAATCGCTTCCGGTACTTGCACCACAAATCGCTCATCCGGTACTTGTAACAGAGTATTGGAACATTCTTGTACCATGACTATTGGAGATCCCATACCTGCACTGATCAAATTAAGCATGCGGTTTTTACCAAGACGTATTCTTATATATTTTAAGTGATATGTTAAGATTGTAATGATATGTTTTTATTTTTATGAAAGCACGAACGTAAAGACCAAGAAAATATTCTCAAAGATATGCATTCAATCTCCTTGCATCTCAGGTTGTTTCTATATTTAAAGAAGGCTTGAATATGGTGAAGGGGATCATAATATGGAAAATTGATTGAGTAATAGAGATAGAGAGTTCATGTTGTGTATGTGTATATAATTCTTAATTATGTTATTAAATATCTTCAAGAACAGTTTGTAATTTCAATTTTTGAAGACTAATGCGAGTATGGTTGTTATGATATTGTGTGTTTTATCTCAGTAGTTTGTAAGTTCTTATAAGTGTTTGGTTGGTCTTGGAAAGGGCCCACCAACATCATCTCAGTGAGCTTCTTATTATTTATTTTGTAGTTAGAATTTCATTCAGTAATCGTGTGCTCTAAGTTAGCATTTTAGTCAGTAATCATGTGCTCTAAATTATTGTTGTCTTTCATTTCTATAGAAGTTATTTACTCTATTTTGCGGAATATTTCCTTACCCATTCTCGTAGAAAATTAATTGTTTCTTATAGGCCTAGCTATGTTTGGTTTAAGATCATAGGTTGGAGGATTGATCCAATGCTACAAGAGTGATTAGATAAGCATAGAAGTGTGAACTTTAAAGATTGTTAACATTTCAAGTTTTAGTAGTGTGTGTGTGGAATTTATGTCTTAGATTTATTCTTCATAAGAAAAAGGTTGCTTAATTGATAAGATAGATTTGTGAATGTTATTTTGCGAATTTGAATGTTTTGTATATTAAACAGTAGTAGTAGAAAGCATACTCTTATTCAGATTTCATTAGACTATTTCATTTCACATAGCAAACATAATTCCCAAATTAGTATTACAGTAAATAGTTTCTTGTACCTGTACTGAATGATTTCTTGTACCTATACTGAATGATTTCCGGTACCAGTAGAAACTACAATAGTTAATGTGTGAAAGTGTGTGTGTTATTAGTAACGATTGGACTTCTTTTAAATTTTGAAAATTAAGATTGGCATGAGTTAAGTTACTATCTTTTCCACTATACTTGACACTTAAATAGATTACCTATTGTTGGCACATATAGTGTATCATCTCTACTAATTACGATTCCCTGGTTGATAATTTAATTTGTGGTGATATATCATTCATATAATTTCCCCAACAATACCACTTCATCAAAGATTATGTGCAGTGTGAAGAAATCTAGCTACTGTTGAGATGTCAGTGTTATTATTAATGGCCATATGTATTGAATATATATATATATATACAGGCAAAATCCCAAGAAGCATTGGACCCAAGGAGCAGTCCCAAGGAACAAGAGGCGCAGTACCAAAGAGAAGAGTGAAAATCATTTCAAAGAGAATCCATCGGGAGCCAAAGGAAAGCCATCTAAAGCCAAGAGAAGGAGCCAAGACAAGCCAAGGAGGACGCGATCCAAGAGAAGACTGCATATGCCCAAAAGAGAGAGCCAAAAGTGAAGAACAGTGATATCAGAGAAATATCATATCGATGTTTTTTATTGTGTCTCACAACTCCAATCTCTGATCTCTGATCTTTGACTCTGATCTTCGATCTCCGATCTCCGACCTCGACTCCAATCTTCAACTCTGATCTCTGATATGCGATATGGACCTCCGATCTCTGATATGTGATATGGACCTCCGATCTCTAACTTCCAATATGCGGACCCGACTTGACTTAATAACGATTTAATTATCAAATCGCATCCACCACTTTATTAAAACTTTTAAATGGCACCTCCAATAAGACCTAATCTCCAATTGTCGATATAGTTGCGGACCTGATTGATTTTATCATAACATTTTTAATATAATATCACGTTCATCTCGTCGGAACTTTCCTATATCGCAAGTTTTGCATGTCGTGTCATGTTAAAGCTTCTGATACAAACCTCTGATACACATACAAAGAAAAATATTTTTTGACATCTAGCCAACCTATACTCTGTCTCTCAAGTCGGTTTCCTCCATAGGTCATGTCTCTTCACTTCAAGGTGAAATCCATATATATATGAACTCAAATCTTCATTTCAAAATCATCCAATTTCGGTGATCTATAACAGAGGTTAAGATATAGTTCACAACTCGTGAACTTTACAACACCGAGGAAAAGAAGCTAAAGGCCGAGAAGAGGAAGAAAACTTTGATTGGGTTAAAAATTGATGAAACTATATCTCGAACCTATGGGCAGCCTCACGTGGAGGGATCAGACCTACGAATAGCTATGTGGACAGTTATTTGTGGAAGCTCGGACTTTGAAATGCACGGACCTGTAGCTTAAAGGCTTGGAGTCACAGTCACCTGTAGAGCTCGAACTACACATCAAATCCATGATTACTTTAAGGACAATCACCTGTGGCTTACAGGATGGATTTTCATCTTGCATAGTGTTCAGATTAGTGGCTTACATAGTTCGGACTTATGGAACTGTGGCACACATAAGCTTGGAACTTTGGTGACTCGATCGGTGGAGGTTTGGACCAATTATAGCTCGAACTCGTAAAATACTTATGTGTGACATGTCAGACGTGAAACCTTTGTGCACTCTTGAATAGTGAAGAACTAGTGCCCTTGAACAGTGAAAATTTTGAAGCCTTGAAGAGTGATGAATTTGGGGGATTGAATAGTGAAGAACTTGGAGCCTAGAACAATGTTGAACTTGAAGGATTGAATAGTAAAGAAATTGAAGCTTTGGATAGTGAAGAAAACTCCTATTCAGATCTTGGACAGTGGAAAAATTAGGAGTCTGTGGCAGTCTTGTGGAGTGACTATTTGACTATTGAAGGAAGTCCTGAAGTTTTTGAAAGTAAGCCATTCATATATTATGTTTGTTAAAAATTGGAGGGTTGGTGCCCTAGCGGTCAAAGCCTCTAAAAACAGGGCTAGAGCCTTGAGAAGGATAAGGTTGGAGCCCTAGAGCTTGAAGCCTCACAAAAGTCCGAGTTGGTGCTTGGAAACATGTTGGAGCCTGGAAGATTGAAGGGTTGGTGCCCTCAAACATCATTATACTCATTCTTTTGTAAAATAGGATTGGTGTCCTCACTTGTTTATAATAAAATCCTTATTATTTATTTTTCTAATTATAATTGTGAAGAATATTAATTGTTAAACATAAGAATTGAAAAGAAATATTGATTCACCCCCCTCTCAGTATTTCCAACAATTAGTTTCAGATCCAGCGTCTTCATAATCAACCTAACAGTTGAAAGAAGGATTCTTAAGTCACAATGTAGAATCAGGATTCATGAAAAATTCCCCAATTTGATGAAACAAAATTTGTCTTTTAGAAGCATAGGATGAAATTCTATTTAATGTCTCTTAGACCTAAAGTATGGCAATAAGTTACTGATGGGTATAAATTTCCAGCTACTCCACCAACAGATCAGGATGGATAGAAAGTTTATATAGAAAATTCCAAAGTACTAAATTCCAAACAAGTGAAATTACTGATTCAGAATTTACAAAAGTTATGAATTGTGGCTCTGCTAAGGAAATGTGGGACAAGCTTATTGCTATATATGATGGAGACTCCAAGGTCAAAAAGGAAAAGTTGCGAACACATAGAAGACAATCTGAGAGCCTTAAGATGGATGACGAAGAAGATATTGTATCATTTTTCCTTTGAGTAGATGAAGTTGTCAACTCACTCAAAGGTTTAGGTGAAACTGTTGAAGAAAGAACAGTTGTCCAAAAGGTTTTGAGATCACTTCCAGAACGTTTTGATTCCAAAGTCAGTGCCATAGAAGAAATGAAGGACTTGGATGACCTAAAAATGGACAAAATTCATGGGATTCTCATTGCATATGAAATGAGAAAAGGAATCCCTAACTCCAAGGAAGTTGCATTCAAAGCTTCAAGGTCATCAAAGAAAGGGAAAAATCATAATTATAGTAGTGATGATTCTGACACTGAATTTGAACTAGCCCAATTCGTAAGAAAACTAAGGAAAGGGTCCAAGCTCAAAGGAAAGTATCCTCTCATTTGTTTTAAATGTGGAAGAATAGGACATTATGTTGCAAAATGTCCTCATAAACATGATAGTGATGATGAAGACGAATATAAAAAGAAGATGTTCAAGAAGAAAGGGTTTAACAAGAATAATTTCTTCTCCAAACAAGATGACTCTGATGAAGAAGAATTTGTGATTACTAAGAAATCAACTAAAAATGCCTTTCTACACAAAAGAGATGATGATGAGTCTGATAAAGAAGATAACTATGCTAGAAGCAGTGAAGTATTATTTATGGCATTTACAAATGAAGATGATTCCAAACAAGAAGAAGAAGGAAATTTGGATGACTTACTAACAAGCGTCATTGAAGAAAATGAGAAATTACAAAAGAAGGTCATTTCTCTCAAAGTGGAAAAAGAGGAAGCAAAAATGAAGGAAGAACTATTGAACAATAAACTAAAATAAAGAGAATAAATTTGTGAAAAACATGAAGCTGAAATTGTTTCACTAAGAAAAGAGTTGGATCAAGTTAAAAAGAGTTGGAAAAGCTCTCAAACTCTTGATAACATCCTTAATACTTAAAGACCTCAACATGACAAGTCTGGAATTGGTTTCAAAGGAGAATCACCAAGTACAAAGGAGAATGTAGAATTCTAAAGAAGTTATGTTGACATCCTTTGCAGTCATCCAAAAGAGGAAAATCCATCCGACCAAGAGAAAAGGACCACCTTTAACAACCCAAGGAATGAAGGAAGGCTACCTCTAAGGAAGAATACTACATCAAGTCAAGGCTATCCTAACAGTTATCAAACAACCTTTATTGGTTATTAATTTCATTGTAAAAACTTTGTTCATCAAGCTAAGCATTGCAAAGCTCATAAAGATAATATTTCAAGATATAAGATCAACCATCAAAGCAAGCCACGTAGTCTAAAAGCACAAGGACATATCAAGACTTATAATTCATTTGATCTTTTGGCTAAGTATGATCTTGTTTGCTCAAAATTCAATTATTATGGCTATGATACACAAAATTGTTCATTCAAAAGAGAAGAATTGAAGGAGGAACCCAATACTGTTAAATGTGGTCTAGTTTTATGTGCACATAGCAACGAAAATCAATGGTTTGTGGATAGTGGATGTTCAAGACACATGATAGGTGACCAAAATAAGTTTATCTCATTAAATAAGAAAGATGGAAATGTATCTTTTGGAAGTGGATCTGCTAAAATTGTTGGAAAAGGGATTGTTGCTCTTGTTAATGGAAAGGGAAAAGCTCAAAATGCACTACTGGTGGAAGGGCTCAAACACAATATTTTAAGTGTTAGCCAAATTTGTGACCAAGGACATAATGTTGTCTTCAGTACTAAAGATTGTGAGATAAGGAATTCCTCCTCAGGAGAACTTGTGGCAAAAGGAGTAAGAACACTAGACAACGTATATATTTTGAGTAAAATTCAAGAAGATAAATGCTATATGAGTCGAGCAGATGAAAATTGGTTATGGCACAAATGATTGGGGCATCTAAACTTTGATAACTTGGTTAATATCAGTAAAACAAATGTAGTAAGGGACATTCCAAAAATTGTCAAGCCAGATCAAGTTGTGTGTGGCCCATGTCAACATGGAAAGCAAACTAGAACCTACTTCAAGACTAAGGAGATCTCAACATCAAAACCTTTGGAGATCATACATGCAGATTTATGTGGACCAACTAGAACTCCAGCTCTACAAGGTGAAAGGTACTTTTCTCTATTTGTTGATGACTATACTAGAATGATGTCGGTATTCTTTATAAAGATTAAATCTAAAGCATTTGAATTTTTTAAGAATTTCAAGGCTCTTGTGGAAAATGAAAAAGAATAAAAAATCAAGTGTCTTAGAACAGATAGAGGAGGAGAATTTACTTCAAAAGAATTAAATAATTTATGTGATCTACATGGAATCAAAAGATAACTTTCTATATCTAGAACTCCTAAACAAAATGGAGTAGTGGAAAGAAGAAACAAAACCGTGCAAGAAATGGCAAGAACAATGTTATTAGCAGTGGATTTATAAGCCAAATTTTGCAGAGAAGCAGTTGGAGCGACAATGTATACCTTGAATAGAGCCAAAATAAGACCAAATAATGACAAGACTTCGTATGAATTATGGAAAGGAAGGCCTACTTTGATAAAACACTTTAGAATTTTTCGAAGTAGATTCTTTAAGAAGATCAATGATGACTCACCAGGAAAGTTTGATTCTTAGGTTGATGAAGGAATATTTCTTAGATATTCTACAAGGGGCAAAGCCTACAAATGCTACAATAATCGACTACGAAAGATAGTATAAAGCATTAATGTGAAGATTGATGAGGCACTCCCAGAAAAGGAGATTGAAATATGTGAAGAAGATTCTATTCTTGAATATTTTGAAGAAGATACAACAAAGGAAGAAAAGGATCAAGAAAATCAAAAGGAGCCATCTCAGACTCCACACAAAGTAAAATTTGTTCAAAAACACCATCCAGAAGAAAATATGATTGGGAATACAGATGATGGAATATAGACCCGAAGAAGGATGACTAATACACCAAGAAAAGATAATGTTGCTTTACTATCCATGGTAGAACCAGAAAACTTTGCTCAAGCTAGTAAGGACCCTCATTGGGTAGAAGCAATGGAAGAAGAAATGTTCCAAATCAAAAAAAATGAAACATGGGACCTTGTACCTCATCCAAAAAATAAAAATATAACTAGAACCAAGTGGGTGTTCAAAAACAAAATGAATGAAGACAGAAAAATCATCAAAAACAAGGCAAGGCTTGTTTGTAAAGGTTATTCACAAATAGAAGGAATTGACTTTGAAGAAACCTTTGCAACGGTAGCTCGTATGGAGCCTAGAAGGATGTTTTTGGAATTTTCTTGTTCAAAAGGATTCAAATTTTATCAAATGGATGTGAAATCAACATTCCTAAATGGTGATCTAAAAGAAGAAGTTTACATGGAGCAACCAGAAGGGTTGACCTAGCAGAAGGAAAAGACTTTGTATGCAAGTTGAAAAAGGCACTATATGGATTGAAACAAGCTCCTAGAGCTTAGTACGCAATATTGGATCATTATCTACAACAACAAGGCTTCAAAAAGGGAGTGGAAAGAAGCAATATCTACATGAAGATGGACAAATACAAACTCCTAGTCACTCTTGTATAAGTTGATGATCTGATTTTTGCGAGCAATGATGATGGGATGAGCCATGAATTTGCTCAAAATATGTCGAAAGAGTTTTAAATTTCGATGATTGGTGAGTTATGTTACTTCCTTGGACTACAAGTAACTCAAACCACAGCAGGTATGTTCATATCTCAAGCAAAATACCTTAAAGACATGCTTAAAAGATATGGGATGGAAGAATGTGCACCTATGAGCACACTGATGACCACAGATTGAAAATTGAGCGAAGATGATGAATCCCCCTTGGTAGATGCAACTCTTTATAGTTCAATAATTGGAGCCCTCTTATATTTAACTACTACAAGACCCGATATTATGCAAGCAATAGGAATGGTAGGAAGATTTCAATTAGCTCCTAAGCAAGCCCGTTTGTTGGATGTGAAGAAAATTTTTAGATACTTGAAAGGTACTCTTGATTTTAGTCTATGGTATCTCCAAAGCACAACTCTTACTATGACAACTTACATCGATGTTGATTGGGTTGGAAGTGTAGATGATCGAAAAAGTAATAGCGGAAATGCATTCTTCATGGGAGATTGACTAGTATCTTGGCTCAATAAAAAAAAAAACTTCTATATCTCTCTCCACAGCTGAAGTTGATTATATAGTTGCTGCAGATTGTTGTACACAAATATTGTGGATGAAGGAAGCATTGAAAGATGTCAACATATTGACTAATCAACCAATCACCATCTATTGTGACAACACCAACACCATCAGTATTTCAAAGAATCTGGTAATGCACTCAAAGACCAAAAATATTCCAATAAAATACCACTTTCTTCGTGAACAAGTTGTTGAACAAAATATCAAGTTGGAATATGTCAATACAAAGGAGAAAATTGCATATATCTTTACAAAACCCCTTCCACGAGAAGCATTTGAATATCTTCACCAAAATATGGGGGTCATTTCTCTTGCATCACATTAAGAGAACACATTGACAAGAGTAGAAGCACCATGACAAGGGAGTAGCCTGATAGAGGGAGTACTTGGGCACCCCATTTTCCGTTGATGCCAAAGGGGGAGATTGTTGAGATGTCAGTGTTGTCATTGATGGCCATATGGATTGAATATATATATATATATATATATATAGAGAGAGAGAGAGAGAGAGAGAGAGAGAGAGAGAGAGAGAGAATCCCATGAAGCGTTGGACCCAAGGAGCAGTCCCAAGGAGCAAGAGGAGCAGTACTAAAGAGAAGAGCAAGAAGCAGTTCAAAGAGAAGCCATCAGAAGCCAAAGGAAAGCCATCGAAAGCTAAGAGCAGGAGCCAAGACAAGCCAAGGAGGATCAAGTCCAAGAGAAGACCGCATATGCCCAAAAGAAAGAGCCAAAAGTGAAGAACAATGATATCAGAGAAATATCATTATCGGAATTTTTTATTGTGTGTCACAACTTCAATCTCCAATATCTGACTCCAACCTTCAACTCCAATATCTGAATTCGATCTTTGATCTTCGATCTCTAATCTTTGATATGTCATACGGACCTCCGATCTTTGATACGCGATATGTGTGAAAATTCAAGAATCCCACCCAAATATACTACTGCAACAACTGATTAAATGTATCCTATTTGTTAATTACTGGAACAAATTATCTACTACTTCCTACAACAAATATCGAAGCTAATACAACTTCAGCCTTCACTTAATTAATTAATTTTCCCATAACAAGAACAAAACAATAGAGAAAAATCCACACAAGTGACACAGTATTTTTTGGACAAATGTCCCTAGAAAAACCCAATGCGGGAAAACCGTGCAGCAGCTCTAAGGGTTTTATATTATTAAGCAGTAGTTTCTTAATAAAACTCTGGATTCCCTTCCAGCAATCCAGTTACAAAGAAAATAAACTGGCAGAAAAACTTAGTGAGATTAACTCACCTACCTGGAAATTCTCGTTGTTCCAGCAGCTGAACCAACTGTCCCCGACAATCTCTGCACTAGCCCTGTGTAGGCCCTGCATCAAAGGATCTGCGTCAGCTCAACTGGGAAATTTCTTGCCTTCTGGCATAGTTTCCAGCCCTCCCAGCTCAAAAATGTCATCTCCTCTACAAAACTCAGACTTCTACTCTGGATGATTGGGTTGTCTCTGTGTGAGCCCTTCTAGCTCAGCGCCAAGCTTTGCATGGGTCCTTCTAGCCCAACGTCAACCATTCTAGTGTCTCTCTGTCTCTCTCTATTGTGTATCCTGCATCCTGGAGAAGATACTCCAACCCGACTATCCTTGCCCCTCACTACAACAACTCATTATCGAAATTCTCCCAGCAGTTCCACTACTTTGCTTCAGAAAATCGATTCTTTGAACTCTCTGTGTGTTTTTCCAAGTGACCCTTAAGCCTCCTTAAACAATCTCCTCGTTGACATTCAACGGCCCAAATTAGAAGCCAACCAATGCCTAAGATCATTTTTTCTTGATCCTCATCTTCTTCTAGAAGTTACACCCACAGTTTATATTAATACCCTTTAATTATTTTATTTTCCTAAGTTTAGACTTAGGGCCCCTTTTAAAAATAATTAATAATTTTAATAAAATTGTTTCTGGGTGGAATTTCCCAAAACACTTTCTTGGTTCTGTTGTTTTAAAAGATTGGATGACCAGTGAACTTTTTATAAACAGGTGCTTTAAACTTAGATAAATTCTTAATAAAATAAAAGAATGTTCTTTAACTACACATGGTTATTTTGATTTGTGGGATGGATAAGTAAAATATGGAGAAGTATAATTGATTTAATATTCAAACTGAGTAAAATATAAACAGACTATTACAGATATCTAGTGAAATTTATGCTCAAAGAGGAATTTACAATAAAAAATAGTTTTGTAAATTTATCTCTTATTTAAATTACAACTTCACAGAGGATTCAAAATGAATATGAAATTCAATTAAATTTTAAATCAGATAACTGCAAAAGACATGATTTATATGAAGAAGACATAATGAATAAACAAGATGAAATACAACTCACAGAGAGACAGACCATATGAGGCAAATCCAGAATATAAAATATCTTAAAAATGCTCCATCTTAGCACAAATCTGCTTGATAACTTGTTCTAGGGTTCAACCCTTAATACTTCGACAGAATGAAGGATTTAAACAAAATTTACAAAAATATTACAATTAATGCCTGAGTGACACAAAATTCTATTATTAACTTAGAACTAACAGAAAAGAAATAATGTGATCAAAAGAAATGAATCTGGTGAAATGATCTGGAGATCTGGCCCTACTTTGGAGAAGCACTGTTGTTGAGTGGCCACTATTCGGGTGTTGCGCTAGTGAAGCTAATCTGTCTTTTTAATCCTGGAATTCACACAACTTATCCCACCACTCTTCATCTGGAATAGAAATCTTTGTTACCCTGTGGTAGATATCGTCTACCTCAGTATACCGAGCAAAAGTGGGTTTTACTGCAAAAATGTGTTTTATCTTGTGTTAGATAAAACTTATGTTATTGATAGCTTCGTAAAAATCTCTCCCTGTCATAGAATCTTTGATGTTGGAAGACTTAGTTGTATCCTTGGAAATTTCGTGAAGCTAATTCATGTCGTCTTCCCTGGTCATTAATTTTTCATTGATCAAAAATAAAGAAGGCAGAGATTTCTTGTTCAATGCATCTATTCTAGTGAAAAACCCGATAATTGCTACCTCCAAAGTGTGACACTTCTCTATCAGTTGTACATCCAAGTTCTTCTTTGTTATAACTTTATTTACCTCCAGGATGGTTTATGTTCTATCATCTACTCCTAGATCATCCAGCTCATATCTGTTTTTGGAATTGAGGAACTTTATGATGTTGTTGGTTGTAGCAGGTATTTCTCCCAATTAAGCATTGATAATGGAAATAGTTTGCTTGGCTTTCTCCATCAATTCCTTTTGCTCAAGTATAATCTGGATACATGGCCAGATTATATCTATTTCTCCAATGATATTGTTCCATATGATTTATTTAACATGGGCCAGTGTGTATCCAATAGAAGATTCAACTATTGACTTCTTCCATGCCTCTATTTGATTTTGAGCTCTTTGTAGTGTTGTTGCTGTTACGGGAATAAGTACCCTAGGGCTTTGGGTTGAAACCCCAACAAAGCAAGAGAAAACTACAATAAAAAACACTCATACAACTCAGGCAACATGTTTATATAAACAAACTATGCGATAACGACCATACCCAGATGTCCTTCATTTGGGTAGTTCCAGCAGGGTTCAGACCCTCTGCAACTCCTGATGATCTTCGAATCTGCAAATCAACCAATTTGAACATACATAGCAGCATATAGATAAAGCATTTTAATGAAACTAACTTTATATCATATAAGAAAATGATTAGTTATACATCAAAATAACATTCATACATGAATTACAATAGTATCTGATGCATAAACAAAGTTAATCTCAAGAACAAGACAATGTTTCCTTTTATTGTAGAAAGCTATAACCAACACAGAGAGAATTCACCTGAGTCTTATTCTTCCGGCTCCAAGTGGATCCGTCCTCCAAATTCGTCCAGTCCCAGTCTTCAACATCCTCCTTCCATAACCAATACCATGATATCTCAAGCAAGTGGGAGAATATCAACACTCAAGGAAACAAGGGTTTCCTGAAACTTGGGGAAGTGATTGAAGCACAAGGATACTTCAAACTCAGTTAGGGATAATCTCAGTATAGTAATTCTATCTCTTCGCTTCCTTATGGCCTTCCCATAGAAGTCTATTTATACTTCTCCCAATTAGTTTTTTAGTTGGGAAACAGTTGGGCCATGGGCACTAGGAGGTAATCAATAGGTAAAACTTGTGAACTCTGCCCATAGTTAAGGAAATTTAATTTTTTCAAGTGTTTTAACACATATACGTAGGTTGGGTATTGACTAACCCGCGTGTACACACATTTATCTCAGGGAAAAGTAGTGTATAGGGAATAAAACAATGTTTTTAAAATATTTGAACCAAGTCTGGAAGGAGGGGTTGCCCTAGGCCATAAACCAAGCATCACAAATACCAAGGGTGGTATTTGGAGCTATAAAAGATGCCCCCTAATATATGAGGTCAGAAGGGGTACATGATGGCCGAAATGTATTAAGTATATGGAAAGGAAACCTATCGATACTAAGAAGGACTTCACCAGGTTTCAACCTGCCAAGCCATCAAAAAGAGATCAAAAAGAAACTGTTGGCTGAGGCAGGCATGCCCATGCTCAGAGAAAGTAAAGCATGACTGCATATCAAGTACAAGTGGATACACTATGTATTCAAGTATATAAAGAACTGAAAGTACATAATGGATCATCTGATCATGATCGAAAAAGTACATGTCTAAATATCACATATAAAAAGCTGATCAATGAAGCCGAAAGATGAAACTGATCACTAATGTCAAAAACTGATCCCAATAGTACCAAATGAACATGGTGGAATAAGATGACACTACATCGCAACTCGGATGCCAGCATATAAGATGTCGCTGTGAAGGACTGCAACATATAAGGTGGATGGTGTCGACTAGCAGTAATAGGAGCAACTGACAAATGAACCAAAACATGCTGATGCAACCCGAGGTCTTCACTGACCACCGTGGTACATTTCTACACAATGGGAATAAATGATCTAAAGTCGACCATGTGAGAAATCGTTTGATTATCGGTCATTGATGTATACCGTTAACAAACGTGAGGCTACTCACCGATAATGATAATGAGAGTCAAGGTACCCAGTACAATCTAACAAGTGTGAATGAATGAGCTGAAGTCGAACACCTGGAAGAATCTATCAATCAGGGAACAATGATGGTTTCCCACTGTCGATAATGAAGGAATCTGCTGCTGATGACTGCAAACCCGAAGGTACTGCCAAATGGACTCTAAATATTTGTCCTAAAGAAATGAGTCGTAGTTGATAGGAAAAGATCCGCTAGAAGGAAGGCATTAAGGAATCCTTCATCAATCTAGCGTGAGTGTAACCTGTAGACCAATAATGTGGAAGGAATCAGACGAAAAAAGATGTAGTAACCCAACCGAAGCACATTTCCGGTGTACACAAGATGTAGCTAGCGCACGATAGAAACCCTTTGAACCAACCAATAATGAAAGCTGACACAGAGGTGAGGAATCCACCAATAGGGTCAAATGGAAACCAAGGCACTGCACGAATCCCAATGTGTGATAATGAAAGCTGATGTCAAACACAAGGGAAACCACTCAGTCAAAGACCCATGATATTGATCGATGTTGAGCACAAGGTGACTTATCAATAATGAAAATAGGGCCAGGGTGCGGCTCTAGGCCTGCCCTCATAGCAATATGTCATCGTCAATAAGGACAAGACCCGCCAGCAAGAAGTCAATGGAGACCTTCTCAAACCGGCACGAGCAAAGGACCAATATAACTGATGTGATGACAAACACGACACTGACAACCAAGGATGGCTAACTGAAAAATAGGTCAAGAGACACTGCAGAGAGGCCGACTCAGGCTTACTTCCCTTGAACAAAAGCACGACTCAATGATGACTATATGGCAGCATATGATAACTATGTATAAGTTCATCATGCAGGAGGCATGAGCGAACTCTCCATATGATTGGAAGAGGTAACCAATCAGAGGAGAACTGACTCAATAATAAGGTTAAGGCGTACCTAAGTCAAACTAAATCCCGCCCAAAAATGGAGGAGAGACTTTCTTTTGAGTGCTTTGTTCAAGGGTGACACGACTGACTCTCGCTGCCAACAATATATGGAAATGTTGTCCCGTTCCTGCTCCTTTTGGAATATATAATTTTTTTGTCTTTTTCTTTAAGCTGGAAAAAGAATAAAAGAATGCTATAGTACAGTGGAAAGGATGAGTGTCAAAGAAACAGATGATCTAGTTCCTGGGATGGGAACAATCCTATGCTCAATGCAACGAGGCGAAATTGATCAAGTACACTCAAAGGGATGTTCCTTCCATAGGTCAAAGGATGTGTCAAGTTGTAGAAGCTAAGTGATTGCATAGTTGATTTTTCAGAAGACATGGTAAAATAAGTGGCTTAAACATGAGTCCAAGTGAAGCCGGCTCAAGGCCAAAAGGTGCAAATAGTCAAAATGCAATGCAGCAGTACAACTCAACACAAAGGAGCCTCTAGGGTATAAGGCCAGAAATAAGCGTAGAAGCAAGGAGAATGTGTCTTCAATGCACAAGTCATGGTGGGACTAAAGAGGACTCCTGAGCCTACTCAATAAAATAGTATGGGCAACCTGTCAGTGAGGTTCTAACTATGATGCCCATGTAAAGGATGTCTCTACCATCGCATCATGATTTAAAAAATCGGCGAGTGAACATGGTTTTCTAACCAAGACACGATGGGGTCAACCTTATGGCTAATGTATCGCTGAACGGAGGCTAGTATGCAAGATGGAATGGAAAAAATGGTTTCCCTAACCTATATGCCAATAAGTGACCTGCCATGACGGGTCAGCGGTCATGGGACCGAAAAGAATCTCGAAGAAGTGTCCAAAATATCCTGAAACAACAACCCATTCTCAACAATCCAAGCCCACAAGTCAAAAAATTCATGAGACGAAAAATCAAGTTTTGAGAAAAAATTTTGAAATTTCAAAGCTACATATTGACTTTTAGACTCATAAATTTTTCATTTGCATTTGGAAAAAAGTTGTGGATCAAAAAGGGAGCAAACTTGCCTCTGAAGAATTCGACCATTCAAATCGCGCCAAAGTTACCAGGTAACCCTCAAACCATACTTGCAATGTTTTGTGATACTTTTTAGAAGTTTTTATTAAGATTTGACTGTGGGAATTCATGTCAAAAAATCCAACTCTGCATACATGCGGGTTGGCTGTGACCAACCCGCGTATACGACGGCCCTACACGCGACTGTGTGTAAAGGGAACCCGCATGTACGCGAGTTGAAATTCAAACACAAATTCTAACGGTTGAAACTCATTTCTTTTTAGGATGACCATCACATGGAGAGAGAGAGAGCATACCACAATTGACAATGAGGTAATGAACGACCAAACTACACTAGATGCATTGAGAGGGTGCGGCTTGTTGAAATTCTTCAAAATGTTGAACATGAAAGTGAACAGACGCCTGCTCGAATTACTGATCCACTACTGGAGTGCGGAGGATGATGCCTTCATGACAGATCATATGCCTCTTAGGATTGAGATGGAAGACATCTACTTTATCATAGGTCTCTCCTGAAGAGGGGAGGTTGTGCATTCGACCGGCAGGACATGGAGTAGTCTTTCAGTAGAAGACTATGTACACATATACTGTCCTGGGAATTCAGAAAAGATTGGAAGTCAGATTCCAATCAAACACGTGGATATTTTATCTCTGAGGATTCTACTGTTTACCATTTCTAGGGTAAACAAATCAGCTTCACTACATCAGGCTTCACGGATGTCCATGAGCCTGGAAGTGGAATGCCTAACCATTGTGTTTGATTGGTGCACACCTCTTCTAACCAACATGAAGAACTAGTTGACTTCCATTCAGAAACTTTAGACTAAAATTTTTGGATATGGGATCATTTTATGCTCCTTCTTCGAGAAGGTACCCAGGCTTCGTCCCAAGGTATCTATCTCTATCAACAGCCCGCGAGATCCATGGATGGGTAGATGGGCTGACTTGATGAAATGCCTTGGAGGCGGGGACGTGCCGAGGATGACTTTCGATGATGAGTTTTTCGCCTGGTGGGACCAACAGATCATCGCAGTCGACGACTACCCGTATGTTGGCATGGATTTTCGAGGAGATCCAGACTTGGTGTTGCCACCAAACGCAGCATGGGGAGACATAGGTAACAATTTTTAAGTTTTTGTCAATTTTTAAGATTTTTATTTTTATTTTTTTAAATATGAAATGAACTTAGAAATATTTTTGATGGGATAAAATATTGACAAAATGATCATGTTCCAGATGTGGGTCTAGTGAGACCAGATGGAATCCTGTGGCATAGGCATCGCGGAAGAGGCAACAGCTAAGACAGAGAGGGTCCTATATGCAGTCTAAAGAAACTTGGTGAGATTGACTCACAAAGTACCGATGATAGCCATAGAGGACCTACCTGAGGACATGCAACACCGCGTGGTAGGAGTACCATGGGACTGGGTCCGCATACTTCGGCGTGTAGCCAATGAAGTAGTTAACTTCTTAGCTGCTCATCCTAAGCCGGGTCGATAGATAGACTGGACATGATTATGGGCTTTTAGTCCTGATTTGTATATTATTTTTTGAACACTTTATGTATACCCGTATGCTGGCATGGATTTCCGAGGAGATCCAGACTTGTTGTTGCCACCAAACGCAGCATGGGGAGACATAGGTAACAATTTTTAAGTTTTTGTCAATTTTTAAGATTTTTTATTTTTATTTTTTTAAATATGAAATGAACTTAGAAATATTTTTTATGGGATAAAATACTGGAAAAATGATCGTGTTCCAGATGTGGGTCCAATGAGACCAGATGGATTCCTGTAGCACAGGCGTCACGGAAGAGGCACCGAAGAGGCAACAGCTGAGACAGAGAGGGTCCTATATGCAGTCCAAAGAAACTTGGTGAGATTGACTCACCAAGTACCGATGATAGCCATAGAGGACCTACCTGAGGACATGCAGTGCCGCATGGTAGGAGTACCACGGGACTGGGTCCGCATACTTCGGCGTGTGGCCAATGCAGTAGTTAACTTCTTAGCCGCTCATCCTGAGCCGAGTCGATAGATAGATTGGACATGATTATGGGCATTTAGTCCCGATTTGTATATTATTTTTTGAACACTTTATGTATACACGAGTAGTTTTATGATATATATGTACAGTTCCAAATTTTTGATGTTTTTTTTTAATTTGATGAATGATTGATATGCCAATATAATGCTTAATTAGTGATAGAATCCGCTAATGAATTTCAGATCGTGGAATGTGCACATATGTAATATAAACAAATGATCGTTGTAACACTCTCACTCTCAAAAATTGGTGATATAAATAAGGATCCCGGACCCGACAAATGTTATTTAATTGTGACACTACTAGCTCTGAGTCAAGATATATTACCAACGAATCAATTCCATAAGAAATAGCTTCGGATAGTAAATTAATAACGGCAGTATATTCGGCAATGTTATTTGAAGCAGGACCAATACATACTCCCCTTGACACCATCAACTGACCAGATGGATAATAAATCACCCAAGATATGGAAGCAAGATTCTGAATGTGCCTATTAGCACCATTGGCGAGTCCGAAATATACCAAGTCATCCATCAACACCTGCCAAAGCAGATCAAAAAAATGTCGATATCACAAAATGTGTACAAAAATACAAAATATAGAAAGAAGCAATTGCTCGGCCAAGACCTAAGCAAAATAATTCTTGAGGCAAAGCCCATTTCGGGGCTTCGCCAACTTGTTCCCTTCAAAATCGACTAATTCATAAGCCCCTTTTCCCAAAACTCGTTTTACTATAAAGAGACCATACCACATAGACTTGAATTTGCCTACCCCCAAGGCGTCTTTATCTTGGTCATAGACCAAGACAAGGTCGTCTTTAGAAAAAGACCGATGACGGACAACTTTATCATACTGAGTTTTAACCCTTTTCTTATGGGCCTCGTTTATTATGACGGCATCTCGACGCTGCTCATTGAGGTGTTCCAATTGAAAGAGGCGCTCTTCGAGACTAGATGTCTCTAGAAGAAGCTCGACAGCTAGCTTAAGGTATGGAATTTCGCATTCAATAGGAAAAATAGATTCCAACCTGTAAAATAACTAAAAAGGTGTAAAACCAGTGGTAGTCTTCACCGAGGTTCGGTACGCTCATAGAGCCGGGTACAACATGATGTGCCAATTGGAGCGATTTTTGTCAATTATCCTTTGCAGGATCGTTATGAGGGACTTATTCAGGGCTTCGACTTGCCCATTGGTCTGAGGATAATACGGAGACGAATGCTCTTGTCGGAAGTCCAACTTAAGAGCCAATTCGGTCATCAGTTAGTTCTGGAAGTGACTACCATGGTCAATGACAATCTCTCTCGGGATACCAAAACATGAAATAATATGATTGAAGAGAAACAATGTCGTTGTTTCACTATCGGTTTGTAAGTAGGCATGGCCTCAACCCACTTCGTAAAGTAGTCTACGGCCACTATAATATACTTGTGATTCGTCGCTGAAGGTAGATTACAAGTGATAAAGTTAATGCCCCACTTCATAAAAGGTCCGACAGTGATAACAGGAAAAAGAGGAGCTGGATGCGCGCACATATTCCGAGAATAGACTTGACAAGGGTGGCAACGTTTGACCGCTTCAATATAATCTTTGAAAATTGAAGGCCAAAAGTAGCGGCACACAAATTTTTTTGGGTTGTTGCAAGACCTGATTGATGACCACCACAAGATCCACTGCGGCAATCATTGAGTACAGACTATACTTCCTCTAGAGTTAATCAATGCCTAAGGATTGAATTAACCCCTCAGCGATATCATGTATCGCCAATGATAACATAATTTTTAGCAAGGTGACATAACGTTCAATGTTCATCCTGTTAGCGCTTGAAATTTCACCTCAGGCTGAGAAAGGTAAACCTCAAGACTACATCAAACCATTTAGCCTCGTAGCTAGCCCTACGGGGCAGGAGAAGGCTCTCTCTGGTCAATCTCGGCAGATCTTCAATGGGATGAGATGACCAACAAGGTAACACTGATTTTAGGCTAGTAAACTGATTAAAAAGGTTGATTTGGGGTTTTTTGGGTTTTTGGTGGCAAATTGAGGAATTGCAATTTTGGGTGCGGGGATTGGACACAGTTTCTGCAGGGGGTTCCTTGGGGCGAGGTAGGAAACAGTATTGATGCCTTTAACTGAAGTGGATGATCAGGAATGGAAAGATGAGGAGCTAAAGAGAGCAAACAATGACTTTGAATTCCCTTTAGACAGTAGAAAACATTGAAATTAAACAAATTTAAAAGCAGAGCATGGCTAGCATGAATTCATACTTTAACACTTCATTTGTTTAATGTGCAGCAGTAAAGGAAAGGAAATGATTCACATAAACACACTTACAAGAACATTTAGAAACACACCATCAACACATGAGTCCACAAGAATCCCAAAAAGGACTGCAAAACCCTGGTCTTCCTTAGCCAAAAATTGCAAAGATACAATGAAAATATACAATGATAGCTTCTCCCTCAAGAGTCCAACCTTCCAACCCTTGAAAATGATTAAGAAAATACATAATATAGGCAAGCCAACCTCTTCCCTTGCCTCTAGGGGTCGAGCTCATCCTTCTAGAAGCTGTTTCAACTAATTCTAAACTGAGCACTAAAATCTAGGCAGTCAAAACAACTTGCCTCTATAAGCTAGGAAACCAATTCATTCATTTAATATTTACCCTTTACATGAATGAATCTTCTAGAAGTGTTAAACAAGAGTAAAAGTGTCTTAGAGTTACAAAAATTACATCAAAGATAATCATCTTCAACCCCAAAAAGTCAAACCAAGTCAAACTGTGCTTTTCCGAGCTGTACAGGTCAATTCTGGCAAAATCTGCTCAACAGGTCGCGCCCCCCTGCTCAACGGGTCACGCACATTGGGAGCTCTGTTTGAGGCACTTTCAGGTGTTAGAATTGGGTGCAGGATAGCTCGTTGGAAATTTCTGTGAGTCTACTTTCTAACCCAACTGGAATTTTTGAATTTGGAGGTCATTTTCCCTGTCAAAACTTAATTATCCCAAGACTGGTTTCTGCAACTCAAAAAAGGGGCAGAAAGTCAAATTTTGCATGTATTTTGACCTTTTGGAGGCCCAAAACTCCATAAAAACTCAAGTCCATCCATAGGAATATGTAACTTTGCATGAAAAATCTAGAAATGCTAAGTTTTTGCAAAAAGGAGTTGCCAAACCGTTGAGGGGCCAAAACCTGTAAATTTCCAAAAATTGCCAAAATTACCCAAAATTCTCAAAATTTTTTGGGATTTGAGCATGGCTAGGCTAATGAGTTCCATGATCCTTGAGTGAAGCCTCAGCCAAGATATGGAGGGGATCGGGCCTCTTTCTCCTTTTTTGTGCCTTGGCCAAACTCCTTGGATCCGGCGATTGTAATTTTGGAATTTCTCTAAAACCATGACACCTGTGCAAAAAGTGAAGGAGGTTTTTCTTCTTTGGCATGTTATAGACAAAAACCTCTCTCGGTTTTCCAAAATTCATCTTTTATTGCTCTGAAACATCATTTGAGTGCAACTTTTCCCGATGTGTGAAACAAGGGATTTTGTC
Source organism: Pinus tabuliformis (assembly GCA_031772625.1). NCBI lineage: Eukaryota > Viridiplantae > Streptophyta > Pinopsida > Pinales > Pinaceae > Pinus > Pinus tabuliformis. The sequence continues at coordinate 1,023,706,251 of CM062811.1, read as the reverse complement.
GAAATGGAGCGAAATGAAGGGGATAGGGGGCTTCTAAATTCTTGGGGAAATTTTTGGGAGTGGGGAGGGATGTTAGGAAGCATGGGAAAGTGGAATCTCAGAGATTGAGTGAGGGGAAGGGGTCGAAAAGGGAAAAACACAGGCCAAACCTAGAAAATTGCCAAGTTGTAGCTAGAAACTAGGGTTTGTGCAAAAATGAGGAATTTGGTGGATCTAAGGGATGGGAAGTGTTTGATAAGGTACCTTAAGGATAGGGAAAGGTGTATGAACATCAGGAAACAAGTTTTGCCAGTGATTTGACCATCCAAGAGAAATTGCCTTCAAAACCCTGGGAGAGGGAAATGACCTTGCCTAGGCACAACTGAAGCATGAATAAGGTGTAACATGACCCAATGGAACCTAATATGATGATAGCAACCCTCTGAATGATGATAGGCTCAGCTGAATGATAACATGGACTGACATTTGGACAACTTTGAAAAGTGTGAAAGCAAACCCTAGACCTAATGCCTAGTGACCAAATTTTGCTTGAAGACTCACTGAAATGACAAAATTTGACCTTGACACTTCAAAATCACTTTGTAAGATCACATTTGATCACTGGAGGAAGGCTGGAAAGACTGACACTAACATTGGCTCCAATGGGGATGGTAGCTCCTTGGAGGTGCCAAGAACCATAGACCTCTGGGAGAGCAGACCAGTGCCTTATCCATTGGGCAATGGAGTCAAAAACTCAAGCTGAAATGCATGACTGAAAACTGACACAAACTAACTTAACAACAAGACTAAAAATTGACTCACAAAGGACTCATGACTCAACTAAAAACTGACTCAATACTTAAACACAACCGACAAATTGAAAATGATGCTCAAAGGGGAGCTTATTCATCAAAACCTACTCTAACAGTTTCATTCATCACCTGATCAAGTGAAATGAAACAACCAATGCAACCAAGTAAGTATCCTGTCTGCTGTTCGAATTCTCCGCAAGTGCTCACTTATGAACAACAAGAGAGAACTACTGAAAGGCAACTCCCATGACAACTTGGAAACAAATCCGTTGAATGATATGGATTCACTATCCGCCTCCAAAAACACTGCATAAGGATCTTGAAATTCTAGCACACTGGAACTTAGCTCATCCAATGGATTACTTCTCTTTCCTTCATACCATGAATGCAACCTTTGATCTGAGCCTTGTGACGAGACCTCTGCTGAAAATAAGAAAGAAACTGGCTGCCGGATCAAATTCATATCAGCACATGTTTCAAGCTCACATGTAGTCAATGGAGAAAAACTTTGGCTGCAAACCTCATCCAAAACATCAGCTATTGGATCATGAAAAACTTGAAAAGACTGCTGTAATGTATCCTTTGAAAATGTATGACATCCTTCTAGCTGTTCATCTTGTTCTTGAGAGATTTTACGAGAATTCTGCCTTATAAACTGAAATGCTTCAAAAAAAAAGGGTATAGAATCTTCCTGCATCATCAAATCATGTATTTCGGCTTCCATACCTTCATCTGTAATCTGCCCTTCAAGTTCATTTGGTGGCTGCAAATCTGATGCTACAGGCTGCTCAAGAATTTTTTTATTTATCTCATCCTCAACATTAACACTGAGAGATTGATGATTTGTTATAGGCTGTTCATTTGAAGATTTACTATGCAATCTACCCTTCAAAAACTGAAATGATTCAAAACAGAATGGTACGGAGTCACCTTGAATTATTAAATCATGTGTGTGCACTTCCAAGTCTTCAACTGCAACTTGACAATCAATGGCTTTCGGGGATTGCAAATCTGAATATGTAAAGTCTTGAACAAAATTTTCATTGCTCTCAAGATGCTTCAAATCAAGACTTGTTGACATTTGATTTTTGATTGCATGGTAGCTATCTCTGATGAACTGAAACGAATGAAAACAAAAAGGCAAAGATCATTCACTTACTTCAAACTTTGCTGCACTTTCCTCGTCAATGTCATAGCCGATATGTGATCGCTGAACATTGTATTCGAGCTGCTGAAAATGAACTTCTTCCTCCCACAAACTAGCTGCTGATTTGTCTACAAGATTAGCTTCTTTTTGGAGAACATAATCATCATCATACTGATCATATTGAGGCAAATCATCGGTATAAAACATATCATCAAGCATGCAGGTCATATCAACAGTTCTTTCTTCTCCAAGATGATCTACAAAACAATCATTATCAGTGCTATGACAACTAGGATGGGAAACAAAATGTTTTCGATCAGCAACTTGTTCTTCTTCAATCAGCGAGCCATGAGCTTGAACATCATAAGCATTTCTTGTGTTGATCTTGTCCATCATCTTTTCCACGGCACTTACCAAAATGTCAAGCTTTACCTCTAGAGATGTTGATTCGGCCGGATCTATGTTTTTCATCTCTTCTTCCTTCAACCTTGCCCGTCGGATCAGCAGATGCGCCTCTACATTTACTGCACTGTTTTGCATCTCGTGAAGTGTTGCAATATCTCTTTCTCTCAGCTGAAACTCCATCTCCGGATCAAAGGCACCCGGATAGTGCAAGAGAGAAAATCTAGGAGTAGGCCTTATATCAACTGGCATCGAATAATAAACTTGGTTAAATCTGGCTGAAAATTGTTGTATTGTCTCCCCTGGCATTCTTTTCAGCTGGTTATACTCTTCTACAATCAAGAAAAGGTTTTGCCCAATCATCCACCTGTCGAGAAAAACTTTGACGAACTGCTGGAAATCTGAAATGCTTGCATCAGGCAGGGTTTTGAACCAACTCTTCACTTTGGCTTGCAAAGAAAGAGAAAAAAGCCTTATACTGACATCTTCTTCATCAACTTCAAAAAGGTCAAGAAAATTCTCAAAATTTTGCACATGTTGCTCAGCATTGACATTCTTGCTTTCACTATCAAACATCGGCAAGTATAGATCATAGTTTTTGGGGAAATCATGGAGAACAGAAGGTAAAACAAGAGGTTTATACCGATATGGAATTTTACAAGGTGTAGTGGTATGTACAGCAGGTATAAAATCAGTCTTGGTCTCTTGAGTTTCATCAATTTGAAGATGGTCATCACAAAATTTGGAAAAAGGATCTTGATCAAGCTCAAAGGTATGCAAATCTTTGGTATTCACGATCTTCAAAGGGAAAGAATCAACTGCAGGCCGAGGATCTCTTCTCAAATACAATATACTTTGCAAAGCCTTCTTGACATTCGTGGGAAAAGAGAAGAAATAATTTATGACAAAGAACAAAATGTCTTGGATGAAATTCCAACTTGAATACCTGATCTGCCCATGTTGTCCTTTCATGTTTTTGCTGGTCGGGATCATCCTCCAGTGGAGTCTTTGGATCTGATCTCGAAACTGATTTAGAGTCGCCAAGTGAATGATTTCAGCCTTTCAAGTGTCTGATCGTTGTCCACTATCAACAATCAGATCTGAACTTGATACATTTACTGGGGTAAACTTCAAATGAAGTGGTCGTATTCACAAGCTCACGGAGATTGATTGAAGCAGCGTTTATCTACTTGTGCTTATGCAAAGCAAAAGTGTTTCGAAGGCTACCTGGCATAACTTCAGGCTCCGTCTAAGACTTATGAAATAACACGACAATGAGCAAACGATTAATATGTTCTCCCCAGTATGGTCGCCAGTATGTTAGCACTTGAAATTTCACCTCAGGCTGAGAAAGGTAAACCTCAAGGCTACATCAAACCATTTAGCCTCGTAGGTAGCCCTACGGGGCAGGAGAAGGCTCTCTCCGGTCAATCTCGGCAGATCTTCAATGGGATGAGATGACCAACAAGGTAACATTGATTTTAGGCTAGTAAACTGATTAAAAAGGTTGATTTGGGGTTTTTTGGGTTTTTGGTGGCAAATTGAGGAATTGCAATTTTGGGTGCGGGGATTGGACACAGTTTCTGCAGGGGGTTCCTTGGGGCGAGGTAGTAAACAGTATTGATGCCTTTAACTGAAGTGGATGATCAGGAATGGAAAGATGAGGAGCTAAAGAGAGCAAACAATGACTTTGAATTCCCTTTAGACAGTAGAAAACATTGAAATTAAACAAATTTAAAAGCAGAGCATGGCTAGCATGAATTCATACTTTAACACTTCATTTGTTTAATGTGCAGCAGTAAAGGAAAGGAAATGATTCACATAAACACACTTACAAGAACATTTAGAAACACACCATCAACACATGAGTCCACAAGAATCCCAAAAAGGACTGCAAAACCCTGGTCTTCCTTAGCCAAAAATTGCAGAGATACAGTGAAAATATACAATGATAGCTTCTCCCTCAAGAGTCCAACCTTCCAACCCTTGAAAATGATTAAGAAAATACATAATATAGGCAAGACAACCTCTTCCCTTGCCTCTAGGGGTCGAGCTCATCCTTCTAGGAGCTGTTTCAACTAATTCTAAACTGAGCACTAAAATCTAGGCAGTCAAAACAACTTGCCTCTATAAGCTAGGAAACCAATTCATTCATTTAATATTTACCCTTTACATGAATGAATCTTCTAGAAGTGTTAAACAAGAGTAAAAGTGTCTTAGAGTTACAAAAATTACATCAAAGATAATCATCTTCAACCCCAAAAAGTCAAACCAAGTCAAACTGTGCTTTTCCGAGCTGTACAGGTCAATTCTGGCAAAATCTGCTCAACGGGTCGCGCACATTGGGAGCTCTGTTTGAGGCACTTGTAGGTGTCATAATTGGGTGCAGGATAGCTCGTTGGAAATGTCTGTGAGTCTACTTTCCAACCCAACTAGAATTTCTGAATTTGGAGGTCATTTTCCCTGTCAAAACTTAATTCTCCCAAGACTGGTTTCTGCAGCTCAAAAAGGGGCAGAAAGTCAAATTTTGCATGTATTTTGACCTTTTGGAGGCCCAAAACTCCATAAAAACTCAAGTCCATCCATAGGAATATGTAAATTTGCATGAAAAATATAGAAATGCTAATTTTTTGCAAAAAGGAGTTGCCATGACAAAGGGTCTCACCGGGGGTGAGACCCGTTGAGGGGCCAAAACATGTAAATTTCCAACAATTGCCAAAATTACCCAAAATTCTCAAAAAAATTTGGGATTTGAGCTGTGGCTAGGCTAATGAGTGCCATGATCCTTGAGTGAAGCCTCAGCCAGGATATGGAGGGGATTGGGCCTCTTTCTCCTTTTTTGTGCCTTGGCCAAACTCCTTGGATCCGGCGATTGTAATTTTGGCATTTCTCTAAAACCATGACACCTGTGCAAAAAGTGAAGGAGGTTTTTCTTCTTTGGCATGTTATGGACAAAAACCTCTCTCGGCTTTCCAAAATTCATCTTTTATTGCTCTGAAACATCATTTGAGTGAAACTTGTCCCGATGTGTGAAACAAGGGATTTTGTCGAAATGGAGCGAAATGAAAGGGATAGGGGGCTTCTAAATTCTTGGGGAAATTTTTGGGAGTGGAGAGGGATGTTAGGAAGCAGGGGAAAGTGGAATCTCAGAGATTGAGTGAGGGGAAGGGGTCGCAAAGGGAAAAACACAGGCCAAACCTAGAAAATTGCTAGGTTGTAGCTAGAAACTAGGGTTTGTGCAAAAATGAGGAATTTGGTGGATCTAAGGGATGGGAATTGTTTGATAAGGTACCTTAAGGATAGGGAAAGGTGTATGAACATCAGGAAACAAGTTTTGCCGGTGATTTGACCATCCAAGAGAAATTGCCTTCAAAACCCTAGGAGAGGGAAATGACCTTGCCTAGGCACAACTGAAGCATGAATAAGGTGTAACATGACCCAATGGAACCTAATATGATGATAGCAACCCTCTGAATGATGATAGGCTCAGCTGAATGATAACATGGACTGACATTTGGACAACTTTGAAAAGTGTGAAAGCAAACCCTAGACCTAATGCCTAGTGACCAAATTTTGCTTGAAGACTCACTGAAATGACAAAATTTGACCTTGACACTTCAAAATCACTTTGTAAGAGCACATTTGATCACTGGAGGAAGGCTGGAAAGACTGACACTAACACATCCTTGGAGGAAGCAGGTGGGAACTTTGAATTCTGGAAATATATGATGATATCTCCATACTAGGGATCTTGTGAAGAGATGAGGAATAAATGTTCGTCTGGGAAACTTTCCTCATAAACAATGTCTTCTTCACAAAGTAGCTCGGAAATTAATTCCACAAAAACCAATGACTTATTAGACTTGGCTGACAAGAACTCGAGACCGAATTCTTGTAAAATAACAATCCATCGATTGTATTTGCCCCCAATCACTCGCCTACTGAGGACCTACCAAGCATCAACTTAAGTAGTAAATCACATGCTCGGTGAGAGCATCATCCTCCTGAACCAGAACCATACCTATTGCTGATTCTGTCGTTGCAAGATATAAAAGGAAATCTCTGCCATAATCTGGTGGACTCAACAATGGGGCAGAGATTAATGTCTGCTTCAAGGCATCAAAATATCGTTGCGCAAAGTCGTCCCATAAAAATGGAACTCCTTTCTTCAGAAAACGCATAAATCCTTTAGTTATCTCAGCGTAGTTGGCTATAAATTGTCTCAAGAATTTTCATTTCCCTGGAGACTTTGAAGTTGTCGGATGGAAGACGGGGGAGGAAACTAAATTATTTCCTCAACCTTGAAGGGATCAACTCGAATCCCTTCAGTTGATATGATGAATCCTAACAACCGACCAGATGTGACTGCCAAAACACACTTATTCGGATTCAACCGAATTTTGTAAAATCGACATCTCTAAAAAACTAACCAAAGGTGGCTAGGATGATCAATTCTCTTTCAAGAATGAGCAGCTAAATCATCCAAGTATGCTTCAATGACATGCTTGATGTCATGGAAAGCGTAAGACATGGCCCGCTGAAACATAGCACCAACATTTTTAAGACCAAAAGGCATCTTTTTGTATGCAAAGGTACCCTAGGGACAAATAAAAGTTGTCTTATGCTGGTCCTCTAGACGGATAGATATTTTATTATAACTAGAGAATCCGTCCATGAATGAGAAAATTTCATTACCCGCACATTCATCAACTATCTGATCAATAAACAATGTGGGGTAATTGTCCTTTGGAAAAGCTTTGTTCAAATCCCTAAATTCGATGCAGACTCGGATTGTTCCTTGTTTTTTATCCACCGGGACTAGATTAGAAACCCACTCCGTTAGAGGAACGGGGTAAATGAAACCTGCCTTTAGCAGCTTCTCAACTTTAGCTTTAATAACTGCTGATTTCCTAGGATTGACTGGCCGAAGCTTCTGATGAATCGACTTGGTGGTTTCGTACATGTTGATCTCATGCTGGACTATGGATGGATCAATATTAGGGATTTCCTCATAAGACCAAGCGAATACATCTCGAAACTCTTTAAAGAGGTCAGTGTAAATTTGAATCTCTTCAGGGGAACAATCAGCTCCGAAGAAGACATTTTCTATAACGTCAGGATTCCTAGAGATGTTTATAGGTACAAATTTTGAGATAATCGACATATTACCTTCGGTAAATAAATGTGTTGGAGCCAAAGGGTTTGACACTATACAAACATCACTAGTAAGTAGATTGGAAAACCTGGATTCGACTTCTTGTAATGGTGGAAGAAAATATGATCAATGATGTAAATCTTCCCAAGGTCGATCTACACATGTCATTGCTTCTAAAATTGCTTCGTCAGATGGTAAAACTGTATCTAAGCAATCCAAAGCAGAAGTAGAGTCAAGGGTCCCAGCTGGGGCCACATCACCATCTAACTCCTCCTCTGAAAAAGGAGTGAGATGGTTGTCTGCAGAGTTAATGATAGATTGATAACTAAGCTTTGCTACAAACATGGGGAATGCCATTACACTAACCTGGCCTCCATCTAGTGTGGTCGTAGATGAAGGTAAGGTCCAAGGGTTCGAAAAATAATGATTTCGAAATAACTCTTTCCGTGAAGGCCCCTTGGAGGATGAAATTGCATTGATTCTACCTATAGGAGGGGGAAGATCAAATATACGCATCAAGGAAGAGTACATCCCATCTCCTAAATTCCCTATAGGTTGACGAGGATTATCCACCAATGGAACGGTAGAATCAGAAGTTGCACGAGAATCACCCGGAGAACAATCTAATTGATAAATTTTAACAATTCTCCCCTCATGAGGAAAATAAAGGCTATGGAATAGAGATGAAACTATGGCATCCATCTCATAAATCCAATTCCTTCCTAAGAGGAGGTTGTAATCCAGGTTGGCATCAACAATTTCTACTTCAATATTAACAACCTTCCCTCCAACACAAATAGGAAAAGCCGAGATAATTCTATGTGGCCTATGAGAATGACCATCAAATGTTGTTAAGAGAGTCGATGAAGGAATAGCTGAAGGTGATCCAATGGCCTTCCAACATGACATAGACATTACACATGTGGAAGCTCCCTCATCTATAACTGTTTGATAAATATTGGTTTTTCGGTAAGTAGAATTTATCTGGAAAGCCATATGGTGAGGAAGTCTCTTTTTGACATTTAGGATATCAAAAGTGAGCACTAAAGAATGTTTTGGCTCTACTACCCTGATTGCCAAAAGCAAAGCACTTCTCTGAGCAGGACACGACTGGAGTACCTCCAATGCAGACACATCACATGGACTTTGAGCTAGATCTTCTACAATCGAGTAGTTCTGGGCTGCCCTAGCATTAGGGTTAATCGTCGAGCGCTTAACGGAACTTTTCGGTATCCGAGGTATAGACTTAACAGAGGGTCGCTCAATATGAAGTGGGTCTATGGTTTCGGGAACAAATTTTGCCTTAGATGTTTCTGTTTCACCATAATCGCGTGCTCGTGTGGCAACGTCGACATGAGAGTTCATCATATACACATTTGAGGAATTTTCCCCTTCCTGGTTGCCCCCTGCGGAGGTACCGCATTCAAGTTCGCGCAAACAAGTAATCACTGCCCTTGGGGAAAAGGGTTAGTCAGGATAGCTTGGGAGCTAGAGGACCCTTGCTGCACTAACAAGCACTGAGCATCCTGAATCTTGGGGCAGAGGTGAGTCAAATGATCTCCATTGCATAACTTGCATGGAAATTTAACCTTCTTTTTAGACTCTTTTCTACCCTCACCGGCACCATTGCTAGGCTTGTTCGCATTACCCTTCCCTTCCTGGTTTTTCTTCTTACCTCGTCCCTTCTTCTTCCCATCGGATTTTTGATTTCCTTTGGGGTTAGAAACTTGGACGACGTTAATGGAGGTAGGTTGGGAGGGCAAAGGCATAGACGGTGTTGCCTTATTAGAAGAAGCAGTTTGTAGAGACAACTGCTGCAATTGGTTCAAAAGGTTCAACGTATTTGTGTTAAATGATCCAACTATGCCATCGACATGAGGGCTTGGCTTCGGTTTGGCTAAATCAACCTTGGATCTAGGAGCGTCAAGTAGGATTTTCTGAAGAGTCCTAGACAGAGAATATATCAATTCTAACTATTGTGCTCGAAAAATAGCCTGCTCTTCCGAATAAACACCAGAAAGAGAAACATCCTTGGAGATCTTAGGTTGTAAATATTTTAGAAACCATTTGAGATAGAACTTTGGTGGAATTTCAGCTTTGATAAGCCTCTTTCTCTGTCTCCATTCCTGGATATGATCCAAAATGTTTGTTGCCGTGTCTTGATGAAATTAGCCAGAAGCTCAGTTCCGGCTTCATAGCAGACAGGCAACTGAAAATGGTTCAAGAAAATATTAGCCAAATCGACGAAAGAGGTAAAGGTGCCCCTTGGCAACTCTATATACCATTTGGCTACATTCCCTGTTAAGGTGCGCTGAAATAACCTCAACCTGATTGAATCATCGATCAGGGAGTTTGATGCACACCATAAATGGAACATGGTCACATGGTCTCCTGGGTCTTCACCATTCTTCCCTTCGAACTTTGGAATATCTGATGGAAGTTTAGTTGGGACCGAAGGCCAAGCCAGATTGTACCTAATTGGATCATTCATCAATTTAGTCAAGTCTGGCAGATTAAGCGTGGCCAGAAAAGGAAGTCGTGGAGGACCTTGGGAATTCCATCCGAACTAGGCGGGGTTCCCATAGGTCTAAAAAGAATGACCTAGATTTTGAAAGGCACTAGGTTGCCCGAAGTAGCTTGTAGAACCTACTGCACTAAAGGGTGATCCTTGTGGTCTAGAAAAATTCAGAGTTTGACCAACTCCTGCTGAAAATCCTCCGTAACCGGTGAAGTTACCCCCTAACGAAGTATTGAAAGGAGTTGATAGCCCTTGATAAGGGTTCCAAGCATTAGCAAAGGGTGAAAAACTTTGAAATGAATTAACCGAGGAATATGGCACATTCCCTTGTTGGCTAAAAATTAATTCCTAGCTCCTATCCCACTAATCGCAGGGTTTGTCCAACTCTGAAAGGAGTTACTACTTTGACTTGTGAAAGGAAAAGGCATAGACCCTACTATCAGATTGGAATGTGGTATATGACCACTTCGAAATGGGAAACCCTGAAAAGAAGCCGATCCACTCATCATGGATGTGGAGGCAGTTAATGGTATATTCAACGGAATTAAAGGAATACCTTGAGAGGGCATTCCAAAAGGGAAAAATCCAAAATTGGATGCATTAGATTGAGAACTTCCACTCATCGACGGAATGGAAGTAGACCCAAATAAGGAAGTGCTGGGAGTGTTAGAAGGGATGGAAATAGTTCCTCCCCCTTGCAAAGATATTGGAGTCTGCATGCTCGCAACACTCGTGGTGGATGTCATGCTTCCTGCAGTGGTCATCAAAGGGATAGATGTATGTGGACCTGGGCTCGAAGGCCTGTGAGTCAGAGTTCCAATGTATAACAAAACGTCTGGATGATCAAGAGGGAGAGGAGAATTCGGAGCCGCAACTGACTCTGAAAGCTCTTCTACTTCAATACTATCTTCTGACTGGAAGAGTACTCGAGAAAGAACTGGTGTGTTCCTCTCTAACTCTGTAGTAGTACCAGGTCTATCTTGTGAACTAATGCCCCCAAGCGGAGGATCAATCTTCGATGCGCCTGCTACCACTGGTTGAAAACCACTGGCAGAATCGCTCCTACGCCTTCTAGGAGAAGGCTCTGGACTCGTAGGTGAAAGCCCACGAAGTCTCTGGGACCGTCGAGATGGTCGGTCAGCCACTTTGAATTATTTTTATAAGATCTACTTAAAGGCTTAAGAAAATTAAAATCTAGGCCGACTAGGAGCATAGAAAACTCACTAAAATGTCCCTAAGAGATATCAACAATCAAACAAATTCCAAGTATTTATGCTTCGGGTGATTAGGACCAGACACCAAAATACAAGAAAGTTAGTAATAAGGACCTTCCGAAAATAGGCTAGGGTAATTACGCCACAGGTCTACTAGCGAAGGTATCAGAGGTAGTTATGCTGACCTCCAGACAACAGCCTTTGCCGGTGCAAGCCCCCAAGCTTCGCAAGGGTGCCCTCCAGAAGTACTGTTGAACATGATGCAACGTCAACCTCAGGTGCCACGGGATTCCCCTCCGCAACCACCTGTGTAGATCCCTAGGATAGGCAACTAAAGACACCAACTCGTATCAGAAGCTGGGTGGAACAGTCGTGAGGTAGGATCTGACAAGTAAGAGAGGGGGTATCTCTCGTCCTTATCTTCACGAACCCTCGTGCTTAACTCCCAGTCACAGAGCTTTCCCAGTCTCCCTAACACTATTGGATTTCACTCTTTAATCAAACTTCTATGTTTTACAATTTAGAGTGGCCTTGGAGATTTTACTCTCCTCTCGCCTAATCCAAGGCCCTAAATAAACCTAAACTTTTTGGTGTATTCTGATGACAATACAAAAGTTATAGTTTATTTTATTAAGTGCTTGATTTTAAATGGTTGTTCTTTTAATTCAAAGGGATAAATGGAAATGAAACCAATGGTGTTTGTATGACGCAAAATAAATTAATGAAAAACTAACTTATATGAAATGCAATCGTTTGTTCTTCGATGAAAATAAATTTCTACTTGGGTTCTACGAAACTTCTATAAAGCAAAAAAAATTTCTTTTCTTTTCTTAAAGCACACTTCACACTCACAAAAACTAAAAATACTATTGATGCTTTAATAATGCAAAACTACCCTAATGCAAGGTGTACATGAAAATTCAAGATCCTAGATTACTCTAAAAAGAACAAAAGAAATTGTTTATAACTTTTTAATAAGCCAACTTAAGTGTTTGAAAAGAATACAAATTTTGAATGCAAAATCTTTTCCAAACAAGAAAGACAAATCCAAAAATATCACAATTCGCTTTCAAAAAATAAAAATAAAAAACCAAAAACAAACTTGGAAAAAGAAGACAAAAAAAATGTTTTTTAAGGACTTTTCTTTTTCAAGAATCAACGAAAACAACCTTTCGAAAGCACTCAAAATTCCACCGAAGACTCAAAGATCGAAAGAAGAACACAAGGAAACTTTGCAAGTCACCAATTCGACAACGAATGAAAACTTGAACAAAAAGGGCTTCAACTTGTACTAAATGACCCAAAAGCAGCAAAAGAGCTTTGAGAAACTAACCAAGAAGTCAGGAAAGAAACACTTTCAAATTCGTCAAAAAGAAAATTTCAAAAAGCAAGAAAAGGTGTAAGGCCACAAAATGACGGAAAGCAAAGCAAGTAGACCAATAATCAAGCTTGACACAAAGATTGAAAACAATTTGTTGTTCCAGAGGACCAGAACAATCAAGAACCTCTATAAGAAGTCTTGTGTGTCAAAACACAAATCATAAAACTCACTCAAAAGCATACATAGGCCAAAACTTTTCAAAGTGGAAGAGAATTAAAAACAACAAGCTCATTGAATAAAAAAATTCTAAAGACAGAAATTGACCACTCAAAAACCAAACAGTTCAAGAAACAAATCTTTCTTGGCAGAGATATTTGAAAAAACCATGCAAAAAATGGTATACGCAACTGTGTTCAAGCACAGAGGCGTGTATACGCGCTTCTGATAAAGGAAAATTGCATATACGCGGGTTCACTTCACACAAACAAGCATGTGTACGCTACTGTAAACAGACAAAAGTACGTATACTAAGATTTGCAAGAAAAATAAAAAATGAAGCCAAATCAAAAAGATCAAACTTAAGGTCTGAGATTCTACTAGACCAAACAATATTGTCACAACAAGCAAACCAAGAACTGAGCCTTGATTGACACTGAACAACCCAAACTAAGAATAACAAGATTGTTATCCCCAATGGAGTCGCCAATTCTGTTACGGGAATAAGTACCCTAGGGATTTGGGTTGAAACCCCAATAGAGCAAGAGAAAACTACAGTAAGAAACACTTATACAACTCAGGAAACATGCTTATATAAACAAACTATGCGATAGTGACCATCCCCAGATGTCTTTCATTTGGGTAGTTCCAGCAGGGTTTAGACCCTCTACAACTCCTGATGATCTTCGAATCTGCAAATCAACCAATTCAAACATACATAGTAGCATATAGATAAAGCATTTTAATGAAACTGACTTTATATCATATAATAAAAATGATTAGTTATACATCAAAATAACATTCATACATGAATTACAACAGTATCTGATGCATAAACAAAGTTAATCTTAGGAACAAGACAATGTTTCTTTTTATTGTAGAAAGCTATAACCAACATGGAGAGAATTCACCTGAGTCTTCTTCTTCTGGCTCCAAGAGCAACCGTCCTCCAGATCCATCCAGTCTCAGTCTTCAACAACCTCCTTCCATAACCAATACCATGATATCTCAAGCAAGTGGGAGAATATCAACACTCAAGGAAACAAGGGTTTCCTAAAACTTGGGGAAGTGCTTGAAGCATAGGGATACTTCAGACTCAGTGAGGGACAATCTTAGTATAGTAATTATATCTCTTCTCATCCTTAAGGCCTTCCCATAGAAGTCTATTTAAACTTCTCCCAATTAGTTTTTTAGTTGGGAAACAACTAGGAAACATTTGGGCCACGAGCACTAGGAGGTAATCAACAAGTAAAACACGTGAACTCCACCCATAGTTAAGGAAATTTAATTATTTAAGTGTTTTAACACATATACGCGGGTTGGGTATTGACTAACCTACGTGTACATGCTTCTATCTCAGGGCAAAGTAGTGCACAAGGAATAAAACACTGTTTTTAAAATATTTGGACCAAGTCTGGAAGGAGGGGTTGCCCTAGGCCATAAACCAAGCATCAAAAATACCAAGGGTGGTATTTGGAGCTATAACAGCTGCATGAAAAGTCTCAAACTTCGTTTGATGATCTTGTAGAAGTTTGACTTGAGCCTGCAATATTTTGATCTCTTCAGTATGGAGAGACATGTTTTGCACTGCATTTTCCAACTAGTCTGCAGCATCCCCTGTACTTCTTGTAGAAGATATGGATGTAGGAATGGTAGTGTGAAAATAAGCAGTAGATTTGGTTTCTACTCTTAATTTAGAAATGATCCCTAATGGATCATATGAACAGGTGAAGCTTAGGCTAAACTGCATTTCTTTTAGTAGCTTATCTTCTTCTTCCCCTGTTATTACAAATGAAAGGCCCAATTTGTGTTTTGATTTTGAACTGGGACTTCTTCTTGGTAGATACAAAGTGGATATCATCCATATTGAGCATCTGCCTTATGTACTCTAGAGAAAAAATCCTCATTGGGAGGAATTTAGGCAGCTTGTAAGGTGCAAGCTCACACCCAAATATTCTCAATTTTGTATAGTTTTGATAGAGATACCAATCCCTTGTCTGAACTTGGTCTAATAGTTGTAACACCTTTCTAATTTCCTCACTGATCCTTGGTTCTATATTACTGTTTAGGAGACTAATTGCTGGATGCACAAACATCTCTATGAATTGTTTATATGTGAACTCATTTTGTTCCTTTATCACCAGAGTAGTCCAACAAATGACTGACTGTTGTTTCCCTTCTTCATCCATCTTTTGTAAAGCAAGGTTGATGCTGTCTCTCTAAAAGTATAAGAACATATAACTAATACAGAAGCATACTTGAATACCTCCTCAGTTGGGAATTTGATAAGTTGCTGATGAATTGAATCTGCAATAAATTGGCTAAACTTAAACATGATGGAGGGCTTAGAATCAACATAGAAGATGGATAAAAATCCAATATGGCCACATCTACCCACTAATCAGAGTGGTAGCCAAGAAGGTAGGATAAAATTGTGATGATTTTTTTTTCTCTCTCAGGGAAAATAGAAGAGGGATAGGGAGGATTTTCTTTGGCAATGAGGCATCTTCTATCAAGAAAAGTTCAATGGTTTTGGCCCTCTTGGCAAAGTCCAATTTCTGGTACAATTCAACAAGTGCTTCATAGGAAAAGGGGGTGGCATTCTCTACTGTGGGGGCTTGCATCATCTGGTCTATGGCTTGAGGAGTGATAGTAAACAGAATTTCTCCAGTGGGGGTAATGATGGCCCTTTGGCTTGGAAAATAAGATGCATGACACTTCCTAACAAATTCTGGGGTGTTGTGGGTACGAGGAAAAATATAGTGGGGTAAATTGGACTCCCACAGCTGAATGTCATTGGATTTGTCAATGTATTTGTCTTCGAGCCAACAATACATCTCAAAGAGGTCAAATTCGCAGAGAGTTTCATGGATTTTATGGTCTCTGTCAGCCAAAGGGATGTGGTGAAAATCAATGGGAGGATAAATCAAAGGGTTGACAGGCTCCTTTGTTCCCTTGTCCTTTGGAGGCATCTTGGGATAAGGCTAAGGACAGTAGTGAAAATTGGATTGGAGTTTTCAATACACAGAGAGGAATCAGGTTTTAGGGGTAAGAAAAGAGGCAATAGGTTGAAAACAATTGAGCAGACAGTGTCACTAGAGGGTAAAAATGTTGAAGTTTAGTCTAGCAAACCTATAACAAAGAAATAACAGTGACAGTGTATGAATTCAGTAACAAGTTAATGAGTAAAAGGGAGGTTTATATAACAATCTGGTTTTTCCGTTGAAGGTGGCATGGGTCCATTGGATTAACGACTAAACCATTTAGTGCTTAACGACTTAATTTTGGAGGGAGCAGGTGTAATTGGTGGAGTTAATGGGAAAATGATGTGGCAGAAGGTGAGTGGCAAGAGTGGAATGGGTAAGAGATTGGTATCGAGAGGCAGAGAGAAATGATTTTCGGAGGGGGAAGGAAGCGGTTAGCGGTTTTGAATATCGCCCATTTCGGACCGCCCCGATGGTAAAGTTTGGATGGTGAGGAAGCGTCATAATGCCGTGTGGGCCATCAAATCTTGGGAGATGGGCAGAGATGGAGTGAGAGGTGGCGGAGAGTTAATCGTGAGGTGACGGGTTGCTCTTGGTGGGGTCGGGAATTAATAATTTAATGCATAGGGGGAATATTTGGTGTATATGGTGGGGTAATAAACTTAGGAATAAGTGATTAATACACCAAAGTATGCACGGAGGAGCGACTTTAGGGTTTTTTAAATTATGGATAGGGTATTAATACGCCAAAATTAATTGATATATAACTCTTTAGAGTAAAACCTTTGCTCATTTGCCTTTTTCTTCTGCACATGAAAACAATACTTGACTTTTCCCAATGTGGCGCATTTTGACTAGTAGCTTGTGCATTTATAAAAATATGAAATGAAGCCATTCTTTTCTTTTTGCTTCCCTAACATTTTATTTTTCTTTTGCCTTATTTGTTTAGGGCAGCTAACACCTATCATTTTATTGATATGGATGCCTATAAAACATTAAATTGGCCTAACATTTTAACTTTTCTTTCTTTTGCATCCATATCCTAACTTAACATTTTAAAAATATTTTTTGCT
Source organism: Pinus tabuliformis (assembly GCA_031772625.1). Classification (NCBI taxonomy): domain Eukaryota; kingdom Viridiplantae; phylum Streptophyta; class Pinopsida; order Pinales; family Pinaceae; genus Pinus; species Pinus tabuliformis. Next base: position 1,023,689,430 of record CM062811.1, on the reverse strand, counting down.
AATATACTAACTTATGAAAATCAAATAATGTTACAACATGTGCTTCAGCTGAGGATTGTTTCCCCCTGTGGGATGCAGAGAACAAGCAGGTCCAAGTGCCTTCTCCTCGGGCTATGGAGTCTTTGCTGAAACAGATACTCACTTGCAAATTTTTCAAAATGAAATGAACTCTCTGGATATTTACAGATGATGAATGAATGGATGAAAAATTAATACTGAATGTAATGTTTCAAGTATTTCCCATTGACTGGAAATGAGGAATACTCTCCTTCCAAATTCTATAGGATGAATGTATTTTTCCCTTTGACTTCTGCAATGCTAAATGGACCAAACCAAAGGTTTTCAAATTTTGCATGTTTTCCTTTATCTTCTCTCCTTCTATCCCATCTAAGCACTAGGTCACCTTTTTTGAAATTTCTTTCTCTAGCCTTTCTGTCAAACAGTTCTTCATCTTATTTTGGTATTTCCTTAGCTTGTACTGAATTTCATCCCTATCTTCATTCAACTCAATAATTTGATTAATCCTTCTTGAGAAATCATCTTTTTCTTCATAGGATTCCTGAAGGAATCTCATAACAAGTAAAGCTAAATGAGTAGGAAAAATTGCTTCCTTGCCATACACTAATTGGAAAGGATACTTGCATGTTGATTTTTTAGGAGAAACTTTGTTTGCCCAAATTGCATATATTAGGTGGTTGTCCCAAATATTTTTATGGTCTTCAAGAGTCTTCTTAATGACCTTAACTAAGCTCTTGTTGGAAGACTCTACTAGGCCATTATCCTATGGATAGTATGGTGTAGAATGGTGTAATAGGATTGAATATTTTTGACAAAACTCAATCATTTTAAAACTGCTAAAAGTTGTTGCATTATCTATAACAATCTGTCGAGGACATCCAAATCTTGATAGGATGTTTGCTTCAAGAAATTTAATCACAATAGTATCAGTTGTATTTTTAACAAGTATGGCTTCTACTGACTTAGTAAAATAGTTTGTAGCAGTTAAAATCCATCTGTGTTGACTACTTGATTGTGGATGAATTTCCCCTATAAAGTCCAACCCCCATTGTAGAAAAGGAGCATGAACCAATACTATAACCAAAGGAAGTGCTGACAATTTCTGTTTTCCTGCAAATAATTGGCATGGTATGCAACTACTTACTCTTGCTCCAACTTCTTTAAAAAGTGTGGACTAGTAAAAACCTGCTTTTAGAATATTGTAGGTTGTTTCTCTCTAGGCATAGTGTCCACAACAAAACCTTGCATGGAACTGATCTATAATTCCTTCTATTTCATTTTCGGTTAAACAGAGAAGAAGTATATTAAGAGGGTCTTTCCAGTATAGATTAGCATTGATAATGCAGTATTTTACTGCTTTAAGCTTCAGGGATTTGCACTGCTTCAAGTTAAGATCAGCTGGACATTGAAAATCCCTAAGAAACTACACAATATCAGAGTACCAATCAGAGAGTAGATATTTCTGATCTATGTGAACAAGAATGGCTTGATTTGAAGAAAGAGGTTCTTGTGGATTCTCCCCTTCTATAAGAGGAGGAGGTTCTTGTGGATTCTCCTCAGATATTAAGGAAGGTTCTTGTGGATTCTCCCCTGATATTAAGGAAGGTTCTTGTGGATTCTCCCCAAATGAAATTTCAGAAACTAGATTTATCCCCAATACTTTGCAGTTGGACTTAGCTAACAATTTGGCCAGGCCTTGGCCTTTTACTAGCTTTGTGGTCTTAATTTCAAGGTCAAATTCAAGGATTTTAGCAATCCATCTCCCTCTTCTTCCATCAGTATCAGGCTGAGTCAAAACAGTTTTAACAACATGATTAGGGACATAAGTTGTAATGTGTGAATGCAGGACATAAGTTCTAAAGGCTTTGAGGGCTTGAATTAAGGCATAAGCTTGTTTTTCAATAATATCATACCTAAGTTCAGCATCCCTCATAACTTTGGAAAAGAAGGCTATAGGCTGGTCATCACCATTTGTGTTCTTCTGTAAAAGTACAGTAGCTAAGGTTGTCTCGAATGCAAAAAGAAAATATGCTAAAAGGTGAAGAATAATCAGGGCTAGCTAATGTAGGGGCCTTAGATATAGCCTTTTTGATCTGATCAAAAGCATATCTAGCAGGAACTGTCCATTTCACTTCATTGTTTTTCTTTAGCATATCAATTATATCCTTAACTATCTCTACATAATTAGGGATAAACCTTATGAGAAAATTGATCTTTCCAAGGAAGTTTTGTATCTCTTTCTTATTCCTTGGTAGAGATAGGGTCTGAATAGCTTAAACTCTCTTTGGGTCAATTATAACTCCCTCCTTGGAGATTATATTCCCTAGTAATTTCCCTTCCTTTACAGCAAATAAAGATTTCTTTGGATTGATGGATATGCCAAATTTCCTGCACCTATCAAAAACCTTGCTCAAGTGTTTTAAATGATTTTCATCAGAATCAGAAAAAAATAGTTAAATCATCTAAATAAATTATAGTAAATTCAGATGTTTTACCTACAAATGCTAGATCCATGGCTCTCTGGAAAGTGGCTCCAGCATTGATTAACCCAAATGGCATTCTAGCATACATGAATGTACCCCAAGGAGTGGTGAAAGAAATTTTGTCTTGGTCATCTTGACTTACCATAATATGGTTATAACCAGATAATCCATCTAGCATAGAAATCCTATTTTCACCTGAAACTTTCTGAAGTAGATGATCCATTTTGGGCAATGGATAGTTATCCTTTAAAGATGATTTGTTTAGATTTCGAAAGTCTACACATAGCCTAATCTCACCATTTTTCTTTTTGACAGGAACTAGGTTGGATACCCAATCAGAATACCTTAAAGGTACTATGATATGAGCATCAAGCAGCTTTTTAAGTTCTTTCTCAATGGTTGGAAGTAGTATGGGATTGATTCTTCTTAGTTTTTGCTGAAAGAGTTTTGCTTCTGGTTTCAAATGAATCTTATGCTCAATCAAAGATGTATCATAAGTTTTTAACTCATTAAAATACCAGGAAAAAACATCTTTTTAGTTTTTAAGAAGATTCAAGTATTTGATTTTTAGATCCAAAGGCATGGTTGATGACAATTTAACATTTCTCACATCATTCAAAGTCCCAATATTGCATTCTTTGATTTCTTCTTCAAGTGAGTTAAACAAGGGGTTTTTAGAGACATCATTATTATGAAATAGTTTTTCCAATGGGACTAATTCTTTAGGAATAAAATTATTAGATAATTGGATGATATCATTATCAAGAATTTTAGGACTGAATGAAGTTTCTGGATTTTGGTGCACATCTTCTTCAATTTGCATATTTGAGAAGTCATCGATGACTTGAAGGAAAGATTTTAATTGTTCATCATCTTAAAAAATTTGCCAGTGTTTAAGGTTTGTTGGGCTAATTTATTGAATAAATTAACACAAGTATTTCATTCTCAATCCAGGTTTGTAGAACTTAGAAGCATGTCCAAAATGTATAGATATCAGATGTAGTCAAGGTTAGAAGATTAAATATAAAGAATTGAAGAAATACATTTTATAAATATAAATCTAATTAAGTAATTTCTAATTCACTTAGGTAATATGTGTGAGATGAAGTGGCTCCTAACTTAGGAGAACCAGTTTTGTCCTTCTTCTAAAATATTACTTCATGAATAGAAATCAAAAACCACTAATTGAAAATAACTTAAGATGCATAAAAAAATAATGAAATAGGCTTCTAACTAAGGATATCCTTGTTGTTCTTCATCACAAATTGATTCATCATAACGCCATTGTTAGAAAATTAGAAATTCAGAAAATCATTTGAAAGAAAGAAAGATGAATTTTAGTTTTATTTATTAATCCAATAGAAGGAGGGTTCAACTTGAACACTGGGTTTTCCCTTCATATAAAGATGATAAATAAATCAGGATTCATCAACAAACATAAATCATCATAAATCAAATCAAATAAACAAATCTGAAGAAAAACTAGTTTATGAAAATCGAGCTAGATTAACCATGAACTGTACTTAGCTTGGAGTGGGGGCCCTCCACCATTGCCTTGCACACTTGAAGAGATTATCAGCTACTGTAAATTCAGTCAATCATCCACACCATTTAATATCAAAATGAAGGTAGAACAGGTTCCTCAAATTAACTCAAAGTATTCAAAAGTCTCAATATAAAATTATACAAATTCTACATATCATAAGCCTTCAATGTTTTGGCTTAAATAGAAAATTATGAAACAAACTGATCTAAAATGTCTCTAACAACTATATCTATCCATATCCCATCTATCCAAGTCGAACTCATCCATCCTATCACTGAAAATATGGAAAATCCCATGAAATCATAAAACTGCCATATTTCCTGAATGACTAGTCCTGTTTGACAAGCTTTGACCGGGCCTGTTGAAGCTTGGTTTAACCGAACCAATAGGAGTTATTTAAATCCTAGTTACCAAGATTTCTATAAATTTTTTCAACTCATGCCCAAGTGTCCTGCAAATATGACATCCATGAAGCCATTACGGGAATTTCTGGTTCTGTCCAAAAATGCACTTAAAATTCAATTTTCATAAAAGCATCTAAAAATTGCAAAACTAAATTTATATACTTGAATATGCATAAATACATCAAAATGGGGTGTATGTGATGGAAAATATAGAAATTAAGTGTGTTTTATTAAGCAAAATTGGACCAAAAACAAGGGCCAACAAGGTTATCAGGAATTGATGGTTTGTACTTGACTTGAATTTGGTATTCTAACGATACTGGCTCAAGGTTTGAAAGAGCTTGCTGAGACAGCTAGTGACTCAACATGCATATTTTCATCTCTGGGAATATCAGTTATGTTAAATCCTTGGAAGATATTTTCAATTGTATCCCAAGCCTCATTTCTATAGGACCTAAGCCTTGGGTGTTCCGTTTGACACAGATTTCTACCCTGCTTCACTATAAGCTCATAATTAGAAAAGACACTCAAGTTTTGAACCTTTAGACTTTTAGCTATCTCAAGACCAAGAAGAAAAGCCTCATACTCAGCCACATTATTGGTGACCTCAAATTCAAGTTTACATGACTGGGTTATGTTTTCTTTATTTGGCGAAATTAAAACAATTCCTACTCCTACTCCTTTTGAGCAAGAGCCATCAAAATAAAGTTTCCAGATATCTGATTCTATAATTTTAGGTTTGGAAACTATATTTTCAATGGCAAGTTGAGTGTTTTATGAATTTTTTGAAGAGAACTGGAAGCAACCAAAATCCCGATCTACTACATAGATAGGGTGGTTTTTTGCTTGATCATACCTACAAACAGTATGAAGGAATCTGAATTCCCTATATAACCTTAAATGTTCACCTCCATAGACTGGAATAGTAGCAAAAGACATGTCCATCTGAAGTGATCCTCCAAGTTTAGCACAACATGATCTATATAGGAGCATGTCAAACTTGGCAAGAATATTAGTGACAACTATGTCTAAAACTATACTCTTGACAGGTATTTGAGCTAAGGTCAAAACTAGGTCTTTAATCAATCCTAGGTATGGTACTTTATTTGAATCAAAGGTGTAATGATCATCATAAGAACAGGTAACTTGTAACTAAAGCTGATCCATAATTACCTTTAGCATAAGGTTATGAGAAGCTCCAAAATCTAGCATGTAGTTATACAAAATAATGTCATAAGCCTTTAAAGTTACATAAAATGGTGTAACAATTTCATCAATCATATCAGAACAAGGGCCAAACACTACTAAGGGCTTTTTATCTTCCAAACTAATAATATATCCCTCAGCATCTACACTAGAGGACCGTATCCATTTAAACACTTGATTTTTATAACCAGGGTTTTTTGGAAAGTTTAGCTAAAGGTATAGGAATATTGACCCTTTCCAATTCCTTTTCAATATTAAAAGTTGTCAAAATGGTTTTGTCACATGAAAAGGTTTCAGTGGATTACTTTGTAGTCTGAGGTGTTGGAGTTTGTGTTTGAATGGATTTTACTGCAGGTTCAATTATAGTGGTAGATTTGTAAGGTCTACCTAAACCTGATCTTGGTCTTAGATCATACCTCTTATTCAATTTTGCAATCAGAAATTCAGAGAATGCTAGGTATTTTGAAAGTTGAGCATCTCCTTGTTCTTGTTCAAAAGACTAAGGTGAAGATGAAGGAACTATTGCCATTTGTATTGTTGAAGAATCAATATTATTGATATCTTCAGTGATTAAAGGGCATGTATCATGTGGTTGTTGATCATCAATCAACAAAGGTGGTTGAACGTTTTGATCAGAACCTGGTCTCTAAAGAATTTGCATTTGAGGAGTTCTTCGGAATTGAGTTTGAGCTTGAGGTCTGACAACAGTTTGCTGAGTAGTTCTAGGTTGTGTTTCAATTTTAGAAATCCTATTAGAAAGGTTTCTAAGTAAAGATGTAATTTCATCAATTTTCTGATCTTCAAGTTTAGATTTGGAAGAAGATGAATCATCAACCCTAGCTTTTAGTTTTCTTTCTTCTTTTTCTGCTTTAACTTTAAGTTTTCTAGAAGCTAGCCTATTAGCTTCTACCTCTATAGCATTTTTCTGCATGTCTTCTAATGTATTAGAAACCCTTTCCCTTAGCATGACTGCAAAGTCATCATCAAATGCTTTGGAAAATCTGACCTTTGCAGTTGCTACTAGTGGTTTACAATCAGCAGGAATTTTATGATAGAGTTTGTTAAATCTTTTGATGAATTCAGCAACTAGTTCACCATGGTTTCTCTTCAATTCTTCAAATTCAGTGAGAAAGCAAATAGGATCTTTATTTACCCCCCATTCATTTTTAAAGATAGTTATGAGCTCATTCCATGTGCTAATAGAGTCATCTCTAAGTTACCTAAACCAGATCCTAACATTTCCTTCTAAATATTGCACAAATAATATCATATAAACATCTTCTTGTTCTATATTCATATTGTCAGAAAAATCTAGGAAAGTTGATACATGATCCTCTGCTGAGGGACCTGTTTCTCCATTAAATCTTGGTAGATGTTCTAGATATCCATCAATAAAATTTGCCAAGTTTGCAGGGAGAACTAGAGAAACATACCTTGCTTGCATAATATGTCAAAAAGCCATAATAGCAGGACAAGTATGGGGTGACTGAGTGGATGATGATGAGGAAGATGAAGATGATGAAGATGAAGGGGGTGAAGATGAATCAGTAGGGGTATTAGTATGTGGAGGAGAGAAAGAAGGAGGGGGCCTCCTTGAGGATTTCAAAGGGGTTTTAATAGCCAACTTGTGAGCTCCTGGTGAAAATTATTCCTTATTATCAAAAAAAGGATTTGAATAGATAGAAAATGTCTCTTCAAGATTAGTGGAGGTTGATGGAATAGAATAAGGAGTTGGAGAAATGAAGTATGTGGGCTTGAATTTAGGTAAATGTAAACCCAATTATTCCTCAGATGAAGGTGATTTGATAGGAATGGATGGGACTTGATATTACTCAAGTGATTGTATTAAAAAGGTTGATGGAAGATCTACTCCTATGGAATGGAGTTTAGAAACCCTAGGAGGTAATTCAGTCCAATCAAGATGGGATGGCACAAATGAAAAGGGATCTACAGATGGGATGTCTTCAGGGTTTAAATCTGAAGAAGAAGAAGAGGTTCTATGTCTTCCCCTTGAAGATGCTCCCCTAATAAGTCTTTCTAGATCTGGTAGAGGGTTCACAATCTCAGAATCAGAACGTAATCTAGTATGCTTAAAAGGAGCCAGCTTGGACCAGTGGAATCGTCAGGTGAAATTTTGACCTATATCCTTATCCTTTATTCACCTTAAAGGAAAGGGGGAATTGTTGTTCTAGGTAAAATTTAGCTTTCAATCCTTCGCTCCCCGACAACAGCGCCAATCCGATGTTGTTTTAAATGATTGGATGACCAGTGAAATATTTATAAATAGGTGCTTTAAACTTAGATAAATTCTTAATAAAATAAAAGCTTGTTCTTTAACTACACATGGTTATTTTGATTTTAGTGGGATGGATAAGTAGAATATTGAGAAGTATAATTGATTTAGTATTTAAACTGAGTATTTATCCATTTACAAGAAGAAATTAAGAAAATTGTGTTTTCTTAATCAACAAAATATAAACAGACTATCACGGAGATATAGTGCAATTTATGCTCAAAGAGGAATTTACAATAACAAATAGTTCTGTAAATTTATCTCTTATTTAAATTACAACTTCACACAGGATTCAAAATGAAACTAAAGTTCAATTAAATTTTAAATCGGATAGCTACAAAAGACATGATTTATATGAAGAAGGCATAATGAATAAACAAGATGAAATACAACTCACTAAGAGACAGACCATATGAGGCAAATACAGAATCTTTTATTATCTCAAAAATGCTCCAGCTTAGTACAAATCTGCTTGATAACTTGTTCAAGGGTTCAACCCTTAATACTTCGATAGAATGAAGTATTTAAACAAAATTTACAGAAATATTACAATTAATGCTTGAGTGACACGGAATTCTATTATTAACTTAGAACTAACAGAAAATAAATAATTCGATCAAAAGGAATGAATCTGGTGAAGTGATATGGAGATCTAGCCCTGCTTTGGAGGAGGACTATTGCTGAGTGGCCACTATTCGGGTGTTGCGCTAATGAAGCTGATCTGTATTTTTAATCCTATAATTCACACAACTTATCCCATCGCTCTTCATCTAGAATAACAATATTTGTTACCTTGTGTTAGATCTCATCTACCTCAGTATACAGAGAAAAAGTGGGTTTTACTGCAAAAATGTGTTTTATCTCGTGTTGGATAAAGCTTATGTTGCTGATAGCTTCGTAAAAATCTCTCCCTATCATAGAACCTTTGATGTTGGAAGACTTAGTTGTATCCTTAGCAATGTCTTGAAGCTTCTTCATGTAGTCTTCCCTGGTCATTAATTTGTCATTGATCACAAATAAAGAAGGCAGACCTTTCTTGTTCAATGCATCTATTCTAGTGAAAAACCTGTTAACTTCTACCTCTAGAGTGTGACACTTATCTGTTAGTTGTACAACCAAGTTCTTATTTGTTAGAAAATTCTTTACTTCCATAGTGGTTTATGTTTTTTCATCTACTCCTAGATCATCTATCTCATATCTATTTTTGGAATTGAGGAACTTTATGATGTTGTTGGTTGTAGCAAGCATTTCTCCCAATTGAGCATTGATAGTGGAAATAGTTTGCTTGGATTTCTCCATCAATTCCTTCTACTCAAATATAATCTGGATACATGGCTAGATTTCATCTATTTCTTCAATGATATTGTTCCCTATGATTTCTTTAACATGGGCCAGTGTGTAGCCAATAGAAAATTCAGTTGTTCACTTCTTCCATGCCTCTATTTGATTTTAACCTCTTTGTAGCTTTGCTGCATGAAAAGTCTCAGTCTTTATTTGTTGATCCTGTAGAAGTTTGACTTGAGCCTGCAATCTTTTGATCTCTTTAGTCTAGAGAGATATGTTTTGTACTACATTTTCCAACTGCTCTATAGCATCCCCTGTACTTTTTGTAGAAGATATTTTTGTAGGAATGGTTGTGTGAAAATAAGCAGTAGATTTGGTTTCTACTCTTAATTTAGAAATGATCCCTAATGGATCATATGACCAGGTGAAGCTTAGCTGAACTACATTTCTTTTAAGCTTATCTGCTTCTTCCCCTGCTGCCCTGCTGTTACAAATGAAAGGCCCAATCCGTGTTTTGATTTTGAGCTGGGACTTCTTGGTAGCTACAAAGTGGATCTCATCCATATTGAGAATCTTCCTTATGTACTCTAGAGAAAAAATCCTCATTGGGAGGAATTTATGCAGCTTGTAAGGTGCAAGCTCACACCTGAATATTCTCAATTCTGTATAGTTTTGATAGAGATACCAATCCCCTGTCTGAACTTGGTCTAATAACTGTAACACCTTTCTAATTTCCTCATTGATCCTTAGTTCTATCCTACTTCTTAGGAGACTGATTGTTGGATGCACAAACATCTCTATGAACTGTTTGTATGTGAACTCCTTTTGTTCCTTCATCACCAGAGTAGTCCAAAAGATGATTGACTATTGGTTCCCTTCTTCATCCAGCTTTTGTAAAGCAAGGTTGATGTTGTCTCCCTGAAAGTATAAGAACATATAAACTAATACAGAAGCATACTTGAATACCTCCTCAGTTGGGAATTTGATAAGCTATTGATGAATTGAATCTACAAGAAATTGGCTAAAATTAAAAATGATGGAGGGCTTAGAATCAGCAGAGAGGATGGACATAAACCCTATGATGGCCTCATCTACCCACTGATCAGAGTAGTAGCCAAGAAGTTAGGAGACAATTGTGATGATTTGTTTAGCTCTCTTGGGGAAAATAGAAGAGGTATAGGGAGGATTTTTCTTTGGCAATGAGGCAACTTCTATCAAGAAAAGTTCAAGGGTTTTGGCCTTCTTGGCAAAGTCCAGTTTCAGGTACAATTCAACAAGTGCTTCATAGGAAAAGGGGGTGGAATTCTCTATTGTGGGTGCTTGCATCATCTGGTTTATGGCTTGAGGAGTGATAGTAAACATAATTTCTCCAGTGGGGGTAATGATGGCCCTTTGGCTTGGCAAATAAGATACATGACACTTCCTAACAAATTCATGGGTGATGTGGGTACAAGGAAAAATGTAGTGGGGTAAATTGGAATCCCACAGCTGAATGTCATCGGATTTGTTAATGTATTTGTCTTAGAGCGAGCAATACATCTCAAAGAGGTCAAATTCGCAGAGAGTTTCATGGATTTTATGGTCTCTATCAACCAAAGGGATGTGGTGAAAATTAATGGGAGGATAGATCAGAGGATTGATAGGTTCTTCTGGTCCCTTGTCCTTTGGAGGCATCTTGGGATAAGGCTAAGGACAGTAGTGAAAATTGGATTGGAGGTTTCAATACATAGAGAGGAGTCAGGTTTTGGGGGCAAGAACAGAGGCAATAGGCTGAAAATGATTGAGCAGACAGTGTCACTGGCGGGTGAAAATGTCGAAGTTTAGTCCAACAAACCTGTAACAAAGAAATAATAGTGACAGTGTATGAATTCAGTAACCAGTTAATGAGTAAAAGGGAGGTTTATATATCAGTCTAGTTTTTCTATTGAAGGTGGTGCAGGTCCGTTGGATTAATGGCTAAACCATTTACTGCTTAACGGCTTAATTTTGGAGGGAGTGGATGTAATTGGTGGAGTTAACAGGAAAATGACGTGGCGGAAGGTGAGTGGCGGGAGCGCAACGAGTAAGAGAGTGGTATCGGGAGGCGAAGAAAAAGCTTTTCGAGGGGGGGGCAATGGTTAGCGTTTTTCCTGAGGGGGGTATGAAAAGGTATGATGTTGACACGTAGGGGCAGGTGCAGTTTCGAATACCACCCATTTCGGACCCCATCGCCGCCCCCCCCACCAATGGTAAAGTTCAGATGGTGAGGGGGGGCTGAAATGCCATGTGGGTCGACAGATCTTGGGAGATGGAGTGAGATGTGGCAGAGAGTTAATCATGAGGTGGCGGGTTGCTCTTGGTGGGGTTGGAAATTAATAATTTAATGCATAGGGGGGATATTTGGTGTATATGGCGGGGTAATAAACTTAGGAATAAGTGATTAATACACCAAAGTATGAGCGGAGGGGCAACTTTGGGGTTTTTAAAACTTAGGGATAGGGAATTAATACACCAAAATTAATTGATATATAACTCTTTAGAGTAAAACCTTTGCTCCTTTGCCTTTTTCTTCTGCACATGAAAACAATACTTGACTTTTCCCAATGTGGTGCATTTTGACTAGTAGCCTATGCATTTATAAAAATATGAAATGAAGCCATTCTTTTCTTTTTACTTCCCTAACATTTTATTTTTCTTTTACCTTATTTGTTTAGTGCAGATAACACCTATCATTTTATTGATATGGATGCCTATTAAACATTAAATTGGCCTAACATTTTAACTTTTCTTTCTTTTGCATCCATATCCTAACTTAACATTTAAAAATTATTTTTGGCTAATATTCTAACTTATCAAATCCAAATAATGTTAAAACAGGTTCTTTGGAATACATGTGCCTAAGCCTCCTTGAAAAAATTGAGACTTGGAGCACATCCGATTCTACTGGAAATCAACACTCCCTCTTAGCAAGGAATGTGCTCTAGTAATGCACCCTTTTGGAGAATCACTATGTTTTGTAACATCTCCCTTTGTGATGCTGATGTCTAACATGTTATCCACCAACCACTTCGCAAATGATGCAACTGTACTATTGTTGACCCTACCACTGTCAACATTGCATCCGTACTGCAACTCCCTTTGTAATTATGCAACTGTGCTGCTGTTGGCACTGCCACTGCACTGCAAATTGTTGTTGCTACTCCATCAATAACGGAAAAACATCCCAAATTACTGAACTAACTATGTTCAGTATGATACCATGTGAAGGTTGGAGCCTGACTGCTGCTAGTCTCTACCTTGACCCTATGAATCTACTTCGATGATGCTGAACTCTTCTCTCTGTCATCTGCACTCCTGCCAACTCTGCTCTGCATTATTCATTCTCTAGCACTCCTATCCATGGAAACTATCTCTCTGACACTACTCAACACCATCTGACACTATTCCATCCCGCTACTTCTAATCTGGGCTCCCATAGCAAGGAATTGATCCAAGAGGTGGGCTCCTCAAGGATCCTGCCCATCTGTAGCTCTTTTAAACTATAGCTCCAAATCAGCTCACCTCCCTCCTGGAGGTATCTCTGCTGTCATGGCGAACTCCTCTTCCTCGATCTTCGTGGGCGCAGCCTTCGGGTCGTGCTTCTCATCTTTTTTCCTTCTTCCTGAGAGGACATTGAGTTGTGTAGTGACTCATCTCACCACACCTGAAGCACTTTATCTTCAATACGCCCTTCTTATGTATATGTTGCCCCTTCGATGCTAGGGCTACATTATCCTCCTCCTCCTTGGGCTTCGACCCACTGTTGTTGCTTCCGTCAAGCTTGCACTTGACCAAGTCCCTCCTAAGCTCCTATTGCTTGAGAGTTGCCCACATCTCATCCCAATTCGCAAAGTCGCCCTGCCCAGGATACTCTGGACAAAGACTTGCCACTCATCTAAGATAGAATTGAGGGCCATTCTAACCAACTCTTAGTCTTGAGGTGTAGACCCCACAGCAGATAACTCATCACGGGTCTCCTGAAGCTTTGTGAGGAATGGATCCACACGCTCCCCCTTTTGCATCTGAGCAAATCTCAGCTTCTGCTCCAAGTACATCTTTCGTTGCTCGGAAGATCCCTGATACAAAGTACACAATGCATCCCACATCTCCTTAGCAGTCCCTATGCTAGCAATGTGACAAACCACATGATCCTTCACTCAGTCGAGGATCATTCTTTTCACCTTCGCCATCTGATGTAGGTACTTCTTCAACGCATCTACATCTACAGGCACAACCACCACATTGTCAACATATTTCTTGAGGTCATGCTCATCTATAAGGAATGATATTTTGGCCTTCCAGATGACATAGTTGGGTGCTCTATCCAACCTATCTTGATCTCTCAAGCCAGTAGTTTCCATTTCTACCACAAGAACTGACTGGCCTACACACTCTCTGCTGGAGCTTGTAGATCTGCCCCTCTCCATTGTTTCTCAACAAGTGAGAATTCGAACTCCTTGGCTGTGTTAGTGTCAGTATTTCCAGCCTTCCTACAGTGATCAAATATGCTCTTACAAAATGGTCTCAGAGTGTCAAGGTCAAATTTTGTCATTTCAGTGAGTCTTCAAGCAAAATTTGGTCACTAGGTATTAGGTCTAGGGTTTGCTTTCACTCTTTTCAAAGTTGCCCAAATGACAGTCTATGTCATCATTCAGCTGAGTGTATCATGATTCAGAAGGTTTTCATCATCATATTAGGTTCCATTGGGTCATGTTACACCTTGTTCATGCTTCAGTTGCGCCCAGGCAAGGTCATTTCCCTCTCTTAGGGTTTTGAAAGCCAATTTCTCTTGGACGGCCAAATCATCGACAAAACTTGTTTCCTGATGTTCATACACCTTCCCCTATCCTTAAATTACCTTATCAAACACTTCCCATCCCTTAGATCCGCGAAATTCCTCATTTTTCCACAAACCCTAGGTAAGCTACAACCTGGCAATTTTCTAGGTTGGGCCTGTGTTTTGCCCTTTTGGACCCCTTCCCCTCACTCAATCACTGAGATTCCACTTTCCCCTACTTCCTAACATCCCTCCCCACTCCCACAAATTTCCCCAAGAATTTAGAAGCCCTCTATCCCCTTCATTCCGCTTCATTTCGACAAAATTCCTTGTTTCCCACATCGGGACAAGTTTCACTCAAAAGCTGTTTCTGAGCAATCAAAGATGAATTTTGGAAAACTGAGAGAGGTTTTTGTCCAAACCATGCCAAGGAACAAACACCTCCTTCACTTTTTTCACAGGTGTCATGGTTTGAGAGAAATGTCAAGAATACGGTTGCCTCAGGAGAATCAAAAGCACCTCTGAAGTGACCTTGTGAAAATCAAGTTTTCTCCTAGCTTGGTTAACCAAATGACTTTCTCGATGGGTAAAATGATAACTAGACACAAAGAGATATCCAATGAGATATCATGAGCTCAATTTGGGGTTGAGGAAGGTATTCAAAAGTTGACTGCAACAGCACTCTTCCTTGAGGCAGCCTCATTGGGCACTTTTTGACTAGTCTTGGGAGATTTGATTTTTGACAGGTCAAATCAACTCCAAATTGAAAAATTCCACCTGGGTTTGAAATTATACTCAAAGGCCTTTCCAACGAGCTATCATGCGCCTGATTCTGACACCGGGAAGGCCCTCAAACAAGGCTGTGAATGTGCGCGACCAGTCAAGTGGTGCGCGACCAGTCAGAGGCTCTCCTGCAGTGTTAAATTACAACGTGCGCGACCTGTTGGGAGGTGCGCGACCAGTTGAGCTGTAAGTGCCAAAATCACCTCCAACTCACTCAAATCTCCTTCAAACTTGCAAATTGGGTTGAGGTAGGCTCTCTACAAATTGATTTGTTGGTTGATGGTGGTTGTGGATCCTCATGCTTGTGATTATACCTCCAAGAATGCAAGGAAAGAAGACATTGGTAGCTGTTTGTAAATGTAGGCAGAATGCTAGGGTTTGATGTTTGTTTCAAGGTTTTCATGGTCCCATTTGATGCCCTCCCTTGTTCCCCTTTTTCTTCACAAAAGTCATGCTATGTCTCTACTTTTATTATTTGCAAAGAAATCTAAATTTCCCCATCCCCTAATATCTAAACCCTACCCCTCCCTCAAACATATTACAAAACCCTAATACCCCCATTGTGATATAAAAATACACACAGCAAAAAGAACAAAATGCTATGCAAGAAAACAAAATGATTATGCAAAAAGAAAAGCAATATGATGACAAGATGCCAAAACAAAAATAAACAAAATGTGGCTGTGTATATAAACAAAAGCAAAGAAAATATTGCTATGTATATGTGATAAAAGGAATGTTGTTGTGTGTCCCAAAAAAACAACCAACTCTGTTTTCCCTTTTCCCTTCTATCCCCTAATTCCCTTGTTGAAATAAAATCCTTTTTTCCTTTTGACAAAATGTAAATGAATCCCTTGTTCCCCTTAGCATAAAGTGTACATGAATCCCTTGAAAAACAGAGGACTGCCTTATGATGTACATTGAAAGGCAAAATCAAATGAGCAAGTGACCTATGCTGTCCCATACCCCTGTTGAACATGTATGTCCTTTCCCTTAATTATTATCATTTATGTTTCCCTAATAAAAATATCTCTTTGCAAATGATTTCCCGGTGACTAAGATGAGATTATATGTTTGGCACTTTGTGAATTGTCCCTTGAAAATTCCCTGTTTTCATATGTTTCCCTTTCCTTATTGAAAAATCCCTCCCCTAACATTTCCCTCGTGTCTTTTTCCCCTTGAAACAACATAGAGTTCAGCATTTTTGCAGGCAGATACAGCAGTTCACTTTGTCCACTTTGCTCCTAAACCATGTCAGACACCGAAACCTGTGAGAAAAGTGATGACCATTCATCTTCTACAAAGGTTGAGGTACAGAGGATGAAAAGGAGCTTGATGAGCTGTGGAGGATTCGAAGTGACCGAGTCATCAACCGTAGGAGGCCCGGTGACCCATTGTCGGCTGACCAAGAGACTTTGCTCATTCAGGAGAATGCTCGCTTGGAGAGGCTGTTGGAGAAGGCCAACCAGGACAAGAGGCTGCTAAGGAACATGAAAAACCACTACTGGGCGAGGATGCATGTTTGCAAGGCAAAGATGAAGATATTCCAGAGGAGGTTGTCCGAGGCCCGCAAGAGAAAGAAAAAGACTAATCCACTCTGTATCTTGGCCGAGGCCTATCTCACTCACCATGGTACTCATTAGCATCCTCCTAGCAGCAAACCCAAGAAATTTTGAGAGTTTTGAGGCATTTTTGGCATTTTTGGGAATTTTACAGGTTTTGGCCATTTGACTGGTCTCACCCCGCGCGCGACCATACATGGGTGCAACTCAGAACGGGGAAAACTTTGCATTTTTGGAATTTTCATGCAAAAATACACTTGCCTATGTATGGGTTTCAGATTTTATGGAGATTTGGGTTTCCAAAAGCTCAAAATACATGCAAATTTTGACTTTCTGCCCTTATTTTGAGTTGCAGAAAGCTGTCTTGGGAGAAATGACTTTTGAGGGGTCAAATCAACTCCAAATTCAAAAATTCCGGTGGGGTTGGAAAGTAGACTCGCATACCTTTCCAACGAGCTATCTTGCACCTGATTTGGACACCGGGAAGGCCCTCAAACAGAGCTGTGAATGTGCGCGATTAGTCAGAGTGATGTGCGCGACCTGTCAGGGAAATTTGCCTGTTTTGACCAGTTCGGCCAGCAAAACACTGTTTTCATCTTGGTTGACTTTTGAGGTATGTAAATGATGGATTTTTGTGTAATTTTCATGGCACTTAGATACTTTTACTCTCCTTCATCACTTCTAGAAGATCCTTTGATGTAAATGGTAAATATTTAATGCATGGATAGGTTTCCTAAGTTTTAGAGGCAAGTTGTTTTGACTGCCTATTATCTAGTGCTCAGTTTAGAATTAGTTGAAACAGCTCCTAGGAAGCTGAGCTCGACCCCTAGAGGTGGGGAAAGGAGTTAGATCATCTATATTATGCCTTCTCTTGCTCATTTTCATGGTTGGACTCTTGAGGGAGAAGCTCCTATTGTATATTTTACTTGTATCTCTGCAATTTGAGGAAAAGGAAGACCAGGGTTTTGCAGACATCATTGGGATTCTTGTGGACTCTTGTGTTGATGGTGTGTTCTCTTATTGTAATTGTAAGTGTGTTTATGTGTTCCATCTCCTTCTTTACTGCAGCTTATTAAACAAATGAAGTGATAAAGTTTGAATTCATGCTTGCCATGCTCAGCTTTCAAATTTGTTTAATGTTTATGTTTTCCACTGTCTAGAGAGGATTCAAAGTCATTGTTTGCCCTCTTTAGCTTCTCTTTTTTCTTCCTTGATCATCCATCTCAGCTAAAGACATCAGCACAAACTCCTACCTTGCCCCAAAGACCCACCTGCAAAACCTGAGCTCAATCCCCGCACCCTGAATTGCACTCCCTCCAATTGCCACCAAAAAACCCCAAAAACCCCCAAATCAACCTTTTAATCAGTTTACTAGCCTAATATCAGTGTTACCTTTGATTGGTCATCTCACCCCATTGAAAATTTGCCGAGATAGACCGGAGAGAGCCTTCTCATACCCCGTAGGGCTAGCTACGAGGTGAAATGGTTTGATGTTGCCTTGAAGGTTTACCTTCCTCAGCCTAGGGTGAAATCTCAAGCACTAACATAGTGGCGACCATACTGGGGAGAACAAATTGATTGTTTGCTTATTGGTATGTTTAATTCATAAGCTTAGATGGAGTCTAAAGGTACGCCAGGAAGCCTTCGAAAACGCTCTTGTTTTACATCAGCGTAAGTAGATAAACGCTCCTTCAGTCGACCTCCGTGAGCTAATGAATGTAACATTTCATTTGCGTTTTACCCCAGTACATGTATCAAGTTCAGATCTGATTGTTGATGGTGAACAACGATCAGACACTTGACAGGCTGAAATCATTCACTTGGCGACTCTAAATCATTTCGAGATCAGATCCAAAGACTCCACTGGAGGATGATCCCGACCAGCAGAAACATGAAAGGAGAATATGGCAAGATCAGGTACTCAAGTTGGAATTTCATCCAGGACATTTTGTTCTTTGTTGTAAATTATTTCTTCTCTTTTCCCGAGAATGTCAAGAAGGCTTTGCAAAGTATATTATGCTTGAGAAAAGATCCTCGGCCTCCCGTTGATTCTTTCCCTTTGAAGATTGTGAATACCAAAGTTTTGCATGCCTTTAAGCGTGATCAAGATCCTTTTTCTGAATTTTGTGATGAACCTATACCTGTTGTACATACCCCTACACCTTGTAAAATTCCAGATCGGTATAAACCTCTTGTTTTACCTTCTGTTCTTCATGCTTTCCCCAAAAACTATGATCTATACTTGCCGATGTTTGATGTTGAATGTAAGAATGTCAACGCTGAGCAACATGTCCAGAATTTTGAGAATTTTCTAGATCGTTTTGAAGTTGATGAAGAAGATGTTAGTATAAGGCTTTTTGCTCTTTCTTTGCAAGCCAAAGTGAAGAGTTGGTTCAAAGCCCTGCCTGATGCAAGCATCTCAGATTTCCAGCAGTTCGTCAAAGTTTTTCTCGATAGGTGGATGATCGAGCAGAACCTTTTCTTGATTGTAGAAGAGTATAACCAGCTGAAAAGATTGCCAGGTGAGACAGTACAACAATTTTCGGCCAGATTTAATCAAGTTTATTATTCGATGCCAGTTGATATAAGACCTTCTCCTAGATCTGCTCTCTTGCACTATCCGGGTGCCTTTGATCCGGAGATGGAGTTTCAGCTGAGAGAAAAGAATATTGCAACACTTCATGAGATGCAGAACAGTGCAGTAAATGTAGAGGCTCATCTGTTGATCCGAAGGGCAAGGATGAAGGAAGAAGAAATGAAAAACATAGATCCGGAAAAATCGGCATCTCTAGAGGTAAAGCTTGACGTTTTGGTAAGTGCAGTAGAAGAGATGATGGACAAGATCACCGCAAGGAATGATTATGATGTTCATGGCTCGCTGATTGAAGAAGAACAAGTTGCTGATCCAAAACATTTTGTTTCCCATCCTAGTTGTCATAGCACTCATAGTGATTGTTTTGTAGATCATCTAGGAGAAGAAAGAACTGTTGATATGACCTGCATGCTTGATGATATGTTTTATACCGATGATTTGCCTCAGTTTGATGAGTATGATGATGATTATGTTCTCCAAACAGAAGCTAATCTTGCAGACAAATCAGCAGCTCGTTTGTGGGAGGAAGAAGTTCATTTTCAGCAGCTCGAATACAATGATCAGCCATCATATATCAGCTATGACAGTGACGAGGAAAGTGCAGCAAATTTTGAAGTAAGTGAAGGATCTTTGCCTTTTTGTTTTGATTCATGTCAGTTCATCAGAGACAACTTCCATGCAATCACAAATCCGTGGTTGACTAGTCTTGAATTGGATCCTCTTGAGCGCGATGAAAACCTGGTTCAAGACTTCTCATATTCAGATTTGCAACCTCCGAAAGCCATTGATTGTCCAGTTGCAGCTGAAGACTTGGAAGTGGACACACATGATTTAATGATTCAGGGTGACTCTGTACCATTTTGTTTTGAATCAATTCAGTTTTTGAAGGGTAGATTGCATAGTAAATCATTTAATGTTGAGGATGAGATAGATAACAAAATGCTTGAGCAGCCTGTAGCATCAGATTTGCAGCCACCAAATGAAATTGAAGGGCAGATTACAGATGAAGGTATAGCAGCCGAAATACATGATTTGATGATGCAGGAAGATTCTATTCCATTTTGTTTCGAAACATTTCAGTTTATAAGGCAGAATCTTCGTAAAATCTCTCAAGAAAAAGATGAACAGCTAGAAGGATGTCATACATCTTCAATGGATACATTGCAGCAGTCTTTTCAAGTTTTTCATGATCCCATAGCTGATGTTTTGGATGAGTTTTGCAGTCAAAATCTATCTCCATTGACTACATGTGAGCTTGAAAAATGTGCTGATATGAATTTGATCTGGCAGCCAGTTTCTTCGTCAT
The DNA here is from genome assembly GCA_031772625.1 of Pinus tabuliformis. Classification (NCBI taxonomy): domain Eukaryota; kingdom Viridiplantae; phylum Streptophyta; class Pinopsida; order Pinales; family Pinaceae; genus Pinus; species Pinus tabuliformis. Next base: position 1,023,669,157 of record CM062811.1, on the reverse strand, counting down.
TTTCAGCAGGGGTCTCATCACAAGGCTCAGATCAAAGTTTGCATGCATGGTATGAGGAAAAGAGAAGTAATCCATTGGATGAGCTAAGTTCCAGTGAGCTTGAATTTCAAGATCCTTATGCAGTGTTTTTGGAGGCGGATAGAGAGTTCGTATCATTCAACGGATCTGTTTCTAAGTTGCCATCAGAGTTGCCTTTCAGTAGTTCTCTCTTGTTGTTCATAAGCGAACACTTGTGGAGAATTCGAACAACAGACGGGATACTTACTTGGTTGCATTGGTTGTTTCATTTCACTTGATCAGGTGATGAATGAAACTGTTAGAGTAGGTTGTGATGAATAAGCTCCACTTTGAGCATCATTTTCAGTTTGTCGGTTGTGTTTAAGTATCGAGTCAGTTTCTAGTTGAGTCATGAGTCCTTTATGAGTCAATTTTTAGTCTTGTTGTTAAGTTAGTTTGAGTCAGTTTTCAGTCATGCATTTTAGCTTGAGTTTTTGACTCCATTGCCCAATGGTTGAAAGCACTGGTCTGCTCTCCCAGAGGTCTGAGGTTCTTGGCACCTCCAAGGAGCTACCATCCCCATTGGAGCCAATGTTAGTGTCAGTCTTTCCAGCCTTCCTACAGTGATCAAATATGCTCTTACAAAGTGGTCTCAGAGTGTCAAGGTCAAATTTTGTCATTTCAGTGAGTCTTCAAGCAAAATTTGGTCACTAGGTATTAGGTCTAGGGTTTGCTTTCACTCTTTTCAAAGTTGCCAAAATGACAGTCTATGTCATCATTCAGCTGAGTGTATCATGATTCAGAAGGTTGTCATCATCATATTAGGTTCCATTGGGTCATGTTACACCTTGTTCATGCTTCAGTTGCGCCCAGGCAAGGTCATTTCCCTCTCTTAGGGTTTTGAAAGCCAATTTCTCTTGGACGGCCAAATCATCGACAAAACTTGTTTCCTGATGTTCATACACCTTCCCCTATCCTTAAAGTACCTTATCAAACACTTCCCATCCCTTAGATCCGCCAAATTCCTCATTTTTCCACAAACCCTAATTTCTAGCTACAACCTGGCAATTTTCTAGGTTGGGCCTGTGTTTTGCCCTTTTGGACCCCTTCCCCTCACTCAATCACTGAGATTCCACTTTCCCCTACTTCCTAACATCCCTCCCCACTCCCAAAAATTTTCCCAAGAATTTAGAAGCCCTCTATCCCCTTCATTCCGCTTCATTTCGACAAAATTCCTTGTTTCCCACATCGGGACAAGTTTCACTCAAAAGCTGTTTCTGAGCAATCAAAGATGAATTTTGGAAACCTGAGAGAGGTTTTTGTCCACAACATTCCAAGGAAGAAACACCTCCTTCACTTTTTGCACAGGTGTCATGGTTTGAGAGAAATGTCAAGAATACGGTTGCCTCAGGAGAATCAAAAGCACCTCTGAAGTGACCTTGTGAAAATCAAGTTTTCTCCTAGCTTGGTTAACCAAATGACTTTCTCGATGGGTAAAATGATAACTAGACACAAATAGCTATCCAATGAGATATCATGAGCTCAATTTGGGGTTGAGGAAGGTATTCAAAAGTTGACTGCAACAGCACTCTTCCTTGAGGCAGCCTCATTGGGCACTTTTTGACTAGTCTTGGGAGATTTGATTTTTGACAGGTCAAATCAACTCCAAATTGAAAAATTCCACCTGGGTTTGAAATTATACTCAAAGGCCTTTCCAACGAGCTATCATGCGCCTGATTCTGACACAGAGAAGGCCCTCAAACAAGGCTGTGAATGTGCGCGACCAGTCAAGTGGTGCGCGACCAGTCAGAGGCTCTCCTGCAGTGTTAAATTACAACGTGCGCGACCTGTTGGGAGGTGCGCGACCAGTTGAGCTGTAAGTGCCAAAATCACCTCCAACTCACTCAAATCTCCTTCAAACTTGCAAATTGGGTTGAGGTAGGCTCTCTACAAATTGATTTGTTGGTTGATGGTGGTTGTGGATCCTCATGCTTGTGATTATACCTCCAAGAATGCAAGGAAAGAAGACATTGGTAGCTGTTTGTAAATGTAGGCAGAATTCTAGGGTTTGATGTTTGTTTCAAGGTTTTCATGGTCCCATTTGATGCCCTCCCTTGTTCCCCTTTTTCTTCACAAAAGTCATGCTATGTCTCTACTTTTATTATTTGCAAAGAAATCTAAATTTCCCCATCCCCTAATATCTAAACCCTACCCCTCCCTCAAACATATTACAAAACCCTAATACCCCCATTGTGATATAAAAATACACACAGCAAAAAGAACAAAATGCTATGCAAGAAAACAAAATGATTATGCAAAAAGAAAAGAAATATGATGACAAGATGCCAAAACAAAAATAAACAAAATGTGGCTGTGTATATAAACAAAAGCAAAGAAAATATTGCTATGTATATGTGATAAAAGGAATGTTGTTGTGTGTCCCAAAAAAACAACCAACTCTATTTTCCCTTTTCCCTTCTATCCCCTAATTCCCTTGTTGAAATAAAATCCTTTTTTCCTTTTGACAAAATGTAAATGAATCCCTTGTTCCCCTTAGCATAAAGTGTACATGAATCCCTTGAAAAACAGAGGACTACCTTATGATGTACATTGAAAGGCAAAATCAAATGAGCAAGTGACCTATGCTGTCCCATACCCCTGTTGAACATGTATGTCCTTTACCTTAATTATTATCATTTATGTTTCCCTAATAAAAATATCTCTTTGCAAATGATTTCCCGGTGACTAAGATGAGATTATATGTTTGGCACTTTGTGAATTGTCCCTTGAAAATTCCCTGTTTTCATATGTTTCCCTTTCCTTATTGAAAAATCCCTCCCCTAACATTTCCCTCGTGTCTTTTTCCCCTTGAAACAACATAGAGTTCAGCATTTTTGCAGGCAGAGACAGCAGTTCACTTTGTCCACTTTGCTCCTAAACCATGTCAGACACCGAAACCTGTGAGCAAAGTGATGACCATTCATCTTCTACAGAGGTTGAGGTACAGAGGATGAAAAGGAGCTTGATGAGCTGTGGAGGATTCGAAGTGACCGAGTCATCAACCGTAGGAGGCCCGGTGACCCATTGCCGGCTGACCAAGAGTCTTTGCTCATTCAGGAGAATGCTCGCTTGGAGAGGCTGTTGGAGAAGGCCAACCAGGACAAGAGGCTGCTAAGGAACATGAAAAACCACTACTGGGCGAGGATGCATGTTTGCAAGGCAAAGATGAAGATATTCCAGAGGAGGTTGTCCGAGGCCCGCAAGAGAAAGAAAAAGACTAATCCACTCCGTATCTTGGCCGAGGCCTCTCTCACTCACCATGATACTCATTAGCATCCTCCTAGCAGCAAACCCAAGAAATTTTGAGAGTTTTGAGGCATTTTTGGCATTTTTGGGAATTTTACAGGTTTTGGCCATTTGACTGGTCTCACCCCGCGCGCGACCATACATGGGGGAAACTCAGAACGGGGAAAACTTTGCATTTTTGGAATTGTCATGCAAAAATACACTTTCCTATGGATGGGTTTCATATTTTATGGAGATTTGGGTTTCCAAAAGCTCAAAATACATGCAAATTTTGACTTTCTGCCCTTATTTTGAGTTGCAGAAAGCTGTCTTGGGAGAAATGACTTTTGAGGGGTCAAATCAACTCCAAATTCAAACATTCTATTGGGGTTGGAAAGTAGACTCGCATACCTTTCCAACGAGCTATCTTGCACCTAATTTGGACACCGGGAAGGCCCCCAAACAGAGCTGTGAATGTGCGCGACCAGTCAGAGTGATGTGCGCGACCTGTCAGGGAAATTTGCCTGTTTTGACCAGTTCGGCCAGCAAAACACTGTTTTCATCTTTGTTGACTTTTGAGGCATGTAAATGATGGATTTTTGTGTAATTTTCATGGCACTTAGATACTTTTACTCTCCTTCATCACTTCTAGAAGATTCTTTGATGTAAATGGTAAATATTTAATGCATGGATAGGTTTCCTAAGTTTTAGAGGCAAGTTGTTTTGACTGCCTATTATCTAGTGCTCAGTTTAGAATTAGTTGAAACAGCTCCTAGGAAGCTGAGCTCGACCCCTAGAGGTGGGGAAAGGAGTTAGATCATCTATATTATGCCTTCTCTTGCTCATTTTCATGGTTGGACTCTTGAGGGAGAAGCTCCTATTGTATATTTTACTTGTATCTCTGCAATTTGAGGAAAAGGAAGACCAGGGTTTTGCAGACATCATTGGGATTCTTGTGGACTCTTGTGTTGATGGTGTGTTCTCTTATTGTAATTGTAAGTGTGTTTATGTGTTCCATCTCCTTCTTTACTGCAGCTTATTAAACAAATGAAGTGATAAAGTTTGAATTCATGCTTGCCATGCTCAGCTTTCAAATTTGTTTATGTTTATGTTTTCCACTGTCTAGAGAGGATTCAAAGTCATTGTTTGCCCTCTTTAGCTTCTCTTTTTTCTTCCTTGATCATCCATCTCAGCTAAAGACATCAGCACAAACTCCTACCTTGCCCCAAAGACCCACCTGCAAAACCTGAGCTCAATCCCCGCACCCTGAATTGCACTCCCTCCAATTGCCACCAAAAAACCCCAAAAACCCCCAAATCAACCTTTTAATCAGTTTACTAGCCTAATATCAGTGCTACCTTTGATTGGTCATCTCACCCCATTGAAAATTTGCCGAGATAGACCGGAGAGAGCCTTCTCATACCCCGTAGGGCTAGCTACGAGGTGAAATGGTTTGATGTTGCCTTGAAGGTTTACCTTCCTCAGCCTAGGGTGAAATCTCAAGCGCTAACAGGCTGGAAGTTCTTTGAGGAAGAAATCCCCTCAACTATGCTTTTTCCTTCTCTTCTAACGTCTTTCTACACACACAAAAAACAACCTGCAGAAAATATTTCATCCCACCAACTTCTCCTCACACTAAGGCTTCAGCGCTGCTCCCTCTGCCACGACAATATCTCGATCTGGTAGCCCTTCTCTTTGTTGACTCACTCAGAGAGAGACTGCCTCAAAATTCAGCCCTCCATATAGGATTGCACAAACCCTCTAGGGTTTCGAACTGTTGCCTCCCGCATCTTCTTCAATCTCCCTCTTTTGCTCAGCACTAGGTTCTCTGGCACTGTTCTTCTCGCTTCACCTACACTGCTCCGATACCATGTGAAAAATCGAGAATCCCACCTGAATCTACTACTGTAGCAACTTATTAAACTTCTCCTATTTGTTAATTAATAGAACAAATTATCTACTGCTTCCTACAGCAAATATCGAAGCTAATACAATTGCAACCTTCACTTAATTAATTAATTTTCCCAAAACAAGAATAGAACAATAGAGAAAAATCCACACAAGTGACAGTATTTTTTGGACAAATGTCCCCGAAAAAACCCAATGCAGGAAAACCAGTGCAGCAGCTCTGAGGGTTTTATATTATTAAGCAGTAGTTTCTGAATACAACTCTAGATGCCCTTCTGGCAATCCAGTTACAGAGAAAATAAACTAGCAGAAAAACTTAGTGAGATTACCTCACTCTACCCAGCAATTCCTAGTTGTTCCAGCAGCTGAACCAACTATCCCCAGCTATCTCTGCATTGGATCTGTGTAGGCCAGGGTCAACCTCAAAAGGCTATGCATCAGCTCAACTGGGAAACGTATTGCCTTCTGGAGCAGTTTCCATCCCTCCCGGCTCAGAAATGTCAAATCCTCTACAAAACTCAGACTTCTACTCTGATGATTGTGTTGTCTCTGTGTGAGCCTCTTTGGTTCAGCATCAAGCTTCGTGTGGGCCCTTCTAGACCAGCTTCAATCCTTCTGGTGTCTCTCTGCTTCTCTTTGTTGTGTATCCTAGGTCCTGGAGAAGATACTCCAACCCAACTATCCCTGCCCCTCACTGCAACAGCTCACTATCGAAATTCTCTCGGCAGTTCCTCTGCTCTGCTTCAGAAATCGATTCTCTAAACTCTATGTGTGTTTTTCCAAGTGACCCTCAAGTCTCCTTAAATAATCTCCTCATTGACATTCAATAGCCTAGATTAGAATCAAATCAATGACTAAGATCATTTCTGCTTGATCCTCGTCTTCTTCTAGAAGTTACACCCACGGTTTATATTAATACCCTTTAATTATTTTATTTTCCTAAGTTTAGACTTAGGGCCCCTTTAAAAATAATTAATTATTTTAATAAAACTGTTTCTGGGTGGAATTTCCCAAAACTCTTTCAGGGTTCTTTGGAATACATGTGCCTAAGCCTCCCTACAAAATTTGAGACTTAGAGAACATCTGGTGCTACCGGAAATCAACAATATGGACCTTTGATCTCTGATATGTGATATGGACTTTCGATCTCCGATTTCCGATATGCGGACCCAACTTGACTTAATAACGATTTAATTATCAAATCGCACCCACCACTTTATTGGAACTTTTGAATGGCACCTCCGATAAGGCCTAATCTGTAATTGTCTATATGGATACAGACCCGATTGGTTTTATCATAACGATTTTAATATAATATCATGTCTGGCTCATTGGAACTTTCCTATATCGCAAGTTTTGCATGCCACGTCATGTTAAAGCTTCCGATAAAAACCTCTGATACACATACAAAAAAAAAATATTCTTTGACGCCTAACCAACTTATACTCTATCTCTCAAGTCGACTTCCTCCATAGGTCATGTCTCTTCACTTCAAGGTGAAATCCATATATATATGAACTCGGATCTTCATTTCACAATCATCCAATTTCGGTGATCTATCACAGATGTAAAGACATAGTTCACAACTCGTGAAATTTACAGCACCGAGGAAAAGAAGCTAAAGGCTGAGAAGAGGAAGAAAATTTTGATTGGGTTAAAAATTGTTGAAACTATATCTCGGACCTATGGACAGCCTCAAATGGAGGGATCAGACCTGCGAACAGGTGTGTGGATAGTTATCTATGGAAGCTCAGACTTTGAAAGGCTCAAACCTATAGCTTAAAGGCTCGGAGTCATAGTCACCTGTAGAGCTCGAACTACACATTGGATCCATGATTACTTTAAGGACAATCACCTGTTCCTTACAGTACGGATTTGCATCTTGCATAGTGTTCAAATTAGTGGCTTACACAGTTCGGACCTGTGGAACTGTGGCACACATAAGCTCGGAACTGTGGTGACTCGATCGGTGGAGGTTTGGACCAATTATAGCTCAGACCTGTAACAGACTTATGTGTGACATGTCAGACTTGAAACCTCTGTGCACTCTTGAATAGTGAAGAACTCGTGGCCTTGAACAGTGAAAATTTTGAAGGCTTGAACAGTGATGAATTTGGAGGATTGAACAGTGAAGAACTTGGAGCCTAGAACAATGTTGAACTTGAAGGATTGAACAGTGAAGAACTTGAAGCTTTGGATAGTGAAGAACACTCCTATTTGGATCTTGGACAGTGGAAAAATTAGGAGTCTGTGGCAATCTTGTGGAGCGACTATTTGACTATTGAAGGAAGTCCTGAAGTTTTTGAAAGTAAGTCATTCATATATTATGTTTGTTGAAAATTGGAGGGTTGGTGCCCTAGAGGTCGAAGCCTCTAAAAGCAAGGTTGGAGCCTTTAGAAGGATAGGGTTGGAACCATAGAGGTTGGAGCCTCACAAAAGTTTGAGTTGGTGCTTGGCAATAGGTTGGAGCCTGGAAGATTGAAGGTTTGGTGCCCTCAAACATCCTTGTACTCAATCTTTTGTAAAAGATGATTGGTGTCCTCACTTGTTTATAATAAAATCCTTATTATTTATTTTTTTATTATAATTGTGACAAATCTTAACTGTAAACATAACAATTTAAAAGAAATGTTGATTCACCCCCCTCTCAGTATTTCCAATAGCTACAGCATGTTCCCATAGACCAACAAGTAGATGATATACTTACAAAAGCTTTAGGGAGATCTAAGTTTGTCTATTTCAAATAACATATGGGTATAGTGGAGAACACCTTCCTCGTTAAGGGGGAGTGTTAGTTTTGATGGATATGGTAGCATCGGATAGGTGTTCTAGTCTCATATGATGCTAAGGAACACTAGATTTCCAAAACCCAAAAAAGGTTTCGCGAGATAAGTTTGGGAAACACCTTAACTAAATTAATTTACCATAATTAAAATATTTCTTAAGTCTAACTTAGGAAAAGTGGTAAATTAAAGTTAAGTAACTAAGGATGTTCAATATTTCTCTAGATACTTCTATTGATGAAGTCTAATTGATCTTAGTCGTTAATGGAGATTAAATTTCGTCGTTGATGCTCCAGCGAGATATTTGTTACTGCTCAAACTAACAAGGGTCCTAGAAGGGGATCGTAAAGGGACAACTACTAGGTCAAGGGAAACTATTGTTTACAGAGTTTCATCGATGGGAGGATATCTGGTATAGAGGGAATCACTAGATGAATTGGTTTATGAAAGGATAAGGAGTGATTACTAAGGCCTATTCAGAAGAGAGACTCAATTGTATGGTTTACTTGCTTGAGAAGCAAGGTGTAAGGCTCTCTAAGAAGGGCCAAGGGGATTTCAAGGGCTAAGGTTTGCAAATAAGACTTGTAAAGGAGGAACCTATCCCTAGAAACCCTTGTGAAAACTTGGTTTCCAAATGGTATTTGTGAAATTATCGTCAGTAAGTTGTGGGACCACACAAGACCAAGTGATACCAGAATTAGGTGAAGGGGGTGCAGTTGATAAATCAAGGGTTTACTTTACCTAATTGAGGGAGAGAAGGTGATAAAAGGGGAAATTCTCACTAATTTTGATGCAATGATCCTAATGAGGTCACTAACCAAGGGAAATCAAGGGCAAGAATTGATCTCAAATCTAGGGCTTGGAATATCTCGAGATCGCACAGTTGGAATTGCCTCAAATTTAAAGGGATCCTAGGAGACACAACAACGCAATAGAGGATAAGAGATCGAATTTTTTTATGGGTAAAATGTGATAAAAGGGATGCCTTAGGTCACCTATTAGGGCTAGGCCTAGAAAGAAAGGGATAAGGTGAGAAATATATTCTTTAGAGTGATCACCAGTGGAGGATCAGTGCCTAATCCTTTGGGAGAAATGGAGTCAAGGAGATTCCAATTCATGGGTGGATTCACTTAGTCAAGGAGGCCTCTAAAATAATTTCACATGGCAATTAGGGTATGTGAACAATTGCTTCAAGGTATTCAAACTTTGATCTGTCATACGTGATGACTTATCAAGATAAAACTTCGACAAGATATCTCTGGGAATATTCACTTATTCATACATGCCCAATGACATGATGCAACACTATAAAAAGACAAATTTACACAATTTCGCATAAGAAAAGCAATAAATTTCAGCCTAGTATAGCGAAAATCCCCAACAACATGCATGTGGAATTATAAAATAACAAAATAGCATTAAAAGAGTACTTACATGTAATAAAACGTATAACCAATCATCATCATATGCCAATAGAAAAGCTCCAAGACAGAAATGAAGAGATCCAAACATCAAAATTCATCCATTCATCCAATTTAGTTTGCCAAGAGAGATAGCAAAAAATCTCACAAGAGAGAAAGATCAAATCCAAGTGATGATGATCAAAATGATTCATCACACTTGTATTTATACACTTCCTAATTAATTTTATTTAGCTAATTATGCGTAATTTAGCCCCTAAAATAAAATAATATTCATACTAACAATTTTTTTGGTAACGAGCCCACCAAATAGCTCAATAATGTAAAAATAAGCCTCTCAAGAGAGTTGAATGATCAACAAAGTGAGTCTTTGGGCTTTTGAGGAGACCTAATGAAGTCCAAGGGGTAACATAATGTAGAAATGGAATTTCCAACATAGTGGACAAGGGGTTGGCCCCTTGTTTTCCAAGCAAGAACCTGTGGTGCTCTCAGGTGGGTGGGGGCACAAGGACATCCTCATGGGTCTCCAAGTGGATAGAAAATGCCTACAGACCATTTTTAATGGCTAGGATGGTTATGTAAACTCTCCCTCTGCAGCTGGAGACATCCTTTAGACCCTGGAACACTGCAGGGTGTATGGTGCAAGTGTGGAGTCGACCGGGCATGGTGAACTAGATGCATCATCCTCAAACAAAAAGGTGGAACGGGACCAATCAATGATCAGTGTTTGGGATCCATGAAGTAATATCTACTATGTTTGAGGTCCGTGGCTCTCAACGCTCACCCTACAAGTGTCAATGTGGCCCTCTGGAGGGCTAGGACCCTGTATAGGGAGACCAAACCCCAAATGAAGACCCACCTGCAATCCTCCATAAGATCCAATGCGTCCCCTTACCTTCTAATACAACAAAACATTAGAATAATCAAGTAATAATGCTTATAAATCATGGTATCAATGGGGCACTTCATGGTGGCATGCCCTTCCATAGTGAGCTTTGGCATGTACAAGTGTCTTCAAGCTCAATAGGGGGTTAACCAAGGACCCTATTAGGTGGTTTCAACCTTTAAGGGGGTGGCTTTCCCATGGTACATACTTTAAGAGGTAGGTGACAAATTATATAATAATGGAATGGAGTGGGGATCATGGGGAATCATCCAGACCACATGTCAAGGTGCAAGGGTAGCTATAATAAGGGAAGCCCACACCTGGGTATATGAGTGTAGGAGGGAGAAAATCGTGGTACATGAGTTATCTCGACCTTTGTTTTTCCACCCTCCTTCATATTCTTTTTTCCTTTCATTGATTTTTCTTCATAATTGCTCAGGGCTCCAAGGGATGGAGAGCATGATGTGTAACATGTAACGGTGGATACCCCCTTAAGGTGGGGCAGTTCATCGCCCACCAGGTTTTGGGACAATCATGGGTTCCTTAATGGTGGAGGGGGTTCATCTAGGGCCCATTGGAACCAGGGAGATGGCCATGAATAAGGAGTAGAGCTCATGTTTGGCCTTTTACCACATGCTAAATTTGTATGTCCCAACCATGTTTTTCATTTTGTGGTACATTTCTTGTTAAGAGTGGCGAAATTATGCTTTTTCTTTTCTTTTTAGTTTCATCAACCTTTGAGGCATCATTCCAGGCCCGACCCAAGGTGTGGACAAGGGGAGGGGGAGGCTAACCCTAAGTGCACCCAATGGACACATGTGGACCCAGATGGGAAAAGAGATGAATGGGGCTAAAATGAGTGGAAGGGGAGAAATGTAGGTGGTATTGGGAAGCGGGACCATGCAACCAAAATCGGGATTTCCCATGTAGTGCCATCCCTAAAACTAATAGCCAGTAAAGGAGATCCCACGGAGAACTAGGATACAAGGGTAACCATGAAACCAGGCAATGGAGACAAGAATACAAACCTAACCCACTCTTTCTGCCAAATCCCCCCACCAATTCATGCCCAAAAATTTTCATGATAAGTAAGGAAATCTACTCAACTATACCAATGAAAAGTCATACCTTCAGAGTCGGAAGGCCCACCTTCAAACATACATTCATAAAAAATGGGTGAGGGACCACATGGTTGACTCAAGTGGTGGAGAAAATGGCACATCAAGCTATCTAGGGGCTAGAAGAGGATGTTGGCTACTAGTTGAGGACCATCTAGGAGAAAAAATTCTCCCATATACACTACCCATAAGTGGTGGGTAACATCTGGCCCCAACTGGGACATGAGATCTTAGAAAAGTGTGTGAAGCTACTCAAACGGGAGATCATGAGAACATCAACAATCTCTTGGTTATCATAGACCTATTACCTACACATATCAAAGACCAAGCACACGGGGCATCATTTTTTTGTAGTGTCTTATGATCACCCATGCTTAGTGTTGGGCCGTAAAATCAACAAAAAAGTAAAAATATGCAAATTTAATCTAAATGCAACAATCTACCATGAGAAATATCATATGTTAAGTCCAACCTCTTTGCCATTGTTGTTTGGGAAGTTTTTCAAGCTGCTTTAATGGAACTGGCACAGTCATGTTCCCTATAGTAGTCTCTAAGTCAATGTTAAGTCCAACCCCTTTGCCCTTTTCCTGTTTCTTGACTGTTTCTTTCTTTTGATGATATTTTTTGGTATTAGACTTCTTTTGGGGATCCTTTTTATGAGTATCTTTAAGGAGAGGCTGCTTGGGAGAGACCTATTTGGGAATTGAGTCATCTTTGTTAGGTTCCTTAGAGGTTGCGGGGTCCTTATTGTTGTCCTTTTGTGAATATTGGACCCCTTTGAATCTTCCACCTTCTTCAGCATTAAGGATTGTCTCTTGCTTTTCTTCTTTGAAGGTGACATCACTAATGGGAGGATGAGTATATGAACCTCCTAGAAAAATGTTGAAAATGTCAGATTCTACAAGGTTAGCCTGTTCATCTGCTTCTTCCTCATCATTCTCATCCTCATCACTTTTCTCCTCCCCAGAAGACGAATCTTGCTCAACTACATTAGTTGGAGCCAAAGTGTTTGGGACTTGAGATGACCTCGACTTGTCTTCTTCATTTTTCTTTCTAGGAAAGGGTTTCCCCTTTGGGATGTAACTAGACTTTTGGGCCCTTTCTAAGGCAGTGATTTTGTTCATGTAGAGCCTATCTCGTGGGTTCACTTCTTCATTGAGCTTTACCATCTTCCTGAGGATGGTCAGAAGGGTTTCTTCATGTTGATCTTTGGATTTTTCCCTTTTGACCTCTACTTTATCCTTGCGGTGGTATTAACATCCATTCTAGAGATTCGTAAGTTTTCCTCAACTTCCATTGCTATCTCTTTGGCCTTAGCTAACGTTAAAGGTCTTTTGTCCCAATGCATATGTCAGGTGGCCACCCATAGCTTTGATGAATTTGTCAAGGATGTTAGCATCGGGGGGCTTCAAATGGTCAGGGATATCCCTGACTACCCTATCAATTTTTTGGATGAATTCTCAGATATCTTCTCTTCCCCTAGTTATTTGATAAAAAAATTCAATGTTGAAAGTTCCTTGTGCATTACATGACCATCTTCTCATGAACATGTCTTCAAATTGGTCAAAGTCATCTATGCATGCTGGGGAAAGACTAGGGTACCATTCTCTTGCCTGTCCTTCAAGAGGAAAATAAAAAAGCATCCTACGCCTATCCTCATAAAAAATCATCCTAGGTGACATGTGCCATTAGAACTCTTCAACAAAAACATGGGCACTTATGGTAGCATCGCCATTGAATTTTGGAAACCATATATTGTATTTTTCAACTAATGGTTTGGGATAATCACTCAACTTCAAAGGGGAAAAGACACTAACCAAATTCCTTTCACTTTTGGTCATCTTGGTTTGGTCTTATTTTGGGTCAATTTTAGAACTAGTTTCCGTTTTTGGGGTAGGATCACTGACCTTTTAAAATTCGGGGAGAAGGGTGGACCTAACGGTTGATGGAGTTCGATCTCCCCTTCTTACAACAACCCTAGTTAAAGCATCAATATTGTCACCTTCAAGAAAACTAGGGGTTTGGACAATGAATGGAGTCGCCAGAGGAAAATTAGAAATGTTGTTAATGAATCAATTTCTCAATGATTCACTAGGGAGGTAGACCTGCTTCCTCCTCGGAAATGGTGCCAAAAAATGTTATTGCTCAAACTAGCAGGGGTCCTAGGAGGGGATCCTAAAGGGACAAATACCAGATCAAGGGAAACAATGGAGTGATAGCCCACTGTCACCTCAACTAAGTCTCCCTACTCTTTACAGACTTTCACCAATGGGAGGATACCTGGTTTAGAGGGAATCACTAGATGAATTGGTCGATGAAAGGATAAGGAGTGATTCCTAAGGCCTATTCAAAAGAGAGACTCAATTGTATGGTTTACTTGCTTGAGAAGCAAGGTGTAAGGCTCTCTAATAAGTGCCAAGGAAGGATAGATCAACGACTTCAAAATCAGCCTCTTCGAGGGGGAAACCTCCTTTACATTACACAAACGAATACTTATTGGATGATACAAATGACTAAACCTCCTTTCTATATATAGGAGTCTAAGGGTCACAATATAATCAAAGCTGACATAACAATAATAATATAAGGGTACAAAAATAATAATAGTGGCCTTCTATGGGGCACACTAATAATAATATGGGGACAATAGGGGCACAATAATAACAATAAGGGCTACAATGACAATAGTAACGGGGGAATCACTAGTACTATAGGGACCTAACATGCCTTTCTCCTTCAAAAAAATTCTGTCCTCAATGATTGAGTAGTTCTAGATTCTTCTGTATAAAATTCTCATCCTCCCATGTGGAATCTTTATCGGGTCAATTCTTCCACTTGATGAGATAATATGAAATTGATCGATTTCGTAGCTGTCAAATTCTTGTTTTTGTGACTTCTTCAGGTTCCAATATGAATTTTCCTTCCTCGTCAAGTTCTGGCAATATTGTTTGAACTGGGAGCTTGTCACCTATAACCTTCTTTAAACATGAAACATGGAAAATTGGGTGCACTCGGGAAGCTGCAAGAAGCTCCAATTTGTATTCCATAGTACCAATCTTTTGCAACACCTTGTATGGACCATAATACTTTGGTGATAATGTATTATCCTTCTTAGCTTTCTTGAGGGATATTTTTTTATATGGTTATAATCGTAGGAATACCCAGTCACCTACATCAAAACTTATTTCAATGTGATGTTGATCTTCTTGTTGTTTCATTCTATTCTGTGCCAAAGTGAGGTTATCCTTTAAGAGTTGGAGAACTTGTTGTTGATGCTCGATGTGATCTTCCACTAGTTGAACCTTAGAATTTTCTCTTAAATATGATGTGATGGATGGTGGATGATATCCATAAAGTGTAATAAATGGGGTCATTTTTGTTGCTGTATGGAAGGAAGTGTTATACCACCATTCATCCAAAGGCAACCATTTGACTCATTCCGTCTGTTTGTCAAAGACAAAGCAACAAAGATATCCTTCCAAACATTTGTTTACTATCTTAGTTTGCCAATCAAATTGAGGATGATAAGATGAGCTATGAGCTAACTGAGTACTGAGACAAGAAAATAATTTTGTCCAAAAATTTCTAGTGAAAATGGGATCTCTGTCGCTTACAATAATCTTTGGGTTTCCATGTAGCTTTTGAATTGTTTCCATAAATGCAATAGAAATTGTATTGGCTTTAAATGGATAAGATAATGCACAAAAGTGTGCATACTTTTGTCAACTACCGTCGTGATGACACTCTTTCCTTCGGACTTGGGTAAACCTGTGATAAAATCCATTGAAACCTCCTCCCAACGTTGGCTTGGTATGGATAAAGGTTTTAATAGACCTGGGGTCTTAATTGTTTCAACTTTATTTTGTTGGCAAAACAAACATTCCACCACAAAATTTTGAATATCCAATTCAAGGCCATCCCAAAAAATTCCTTCTTAACCCTGTGGTAAGTTTTTTTTTAAATCCTGAGTGCCCTCCTAAGGGAGAAGTGTGCAATTCCATAAGAATATTTTGTTTGAGTTGGGAATTCTTACATAGGTATAAGTGATCTTTGTACCATAATGAAGCATTTTTCCAGCTAAATGTATCAGATGTACTGGGATCTTGTTGTAACTTTTGAATGGGTGCCCACACATCTTCGTCATTTTTCCATTCATTCCTTGCTTCATTTATACAATCTGGTTTGATAATAGAAATGGCACAAAGAAATGCTTCCACATCCTCATCCTTTCTTGAGAGTGCATCTGCCACAACATTTTGCTTCCATTTTTTGTAGATGATTTCAAAGTCACAACCCAACATCTTTGTGACCCATTTTTTCTACTCTTCTGAAGATAATCTTTGTTCTAAAAAGCATTTAAGACTATCATGATTTGTTTTTACCTTGAAGTGTCTTCCCATTAGGTAGGGTCGCTATTTCTTAAGTGCATGTAGTATTGCCAACGTTTCCTTCTCATAAATAGCTTTGTGTAAGTGCTTTCCTTTGATTGGACGACTTTCGAAAGCAATGGGTCTTTCTTCTTGCATTAAAACAGCACCAATTCCATTTCCTGAGGCATCACGTTCCATAATAAAGATTTATGTGAAGTCTGGCGTAGCTAAGACCGGTGTTTGGCACATTGCCTCTTTAAGATGTTCAAAGGCCTTTATTGCTTCTGGAGTCCATGAAAATGCATCTTTCTTCTATAATGTTGTTAGAGGTGCTGCTATTCTCTCATAATTCTTAACAAACTTGCGATAATACCTTGTCAACCTGAGAAATCCTCATAGATGTTTTATGGATGTGGGGATATTCCATTCCTTAATGGATTTAATCTTACTAGGGTCTACCTTAACACCTTCATGATATACAATATGACCCAAATATTCCACCTCTTGTACTCGAAAGAAACATTTGGAGCTTTTTGCATATAATTGTTTCTCCTCCAATACTTTGAGCACCTTGTCAACATGTTGAACATGATCCTTCCAAGACTTGTTGTAGATTATTATATCATCAAAAAATACCAACACAAATTTTCTAAGGAAGGGTTTGAAAATGGAATTCATCAAACCTTGAATGTAGAAGGTGAATTGGTAAGGCCAAAAGTCATGACCAAAAATTCATAATTACCCTCATGAGTTCTAAATGTTGTTTTTTGAATGTCTTCAGTCTTCATTCTGATTCGATGATATCCTGAATGAAGATCCAACTTGGTGAAGTAAATTGATCCATGCAATTCATCCAATAATTCATCAATGACAGGAATGGGAAATTTATCTTTAATATTTATTTTGTTGAGCTCCTTATAATCCAAAAACATGCGCCATGATCCATCCTTCTTGTGCACCAATACTACTAGAGCAAAGAAAGAACTTTGACTAGGCTGAATTATACCAGCCTCTAGCATTTCTACAACCATACGTTCAATTTCACTCTTTTGGGCATAGGGATATCTGTAAGGCCTGATGTTTGGAGGAACACTTCCTGGAATCAAATGAATAGCATGATCATGATCACGAATAGGTGGGAGGCCTTTGGGAGTCTAAAATACCTTGGAATGATTGTCTAATAATTTTTGGAGATCTGGAGAAATACATCATTTCGATGTGGGAACATCTAGTTAACATAATTGTGAAATTACGCCTCGTTGTTATTTCTTTAGAAGCTTTTTCATTCCTTCGGAGTTGATTATCTTTCCTAGTTTCCCTACAATACCCCCTAATTCAACTTCATTTCCTTCCAAAAAAAAATTCATGAAAAGTTCTTGAAAATTAAAAGCTATTGTACCCAAGGATTGTAGCCATTGGACTCTTGGTACAACGTCAACACCACCCATTGGAATGGAAAGAATTGGGCTATTCAATACATATTCTCCTATGAATAGCTTGATATTATTGCACTCTCTAGAGCAATTTATCATTCCTCCACTTGCAACCATCACTTGACACTCTGGTGATGGACATAGGAAGAAATTCAATTCCTTGGCTATCTTACAATGAATAGAATTATGGGTACTACCTGAATCAATCAACACTATTACCTTTTTCTTCTTGATATGTCATTCTATCTTGATAGTTTGAGGAGTGGTAATTCCAGCCAATGCATTACAAGATAAGGTTGGATTCATTTCTTCTTTCTCTACGGTGTGGGCATGGTGTATATCCTCTTCTTTTGATGTTTCTTGTTCCTTTTCTTCCTCCTCTTCACAATCTATGTAAAATCATTTCTTCTCAGCACACTTATGACCTTTAGTGTATTTTCTACCACAACTGTAACAAAGCCCTTTTGCTCTTTTTTCTTCCAATTGTTGTAGTGTCAACCTTGTAGGTTGTGGAAGGCTAGGGGCAACAACACTTCCATATTTATAGTCGTGAGTGGTAGGCTTCTTGGTTTCCATAATTTTTCTTTCCATTTTTCTTGCCAACCTGAATGCCTTCTCTAATGAATCAGGTTCCCAAATGCAAACTTCATGTTGGATATTATCCTTTAAATTCCCTATGAACACATCAATCATATGCTTCTCTGGAATATCTTTACCCTTATCTTCAATTTTTGGAAGTCCTCAATGTGCTCCATCATTGAACCCTTTTGTTTGAGATTTATCAATTGGCTAAAAAAGATGTTTCTTTTTGTATCATCATAACGTGCTATCATTTCTTTCATAAAAATTGCCCAAGTGGCAATTTGTTTATGAGAGCAAAGCCATCGATACCATACAAACTGATTTGGTTCCAAATATAAAGTTGCAATCCCTACCTTTTGTGTATTTTGCACATTATGGAGATCGAAATATTACTCCATCTGTAGTATCCATGTTATGGGATCCTTGTCATCAAACTTCCTCATATCGATGTTTGGAACATGGTGGGTCTTCAATCCAACGTTAGAGTCTATGAAATCATGATTAACATTTATTTTGTTCTCATCATGAGTTTCCTTTACTACCCTTTCACCATTAGTAAACATTTCTTGTAGCAACTTTGTCAAATATGTCTTCAAATCTTCCATTTTTCCTTCCATCTTAGCTTCCACACATTTCTTTAAACCATTCATCTTAGCTTCCATGTCATTCATCTTAGCTTCCATGCCTTTCTTTAAACCATCCATCTTAGCTTCCACGCATTTATTTAAACTATCCATCTTAGCTTCTGTTACTTTTTGTGAGAGTAAATTTTGTTGCACTTGGTCTCGTAATTTTGATATATCAGGTTGCATTTCTTCCTCTTCTTCATGAGTCATGCTAGAGCTTTCAGGTTTTTTACTAGGTGTTTCCATTTTCTTTCTTCGAGGCATTAATTAATGATAATTATGCTTCACTGTGCCCTTTGAATTCCTTCAAACTAATTTTTCAAACCAAACTTAGGAAAAAATAAAAAATAAATAAAAAACTACACACCTTTTTTCACTTTGTAGGAGCTCGATATTGAATCTAATGTATCTCTGAAATTTCAGATCTCCAAGGTCTGAAATTACGAACTACGGTATTCCTATAAGTCCTCTTTCCAACGCCACCAGTCTGATCAAAATTGGATTCTCTAAGAAAGTGTTATGTCCAATCTCCCAAGATGAACTGATTATACACTTTTTCAGTAGAGCGAAGTCATCGTTTCAACCTTTAGACCTAAAAACGATGCACAAAAAACTATAGTCCGACCTCTTTCTATAACTTCTTACGAAATTTCAATCTGATATTCAGAGACAAAATTATGCCGATTTTCCCAGGGTCACATGTTTGGTATTTAATTCAAGAGTCTACAAAAACCTTAACTTCCTTAGATCATATCTCCTAAAATATAGCAAGACAAGATCTAAAATTAGGACCGCAAGACCATCAAGATTTCGGCTAAAATGGGTTTGTTTTTAGCTTCTGAACGTCGCATAAAAATAGTTATAGTGAAAATGCCATGATGACCTGTTTGGAGCAGCAAAACCCTAGAATCCAAAGCTCCGATACCAAATGTTATGAACTAGCTCACAAAAAGATAGATCAACGACTTCAAAATCAGTCTCTTTGATGGGGAAACCTCCTTTACATTACACAAATGAATAATTCTTGGATGATACAAATTACTAAACCTCCTTTCTATATATAGGAGTCTAAGGGGTAACAATATAATCAAAGCTGAGATAACAATAATAATATAAGGGTACAACAATAATAATATTTGGCTTCTATGGGGCACACTAATAACAATATGGGGACAATAAGGGCACAATAATAACAATAAGGGCTACAATGACAATAATAAGGGGGAATTACTAGTATTATAGGGACCTAACATTCGAGGGCTAGGGTTTGCAAATAAGACTTGTAAAGGAGGGACCTAGTCCTAGAAACCCTTGTGAACACTTGGTTTCCAAATGCTCTTTATGAAATTATCTTCAATAATTTGTGGGACCACATGAGACCAAGTGGACCCAGAATTAGGTCAAAGGGGTGGAGTTGATCAATCAAGGGTGTACTTGACCTAATTGAGGGAGAGAAGGGGATCAAAGGGGAAATTTTCACTAATTTTGATGCAATGATCCCAATGAGATCACTAGCCAAGGGAAACCAAGGGCAAGAAACAATCTCAGAGATAGGGCTTAGAATATCTCAAGATCCCATTGTCGGAATTGCCTCAAATTTGGAGGACTCCTAGGAGACACCGCAACGCAATAGAGGGTAAGAGATCAAATTTTTTTGATGTGTAAAATGTGAGAAAATTGATGCCCTAGGTCATCTATTGGGCCTAGGCCTAGAAAGAAAGGGATAACGTGAGAAAGATATGTTTTAGAGTCATCACCAGTGGAGGATCATTTCATAATCATTTGGGAGAAATGGAGTCAAGGAGATTCCAAGCTTCGGTGGATTCACTTAGTCAAGGGGGCCTCTAAAACAATTTTACATGGTAATTAGGGCATGTGAACAATTGCTTCAAGGTATTTACACTTCGATTTGCAATATGTGATGACTTATCAAGATAAAACTTCAACAATATATCTCTAGGAATATTCTCTTATTCATACATGGCCCATGACATGATGCAACGCTATAAAAGGAAAATTTCCACAATTTTGCAAAATAAAAGCAATAAATTTCAACCTATTATAGAGAAAATCTCCAGCAACATGCATGTGGCATAATAAAATAACAAAATAGCATTAAAATATTACTTGCATATAAAAAAAACTATATCCAGTCATCATCATATGCCAATAGCAAATTTCCAAGAAAAAAATGAATAGATCCAAACATCAAAATTCATCCATTCATCAGATTTCGTCCACCAAGAGAGATAGCGAAAATCTCACAAGAGAGAAATTCCAAGTGGCGATGATCAAAATGATTCATCACACTTGTATTTATACACTTCCAAATTAATTTGATTTAGCTAATTAGGCCTAATTTAGCCCTTAAAATAAAATAATGTGCATAATAACAAAAATTTTGGTGACAAGCCCACCAACTAGCTCAATAATGTAAAGATAAACCTCTCAAGAGGGTCGAATGATCAAAAAAGTGAGTCATTGAGCCTTTGAGGAGGCCTAATGATGTCCAAGGGGTGCCATGATGTAGAAATGGACACCCAACATAGGGGAAAGGGGGTTGGGCCCTTGTTTTCCAAGCAAGAACCTGTGGTGCTCCTAGTTGGGTGTGGGGGCACAAGGACACCCTCATGGGTCTCCAAGTGGATCGAAAATGATTGTAGACCATTTTAAGGGTTAGGATGGTGATGTAAGCCCTCCCTCTGCAGCGGGAGACATCCTCTAGACCCTGGAACATCTGCCAAGTGTATGGTGCAAGTGTGGATCCTATTGGGCATGGTGAACCGGGTGCATCATCCTCATCCAAAAAGGTGGAACATGAGAAATCAATTTTCGGTGTTGGGGATCCATGAAGTAATATCTGCTATGGCAGAGGCCCATGGCTCTTAATGCTCACCCTACAAGTGTCAATGTGGCCCTCTGGAGGGCTAGGACCCCGTATACGGAGACCAAGTCCCAAATAAAGACCCACCTAAAATCCTGGATAAGATCCAATGCATCCCCTTGCCCTCCAATACAACAAATCATTAGAATAATCAAGTAATAATTCTTACAAATCATGGGATCAATGGGGCACTTCATGGTGGCATGCCCTTCCATAATGGGCTTTGGCATGTACAAGTGTCTTCAAGCTCAATAGGGGGTTAACCTAGGACCCTATTAAGTGGTTTTGACCTTTAAAAGGGGTGGCATGTCCATGGTACATAATTTAAGAGGTAGGTGGCAAATGATATAATAATGGAATGGAGTGGGGATCAAGGGAATCATCAAGACCACATGTCAAGGTGTGAAGGTAGCTATAATAAGGGAAGTCCACACCTGGGTATATGAATGTACAAGGGAGAAAATCGTGGTACATGAGTTGCTCCAGCCTTTTTTTTTCCACCCTTCTTCATATGCCTTTTGCCTTTGATTGATTTTTCTTCATAACTGCTTAGGGCTTCAGGGGATGGAGAGCATGATGTGTAACATGTAGCAGTGGATACCCCCTTGAGGTGGGGCAGTTCATCGCCCACCATGGGTTGGGACAATTATTCATTCTTTAATAATGGAGGAGGCTCATCTAGAGCACATAGGAACCAGGGTGATGGCCATGAATAAGGGGTAGAGCTCTTGTTTGGCTTTTGCCCACGTGCTAAATTTTTATGTCTCGACCATATTTTACATTTTGTGGTAAATTTCCTATTGAGAGTGGCCAAATTATGTTTTCTCTTTTCTTTTTAGCTACATCAACCTCTGGAGCATCATTCGAGACCCGACCCAAGGTGTGGACAACGGGAGGGGGAGGCTAACTCTATGTGGACCCGAATAGGAAAAGAGATGAATGGGGCTAAAATGAGTGGAAAGGGAGCAATGCAGGTGGTATTAGGAAGTGGGGCCACGTAACCAAAATCGAGATCTCTCATTTAGTGTCATCCCTAAATCTAATGGCCAGTAAAGGAGATCCCACGGGACTAGGATACAAGCGTAACCACGAAATCGGGCAATGGAGACAAGAATGCAAACTAACCCACTCTTTCTGTTGAATCCTCCCACTAATTCATGACCAAAAGTGCTCATGAAAAGTAAGGAACACTAATCAACTATACTAATGAAAATTTGTACCTTCAAGGTGAAGGCCCACCTTTAAACATACATTCATAACAGATGGGTGAGGGACATCATGGTTGGCTCAGGTGGCGGAGATGGCACATCAAGCTATCTGGGGGTTGCAAAGGGCTACTGGCTACCAATTTCGAACCATCTAAGAGAAAAATATTCTCCCATATACACTACCCACAAGTGGTGGGTAACAAGATTGAAAGAGCAAGTCGAAGGGGCTTGGAGAAGACACAGTTTACAGTTGGTGAGCAAGGTAGTTCGAATTCCATAGTTCACAATATTTAGTGAAGGCACAATTTGATCCAGGGAAGAGCACTAGAGAGTGGGAGCAGTAGAAATTTGGGAGTAGTAGTAATCCAAAGAGATTCCCAATGAATTTCCAATGTCAAAGGAACAGGAGAAGGGAGGTTGAATTATATGTAGAAAGTGTTGTTACAGCTAGTGCGAATAGCCAAAAACCTCAGTGTGAGTTGTTGGAAGAAACTCACTTGAGTAGCCAAGTGTTGAATCAGTGTCCCAAAGGAAAAGTGAATTCTTTCCAGAGGCAGAGGGAGGTAGGATGTCTCAATTAGAGGTAGTTTCGGGGTTGTGCAAATTTATTTTTGGCATCAATGCACATTTCTGAAGGAAGTGCGTGTTGGTTTTTTCTAGCATGGGATGTGCTCTAGCCTTGAAATTTGGAGGAGAGGATAACGCACATGAGATCTCCAAGACCCAGAAATCGTTTTGATAAATTCCATCCGGATGATGAGTTATTAAAATAATTAATATTTTTAATGGGCTCCTAAGTCTAAACTTAGTAAAATAAAAATATTAATGGGTATTAATAAAGATAAGGATGAGAAGCTTCTAAGAGACGACGATCAAATCTATTTTAATCTTAGCCATTGATTAGGGACTTAATCTCGGTTGTTGATTCATCAACAGGAAAAGTATAAGAGAAGACTTGAGGGTCATTTGGAGACACACTGACAGATACTCAGTATCTCAAGGAAATTCGATTCTCAAGGAAGAGGAGATCGATTTCAGAGGGAGTTGCAGGGTGGAGGAAGAGGAGGGCTTCAGCAGTAGGCAGTGATCGAGGAGGAGGTGACGTAGGGGCAATGGAATACAGCGTAGAAAGAGAGACGTGGTCCAAAGGAGAGACACAGGGCCTACGCAAGCTGACCCAGAGGGACGCAAAGCCACGTAGAGCCACGTTGGGTCAATCAAAGTGACACAGGGGTGATGAAAAAGTGAGAGTAGGGTCTCCAAAGTGTCAGATGGTCTCAAAGGGAAAGTATCAGATGCTTTCTTTCAGTTTCTCTGTAAAATCATTCCTTATAAAAGAAATTGCTGCTGAAGATTAATAAAGCCCTCATCTGCTGCACCGGTTTTCCCACATTGGGTTTTTCCGGGCACAATTGTCCAAAAATAATTGTGTCGATGTGATTGATTCTTGTGCATGTAATTTTTTCTCTGGGTAATGGTGTGATAACTGCAGTAGAATTTATTATAATATTTGCTGAAGGAATTTTGTAAATAACTTATTGGGAATAATAAGTAGGTGAAATAAATCAGTTACTGCAGTGATAGAATTTCAGTTTAGAAATTTTCACATGGTATCAGAGCAGATATCCGACAACAAGAAAGGAAAATCGATTATTGGTCAAGATCATGTTGCAGAGGCATCCACTCAAGGGGACTCGCGCAGATTTCCAGAAAAATGCACAAGGGATGAATATTTGATGTTAGCTTTGAGTTTGGAAGAAGAAGTCGCTTTCCTTGTGTTGTGCTATTCAAAAATCCCCCCATTTGTTAATATAATAGCTAATATTCTATTAATAAATGGGGACCCTTTTAAAATCCTTTCAAAAATAAGTTTAGCATTTAGGCATTTTCTTGTTAATTTTTGGAATAAAGCAAGATATCAAAATGAAACCCTTTAAAAAACTAGAAAATGTTCATCTTTTCGCATATCGCACGATCAAGCGTGTCAAATGTTCATCTTTTCGCATATCTCCTACCTACTATTCTTGAATTCTTTGTCTGAGACATCTACCTGATCAATTATCCACTTGACCAAATCTGTATATGGAATTACCTTTGGTCTTGCGGCTATGTGGTGCAGAAATGAGCATGTTGTCTTGAAGATGGAGGCATCGGAGGAAACATAAAAGTCGGCCTGAATCCTCTATGGGTTGGTGTAGAATGTGAATAGCCATGAGATCGAACTCCATTAATGGGCGCCTTGATGAAGCTAGCTGGTTGTTTGAGCATTGTGGCAGATCAGGCTGACTTTTATATTGTCTTTGGAAACAGTCCTCTGTATTTATTGGGAGTGTAAAGGATTCCGATGTCTTTGGATTGAAGTAAGGGGCAGCTGAGGGGTATTCCTCTTTGGAGGATGCTTCTGTTATATACGGGCTCAAACCTGAATCTGAGGGAGTATTAACAGAGTTTCCATCATGATCAGGTAGAAAGGGAGGGCTCAACCACTGTGGCTCGCGAAAACTGGCCGACAAGGGGCTTGAATCAACCGAACCATTTCCAGAAAAATTGCTTTGATGGTTCGTATGACGAAAGCTCGCAGCTCGGCTTCCTCTGCTGCTCGATGAAAGGGTCCTTTGAAATTGCATGCAATTTCCCGGGCCTGTGACATCTTCGACCTGTGATTTATACTCATGGTGAGATGAAAGAATCTCTGGCAGTGTAGCCAACCGTCCATCCTTATCCAACCTTGAACCCTGTGGCCTTGCGGCCACACAACAAGAAGACCTCATCTTTGCAAATTTTATATATCCAGCTAAGGGCCACGTTGGATACACTTACCGATTAAGAAAAATCAGGACTAAAGCCAAGCCAGCACCACGGCCGCCTCGTAAATCTGAACAACAGATATTTTCATTGCAAAGTCGGTTCTACGACCCTTATGGACTATAGAACGATGCTCCTGCCACGGACTTGAACTCACTCAGATCGACCTTGAGGTCTCTGATGAGGATAACGATTTTATTTTGATAGATAAGTTGTTGGCTCCTTCTGAGCATTGAAATAAATAGTGGCCACTAGCAAACCAAGTTTGTTAGAGCGTGTGAAATTTCTGGAATTGAAATTGAGGCGAGAACCTAGAAGGTAAACTGTCTGTCAGCCCATCTGTAGGTTTTGTGATCCATGCTATATATAATTATGTCCAGCATTGGGGTTGTTTATATTCTTTAAAGTTGCGGCTATTTGGCATTGTGTGAGATATCCGTGCAACATTGTCATGAAATTGAGCAAATTGATGATGCATTACAATTATTGAATAGTCTAATCTATTCCACTGTTGATGGGATGGTAAAAGTCAGTAAGGAAACTCTTTTTAACATTCAAACTTGCTTGCAAAATGTACAAGACAAAATTGATTTTTTGCAGCTTGAATCACAGCTATAGCAAGAAGAGCTACATCAAAATAGACATCATTCTGAACCTGTTTTTGTTCAGAACATTGACACAACCACCCATCAGCAGCAAGTCAATAAGGCAGATCTAGTGCCCAATAAAGCAGCAGAGTTACATGCAGATGCAGAAGTTCAGTTTTCACTTCCCAAGCCCATCATCAGACCTTGGGAAGAGCTTGTCCACAACAAGCACATAACTGGTCTTGGATATGACAAGGACGTGTTTGTTGGGCCGCTTATATGTCATTATTATTATCACTTTTTAACACCTATTTCATCCATTTTTACCCTTCTTTATCACGTCATTTATCATGATTTATCATATAATTCCATTTTATAATTATTTATGCTCTTATGGATAAATATTATTTCTTCTCTTTCATTTTTAAAAAATTGATGATTATTATGCATGATTTTACCAATGATGGTTTATTAATAAATTTGTTGTAACATCACTCACCATTTTAGCCTCCAAGATATTTTCAAGATTGCAGATTTGATCTCCAGCTCATCATTAAATATTCCAACTCAAAAATTTGCTGGAATAAGAAGTGACAGTTTTTCATTGGACGTTTCAGGCAAATGGAGAAGAATTTGGAAAATCCGAAACATGGGTTTTGTTTAGAACAGACCGAATTAGTTTTGTAATGATCTGTTTTTCCAAATTCGGTCCATATTAAGAAAAACGGAAGGTTCTTTGAAGACGTTTTTCTCAGATTCGTTGTTGCGACTGGTTTCCAAATTATCTCAGTTGCAATACCAAATTCGACCTATTTCTGTTGAATGTTGATGGAAAGATATTTTAGACATGATCTTGCTGATCAATTTGTTGTGAACAATAAAATTTTGTTATGGGAATCATTTTTTAATCATCTCTGTTGTAACTTCTCCCTGCTCTCTATGTATTTAAATGAAAACAGAGATCAAAGAAGGGGATTCATGATGGATCATTAGAGATAGGATAAGATAGGATAGGAGGAGAGGGGATAATGGAGAGATTTTGATATATACATGTAATCACTGTTGAATTACAGGCAGACTATGTTATATTATTTTCATTCAATGAAAGAGTCTATTGATTTCCCTTGACGCGTGCAGATCAAATCGAATGAGATGTGTTGATTAAGCCTGAGTGGTTTTTAATTCTCTGGTTACTGTAAGTTCTTTCCTCCCAGAAGTGGCAAGGGTCCACCACAACTAGGAGATCTAGCTAGATTAGCACCAGCGCTGTAGATTTCCATTACCGATTGCATTTCAATTCTGTCAATTCTGTAGGTTGTGAGTGTTAATTTCATTGTAGAGCATGTGTTAATTTCATTACAGAGTGTTTAATTTCTAGCATAAGCGTGAGTTATTTTTACATAGGTAGGCGTGGATAAGGCGTGGATTAGAGCATCGATTTCATTTTCTTTCATTTACAGCAATGTAGAATAGGGCATACGTGAGAGTGTGGTTATTATAGAATCAGCTGAAAGAGATTGGTTAATGCTACTGAACTCTCGGTTGACATCATTTCCATTTGAATTGCTTAATTGAGATTGAATGTGATTTAGATAGAATCAGCTAGAAGAGATTAGTTAATGCTACTATGCTCTCGGTTGATGCTATTTTAATTGAATTTCTTACTTCAGATTTGATTATGGTTTTGCTTGAGATTAAGTCCTAATGCTTAGATGTATTGTTTCCTTTAAATTTACAGCTTGAGATTTATGATTACATTCAGTTACTCTTGTATCAAGTTTTATAGTTCAACTTAAAAAGCATTACTCTTTGGATTTATAGCTTGCATATATTGTGTACACTCTTGAAACAAAAAGACTTACCCAGGTTGATAATTAATGTGAGGCAATTAGAAGTTTTAAAAGATAACTTTTAGCACCCGACATTTTGGTGTCGTTTCCGGGGAAGAGCAGTTGTTCCCTGTAAGAAAAAACAAAGAAAAACACACGTGAAAAGTGTTGTTCCCTATAGGGAACAACAGTTGTTCCCTGTAGGGAACAGCAAAGAAAAACACACGCGAAAAGTGTTGTTCCTTATAGGGAACAACAAAGAAAAACACACATGAAAAGTGTTGTTCCCTATAGGGAACAACAAAGAAAAACACATGTGAAAAGTGTTGTTCCCTATAGGGAACAACAAAGAAAAACACACGTGAAAAGTGTTGTTCCCTAGAGGCAACATCAAAACACACATGAAAAGTGTTGTTCCCTATAGGGAACAACACTTTTCGCGTGTGTTTTTCTTTTCTGTTCGCTACAGAGAATAGCTGATGTTCCCTCTAGGGAACAACACTTTTCGAGTTTTACTTTTTTTGAGTGTTTTTTTTTGCTGTTCCCTCAAGGAAACAACAATTTTTAGAGTTTTGTTGTTCCCTCCAGGGAACAACATTTTTAGAGTTTTTGTTGTTCCCTCTAGGGAACAGCTCTTTTTTTTAGTGTCTTTTGAGTTTTTGATATTCCCTCAAGGGAACAACACTTTTAGAGTGATTTTGTTGTTCCCGTTTCAGAACAGCGTTTTTGCTTCTTGTGGAATTTTGGGTGTTGTGAATAGCACCTCCTTCCTCTTGTGGGATTATTCCTAATTCATCTCAACCACATTTTACTGATTCCCTTTTGTGGCATGAAGTACACTACTTTTATGAGGACAAGAATTATGGATTCTATTGAAGCAAGTTAATATCATTCACGTTATGATCTTTAACAGGACATCTCCTTGATGATAGATTCTTTTCAAAAGGGACACAATTATTTATATACTACTTTACTGCATCATTTTCTGTTGTACATGATACTGATTGATCATCTTAATACCATGCTGGTTCCACCCTTCCTGGTTATAATATTATCTGTCTGTAACAAATGAGATTATGGGTATATTTTTTTTCTATTGACATGTTCAACTTCTTCCACCATCCCTGCTCTTAAGGAGTACTGAGCCTCCCTTTATTTATCATAAAAATGTGTAATAACAACAAAATTTTGTTTGTAGATAGAGGATAGGGGGTCTCATTAAGAGCCAGCCTATTGTTGAGGTATAAAAGGTGTCTTTCTAACTCCTAATTATCTTCACATTAGTTATCAATCCGGGCAAGTATTTCTATTTCAAGAGAGTACACAGTTTTTGGCAGCTATTTACTCAAGAGCAATGTTTCTAAATTGCAGTATAGTGCTCTCAAATACAAGAGTAAATGGATGTAGCTAGTGAGCTCAAATTACAATTAAAAGAAAGCTTAACTTGCTAACAAAACGAAACCAAACATTCATCCAAGTATCAGTCAAGAATACAGTAACAATAACTGATTTCTCTTTTAACTGATTGATATTCCAAAAGTATTTTCTAATTTGAAAAGCAGGGATCTCGGTCTGAGAGCATAGACAGTAGTAGTCAATGCTCTTTACAATGGAGAATGTCAAGATAGCACGCTGAACTAAATTACTAGATTGGAAATAGAACGCTGAACTTAAATGACTAAATCTGAAATCATAATAAGGGAATACTAAAATAGGTAATTGAATAACAACTTGAACCAATACTTCTACAGCATGTAAAACAGAGTAAGTCTGAGAATACGAAATAGCAAAGCAATGCGATTACAATAAATGGAAATCAAACCAAACCATCACATGGTAGAAATTGTAAAAGAATGATACAAGAACAGCAAGTGAATCCACCAGGGCCAGGCCCTTAGCTGCCAGTGAACACCGCCAAATTACTTCAATATGAGAGAAGGAACAACAACTGTATTATATATTAATCATTTGCAAAATAGTTACAGCCAGTTCGTACTCTGTTTCAACAATGAGAGTCGATGATCAAAGTAAAAATACAAGAGTAATTTCTGAATAATCTCCAATCCCCATTCTCTTTACAATCGCTGCCTTTTATAATGGCCAAGTGATAAGAAGGGTAAAATAGTAATAGCGATCCCTCAGGATCAAGAGATCCTGAGGGATTCATATAATCTTCCATCTTTAATTAACTTTATTTTCCTTGCGCTGATGCTGTGATCTCCTTTGTTCTTATCCATAACTGCGTGCTCCTATCCTTGGCTTGCTGCTTGTACGCTGTTTCCTGGCTAGGGAACAGCAGTTGTTCCATTTCGTCTTTTCCCTGCATGAAGAAGGACAGAAATTAGCTAATTTGTGATAATAGATAATTTCCTCATTTTCACCATATTCCTTTGATATATTATCATTTTAGGATATAAAAGGAATATAACTTAAAAAAAGGATGATGAAATAAGTAAGATATACATACCTTTTCCATAGCTCAACACATTCCCCTGCTTACCCTTTTTCATGCCCTCATGAAAACCATGTTATTTGTATGCAAAGCAGTCAAGGAATAGGCTGGGGAAGGAATATCATGAAGTGGTCTGAAACCATGATTTTTAGCCAAGGTTTCAAAAATGTGTACTGTCTGTCCTTCAGGTAATTTATATATAGCTTTATAGTCTTCTACAGGATACCAGACAATAGGACTATGAAATCGACAGCCTAGCCAATATGGGCCTTCCCTCAAGATGAGGTTGCTATAAGTAACAAAGCGATCTGCGGCCAATTTAAAGTTTTTATAGTTAAATGATTCTTTGTCCTGAACATTACAATTGGAAACTTTCCATCTGAATTTAGTTGTTGCCAAGGAGTTGTCTTTGATAGAGAGAAAATACTCTACCTCCTACTGGACAATTTCGTTGTGCATGGGCCCCAGTACCTGGATTACTCCTTCCTTTCGCATCAAACTTCTGTGTTGGGCTAGCATTTGCAGTGGATCTTTCGGTTCACCCCTAACCCAAAGGTCCAACCCATTTTCCTACCTGTAGAAAGTATTATAGGCTTTGAACCATTTCAATTGGTTAACAACAAACGAAATGAAAGCTTGAAATTGTATATCCCCGACAAAAGGGTTGGGATTCTTCTCCATTTCTTCTTCCAATACAAAATTATGCAAATAAAACTCACAGAGTAATCATTAAGTTTTCACTCCATGGTGTTTACAAAAATTTATGAAATCTTCCACAGTTTTCAATTCTATGGATTTCCCTGCCTGGACAGCCTTAATTTTCAACTATAAATACCTTTCTATCAAAAATAAAGCATAGTTCTTGGCAGGGGACTTGCATGATAAAACATCTGTGTATAGGGAATAGAGGGTATCCCTTTGATGCATGACTGCCTCCAGTCTGTTCTTTATTTTCTCATTTCTTTCCTTTGCCCTCTGACATTTCTCGAAGGCCTCACTTTCTGACACGTTGATATCCCGCAATTGCCTATGTAATTCTTGGTACCTTTGTTGGGGAACAGTTTCTTCCTCAAGTCTTTCTATGGTTAGCCGAGCCTGTGCCAGATTCTCTTGGAGATTTGTTATACCAGGATCGCTGCCTATCAAAACATCTTTGGCTTGGATATCTGTCTGGGTGTTCTTATTATGAGACTGAGGACCTGTAGTCTGAATACTCTTATCATGGGATGGAATGCTTAAAGTCTGCATTCTTTTATTATGGACAATCAGTCTTTTTGTCTGGGTGGCCACACTGTTGGAGGATATTGCCTCCATTTGAACAGCTATATTACAAAAATGTACATTCTCTGTTTGGGTAGCTGCTTCTGTAACTGTTGCATGTTGTTCCTTATCAATTTGAATGAATATGGGCTCGGTTTGAGTCCCAGTAACCCTTGTATCTTGGGATTCAGTTTGAATGGCTGCATTCACCGTTTTCAGGGTTCTGTTTGAAATTTTCCCCCTTTTTAATGTCCTTATCTTTTGTCTGAGTTTTTTCACTAAATTCTGCAACTTCTGTTATTCCTTTCCCAAGCTCTTAATTTTGCTTTTCTTCTTTCTGGGAGGAACAGCTATTTCACTAACCGTTTCTGCTCTTATCGAGCTCGGTTGCTCATTTGGGTTTTGTTTTCCAAGGGCTGTGTCTTTACCCTGACTATTTTCTATTTCCTCTGTTTGGCCCACATCTTTTGTGTTTAAATTGACTTGAATAGGTTCTTCTGGAGGGGTATCCCTAGTTTGGTACGCCTCTTCCTGGGTGGCTTTTGCCCCTGTTTTTGCTTCACTAATTATTTCTTCTGGTATACTTCGATTGTGATGCTTCAATATTGAGGTTAAGTGGACTTTTAGGCTATATATATTCACTCATATTGGTCAAAATCCGAGCCAATTCAACATCGTGAAGTAAATCTTGTGGTGGACATGTGTTGGGAGTTAAGGGAAGTTCCATTTCATCACTCTCTTCTTCACTAGTATGCTCTATTTCCTCCTCAAGTTCTAACTCTAGGTTATCTCTTCCTTCCAGCTGTAAAGGTTGCTCATTTTCAGGGCTAGATAATTCTAAGAGTTGGTTGCTGCTACCCAGAATGTTTTCAGTTGTTCCCTAACTTGTCTTGGCATATTGTCCTTGTTTTTGTGGCCTATTTGTTGTGTTGGTAGTCCTTTTCCTTTTTGGGGCAGGTAAGGCTAACCCCCCCTATAGTAAACACTAATTCTTCCCAATTGGTTTGTTGTTGGGCTAGATTGTAGCTTACTATCAACCTAATTAAACAATGATGACTTACAACAGTCTCTATATGCTGGGATTTCTTTATGCTTTGAGCAGCGTCATGCAACAAGAATTTCAAATATGCAGGCAAGTTTACAGAACATTTATGTTTTAAAACTGCTAATAATTTGAGGTGGCATGGTCTTACCACATCTTTTCTTCTGTCGCATGTGATATAGCTCTGAACGATTCTAGCCAGCTCTGTCCATGGTTCTCCCAGAGATGAAGGTTGAACTCCTTTTCCTTTGACAATCAGGTTCTGTCCCTCATCCCGAAAGGCGACAATGGTGTCTTGTAGCCTCAATTTTTTATGCGTCCATATGGGTCCGACTGCTGGTAATCCAGACACCTCCGCTATTACTGCATCTGTTACTGTCATTCACCTTCCTCTTATTATAGAATGATCATCCTGCAAATTTTGTAAAAATTCGATAGCCATAGTTTCATTGGGTTGTTACAGTCGTGTAAAATATGCGACCCATCCGGCTCGTACTAAAATTTCTCGGGCGACATCGGAAACAGCTAATGTCTGTGGCTCGCTGCGTATTGATCATCCTCCCATTTTTTCTAAATTATGTACATTGTTAGCTTTAACACAGGTAACACAACAATACACAGAGCTAGCAATGGAACAGCAAATTGTTAAATTCAGATAATACTTTTTTAACATAGATACCATTAAGAACTTGCTATTATGGGATATCATGTAGCCCGGTACAACCAAATAAAAGACTAACACGTATACAAAAGTGCTTTGGAAGTCACCTGCGCCCCCCTGAAAAATGATAGGTCGCCTTTGACCGGTTAAATGTAGGAACGACATACTGACGGCAATTGTATAGTGGTAAAAATGGTAAGTTGTACATATTTATGACAAGATCACAAAAAATATCGAGTTGCTGAAATCGATGCATAGCATGAGAATTACGAATAAATATAGAGATGCCATGGAGTAATTTGAAAATGGGAAAGGACATCTGATGTGGGTAAAATGCTATGCGGTCTTTATTCCACTTAAACTGTTATGATTGACTTTTTAAACGATATTTCATGCATAAAGGTTCAAAAGGAATTGGGAACATAATCACTTTTGAAATAAAGATAAAGAAATAAGAAAAGGTGTTATAAATACTATTGATGTTGAAAAATATGACTCCAATACCATCAACAGAGCTCTATTGCCCACAGGTGTTTATAACCTTGACAGAGTTGCTTTTTCACCCTTTGGAACCATGGTCCTTTATGTATACTTAGGAAAGTGCCTTGTGATGTCAGAGTGGAGGCCATTGTGTTGGCTTGGTAACCAGATGGATCACAATTCCATTCACTAGGAAGGAGTGAAAAGTGGGCAGGCTGGCTCGTGATGAGACCTCCTGTTCCAAGGACTTTTGTTTTTCTGATGTGTCCATTGGATCATATCCCTGGTGTGGTGGCCATAGTGGGAATGCCACTTCACTGCTTCCTTATGATCATGGTAGGTTGGCTCATGATGATACCCCCTATTCTCCATCTGACAAATCATAGAATTGTTAGTGTGTGTGTATATATATATATATATATCTTATTTCCTTATTTTTTCTTTTCTTTTATATGGCACTTCCTATTTATATATAGAATATGGCTCAACACTCCTTAAGAGTAGGGATGGTGGAAAAAATCTGAACATATCAATAGAATAAAATATTCCCTTATTCAATGATAATAAGTAAAGAGAATTATGAGAATTAGGGAAGAACCAGCATGGTACAAGTAATCAATCGATTTTGAGTTATAGTGAAAATAAGGACAGTAAAGTGATATAGATAGTTGTGTCCTCCCTTTTTCTAATCAATACAAAGAAATCTCATTAAAGATGATAATTTCTTTAGACTTAGTTATCGGAGAATCCATAGTAAAAACCATTTTTCTACTCTTCTACTATCAACATTCAAGAAAGTCCTGATGATGGATCCCAGTTGGGATTTGAAACGTTGACGAAAAATTGTTTTTACTCTGGAGTCTAAAGATATATACCATAGATGTCTTAAATCCAGAATCATTTTCCTATACAGAGGGGATACATGGAGTGAAATTATTTTACTCGAAAAATTTAGAGTGAAGATAGCAAGAAGATCTGCAGACCTTCATTTTCTTAAGATACCCTCAATTAAGCTCTTCTACTATCAACATTCAAGAAAGTCCTGATGATGGATCCCAATTTGGATTTGAAACATTGACGAAAAATGGTTTTTACTGTGGATTCTCTGGTAACTACGTCTAAAGATATATACCACAGATGTCTTAAATCCATGATAATTTCTCTTTGATTTTCTTATTCTAGTAACCTTTAAATTTTGTGTCCTTGCATATATGTTTGTATTCTTGCCTTCAAAGGATCATGAAGAGTAAAACAATATTCACAAGAAAAACTTCTCAAAAAGTGTGTTGTTCTTTAGGAGGAACAACAAAAAAATGTACACAAAAAAGGGTGTTGTTCCTTAAAAGGAATCGCCGTTGTTCCTTAGGAGGAACAGCAAAAAGACACTCGCACACAAAACTATTGTTCCTTAATAGGAACAGTAGAAAGACAAAAAATGGCACACGAAACTACTGTTCCTTAAGAGGGACAGTAGGAAAACAGACGCAAGCGAAACTGTTGTTCCTTAGAAGGAACAACAACAAGCAAAAAATGATGAAACCATTGTTCCTTAGAAGGAACGACAGTTGTTCCTTAGGAGGAACAACAATTGTTCCTTAAATGGAACAACGTAAAGCACTCGCATACCAAACTGTTGTTCCTTAGATGGAATGATTGTTTTTCCTTTTAAAGGGAACAGCAACTGTTCCTTAAACGGAACAGCGAAAACAAATGCACACGGAACTATTGTTCCTTAAATGGAACAGCTGTTGTTCCTTAGAGGGAACAGCAGTTGTTCCTTAAATGGAATAGCAGGAAGAAACGCACGCGCAACTGTTGTTCCTTAAATGGAACGACTGTTGTTCCTTAAACGGAACAACAAAAATACAAGCACACAAGATTGTTGTTCCTTAAATGGAACAGCAAAAATATAAACACTCGAGATTGTTGTTCCTTAAACAAAACAACACACACAAATCTGTTGTTCCTTAAATGGAATGGTTGTAGTTCCTTAAGAGGGACAATAGCTTTTCCTTAAATGGAACAGCAAAAATAAAACATCCGCAAAACTGTTGTTCCTTAAATGGAACAGTTGTTGTTCCTTAAGAGGAACAACAACTATTCCTTAAATATAACAACGCAAAGAAAACACACGCGGAACTGTTGTTCCTTAAATGGAACGGCTGTTGTTCCTTAAGAGGGACAGCAGTTATTCCTTAAATGGAACAGTAATAAGAAAACATCCGCAAAATTGTTGTTCCGTAAATGGAATGGCAACGGTTCCTTAGAAGGAAAAGCCGTTGTTCCTTAAATGGAACAGCACAAAAATTAAATAAAGAAAAAACGGTTGTTCCTTAAATGGAATGGTTGTTGTTCTTTAAGAGGAACAACAACTGTTCCTTAAATGGAATAGCACGAAAATCTGTACAAAAAAATACAGTTTATACAAGAAAAATAGAAAGAAAAGTCTATATACAAAATTCAAAAAAACAAATGAGTTGTTTATTGGATTGATGCTAAGGACAAGTTATCCTCTTCAGTGAGAATTTGCATGGTGGAATCTTCTCGTAACTGTTGGCAAAAGGACTCCCTGGTAAGCAGTTTGCGATACAGTCACACTCGATGACCATTCGCTTTAAAAGAATAGCCAGATCCATCAATGGTTGCCAATGTAATGGTGCCATTATCATGCACTTTTTGTATCTCATAAGGTCCTAACCATCTGGTCTGGAGTTTTCCGGGGAAATCCTGGAACCTAGAATCATATAGGAGTACCCAATCTCCTTCGTGGAAGATCTTTTTAATAAGGGCGTCATGCCATTTCGCTCTCTATTGTTGGATTAGTGCAGTGCGTTGAAGAGCAAATAGCCTGATTTCATCTAATTCATTGATTTGCTGTAATCCATTGGTCTGAGCTTCATTTAAATTCAAACCCACTTCCTGTGTTGTTCTTAATGTTTGTATCTCGAATTCGATTGGGAAGATGGGTTCTTTACTAGATAATAATTGGTATGGCGAATATCCCGTGGTATTTCTCCATGTTGTGCGGTATGCCCATAAGGCTTCTGGAAATCTGGAAGCCCAGTCACGTCTGTGTGATGCAACTGCCTTTGTAAGTATTGCCTCAATTACCTTATTAGTACTTTCTACTTGGCCATTTGCCTGTGGGTGGTATGGAGTTGTAATTTTGTGGAGAATATGGTAATTCTTCAATGTTGCAGCAATCTTGTTACCTACGAATTGCGGTCCTCCATCTGTAATTATGTCTCTCGGCAAGCCATATCGCACAAATAATTGGAAAAGAAAATGTATCACTGAATCCTCAGTAGCTCTTGGTAGCGCCTCTGCCTCAACCCATTTAGTAACATATTCTGTTGCGACCAATATGTATGTTTTTTGATTGGATGATGGGTTAATAGGACCAATTAAATCTAGCACCCACCGCTCAATGGCTCGATTACTAATTGCGGATTTAGAGGCATCTCGTCAGATTGTCCAGGGCATCCCGCCCTCTGGCAACTATCACAAGCTTGAACAAACTTTTTAGCATCTTTAAAGATAGTGGGCCAGTAATAGCCTGTTTGTAATACTTTGTGACCCGTTCTGTGGTCTGCAAAATGTCCATCACACAGCCCATCGTGGCATGCTTTTAGAATGTCAAACACTTCATCTTCCCGGACTCATCTTCTAATGTGCATATCTACCCATGTGGAATAAGTAGCCCCCGATCCAAGAGAATCGGGTACTGTGCTACATTATTCGTTTTCTTTCATTAGGCATTAGGTGCTTGGGTAATTTGCCTACTGCCAAGTAATTTGCAACGTCTGCATACCATGGTGTTATGACAGTAACAACAAATAAATTTTCATTAGGAAATTGATCCTAAACTACTGTTGCGTCAGCTGGCTTTGGCATTCGTGAGAGAAAATCAGCTACAGGGTTCTCTTTTCCAGGTCGATCCTTAATTGTGATGTCAAATTCCTGCAAGAGAATCAACCATCTTGTCACTCTTCCATTTGTAACAGGTTTATTTGCTAGATATTTAATGGCAGAGTGATATGTATATAAAACTACAGGATATCCAGTTATATAATATCTAAATTTATTTACAACATATATTACAGCTAAAAATTCTTTTTCAGTCACAGTATAGTTTAATTCAGCAGGAGATATATTTTTTCTAATATAATATATTGCATATGGCTTTTTATCTTCTTCATGTCCAAGAACTGCTCCGATTGTTGTGTCTGAAGCATCAGATGAAATCTGGAATGGCAAATCCCAGTTTTGGCCCCTTAGCACTGAGGTTGTTGATACAAGCCTTTTTAAATCCTCGAAAGCACTGTCACATTTATCTGTCCAAATGAAATCAATATTTCTTGTTAGTGCATATAATGATGCAGCAATCTGAGAAAAAAAAATTATAAATCTTTTATAATAACCAGAAAATCCCAAAAAACTGTGTACCTCTGTTTGTGTGGTAGGGGTAGGTATTAACAGAATTATCTGAATTTTAGCCGAATCTACCTATATTCCAGCTGCTGAGATATAATGACCTAATATGAGTCCCTCAGTCATCATCATATGACACTTTTCATGGCTTAAACAGAGCTTGGTGGCAATGCATCTTTGCAACACTTTTTCTAATGTTTGTAATGTTGGCTCAAAGTCATCCCCATAAGGTGTGAAGTCATCCATATACACTTTAAGCCCTTTATTTATCAAATCTGAAAAAATGTTAAGTACAGCCCTCTGAAATGTGGCAAGTGCATTGCACAGCCCAAAGGGTAAGACTCTGTAATCAAATGTTCCCCAAGGGCAGGTAAAGGTAGTTTTATCCTAATATTCAGGGGAAAACTGAATCTGATTGTATCCACTGAAGCCATCTAGGAAAGAAAAGAATTTCTTCCCTGCAAGTGTGTCCAAGACCTAGTCAATGAATGGAAGGGGAAAGTGGTCTTTCTGGGTTGCTTTATTTAGTTCTCTATAGTCAACACATATCTGCCGTTTTCCATTCTTTTTCGGCACCACTACTAATGGAGAGACCCACTTATTGTCAGATATTGGGTAGATAAAGTTTACATCTAAAAGTTTTTGCAATTCAACTTGCACAATATCATTAAGATGAGGATTTAATCTCTGTTGGGGTTGGTGAACGGGTCTAGCATCCTTTTCTGTATAAATGTGGTGCGTACACAACTGGGGATCAATTCCTTTCATGTCTAGGTAATCCCATGCAAAGGCTTCTTTATATTTTCTCAGGAGTTGAACCAGCTTTTGCTCTTGGTCAGCAGTCAGGTTTTTGTTAATGTTCAAAGTTTTTCCTGGCTCAATTTCTATGGTTTTGCTATTATAAACAGAGGTGGTTGGTATTGATTGATCATTAGTATCTTTTAGGGGATCTTCTTCTACTTCATTCTCGAATGCTGCTTCGATCATGTGACATTTGAGATGGGATCTGGCTTTTGGTTGGTTAATGTAGGTGTTGATGATGTCATCTTCTGTTTGATCTTTAAATTCGAGAGCATCTTCTATGGTTAGGGGTGATCTAATGTTTTCAGTTAGATATGATACAGGTTGTTTTATGGTTTTGATTATTGTTAAACTTGGTTGGGCAGGAGGATATAAGGCTAAATTCTTGACATTGGTTCCTCTTGTTATGGTCATGCTACCTGTTCGGCAGCTGATATAGGCATCCGCAGTCGCCAGCGAAGGTCTACCTAAAATGAGTGGGTGTCCCTCTAATCGGTTTCTGGGATTGATGATGAGGAAGTCTACTGGGTATTCCCAGGAATCTACTGACACCATTACATCCTGTAATGTGCCTTCTGGTTTGACTACTGAGCGGTCAGCCAATTCCAGCAAGGTTGTGGTTGGGTCTAGGGATGTAATGTCGAGCTTTTGGCAAGTTGTTGTGGTAAGAATATTGATTGTTGCTCCTAAGTCGACTAGTACATTAGGAAAGGAGTAGCCGTTTATTTGCACAGTAACTATTGGATTGCCTGGGTCCTCATATTTTACAAGCGCTTCTCTTCCTGATAGTAAATCGGATAAGGTACCGACTACATGGACAGTTGGATTTGTTGTTATTTTCCTCTTTGGATTTTTCATACATAATTCTTTAATAGTTTTTACATAAATTTGGATATCTTAAATAGCCTGGAGGAGTGGTATTTTTATACATAAATTTTTCAATTCTCCCAAAAGATCAAAATCAGGGTGTTCTATTGGGCGAGGTATGATTAGTCATTCTGGGAATGGTGGAGAAGAGGTGGTTGCTTGTTCATGAGTTTTCTGTCTAACCAAATTCTCTTCTTGTGGTGTTTGTTTTATATGTAGTGGATTTTCAATTTGAACATTTTTATCCCCCTTTGTTTATATTATACACCCAGATCTTAATTCAAGGTCGTTGCACTCCCTTAACTCAGTTTCGGGTTCTGGTACTTCAATAATTTGCACAGATTGAATCGGTCTATTGTTGGGGTTCGGGTTGGGTTGGGTTGGGAGCTGCGGTCTTAAGTTGGTCTGGGGGTTCTGTTGCAATGTGTAAGGTGCTGGCAGTGTGAGTTGAGATAGGGGGATCGTTCCTGCTAGCTGATTTGTGGGTCTTTGCCAATTCGACTGCCAGTTTTGACTCTATGAGGTGGAGGGTGACTATTGTGATGAATATGCATTATTTTGCCAGAATGGTGGGCAGTAAGGAAAGTTCAGCCAATTGGTTTGATTTGGCAATGGTGACATGGGGAATGGCTACAATGACCAGCTGGGGACAGGTGGCTGATTCTGCCACATTCCATTATATTGTTGAGCATTATACCGCGGAGGCTGAAAAGAAGAGGATGGATCAACGGGCATACCTGTTTGTCGCGATTTCCATTGGTGGTGCTGATTAAGGAGGTAAACCAGTTCTGTTTCTTCTTCTGCTTCTTTGTAGACTTCTTTCAGTCCTCGGAGTGATGGGCAACTTTTTGTTGAGTGATATTTCGTATAGATGGCACAAATTTGGACCGTATCCAGCGGGCACTCTTTGTGGCTATGCTTCTTTCTGCATCTAGGACAGAATATCACCAAGTTTTGTTCTACTTCTGCTTGCTTTTGTTTGGCCTGCATAATTTCTAACTGCGTTGTCAGAGTCCCTAGGATATCAGTTTTGAAATCCTCTAACAGATTGCCAATTTCTGTGTGAGTTATTCCTCCACCAGAGACTTTATTATCCCTTGTGATCATGTCGCGCTCTGCTGGCTTCAGTCTTGTGCTGCCTCTTGAACACCTGATGCACAAATTAATGATGTCAGCAAAGTTTTCCTGATATATGTCACCTTTACCCATAATGTTTAATGTTTCAATCCATTGTTCTTTCATCCCTTTAATTAGTGTAGTTTTTAACACATTATCAGGCAAGGGCAAAGATGCATAGGGAGATCTTTAGAGATTGTATTGAAAGCGTTCTACATATTCCTCTAGTGTTTCGCTAGGTCTTGCTATCATTTGAAATATATCATCCATTAATTCCATGGATCTGCAATAGTCCTGATATTTATTTAGGAAAGTAGTTTTCATCTGATCCCAGTCATTCATAGTGCCCCCACCTAATCCCATAAACCATCGTAAGGTTGCCCCTTTCAACGTGGAGGGAAATAGCTTTAGTTTTTGGGGAATGGTGGTATAGTCATACCCTCGGTACAATACGTCAAACTCAAACAGAAATGCATTTGGATCCTCTGATGTCAGCCCATGAAAGGTAGGAATATTCTGGAGAGGAATAGCTTTCATAGGTGCATTAACTACTGTGTCCACGATGGGATACTGTAGTGTGGAGGTCTGAGGTGTTTGTTGGTTCTGGGCCATTTGATCAAATATGTGCCAATACCCTTCTAGGATTTCCAGAGAGTTGTTCCTAGGATGGCTAGAAGGGATGGGAATGAGCTTAACAGCACTTCCCTGGTCTAGGACAATGAGTGTTCCTTGCTGAACTACTATCTGGGGAGATCTTGGCTCCTCAGTTTCCCGGTTTCTTCTTGAATGAACTTAACGGCACTCCCTTTATCTAGGGTGCTGAGTGTTCCTGGTTGAATTATTACCTGAGGGGATCTTGGCTCCTCTGTTTCCCCTGTTTCTCCTCCTCCTTCATGGAGATTACTAGAATTCCCTTCTTGTAAAGAAATTGGGCAAGAATTTTCAATTTCTTGAAAACTCTGCTCAGTCTCTTCTGTTTTGTTGTGTACCTCAGTGAAAGCTACAGATGGTGATCATGTGGCTCGAAGGGAGCCAATAGGTTGTCTGGAAGCAACTTTCCTAGGGCTTACTGATGGCTGAGATTCAGCTTTCTTAATGATATTGTCTATGAAGGTTGATCGACCAAGGGTCACCAGTCCCTTAGCTTTGTCGGATTTAGGTAGTGGATTTGGATTGTTTTCAGGTTTTTTCTTCTTAGTCATACACACAACTCAAATATTTACTTCTACCCTAAGTTCTTAACAATTCTGCTGGAAAGCAGGCGAGGAGCAGGGCTTTTACATGCTCCATACGCAGGTTCTTACCTTCTGTTTTTAATACCCAATTCTCTCCTAACAAGCACTCATCAGATGCACACTACTCTTTAGAAATGGCTACACTCTCCCCAGCAATGGTGCCAAAATGTTGAGGTATAAAAGGTGTCTTTCTAACTCCTAATTACCTTCACATTAACTAACAATTCGGGCAATACTTTCTATTTCAAGAGTGTACACAGTTTGTGGTGGCTATTTACTCAAAAGTAATGTTTCTAAATTGTAGTACAGTGCTCTCAAATACAAGAGTAAATGGATGTAGCTAGTGAACTCAAATTACAATTAAAAGAAAGCTTAACTTGCTAATGAAACCAAATGAAACATTCATCCAAGTATCACTCAAGAATACAGTAACAATAACTCATTTCTCTTTTAACTGATTGATATTCCAAAAGTATTTTCTAATCTGAACAGCAGGGATCTAGGTGTAAGAGCATAGACAGCAGTAGTCAATGCTCTTTACAGTGGAGAATTTCAAGATAGCACGCTGAACTAAATTACTAAATTGGAAATAGAATGTTGAACTCAAACGACTAAATCTGAAATCATAATAAGGGAATACTAAAACAGGTAATTGAATAACAACTTGAACCAATACTTTTGCAGCATGTAAAACAGAGTAAGTTTGAGAATACGAAATAGCAAAGAAATGCGATTACAATAAATGGAAACCAAACCAAACCATAAAACGGTAGAAATTGTAAAATAATGATACAGGAACAGCGAGTGAATCCACCAAGGCCGGTCCCTTAGCCGCCAGTGAACACTGCCGGATTACTTCAGTATGAGAGAAGGAACAGCAACAGTACTAGATATTAATCATTTGCAAAATAGTTACAGCCATTTCGTACTCTGTTTCAACAACGAGAGTCGATGATCAAAGTAAAAATACAAGAGTAATTTTTTAATAATCTCCCATCCCCGTTCTCTTTACAATCACTGCCATTTATAATGGCCAAGCGATAAGAAGGGTAAAATAGTAACAGCGATCCCTCAGGATAAAGAGATCCTGAGGGATTCACGCAATCTTCC
Source organism: Pinus tabuliformis (assembly GCA_031772625.1). Taxonomy (NCBI): domain Eukaryota; kingdom Viridiplantae; phylum Streptophyta; class Pinopsida; order Pinales; family Pinaceae; genus Pinus; species Pinus tabuliformis. Next base: position 1,023,625,980 of record CM062811.1, on the reverse strand, counting down.
ATCTTCAGTTAACTTTCTTTTCCTTGCATTGATGTTATGATCTCCTTTGTTCTTATCCATAACTGCGCGCTCCTATCCTTGGCTTGCTGCTTGTACGTTGTTTCCTGGCTAGGGAACAATAGTTGTTTCATTTTTTCTTTTTCCTTTCCTTGGTTAGGGATGATAGTTGTTCCATTTCTTCTTTTTCCTGCATGAAGAAGGACAGCAATCAGCTAATTTGTGATAATAGATAATTTCCTCGTTTTCACCATAATCCTTTGATATATTATCATTTTAGGATATAAAAGGAATATAACTAAAGAAAAGGATGATGAAATAAGTAAGATATACATACCTTTTCCATAGCTCAACACCTACCATGTTCATAAGGCTGTAACAAAGTGACATTTCCATTATGGCCACAACACCAGGGTTATGATCCATTGGATAGCCAAAATATTCTTGGAACAAGAGGTCTCATCACGAGCCGGACTGATCACTTTTGCTAGATCCCAGTGAATGGCAGTGTGGTTATCTAGTTACCACGCCAGCACACTGATCTCTTATGTAGAACAACACTAGAACTCTCCATTTATAAATTGAGGATCCTCACTCATATGGGTTAAAAAGCAACCCTGTCGAGGCTATGTATGCCTGCTGGCAGCAGAGGCTCTGCTTATGGTATTGAAGTTATATCTTATCATCAATTATTAATATAATACCCTTTTCTTATTCTCTCTTTTTATTGGAGAAGTTATTTCCTTAATTTTTCCATGTTTTGAACCTTTATGCATGAGAAATTGATTTTCGATCAATCACATCATTTTCGACTAGAATACCGTCAGCAAAGCATCTTTTTGGCATATTGTTGTCCTTTTCTTTTTCGCATAATTTATCATCAATCCAAAGCGTCCTATCTCTTATTCATAACTATCTTTACACACTCTGCTCTCATTATAACCATATCTCTTGCTGTCCTTTCATTAATATACATACTCTATCTCATTTCCTGTCATATCTTTCACCCTTGTACTTTGCCGTCAGAACAACACTTTTCCTATGCTTTACGGTCATGCACGCCCTTTTCCAATTGGAGGGGGAAGGTTATTCAAAAGTTTTTTCTGATTGAAATTTTTGCATGCGGCTTATCTATTGCTATTCAAAACTAAAACTGTGGATTCAAGAAATTTGCATGCAGCGTAGTGATTTGTTTATAGAAAAACAAAAAATATGGGGGGAAACTCTATTCACAGCGAGGCCACACTATTGCAACTAACAGAAGAGGCTCAAGAAACTTGCAAACGCGAACAATTGTTCAGACATGATGTGTTTGCCTGGATTCCACCTTTTGCGTCACTTTTAGCATCAACTCAGCCTACATCAGCTTCAACAAATGCCAGTCCATACATGTCATTCCACATTTATTTTCGGAGGTAAAACTTGAGGTAACATAACATAAGTTTCTGATTTATTGAAAATTTAAGAGACTTTCATGAAAATCCATTGAGCATTATTTATCATCATTCATTCCACATCTTTACCACTTCCCATTTTTCAAAGTCATATTATCTTTCAGTTTGAGGGAGTGTTACTTTCATTCATTTCTTTCTTATGACCATGCAATATTCTTATCATCCATTGATCTTCTTATTCATTCTCAACACCTCCTTTATTCCATGTTGTTTTACACCAAGCATAGATTTCAACAGATTGTAGCAACCATCTCAATTTGTTTTCTAGCATTGCATGAGGACATGCTAATTCTCTAGTTTGGGAGAGGAATTGCTACATATGATGGATGTTTTCTACTTTCTTTCTCATTTAAGGCATACAATTTCATTTTTATACAGTACAGAAATTGATTTGCGTATATCTTTAAAACTATGAACTGAATTCTTTTGATTTCTGGAAAACAAAGAGGTACCATTAAAATACACAAACCCAGAAAATTTCAAGTTAAATTAGTTTGTCAAATTTCAGAAATCATGCATTGTCACCTACAGCCATTTTGCTTATATCTCATGATCCCTGCATCAAAACGATCTGATTTTTGGATTAAAGAAGTATTAATATAATAGAAATCTACTTGCAAAATTTCAGGAAAATCTGGTTTGTATTTTTTTGAGAAAATGGTTAATGAAGTTTGTTTTTACTTATATCATATTTTGTTGCAACTTCATATACATATAGTTGAACGTCATCAACATTGCTAAAACTGAATATTCATTATTTGAGGAAGAAGTCATTTGTTCCATCAATTTCATGACTTGGGATGAACATTTTTTTTATATAGCTTGGTTAATATAGAGGCTTTGGGTTGCATGAGGACATGCAATATATTCAGTTTGGGGGTGTGTTGGGCCACTAATATTTCATTATTATTATCACTTTTTAACACCTATTTCATTCAGTTTTACCCTTCTTTATCACGTCATTTATCATGATTTATCATATAATTCCATTTTATAATTATTTATGCTCTTATGGATAAATATTATTTCTTCTCCTTTATTTTTAATAAATTGATGATTATTATGCATGATTTTACCAATGATGGTTTATTAATAAATTTGTTGTAACATCACTCACCATTTTAGCCTCCAAGATATTTTCTAGATTGCAGATTTGATCTCTAGCTCATCATTAAATATTCCAACTCAGAAATTCGTTGGAATAAGAAGTGACAGTTTTGCATTGGACGTTTCGGGCAAATGGAGAAGAATCTGGAAAATCCGAAACATGGGTTTTGTTCAGAACAGACCGAATTAGTTTTGTAATGAGCAGTTTTCCCAAATTCGGTCCGTATTAAGAGAAATGGAAGGTTCTCTGAAGACGTTTTTCCATATTCGTTGTTGCGGCTGGTTTCCAAATTATCTCAGTTGCAATACCAAATTCGACCTATTCCTGTTGAATGCTAATGGAAAGATATTTTAGACATGATCTTGCTGATCAATTTGTTGTGAACAATCCAATTTTGTTATGGGAATCATTTTGTAATCATATTTGTTGTAACTTCTCCCTGCTCTCTGTGTATTTAAATGAAAACAGAGATCAAAGAAGGGGATTCATGATGGATCATTAGAGATAGGATAGGATAGGATAGGAGGAGAGGGGATAATGGAGAGATTTTGATATATACATGTAATCACTGTTGAATTACAGGCAGACTATGTTATATTATTTTCATTCAATGAAAGAGTCTTTTGATTTCCCTAGACGCATGCAGATCGAATCGAATGAGACATGTTGATTAAGCCTGAGTGGTTTTTAATTCTCCGGTTACTGTAAGTTCTTTCCTCCTAGAAGTGGCAAGGGCCCGCCACAACTGGGAGATCTAGCTAGATTAGCACCAGCGCTGTAGATTTCCATTACCGGTTGCATTTCAATTCTATCAATTTTGTAGGTTGTGAGTGTTAATTTCATTGCAGAGCATGTGTTAATTTCATTACAGAGTGTTTAATTTCTAGCATAAGCATGAGTTATTTTTACACATGCAGGTGTGGATAAGGCATGGATTAGAGCATTGATTTCATTTTCTTTCGTTTACAGCATTGCAGAATAGGGCATACGTGAGAGTGTGGTTATTATAGAATCAGCTAAAAGAGATTGGTTAATGCTACTGAACTCTCGATTGACATCATTTCCATTTGAATTGCTTAATTGAGATTGAGTGCGATTTAGATAGAAACAGCTAGAAGAGATTGGTTAATGCTACTATGCTCTCGGTTGATGCTATTTTCAATTGAATTGCTTGCTTCAGATTTGATTATAGTTTTGCTTGAGATTAAGTCCTAATGCTTAGATGTATTATTTCCTTTAAAAGTTATAGCTTGAGATTTATGATTGCATCCAATTACTCTTGTATCAAGTTTTATAGTTCAACTTAAAAAGCATTACTCTCTAAATTTATAGCTTGCACATTTTGTGTACACTCTTTAAACAAAAAGACTTACCCAGGTTGATAATTAATGTGAGGCAATTAGGAGTTTTCAAAGACACCTTTTAGCACCCAACAGTGTCCTTTCATATTCCAAATTACTCAAAGCCCATTCAGTTTCAAAGTGTTGAATTCCTTCATGACAGTTCAACTTCACCTGTTCCAGATTTTGATCCTCTTCCACAACAACAACAACATATTGTGAAATGCCAACACTATGATCGAGTTGGCAATTTGAAAGATCATTGTTTTGATCTTCATCCATGTAAGCACTGTCATAAAACCAACCATTCTTCAAACAGATGCTTCAAAAACAAACTTCCTACAAGAAAAAAGATTCATCTTGGATGGATCGCTTCTTGGAAATAGGCATTAATAGCCAAGAAGATATTCCAATCATATGTCAAAACTTGTTCTAGAGTATTGAAAAGTCTTTCAGTTGAGTTTTCTCCAACATCTCACCTTGTATCTGACAGGGGGTAAATGATGGTCATCTACAAGCTTCAAAGCCACATCAAGCGAGCCTGAGCCACAACCTGCCATACCAGATTCAGAGTTGTAGCCAGAGACAAAGATGCCCCTGAGCATGCCTTCAGTCAATGCTACCTCTTCAAAGATTTGGGGACACTTCCTCTAGCAGAAGACTTCAACTTCTTGCCAGTTTTGGAAGAGTTCCAGGAATTGCATTAAGAATTCCAGATTTGTTGGTCATCCTTAAACCATCACAGGTGGAGACCTCCCTTTTCAAGTTGAGGTTCTCCCTTTTATGCGAGGTGAGACCTCCCTTTCATGGTTGAAGGTTTCCCTCTTCAAAACATCGGGAGCACTTCCTCTAGCAGAAGACGTGACCTTCATGCCAGACTTGGAAGAGTTCTGGGAATTGCATTAAGGGTTCTAGTGTTGGTGGTCATCCTTAAACCACCACCCTTTATACCAACATTTCAGAGAGCGCATTCAGCATAGTGCTGCCATGCTTTTTTGCACATTTTGTATTACAGCGCTCTTCTTGGACTCATACATAACCCTTCAGATTAAGGGGGGAATGTTGGACACCTAATCCTCTATGGGTTGGTGTAGAATGTGAACAGCCATGAGAGTCCAGGAGACCTTGGGATATGGAACCCAACGACCACACGAATGTACTATAAATGTATATCATTGTCAATAATAAATATAATCTCATGTTTATCTTTCCTATTTTGTCTCTGCCATGTGTGTGTTTAACAGGTTATGGGATCTTTTTCACCAGGCAACCTGCAGCTTATGTACAATCTGCCAGAGCCACAGAAGCTCTACAATAAATAGTTCCTTGAGAAATTCGCTAAGGAGAATGAAGACCCAGCAGACGTCACATGGACCTAGACACAAAATGAAGGCAAGATCAAAAAGGATAAAACAGGTATGTATTCTACAGCATATATTTCTCCCCCTCATAGTTTTGCAGCAGCCATGCTATGTAAAATGTTCGGCAAGCCTGATAGTACCAAATTTTCCCCAAAATGGTTGCCATTAATAGATGCAGCCATAAACTCAACAATAATGAATTGGGCCTAAATTTTTTTTGATAATTTGGCGAAAGATATTATGGAGTATAGGAGAAAGAGGAGTATCTCTTCAAGGGTTTACCCTCCATTTTTCATGAGTGCCTATGTAATGGATGCAATCTGTTTTGGCTCCAAATTTCCTATCATGGGATGGAAGTGGACTATGTAAAACCTTATTCCTATCCATATATATCATAAGACTATGTGGGAGTCTCATTTTCACCCCCATTTTTACAAAATTTGTTATGGAGTTATGCTGCCTATCCATAAACAAGTCTACAACAAAAATGACCCTAGGTTTTCTAGAGAAGTTGAAGTAGATATCCTACCTGTAACCAAATGGTTTGGGGAGGAGACATTTACATATATCAGAGTATTTGAGAGCATTTCTTCACTGCATGTCCTCTCATACTATGTCACTGACAATTTAATGGCTAGGGAGATAGCCTACCAAACAACAGGGGAAGGTGGACTGAGCAAAGGATTGAAGGATCAGAAAAAGGCCATTTGGCCTACATTTCCATTACAGTGTGGTGCGTTTGCACTACATGATTTTGGACATGCATGCAAAGAAGCAAAGATTATGAATTCTCTGAAGCTACCTACATTCCCAAGAAGAAAATACAACCCAAACGGCACTGCCAAAGACTTCACTACTATGGTGAAAGTGAAACCATTCACCCATGAGGAATATGCCTTCAATGACCTCTTCCTACAAAAAGAGACATTTTTAGAAGTGAAGTATATGGCATCACTACTTTTTGCTCCAGATGATCTTGAGGCCTTCCGTGAATATAGAGAGAGGATATTATTAAAGGTCCCACTAAACCTCTTACAAATTGAACCAATAAGGGAGACAACTCCCAGTGTAAGCTTAGAGGAAAGCTCCAGAGAAAATTCCAAAGCAGAGTCCCAAGAGAAGTCTACTCGTGAGTCAAAGCACTCAGAGCAGCGGTCCCAAAATGGGGGCAGTAAAAACAAAGAGTCCAAAAGGGACACAACCGACACTACAGAGAAAGCAGCCGAGAAAACTTCAGCGAAGAAACAGGTTAAAATTCACTCTACTTCCACTCAGTCGGCAAAACCCCCAGCTATTGATTTAGAAAAACGAATGGGACCATTTTAATAAGAAGCTCCATACAAAAGAACAAACATCTTAGGTATAGACTCCACAACACAGATCAACTCAAGAAGTTACAGTGGAGAAAACTATAGGCACTCAAGATGTGGAGCTCATTCCTGCCACCCCCACTTCTGAAATTGTTTTGAGAATTGAGAAAATTCCTCCCTTAGATGTGTTTTATAGCCCTACCCAAAAAGTTGTTGTCAAGAGGTAGAGAAAGAAAAGAAAGTTAGATGTTGTAGCTATTACCACTCCCGACAATGAACCAATGGACATTATTTGGAAAGATTCGCCCATGGACCCATCTAAAAACCTTACGAGATTGTCGCAATTTGCAGAAGCCTATGCCACGAAAACTATTGATAAAGCGACAGAGGTTCAAATGCTGCTTAGAGAAAAGGAACATAAAATTCTGTTGTTAGAACAACAATTATAGCAGGAAAAATATAACCAACAAGTAGAGTTGCAAGTAGCCAAGCTCCAACAGGAATTTGAACAGATGCAAATACAACATCAGGCTAACCTAGCAGAAAAAGATGCGCGGATACAAGCCATGACAGATAATTATAAGGACAATCTGAAAATCGATCAGTTTATAACAGAAACAGTCAGCTTTAACTCTGAATTAATGCACCAAAAAGAAGTTCTATGCCAGAAAATATTGCAGATAAGTCCTTATTGAGAGATCAGTGATAAGCTAGCAAGCCAAGTCGTCGACATGAGGCTTGAGTATGATGAAATCTCAAAAGGTATTTCTGACTTTATCACCTGGCAAGAATCGGACGATGGGAAGAACGTTGATTTGACAAAACTGGAGGAATCGCATAAAGAAATTCTATTTGCACACTGGGATTCTTGGCTCAAGCAAGTAGAAAGGGAAACGGAGATCGTGGAAGCATCAGCAAATAGCGTCATTGAAACCATCAACGAAAATCTACATGGCGCCAACCTAGTTGCAGAATCCATACCAGGATTTCTTCCAAATGCCAAACAACTAGAGCAGTAGTGGAGACAAACGACAAATGAAAGGGAGGAGGTAATCAGGCAAATGAGCAAGTTGAACTGGCAAGCATACTAGCAAAACTTTTTCAAACCATGCAGCCAGTGGATGACCTTGCGATGCCTAACCACCTCCACACAAAAATTTTTGCAGCACTCACAGACGTTATATTTACTGGGCAGTTGAAATCTGCGATCAGTCAACCAACACATCTCAAACCAATGACAGATATATGTGATCTTAAAGATTAAATGCAAAGGAGTTAGTCACTTTGTTTTATTTGTATTTTAGTTTCATTTTGCATAATCTGAGGAAGGTCGTTTAAACCTCCCCATATTTTTTTGTAATAATCTATTTTAGGACATATAGTTTAGTATTTAAACCACTCTCAAGCATTTAGAGAGAGGTCCGGAAAATTTATCAGAAACATTCTTCAAAAAATGCACTTTTGTACCTTTAAGGAGGTTCTGATGGAATGAATGGAACAAGATCTATTTTCTTTTCAATATCTATCATGTTCTACTGAAATTGCACTTTTTTACTCTTAGATGGTGTTGGATTGATTGGAATTAGGTCGATATTGCTAAAACACATGAGAATAACTTATCACGCATGGTACTTTTATCTTGTGATTTTGTTTTATTTATGTATCAAGCAATAACTTTTCTTCAAATTGCTTTATGTATGAAAGTTTGAATCTCGGTTAGCATTATTGCACTTTTGTATGGTGTTGGCTTAAACTTTATGCTGAATACATGAACGATTCTATATGTGATATATCTTTCACAATCATTTTGGCTAACTATTTATCCAAAACTATTATTTTTAAACAATTTCACTTCTTATTGTAGTTGAATGATCTTTATTACCAATTGCTATAGGACATTATTGTAGATCACATACTTTACTTTATTCCCAGGTATAGTTACAGTTAAATAGTGTTTAAACTAGGATATATGCATGTGTTCAAATAGTTTAGATTAGATTACACTTAGCTTAATCGTTCCCCCCATCACACCATATATCACCCCATCAACACTATCAAAATCTCTTTTGGGAAACTGGTCCCATTATCCCCATTCGGAGCCACTACACCAAACGGAAAAGGAACTATCAACCAAGGTCCGGACCGGGTGGTTTTCCCCCACGTTGTAGCAATGATTTTCGAGGCTTCAACATTTTGGTGATAGAACGAGGGCCTAACTATGAATTGCAAGTAAATTCAAACCAACATGTCATTATAAGAGTAAAACTTCCTCACCCTCACCTCCAACTTCTTGATCACATTCCAAATCTCCCAATCCCAAGCAAGAAGTTGTAAAGAAACCTTTAGAACCCACTACTGAAATCCCAAAGAAGCCAAATCATTCCTCTTCTATAGAAACCCCTGAAGTCCAATCTTTGATTCATAATTTATAGGGGATTTCGATATCTCAAGAAGAATCTGAGTTATCCCAAGCTAGTGTTACTTCTCAATTTCCCCCATCTCAAAGGTTAACTAGAGCATAGAGTGAAAAGTTTGGGATTTTCCGATTCGTATTCCCTCTACCAAACCATAAGAGAGCTAATAAGACACCATCTAAATCTCATAGTGAGGTTCTCTCATCATCACCTCAATCATCCTCATCCATTCCATCCATTTCATCACAAGATCAATCACCCACCTCAAAACTCCAGATCCTGATTTACACAGGTACTAAAGCATAACCCTCCTCTAACCACTGGAACATCTTCCTCTATGTAGATACCAACGATGGCTCAAAACCCTCCAAAGCCATGGACAAATCCAGGAGTTGTACAGATGGTAGGGCCTTTACATCGATTCCCAGCCTATCCTGAAAAGTGGCTACCAAAGTTCAATCCTGATAATGGCCTACTAGTTGAGGAACACATAAACATTTTTATGTTGTCCATTAACCTAAACGAAGTAGTAAAAGAAGTTGCAGTTGTAAGATTATTTCCTTATACCTTACAAGAATCAACTGTTGGGTTGTGTTATATTCTTTCCACGACTAGCCTCCCTAGTTAACTGGGGGGTTAAAGGGGGGTTGAAGCCCCCCCTTCGTTGTGTCGATTGCGCAGTGGGGGGCTCACAGGGGGTGCGGTAGCCCCCCCTGTCCAGGGGGTTTGAGGGGGCAAGTAGCCCCCCTCTACGGGGTACAGGGCAGTGCCCCGAGGAAAAGTTTTTTGGACCCTATATTAGGTTGGGCGGACCTACCTATGGTTTTATGCATGGTTTTTCGCACATGGTTTTGGACGCGATGGTTTTCGGTCCATGGTTTTGGTCGCGATGGTTTTCGGTCCATGGTTTTGGTCGCGATGGTTTTCGATCCATGGTATTGGATGCTTCAGCATGTATAAATATGTATTGTAACATTGAAAGGAACATAATGAAAAATCAAACTGGTAGTCCCGGTTTTGGGATCTAGGGGAGAATCTTTGTGTATATGTGTTTTATGTGTTATGCTCTCGCATTGTTTATTTTCTGTGTTTTAGAATTCGTATGCAGGTAATTTCTGTACAGGGTTAAAACCTACATCAACAGGATCATGGTACTTTTCATTACCATCAGGTTCTATTAATAGTTGGGATGCCTTTCAAGAATAGTTCTTATCCAAATTTGGAGATGACAGATCCACGGCTACCCTAATCAATGATCTCTCCAATTTGAAATCTGAACCTAGAGAGCAAATCAAATACTTCAATTCTCGTTTCAATAAATTATTGAATAAAATACCAGTAGTACCCAAGCCCAGCGATGAAGTCCAAAATGAATGGTACATTTATGCTATCCCTTCAAACACAGCTATTTTCGTCGATAGAGCTACCAAACCAACTTTCGCAGAAAACGTGAAAGAAGCAATAGCTATAGAAAAACGAATTCTATCCTTAGATAAGAAAAACGCATTATAAGAGCGAATATCCAAGAAAGTGACTTTTAGGAATGAATCCAAGAAAAAACCACCTAAAGATTCTTTTGATTTTGAAGGTTTACAGAAAGTCCTCAAAACCATGTCCAATGAAATGGTTGATATCAAGAAACAAGTAGCAGAGGCTTCCTCAAAGAAATATTTATGGCCATATAAAAGAAATTATTCCGCTAATCCTAAGCCTCAAAACGTTATATCAAATGTTGAATTGGATGTAGAGGAAGATGAAGTCTCAACAATTGAAGAAAAAATAGATGATGAAGAAGTGGTTGAATTACAAGGGATGTGGGATTTTATCCTTCCCAATTAAGAAACACAAGAAGCACTGCCTGTTGCAACCCGAAGTAGAGGCCCTGTTGATTTGCCACAAACAAATTCAAAACAAAAGGCATCAACTCCAGCTCCCAAGGAAAAAACAACAGGTAAGAAATCTCCATCTAAATCTACTCAAAATACTCCTTCTCAATCAAATTATTCACCTCCAGATAAAACCTTGATAGTATCCGATGAAATGGAATATAACATTGTTGATGATATGAAAAAGACTATGGTGAACATTACCTTTCATGAGCTTAGAAAGTTGAAACATCAACAGAAGCTATTGCTCAAGGAACTCAAAGTAGTCCCTACTTCGCCTCTTCTTGTCATTGTAATCTCACAAGTTGCCCAAGAAATGGGAAGGCCCCCTAACACTTCATTAGACAGAGTTGATCTTATCGATATTGCTTTAATCGAAGGAAGATCTAAATCCCATACTCCTCCATTTCTGTTAACTTACGAAATTTTCAATAAAAGATTACACAACTGTTTAGTTGATTCTCGAGCCTCATCTAACATTTTACAAAGAAAAGTTTGTGCGAAATTGAATGTTCAACCTCAAAAATTTGTTGTGCGCATCGTACAGTTAGACCGATCCCAAGTCGAAGTTATAGGGGAACTTAATCAAGTTACCATTAGACTTTCATCAAACCCTAAAGTGTGTCAAGTCATTGACATTATTCTAGCTTATATTCCTGAGTTCTACGGCTTAATCCTTAGTAGAGATTGGTCAGAAAATCTCCATGGTGTTTTTGCAACTGACTGGTCTCACATGTGGCTTCCCTATAATGGTAAGCCAAATCAACTAAAGGTTGATCGCGAAAAAAACCAGAAGTATATCGTTACAGAACTAGAAGGAGAGAATGAACCAGTCGCGTATAGCAACAATATCATCGGAAACTACTTAGTCGAATCATTTCAAGGAAATTTTAATGCAAATTTCACCTTTCTTCGAGAATTTTGTTGTATCACAAGTTGAAAACTTTTCTCAAACAGATACTTCTAAGTGTATAAATTTTGTAGATAAACCTATAGTTAGCTCTTTATTTTGGAAATTATTTTTTGACGGATCTAAATCCAACGATGGAGCAGGAGAAGGATGCATATTAGTTAGCCCAGAAGAGGAAAAAACTATGTTAGCATGTAGACTTGAATTTGATTGCACAAACAACACTGCTGAATATGAAGCGTTAGTTCAAGGCTTGTATAAAACCATCAACCTTAATATCAAACACCTTCAAGTGTTTGGAGATTCGGAAATTGTGATAAAACAGGTAAGAAATACTATACATTGTTTGTCTGGACATTTGAAACATTATCAATCGTTAGTCCAAGACCTTACTTATCACTTTATAGCGTTAAATATTTCAACTATCCCAAGACTCTAAAACGCAAGCGCCGACCTTTTGGCTAATGTGGCTTCCAAGCTCATTCCACCAAGATATTACAATCTCGGTCGTTTTTCTATTGAATTGATTTTTAGGCCTTCTATTCCCGACAATGTCACCAATTGGCGAGTCTTTAATAACGATCCAGATATCATAAGCTTTTTGACATCAGAAGGCTCTTATGATGACCAGATAATTGATGAAGATCAACATGACAGCCAGCTTAAGCAAGAAGCAACTATGAATGCCATACCTAAGTCTGTGGTTAAGTTGGAAGATTTATATGACCTTAAGGACAGATTCAAAAGACCCACCAACTCAAAACTTCAGAGTTCAACTTTGAGGTTTGAATTAGTTAATCTTGGAACTGATCTTAAACCTCAAAATATCAATATAGGCCTTGGTCTTACGTCAGATGAAAAATCAGCCTTCATACATTTGTTGAAGAAATATAAGAATGTCTTTGCATGGAACTATGAAGATCTTAAAACATATGACACTTCTATAATTCAACATACCATCCCCATGACATCTGATGAAAAGCCTGTGCAACAGAAATTGAGAAAGATCCATCCCAATATAGAAAATCAAATTAAATCTGAATTAAACAAACTGTTGAAAGCCAAAATTATTTTCCCTGTCAAACATTCCAAGTGGGTCTCCAACCTTATCCCAGTGAGAAAAAAGAATGGTGATATTCGAATATGTATAGGCTTTCGCAATCTCAACAAATCTTGTCAGAAGGACAACTTTCCATTGCCTCCTGTGGAACAAATATTGCAAACAGTTGCACGCTCATAACTAATGTCTTTCCTAGATGGATTTTCAGGTTATAATCAGATTCTAGTACTTCCAGATGACCAGCTAAAAACTACATTCATAACCAAATGGAGCACCTACGCTTATCAAAAGATGCCACTTGGATTAATCAATGTTGGTGCAACGTTTCAAAGAGCCATGGACATAGCTTCCAAAGGTTTAGTAAACAAATCAGTAGTAACCTATTTAAATGATATAATTATATACTCCAAAAAGCGTAGTAATCATCTAAAAGATTTAAAACAAATCTTTGAGCGTTGTCAAAGGTATGGAATTTCTCTTAATCCTAAGAAATATTTCTTTGCGTTAAGTGAAGGAAAACTCCTTGGATTCATTGTATCCAAAGAAGGGATTCACATTGACCCTGATAGAATAAGAGAAATTTCTTAAATTCCTTTACCTCATAACAAAAAATCTATGCAATCTTTCCTAGGTCAGATAAATTTTGTCAAAATATTTGTCCCTGACTTTTCACGAATTGTTTTACCTCTTCAATCCATGATTAAGAAAAATTCTCTTTTTAAATGGGGACATACAGAGCATGAAGCCTTTAATCTGATTAAACAAGCAATCATAAATGCTCCCTCTTTAGCAACTCTGAATTTTTCTAATCATTTCATTTTATATACTTTTGCTTCCGAGAAATCATATGCAGCTATATTAACACAGGTCAATGATGACAAAGCCGAAGCCCCAAGGGGTTGAATTGAACTATTCAGATGTTGAAAAACAAGCTTTTGTTGTCTTCAAATCAATAAAACATTTCAGACATTTTCTCCTCAAAACCCACACCAAATTAGTAGTTCCATTCTCAACAATGAGAAATATATTAATACAAAGGGATGTAGGTGAGAAGAGAGCAAATTGGGTAACAACATTACAAGAATATGACATTGAAATCAGACCAGCTAAAATTGTAAAAGGTCAAGGTTTTTGCATAATGTTAGCAGGAGCATCCAACTTATCAACGCTACAAGACTCAGGTGATGATATACAAGTCTACGAGGTAAGTCTTAGTGACACTGAATCCAGATATGTTGATATCATCTTTTATTTAAGAAATGGGTATGCCACTACACAACTAAGTTACAAGAGGAAAAGGGCTTTAAGGCCAAAACCTAGACAATACCAAATCATCAATAATGTGTTGTTTAGAATAAATTATGATTCTATTTTACTTAGATGTCTTGAAAAATCTGAGGCAGAAAAGGTTTTCCAGGAACTCTATGATGGACCAGCTGGTAGACATTTTGGAGGGGACACAACCACACATAAAATCATCCATGTTGGCTATTATTGGCCAAACTTATTCAATGATACACACACTTATGTAAGGAAATGTAAAGTTTGTCAAACAACTGTTGCGATACAGAGGAAACCCGCATTACCATTGCAGCCAATCAATATTGAACATCCATTTGAACAATGGGAACTGGATATAATAGGTGAGATTGTTCCTCATTCCTCTAAGCAGCATAGATATATCCTTACAGCAACTGATTACTTCACAAAATGGGTGGAATTCATTCCACTTAAGATAGCCAATTCTAAAAACATCATTGAATTAATCGATCAATTTATTATTACCAGATTTGGTCTGTCATCTGCCCTTATGTTTGATAATGCATCTTATTTTTCATGCAATAATATGAAAAAAATTTCTCTTAAAAGAGGTTTTAAACTTAAATACTCTGCTAACTTTTATCCACAAGGAAATGGCTTAGCTAAATATACAAACAAAAACCTCATAAGGATTATTAAACGAACCGTTGATCGAAGTCAAAAAAATTAAGATAAATCTTTAATATTTTCTCTATGGGCAGATCGATTAACTCAGAAGCCCTCAATAGACACTTCTCCTTTTAATTTGGCCTATGGGAAAGAAGTTGTCCTCCCTACAAATGTAGCTATTCCCTCTCTAGCCCTAGTTCAATTTATTAAAGAAACTCCTTCCTCTTCTATGCAAGTGAGACAATTACAAATCCTTAAGCTCGAAGAAGAAAGGGAAAAGGCCAAAATTACACACGCACATCATCAACAGTTAGTCAAAGCTTCCTTTGATGCAAATTCTGTAAGTTCAAAATCCTTTCAGCTCGGAGACCTGGTATTGAAATGGGATAAAGCACACGAGGAAAAAGGTAAGCATACCAAGTTCCAACGAATGTGGCTTGGCCCGTTTCAGATTGTGGAACAAATAGGCCCATCAACCTTTTTATTGCAAGATTTATCAGGCAAGAGAGAATCTCTACCTGTTAATGGGCAGATCCTAAAGAAATATTTTTCATAGAAGATAACCTCTTCTATTCCTTGTATATTATTTCCTTTACTTTTTAGAAAAATAAAAGTTGAGTAGCATTTACTTTTGGCTTTACAAATAATAGTCTCTTTTATATTTTGACTTTTCGCTTGTATAAGTAGAGATTGTTAAGAAGATGATTTTTGCATTTGAAACATGGGTTAAGTTCTATTACTCTGAAATTGCTTGTTCTCTATTGAAATTATTTGTCCTTTGCTAAAACCTTGACTTTATAAAGAAACCTTTGCTCTACCATCAGTCAAGAAAAGTATCTATAACAAAACAAAGTCTCTCTACAGAGAAGCATATTTAAACTCTATAATTGTCATCCAAAAACTCTTAATAAGTCAATGATTCTCCCCATCTAGTGAGCTTTCATTTTTTAAAGTGTAATTCTAAAATATGCTTAAACTTAAAGGATAAGAGGTCTCATCAAGAGACGGCTTACCATGATCATAGGGACATAACTAGCTGACATTACCAATACTGCATATCAAAACAGGGTAATGACTTGAGATTGTATCAATCAAAAGACAAGGGGTCTCCTCAAGAGTTAGCTTGTTCAGTTAAGTTACAACCAAGTGAATGGCATTGTTAATTTTGGTCACCAAACCAAGACAATGGCCTTTAAGGAATAAAATGAAAAAAAATTAAGAAAAGAGAATTGTTTAGAAAAGAATAAAAAGGACAACAAGTATGTAAATCTGAACTTATTTCTAAAGAAAACATTCTTATCTAGATGGGATATTGAATCATTGTTGGTTAAAAGGTAACCCTGTCGAGGCTATGGATGCCTGCTGGCAGCAGAGACTCTACCTATGACACGTGAGTACACCAAAAAACTGATTTTTGAAAGTCCCCCTGTTTTTATCTTTAAAACCAAGTAATGATTGATGTAGACAAAGAAACTTTCATATTGAAAAGGATGATAGTTAGGTAGATGTTGTTTTTATTATTCAGAGAAATGTTACTTATCTTATATTTCATGTATTTTCATTTTCTAAACCACCTTTATTTTGGAAGTTTTTAGAAATTTCAAAAAACTGTCAGAGATAACTGGTTCTTCCAAGTAAATTGTCAATTGTTGTGTTATTTAACAATCCCCCCATTTGTTAATATAATAGCTAATATTCTAATAATAAATGGGGACCCTTTTAAAATCCCTCAAAAAATAAGTTTAGCATTTAGCCAATTTTCTTGTTAATTTTTTTAATAAAGCAAGATATCAAAATGAAACCCTTTAAAAAACTAGCAAATGTTCGTCTTTTCGGATATCGCATGATCAAGCATGTCAAAAGCCTTTCTAACCACCAAAAATAGCGAAAATCAATCAAATGAGATTACCGTGCTTAACCTCAAAACTATTAGATTTTTTCATTTGAACTAATTACCGCGCTTAACCTCAAAACTATTAGATTTTTTCATTTGAACTAAGTCCTAAGGCATTTCTTATTAAAATAATTCATGCATCGCATATCGCCACTTACAAAGGGCGCACCTTCACAAAATATCTTCAACCGTGTGATATGCAATATTGCTATGACATGATCTCCCTTATTGCATCGCATTGTGAACACTTAAGAGAGACCCGAAACCTTACCAACCATGCGATATTACGAAATGAGATTGAAGCCCGAACCCGATTGCCGACTATGTTATAAAGAACACTCAAGTCCACAGCACAATAAAAGGGGATTTACAAAGAAAATCCTATCAAATAAGCTATGCTTCAAAAACAATAAAGAAGAGGCCACATTTCGCATCCCGCCAAAACCAAAGGAACATTAAAGAAAGAGCATAAACGCAATATGATAATGCGATTTACAATATTGCATCGCAATTGCAAAATCGGCATTTTCGCAATTAAAAGCTCGCCACCCTAAAAAGTTTTCTTCCCGACTTACGATGCAAAACATTAATGAGCAATAAAGCTAGGGATAAAGAACCATTAGTGGGCATTTAGTAATGGTTAATGGCATTTATGTTTGAAAAGCATTTCGACGTGATACAATATCTTCTCACCTGTGTTTAATAAAAACTCATTTCTTGTCACCTTTTCAAAGTTATTTGTATTATTCATTCTTATTTCTGTCTATCCGATAGCTTTTGATTTGCTCCATTTTCAGGAAAAATCCATAGCAAGAGTCGTTGGAAGCAATGGCAAAGATGAGAAAGGTAGCCGCGTCTGAGAAATCAAAAATGACCCCTCTATTCTCTAATACTACGTGTAGCAGAGACGGAGGAACTTCAACGTGGGAGGCCATATATGATTTATTAGAAGAAGAGAAACCAAGACCTCTGGTAATAAAGGCCACAGCTAATGCTCATGTTTCCTTCAATGCCTACATCTTCGAGACAGCGTGCTCATTTCTGCATCGCATAGCCGCAAGAGCAAAGATAATTCCATATACAGATATTTACAAGTGGATAATTGATCAGGTGGATGTATCAGACAGAGAATTCAAGAATAACAGGTAAGAGGTTATGGGATCTTTTTCACCAGACAACCTGCAGCTTATGTACAATCTGTTAGAGCCACAAAAGCTCTACAATAAATAGTTCCTCGAGAAATTCCTAAGGAGAATAAAGACCAACAGACGGCACGCGGAACTCGACACAAAATGAAGGAAAGATCAAAAGGGATAAAATGGGTATGTATTCTACAGCATCTATTTCTCCCCCTCATAGTTTTATAGCAGCCACGCTATGTAGAATGTTCAGCAAGCCCGATAGTACTAAATTTTCCCCAGAATAGCTGCCATTAATAGATGTAGTCGTAAACACAACAATAATGAATTGGGGCCAAATTTTGTCTGATAATTTGGCGAAAGCTATTATGGAGTATAGGAGAAAGAGGAGTATCTCCTCAAGGTTTTACCCTCCATTTTTCATGAGTTCCTATGTAATGGACACAATATTTTTTGGCTCCAAAGTTCATATCATGGGATGGAAGTGGACTGTGCAAGACCCGCTTCCTATCCATATATATCATAAGAGTATGTGGGAGTCTCAATTTCACGCCCATTTTTACAAAAAAAATTATGGAGTTATGTTTCCTATCTATAAACAAGTCTATAACAGAAATGCCCCTAGGTTTTCTAAAGAAGTTGAAGTACATATCCTACCTGTAGCTAGATGGTTTGGGGAGGAGACATTTACATATATCAAAGTATTTGGAAGTATTTATTCACCGCATGTCCTCCCATACTATGTCCCCGACAAGTTAATGGCTAGGGAGATAGCCTAGCAAACAACAGGGGAATGTGGGTTGAGCAAAGCATTGAAGGATCAGAAAAAGGCCATTTGGCCTACATTTCCGTTGCAGTGTGGTACGATTGCACTACACGATTTTGGACATGTATGTAAAGAAGAAAAGATTATGAAGTCTCTGAAGCTACCTACAATCGTAGGAAAACAGTATGACCCAAACGGCACTGTCAAAAACTTCACTACTATGGTGAAAGTGAAACTATTCACCCATGTGAAAGATTTCTTCGATGACCTCTTCCTACAAAAAGAGACATTTTCAGAAGTGAAGTATATGGCATCACTACTTTTTGCCCAAGATGATCTTGAGGCCTTCCGTGAATGTAGAGAGAGGAGATCATTAAAGGTCCCATTGGACCTCTTACAAATTGAACCAATAAGGGAGCCAACTCCCAGTGTAAGCTTAGAGGAAAGCTCCAAAGAAAATTCCAAAGAAAATTTCGAAGAAGAGTCCTAGGAGAAGTCTACTCGTGAGTCAGAGCACTCAGAAGAGCAGTCCCAAAATGGGGGCAGTAAAAACAAAGAGTCTGAAAGGGACACAATCGGAACTACAGAGAAAGCAGCCGAGCAAATCTCAGCGAAGAAACAGGATGAAATTCACTCTACTTCCACTCAGTCGGCAAAACCCCTAGTTATTGATTTAGAAAAAGAATGGGAGCATTTTAATAAGAAGCTCCATATAGAAGAACAAACATCTGAGGTACAGACTCCATAGCACAGATCAACTCAAGAAGTTATTTTGGAGAAAATTGTAGGCACTCAAGATGTGGAACTCATTCCTGCCACCCCCACTTCTGAAATTGTTTTTGAGAATTGATGAAATTCCTCCCTTAGATGTGTTTTATAGCCCTACCCACAAAGTTGTCATCATGAGGCAGAGGAAGAAAATAAATTTAGATGTTGCATCTATTACCACTCTTGACAATGAACCAATGGACATTGTCTAGAAAGATTCGCCCATGGA
Organism: Pinus tabuliformis; assembly: GCA_031772625.1. Lineage (NCBI taxonomy): Eukaryota > Viridiplantae > Streptophyta > Pinopsida > Pinales > Pinaceae > Pinus > Pinus tabuliformis. Next base: position 1,023,606,415 of record CM062811.1, on the reverse strand, counting down.
CCCATCTGAAAACCTTACGAGACTGTCGCAATTTGTAGAAGCTTATGCCATGATAACTATTGATAAAGCAACAGAGGTCCAAATGCTGCGTAGAGGAAAGGAACATAAAATTATGTTGTTAGAACAACAATTAGAGCAGGAAAATCTAACCAACAAGCAAAGTTGCAAGTAGCCAACTCCAGCAGGAATTTGAACAGATGCAAATACAACATCAGGCTAGCCTAGCAGAGAGAGATGTGCGGATACAAGCGATGACAGATAAGTATAAGGACAATCCGCAAATCGATCAGTTTATAACAGAAGCACTCAGCCTTAACTCCCAATTAATGCACCAAAAGGAAGTTCTATGCCAAAAAATCTCGCAGATAAGTCCTTATTATGAGATCAGTGATAAGTTAATAAGCCAAATCGTTGACATGAGGCTTGAGTATGACGAAATCTCAAAAAAGATTTATGACTTTATCGCCTAGAAGGAATCAGAAGATGGGAGGAAGGCTGATTTTCCAAAACTGGAGGAATCTCGTAAAGAAATTATATTTGCAAACTGGGATTCTCGACTCAAGCAAGCAGAAAGAGCACAGGCTGTCGCGGCAGGAGCAGCAAACGGCGCCATTGAAACCATCAATTAAAATCTACATGGCATCAACCTGGTTGCAGAATCCATACCAGTATTTCTTCCAAATGCCAAACAACTAGAGCAACAGTGGAGACAGACGAAAAACGAAAGGGAGGAAATCAGGCAAATGAGCAAGCTGAATTGGGAAGCACACTGGCAATACTTAGTCAAACCATACAACCAGTGGATGACCTTGCGATGCCTAACCAACTCCACAAAAAACGGTGTCAGCACTCACGGACGCTATATTTACTAGGCAGTTGAAATCTATGATCGGCCAACCGACACAACTCAAACCAATGACAGATATTTGTGATCTTAAGGATCAAATGCAAAGGGGTTAGTCACTTTGTTTTATTTCTATTTTAGTTTCATTTCGCATAATCTAAGGAAGGTCGTTTAAACCTCCTCAAATTTTTTTGTAATAATCTATTTTAGGACCTATAGTTTAGTATTTAAACCCCTCTCACGCATTTAGAGAGGGGTCCAGAAATTTTATCAGAAACATTCTTCAAAACATGCACTTATGTACCTTTGAGGAGGTTCTAATGGAATGAATGGAACATGATCTATTTTCTTTTTATATCTGAAATGTTCTACTAAAATTGCACTTTTGTACTCTTAAATGGTGTTGGATTGATTGGAATTAGGTCGATATTACTGAAACACATGAGCAGAACTTATCAAACATGGTAATTTTATCTTGTGATTTTGTTTTATTTATGTATCTGGAAATAACTTTTCTTCAAATTGTTTTATGTATGAAAGTTTGAATCTCGGTTAGCATTATTTCACTTTTGTATGGTGTTGGCTTAAACTTTATGTTGAATACATGAACGATTCTATATGTGATATATCTTTTACAATCATTTTGGCTAACTATTTATCCAAAACAATTATTGTTAAATGATTTCACTTCTTATTGCAGTTGAATGATCTTTGTTACCAATTGCTATAGGACATTATTGTAGATCACATACTTTACTTTATTCTCGGGTATAGTTACAGTTAAATAGTGTTTAAACTAGGATATATGAATGTGTTCAAATAGTTTAGATTAGATTACACTTAGCTTAATCATTCCCCCCATCTCACCATATATCACCCCATCAACACTATCAAAATCTCTTTTGGGAAACTGGTCTCATTATCCCCAGTCGGAGCCACTACACCAAATGGAAAAGGAGCTACCAACCAAGGTTCGGACTAACTAGTTTTCCCCCATGTTGTAGCAACAATTTTCGAGGCTTCAACACCTTGCAAGCTCTGCCTCCTTGGAGGTGGAGCTTCCTAGCATATGACAAGAATCCGAGAATGTTTTTCAGATTATCAGGAAGAAAGAATGAATTTTCAGATCACCATGGGGAATAAGGAAAAGTGCACTTTAGTAGGAAGAGGTACCATAGTTTTTCAACCCGAAGCAGGAGAACGACTTCGGGCAACCAATGTGCTACATGTGTTGGGATTGGGGATGAATTACTTTCTGTCTATCAACTTCAAAACAAGGGATATGATGTTTCCTTCATTAAGGAGAAAGTATATTTCAAACACCCAAGTTGGAAAAAGAAGGCTTAGATTTGAATCAGAAGTAACAGGTTGTACATGTTACAGCTAAAATCACCAATGGCACTAATAGGCAGTAATGGAGACAAAGACTTGAATGAGATATGGCACAGGAGGATGGGACACTTACACCATGGGGCTCTGAGAATTCTCAAGAAAATAGTATTAGGAGTTCTAGAACAAAGTACTGAACGGGATGATGTATGCAGAGGGTGCATTATGGGCAAGTATGCCTAACCTGCATTTTCTAGAAGTAACAATAGGGCGAAGAGTGTGCTAGGATTGATACACTCATACATCTATGAACCAATGTCCACAAAATCTCTTAGTAGTGTTGAATACTTCGTCACCTTCATCGATGACCATTCCAGGAAGACTTGGATCTACTTTCTGAAAACGAAGGATGAGGTTTTTGATCGATTCAAAGAGTTCAAGGCTCTAGTGGAGAATCTGACATGAAAGAAGATAAAAGTGTTGCACTCAAACAATGGTGGAGAGCATGTTGACAAGGACTTCACCGATTTTTGCGCTAAGGAAGACATCAGAAGAGAGTGGATAGCTCCCTACAATCCATAGCAGAATGGAGTAGTAGAAAGGAAAAACAAGACTATTGTGGAAGCAGCTAGGGCAATGTTGTATGATCAGGATATGCCTAAATTCCTGTGGGTAGAAGCATGCAGCACGGCAGTTTATGTCCAGAACAGGACTTTTCAAAGGGCATTGGGCAAAATCACTCTGGAGAAGGTCTTCACTGGGAAGACACCTGAAGTCATTCATTTCAGGATATTTGGGAGTTTAGCATATTGTTGTATACCCGAAGAGAAGAGAAAGAAATTAGATCAAACTATTGAGAAAGGATATCTTGTGGGATATAGCGAGAATGCTAAGGCATATAGATTTTATCTTCCACGAAGCAGGAAGGTAGTAGTTCAACGAGATGTAAAGTTCATGGAGCATAGAGATTTCAGAAAATCCTGAGAAATGTCATTCGAGGGTCGAAAGACGATCCATTGGTCAAACCACTTCAACCAGCAGAAACTGGTACCAGAAATCTTCCTAAAGACAATGCTTTAAAACAAGAGGAATCTTAGGAAGAAGAGGAGTTGATAGATGTACCTACTACTAATGGAAGAACGAGCCAGGAACTCCGACAGATTCTACGGGATGCAGAAGACTTCATTGGTGCACCCAAGAATGGTAAAAGGGAGCGAAGATAGCTAGACGGATACCAAGCCTTAGTAGCTCAGGTTGGGGAACCTTCTAGTTTTCAAGAGGTCGTTCAGCATCAAGTATGGGTATATGCTATGGTGGAGGAATACAGCTCTATAATGGTCAATGATGTCTGGGAAGTGGTACCTAGGCCTCGGGACAGATCAGTGGTAGGTTCGAGACAGATATATAAGGTCAAATATGTTGCAAACGACAGTGTGGAGAAATACAAAGTCAGGTTCATGGCTAAGGAGTATGCTCATAAGGAAGGGATAGACTACGAAGAAACCTTCGCCACAGTAACCAGGTATACTTCTATTAGGACCGTGATATCTCTTGCAGCGCATATGGGGTGGGAGATTCATCAGATGGATGTCAAGATGACATTCTTGAACGGGGTAATAGAAGAGGAAGTATACATCGAACAGCCAGAAAGTTTCGAGACACATGAGAAGAAATCTCATGTATGCAGATTAAAAAAAGCCTTGTCTGGGTTGAAACAGACACCTAGGGCATGGTACGGTTGAATTGATGGCTACTTGCAGAAGATGGGTGTTCGTTAAGAGTGACACAAACCCTAATCTATACTATTTGGTTATAGAGAATGAGCCTCTAATCCTAGTGTTATATGTGGATGATCTCTTCCTCACAAGATCATCCAAGCTCATCAAAGACTGCAAGAAGAACCTAGCCACATAGTTTGACATGAAGGATTTGGGACAGATGCACTATTTTCTGGGGTTGAAAGTTTGGCAGCAGAAGGGTGAGATCTTCCTGGGACAAGGGAGATATGCTACAGAAATCTTGAAGAGATTCAGGATGCAAGGCCGTAGACCTATGGCTACTCCTATTAGCACTCAGAATGAACCTCAAGGCTGAGAAGAGGCAATTCCAAGGTAGCCACAGACCAAGTTTTTGATCTGGCATCTAGCCCTGCCAAACCAAAGAGGGCTCTCTCTTTGCCAAAAAAACGTGGCTGCGATAACTGAATCTTAGGCTAGCTATGAAGTACGGGGATTTGATTGAAAGTCGTGGGTTGAAAACAGCAAGAGAAAGGATCATTGGGCTATGGAATCAAGGCTACTTTCTGCCGACAAACTAGGGGAAAAGTAAGCGCAATATTCAGCCAGATTAAAGATATAATGGGAGAAGAAAAGAGGAAAAAGATCGTTGCCCTGCAGACGTTAATCAGGGGATGGATCTACAGTGGCAACCTTAGAAGAAAGAGAAGCACAGGGTTACTCAACAGAGCATCCAACAGAGAATGGATTCTGAAAAGATAACCACTACATTAAACAACATAATCATTGTGAAAGGAGCATTGTGCATGTTTGGATTCCTAACACTTCCCTTAGAGAATGCTGTAATGAAATTAGCAGAAAAAACAAATCATGGAAATGAATTTACAAGAAAAACATGCTGCACATTAAACATCGTGATGGATCCCAAATCTAAAGGGCAGAAACTGCTCTATTAAAAATAATATTCAAAAATAACTTTACACAGTCCAAAGCAGCTTTCCTCTGCTGAAAAATTCGAACCCTTTACACTCTGAAATTCATAAAATATATACAATTATCTCATCCCTGTACTAAGGGAGTTGAGCTCAACCATCTCCCTAAAGATAGAAACAGTTACATTAAATTTGGACCGAATTTCTGAAAATAGGGGTCAAATATGAACTCGTATCTCTTGAACCATAACACCTATTACAAAACTGAAAGAGGTTTTTTTTAGATAAGGTCATGTTTGAGAAAAACCTCTCTCAAATTTTGGAAATTCGTTTCCAGTTGCTCGGAATCTGTGCCACAAAATAATCTCTAAAACAGGAAATCATTAAATATTTAAATCTGTAAAAATAGGCTGTAAAGATCTAGTCAAATATTCCAATTCACGACACCTGTGAATAAACTGAAAGAGGTTTTTGTTATATGGCTCGTGGTTGACAAAAACCTCCTTGGATTTCTCAAAATTACTTTCCATCTGTTGTAAAATGGCGTCGCACTATAATGACTAAAACAGTAAAACAAATGCAAAATTTGTTTTGTTTTAATGTAGGCTTCAAATATCACTGCATATCTCCCACATAGTAACACCTATGCATAAACTAAAGGAGGTTTTTGTTATTTGGTATGTGATTGACAAAAACCTCTTTCACTTTTGTAAAATTCATGTCCATTACTTCAGAAACTGATTTTGTAGTAAACTTGTCTCTGTGTGCAACAAATGACCTCAAAACATGCATAACCAAGAACCAATCATTCATTTCAATCATATCTTCTGATCCAGGAACCGATTTCGGGCGTGCAATATACCGTTGGAAAGATATTTCCGAGATGCTTCTAATGAACATATTTAGGACATGATTTGCACTGAAACTCATGTGTAAAACATCTCTGAAAACCATACATAGTAAGAGCCCATTTTGATCCCTGGTGACAGGCTGCGAAGAATGGAACTAACAACTCCAATAATCACCAACTGAAGAAGACTGATGCATTAGAAGATAAAGATGTTGATCCCACCTTTTACAGGCCGCTCATAGGGTCCCTGATGTATCTGGTCAATACTAGGCCAGACATTTGTTACATTGTCAACACCCTCAGTCAATTCATGGTAGAACCTAAGAGGGCACACTAGGCAACAGCCAAACAAGTTCTTAGGTATATACAACGAACAATCGGGCATGCAATATTGTACACCAGAGGTAATGACATCAGGCTGAGTGGGTTCACTGACGCAAATTGGGTTGGAATTTCAGTAAATCAGAAAAGTACAATTGGGTATTATTTCAACATTGGATTGGGAATGACCTCCTGGTGCAGTAGGAAACAGAAATTTGTGGCTCTAAGCTCAGCAAGAGTAGAATATATGGCAGCTAGCACAGCTTCGTGCGAAGCCATATGGCTTAGGAAATTGCTTGTGAATCTATTCAAGAGAAGGATGGAAGCGACTAGGATCATGTGTGATAATCAGAGTCGCATCAAGCTCTCTGAGAATCCAGTATTTCATGATCGGTCGAAGCACATTGATATCAGGTGTCACTTTGTCACAAACTATGTCCAACGAGGGGAAGTACAGTTGAGGTACACTCCTACGGGAGAACAGGTGGCAGACATCCTCACCAAGGCTCTAGGAAGAACAAAGTTTGTTCATTTCAGGGAGAAGATGGGGATGGTAAAGAATTCATTTCAATAATGGATAAGTATCAGAAGTTGCAGTGCACTAGTTAGCAGTGGCAGTGCTATGGGCAACATGATGTTGTAGGTTGAGAGGGAGCCGCAGTAAAGGAGCAGCAGTGGCAGTGGCAATGTTATGGGCAGCAGTACAGGAAGCAGCAGTGCATGGGATGTGAGGTAGCAAGCCTAGCAACAGCACAAGTACCAATGCGGAAGATCAGTGTGATGGTTCTATAGTGAAACATTGCTAGAGCACATTCCTCGCTAAGAGGGAATGTTGATTTTTAGTAGCATCAGATGTGCTCTAGCCTTGAAAGTTTGAGGAGAGGCTAAGGCACATGCAATCTCCAAGACCCGGAAATCGTTTTGAGAAATTCCATCCGAGTGAGGAGTTATTAAAATAATTAATATTTTTAATGGGTTCCTAAGTCTAAACTTAGTAAAATAAAAATGTTAATGGGTATTAATAAAGATAAGGATGAGAAGCTTCTAAGAGACGAGAATCAAGTCTGTTTTAATTTTAGTCGTTGATTAGGGACTTAATCTCGGTCGTTGATTCATCAACATGAAAAATATAAGAGAAGACTTGAGGGTCATTTGGAGAGACAACGACAGATATTCAATATCTCAAGGAAATTTGATTCTTAAGGAAGAGGAGATCAATTTCAGAGGGAGTTGCAGGGTGGAGGAAGAGGAGGGCTTCAGCAGTAAACAGTGATCGAGGAGGAGGTGATGCAGGGGCAGTGGAAGACAACGCAAAAAGAGAGACACAGTCTAGAGGAGAGACGTAGAGCTTACGCAGGCTAACGGAGAGGGATGCAGAGCCACTCAGAACCACATTGGATCAATCAAAGTGACGCAGAAGTGGGAGCAGGGTCTCCAAAGTGTCAGATGGTCTCAGAGGGAAAATCTCAGGTGTTTTCTTTCAGTTTCTCTGTAAAATCATTCCTTGTAAAAGCAATTGTTGCTGAAGATTAATAAAGCCTCATCTGTTGCATCGGTTTTCCCGCATTGAGTTTTTTCAGGGACAATTGTCCAAAAATAACTATGTCGATGTGATTGATTCTCGTGCATGTAATTTTTTCTCTGCATAATTGTGTGATAACTGCAGTAGAATTTATTTTAATATTTGCTAAAGGAATTTCGTAAATAGAATAATAAGTAGGTGAAATAAATCAGTTGTTCCAGTGATAGAATTTCAATTTAGAAATTTTCACAGTTGGAGTTGTCGAGATAGAGGCTAGATCAGTTGTAGAGGGAGACAAAGGTGTCTCCGAATTATTTTGCTAGTAGATATCTGGGGGTTTTCCAGTTAAGAAACCAATTGTAATCATTCTCTCAAATTGTTGCATAATAATAAATCCCCCATTTTCTACACCACTTTTCCCTTCAGGATTTTTTAGGGGACTATTGTCCAAAAACAATAGTGTCATTATTTTGTGTGTGTGCATCTACTTCTCAGTTCCGCATTTTTATTCCTGCAGTGGACTTTTTATTGTGAAAATTTGCAATGTGGTTTATTCGTTATTTTTCATTAACAACTTAACATAATACAAATAGATTATTTTCAATTAAAAGAATAATATCCAATGAATGTAGTTCAAGGAATTTTCACATATAGTAGAGGAGGTGTATTTGCAACAACCAAAAGGGTTCATGGAGAAAGGAAAAGAACATTTGGTGTGTAGACTTTTTAGGGCATTGTATGGGCAAAAGCAAGCTCTACAAGCTTAGTAGATAAATATTAATCGACATCTTTGATCAAGAGGTTTCAAGCACAGCCCTTCAAATCCAACTTGAAGCATGAAAATGGTGAGATAGTGATTGTTGGTGTTTATGTCAAAGAAGGAAAACTTAATTTCATAAACAAAACATAGTAAAAACTTGACAGTGTGTCAAGGAAACCTCCACAGGGCAAGGGATTGGAATACTTTTATTAATCAAGGTCAAGTAACGACTCTCCAACACAATTTTCCTCTTAGGCTACAACATTTTAATCAATAGCCATCGTTACAAACTATATATCATTACACAACTGCCTAATCGGTAAAACAAGACTTACATAGGTAAAAAAATACATTTACATAAACCTTTAATTGTTGTCATTTTTAACAAGTAAAAGAATGATTGCATAGTGCATTTTATATTACAGAGCTAGGTTTATTTCATTGTTGTCTTGGCTTGGAAGTTTGCCAGCAAGGGGATGGTACTTTTTGGCAGCTTAGACAAATTCCAATCATGGGACTAGATTCCTCTTTACGAGAGGACCAATTTTAATTATTGAAGCGCTCAATTTGGACAAGGGAAAGTGTATATTTGAAGAAACGCCCACATGTGCACAAAAGGACAAGTCGGCCCAAAAGAGAAATTGCACACTTTGAGATGGCTATAAATACAAGTCAAATGACCCTCATTTGGACATCATCATGATCATTCTTATTTCTTTGGTTTGACTCACACAGGTCTGAGATGGTTCACAAAAGTTTGCTCACATAGGTATGAGATTGTAGGGTCTGAAGCTCGCACGTGTGTTTAATGTTTTGGTTTATAGTCATAGGCATGCTTCAAGAAAATTTCAGTTGCAACTGCAGGTTCACAGGCTCATGTGTGCAGTTGGAGGGTTTCAGCCGCACACACATCACTCCTTGTGTGTGGTTGGAAGCTAGGGTTTGAATTTTATAGTTGACCACAGATTTCGACAGTTGACCGCAGACAGTGACAGTGGATCGCAGGTTTCTGAATCAAGGTTTTGATTATTAGTATTGTTGGGTTCATCTCTTGGATGTTGATTAGTTGATTTTGCTGGATAGTTTTGTGGTTGAAGATATGGATCATTGTACTCTCTCTTTGTTGAAATATTCAATGACAACTAATAAGAAGAATAATTTGAAAGGGTTTTCCTGTAGTGTGTTTTGCCCTAGTCTCCGACTAATCTTGGTGTCTCTATGTGTGAATGTTTTTCTTCTATTGTTCATTTATGTTCCGCTAATATTGTTCTTTCTATATAATTGCATATGTTGATGAATAATGTGGTTAATCTGAATAATGTTATGATGTTATGTGGTGAATTTAATATGTATTTGAAGAACAATTATCTAAAGCAAAGAACAATATATCCCTAAGAAATGTTAACACTTTCATGTCATAGACCAAGTATGCAAGGGAATTGTTGGATAGATTTCATATGGCTGATTAGAATCATGCTTCCCTCTTGAAGTGGGCTTCAAAATATCAAATGAAAATTGTTCAAGATCTGTTGACAGACCCTTTCTCGACAATTGGTTGGCAGCCTTATATATCTTGCTAATAACAAACCTGAGTTAAGTTTTGCAATTGTATTAGTAGTTTAGTTCATCACTGCACCTAAGAAGAATCATCTGAAAGTTGTGAAGTCCTAAGCTATGTGAAGGGGACTTTTAAGTTTGGTCTCAAATTTAATCAAAATGAGAAATATCAGCTAGTGGACTTCACTGATTCCAATTGGGCAGGAAGTGTAGATGATAGCAAATTTAATTCTGAGTATATGTTCATCCTTTGTGAAATTCCAATTTCTCAGAATGGTACAAAACAAGCCATTGTTACATTGTCTTATGTTGATTTGGGGTAGCATCGGATGTGCTCTAGCCATCAAAATTGGTGGAGAGGCTAAAGCACATGAGATCTCCAAGACCCAGAAATGGTTTGGACAGATTGTACCCAGTTTGGGAGATATTAAAATAATTAATATTTTTAATGGAGTCCCTATGTCTAAACTTAGGAAAAATAAAATATTAATGGGTATTAATATAAAACTAGGTTAAAAGGTTCCAAAAGTCATGGATCAAGCCAAATCTAATCTTAGTCGTTGATTAGAGATTTAATCTCGACATTGATGGACCAACTGTTGATTTGGAGTAGCGTCGGATGTGTTCTAGCCACGAAATTTGGTGGAGAGGTTGGGGCACATGAGATTTCCAATACCCAGAAAAGGTTTGGGCAGATTCTAAATAGTTCAGGAGATATTAAAATAATTAATATTTTAATGGAGTCCCTAAGTCTAAACTTAGAGAAATCAGCATATTAATGTGGATTAATATAAAACTGTGTTAGAATGGTCCAAAAGACATGGATCAAACCAGATCTAATCTTAGCCGTTGATTAGTGACTTAATCTCGACCGTTGATATGTCAGCGAGAAAAATATAAGAAGAGGCTTAAGGGTCATTTGGAGAATACACCAGAGTGATCAGTCATTCTATTCTCTAGAGAAGGGTTTGCTAAGAGAGATAGAATCAATTATTGGAGTTGCAGTTGAGGGGCATTGAGTATAGAGAGACAGAGAGGCAAAGATAGTGCCGAAAGAGCAGCACAGTAGCTAGAGAGAGTGACGCAGTAGCAGTCAGGGCTCACGCAAAGGCAGCCAGGAGCTACGCAGAGCCTAAGAGAGGCCAACGTTGCTGACGCAAAGGGCCAGAAGGCTGACGCAAGGCCTCATAAGGCTAACGTAGATCCATTCAGTGTGACGCAAGGCCAGCACTGGGTAGAGAGGGGCTGACGCAGTCTAGAAAGGCAGACGTTGGGGTTTCTGGGGTAGATAGGTGCTGAGGAGCTGCGGGAAGGTTTATCCAGGGTTTCAGCTAAGACATTTGTCTCAAACTGAGAGGTATTACTACCAAGGAAATTCTCCCTTGGGTAAGTCGAATTTGGCACCCAGTTTGTACTCTGATATTGCTTAATAAGAAAACCCTCAAATAGTTGCACCAATTTTCCCACATTGGGTTTTTCCGGAGACATTGGTCCAAAAATAACCGTGTCATTTGGTGTGATTGTTTTTGTTTCCTTCAGTTGTTGATCTGTAATATGTTGAGCATGCACTAGTATTTATTTTCAATATTTACATTGTAAATAACTTGTTAAGTAATGGAACAAGTAGGTAGGAATAAATCAAATAAAGTGCATGGAGGGTTTCTAACTAGTAGACTTAGAAACTTCAACATGGTATCAGAGCGTGATTGCAGATCATAGGAGAACTGAGGACATCAGTCGAGCGGAGCAATAGCAGCAGAAAATAGTTGTCCCGAGGTGACAGAAGATGTTTCTAGCAGAGCAACAACAAGGGAAGGGTGATGCAGTGCCTGTGTCATCAAGGGTGAGCCAAGAAGAGGCAGCGCAGAGGCTAAGGAAGGCAAAGGGAGCCTCACGCAGAGCCACACAGAAGCTAGGAGGGCTGACGCAGTTGGCTGAGGAGGTTAGGTTGCTGGTGTCAGGATTGCACAGAGCCTAGGAGCTCTCACCTTCAGGTTGCTGGGGTTTAGAAGGTTGTGGGAACATTGCAGAGTGGAGATGGTGAGGTACTATAGTCAGAACATAAACCTGACAGGGCAAGGTCAAGAGGAGGGAGTTGCTACCGAGGATTTCTAGCCGAGAAACCCGGATCAATGGTGCGGTTGCACAGACGATCAGAGCAGGGGGCATCTCGACATCGGCAGAAGGATTTCCAGGAGGGAAATTGAGACTCAGAGGGAGTCAGATCGAGAACTTCCAGGAGGGAAGTAGAAGAGCATCATGGTACTACACAGAGCAAGAGACCAGGACAGACTGGACGGGGCGTCGAACTTCGCAGTCTGGAAGGCCGGAATCTTATCCATACTTGACAGAAATTGTGTCAAGCACTTCGCCTTGAAGACGATAGCTATCCCGGTCGACCCAGTTGAGAATGATAGGTATGAAGAGGCAATGGCACGGGCCAAAAGCATCATCCTTGACGGGGTCAAGGACCATGTAGTACCACACATTGCCGAGAAGGAAACGGCATATGAGATGTGGGAGGCCCTAAAGAAATTGTACCAACATACTCCTGTGCAGAGAAGGTTGTTACTTGAGAATCAGCTGTGATCGTATCAGATGAAGAAGGGAGAACTAATTAACACCTTCCTCGGAGGACTGAATGAGATCCAAGATCAGTTGATTGCTATAAAAGCCACGTCGGATCAGGAATTGATGGTGAGGACAGCCCTGAATGTTGTCTCAGAAGACTGGGAGGTATTTGTCCAAAGTATACTCGGCAGAGGGACACTTCCACCTTAGGATGAGATGTGGGCGACTCTTCACCAGGAAGAGATCGGACGATATTCAAAGGCGAGAAGCAGTAGTAAGAGGATCAAAGTCAAGAAGGAGGAGGAAGATGTTGCCCTAGCATCTGAGGGAAAGCAGGAAAAGCGAAAAAACAAGGATCTCTCCTTGAAGATAAAGTGTTTCCACTGTGGGGAGCTGGGTCATTATGCGACCCAGTGTCCAAGGAAGAAGAGTAAGGGAGAGTATTCCGAGACTAAGGCAACGCCAGCTAGGGCAAAGAAGGAAGTGTTGATAGACGATGACTATGCCATGAGTGCATACGCACCACTTGAGCGGATGTGGGGAGACATCGAGCCGTAGTCAGGAGGACTACAGGTGATGAGGGGCAGGATCCTCGAGGTACCCAGCCTCTTGAATTAGACCTTACTATGGGAGCCTCGAAGAGGAGTAGCAGGACTGGAAGATGTGGGTAGAGATGGATGTTGATGAAGCGACAGAGAGAGCTATAGTGCAGAATTCTCGAGACAGTGCGAGGCTAGCAGGCTGTAGTAGTGCGAGAGTCACGAGAGTATTGCACTAATGCAGGATGGCACAGAGAGGGGTCCAACGGTGCGAGATGCAAGGAGTTGTTGCAGCAGCGCAGAGGTCAGAGAGGAAGCACTTGTCAGCAGCAGAGGGAGCTTCAGCATCAAGAGGGTCTCTAGCCCAACAGAGATGTCTGAGTTGGGAGATCAGTTACTTACTTCTCAGTAACTGAGTTATAGTGCAGTAGTGGGCAGCACGATGCAGCATGATGAGAGGAGTTGCAGTGCGGATGCAGTGTTGGGAGAAAGGACCAGTAGCAGCACGGATGTAGAGGGAGTTGTCGTATAAATGCAGCAGTGGTAATAGCAAAACCATGGGCAGCAGTATAGGATACAGCAGTGCAAAGGATGGTGGGCAGCAAGCCTAGCATCAGCACAGGGACCAATGTCAGATGATCAGAGTAATACTCAGTGAGGAGTATTGCTAGAGCACAGTCCTCGCTAAGAGGGAGTGTTGATTTGTGGTAGCATCAGATGTGCTCTAGCCACGAAATTTGGTGGAGAGGTTGGAGCACATGAGATCTCCAATATCCAGAAAGGGTTTGGGCAGATTCTAAACAGTTCATGAGATATTAAAATAATTAATATTTTTAATGGAGTCCCTAAGTCTAAACTTAGGGAAATTAAAATATTAATGTGGATTAATATAAAACTATGTTAGAATGGTCCAAAAGACATGGATCAAGCCAGATCTAATCTTAGCTGTTGATTAGGGACTTAATCTCGGCCATTGATATGTCAACGAGAAAAGTATAAGAGGAGGCTTGAGGGTCATTTGGAGAATACACCCGAGCGATCAGTCATTTTATTCTCTAGAGCAGGGTTTGCTAAGAGAGATGGAATCAGTGATCAGAGTTGTAGTTGAGGGGCATTGAGTATGGAGAGACAGAGAGGCAAAGATAGTGTCAGAAGAACAGCGCAGTAGCCAGAGAGAGTGATGCAGTAGCAGCCAGGGCCATGCAGAGGTAGCCAAGAGCTGCGCAGAGCCTTAGAGAGGCCAACTTTACTGACGCAGAGGACCAGAAGGTTGACGCATGGCCTCCTAAGGCTGACGCAGACCCATTCAGGGTGACGTAGGGCCAGCGTTGGGCAGAGAGGGGCTGACGCAGTCTAGAAAGGCAGATGTTGGGGTTTCTAGGGCAGATTGGTGCTGAGGAGCTGCCGGAAGGTTTATCCAGGGTTTTAGTCAAGACATTTGTCTCAAACTGAGAGGTATTACTGCCAAGGAAATTCTTTGTTGGGTAAGCCAGATTTGGCACCCAAATTGTACTCGGATATTGCTTAATAAGAAAACCCTCAGATAGTTGCACCGGTTTTCCCACATTGAGCTTTTCTGGGGACATTGGTCCAAAAATTATAGTGTCATTTTGTGTGATTGTTTATGTTTCCTTCAATTGTTGATCTGTAATATGTTGAGCATGCACTAGTGTTTATTTTCAGTATTTACATTGTAAATAACTTGTTAAGTAACAGAACAAGTAGGTAGGAATAAATAAGATAAAGTGCATGGAGGGTTTCTAACTTGTAGACTTAGAAACTTCAACACCAACGAGAAAAGTATAAGAAGAGGCTTGAGGGTCAATTGGAGAATACACTAAGGGAGACCAATCAGTTCGATTTCTAGAGTGGGGTTAGATGAGAAATTCGAACTAGTGGTCTGGAAAGTAGCAGGAGGCAGCGAGTACGTAACAGAGAGTTGGGAACACCACCAAAAGACCAGCGCAGAGGTTGGAGAGGTAAACGCAGAGCCTCTCAGGCAGATGTAGAGGCAGCAGATTGCACAGTCACTGGAGGGCCTGCGTGGGTGACGCAGAGAGGCCCAGTGCTGACGCAGAGAGGCAGGAGCTGACGCAGAGGATCTGGGAGCTACGCAGAGGTCAGCTAGGCTGACGCTGAGACTGGGAGAAGTGTTGGAGTTTTTTCTCTGTTGGGTAAGCCAGTTTGGCACCTAGTTGTATTGAAGAATTGCTGAATAATAAAATCCTCCCTTGTTGCACCGGTTTTCCCACATTGAGTTTTTGCGGGGACTATTGTCCAAAATATCTGTGTCGATGTGTTGATCTTGTGCATGTGTTTGTTTCTGTATTATGGTGTGATATCCGCAACAAAATTTATTTTAATGTTTACTGAAGGATTTTCGTAAATAACTTATTGGAAAATAAGTAGGTAAAATAAATCAGTTGTTGCAGTGATAGAATTTTCACATGGTATCAGAGCAAGTAATCAGAGACAAGAAGGGAAAATCAATTATGGGTCAAGACCATCATGCAGAGGCATCTATGTTATAAAACTCGCATAGACTTTCAGAAAATTGCACAATAGAAAGTAATTTCGATTTCTCTATGTTGGCTTCCACGTTGGAAGAAGAAGTGGCTTGTGTGACTATCTCTCATCATCAGAGGTGTGGTATATAGACAGTGGAGCCTCTTGGCATATGACGGGAATCCGGGAATGTTTATTAGATTATCAGGAGGAGAAGATGAACTTTCAGATCACCATGGAGAACAAAGCAAAGTGTACTCCGGTAGGGAGGGGTACCATAGTTTTTCAAATAGAAACGGGAGAGAGGTTTCGTGCTACCAGTGTGTTGCATGTACCAAGATTGGGGATGAACTTCCTTTCTGTGTCGCAACTTCAAGGCAAAGGCTATGATCAAGGAGAAAGTATACGTCAAACACCCGAGCTAGAAAAAGAAAGTGTCGATCGGGATCAAAAGTAACAGGTTGTACATACTACAACTAGAATCACCAATGGCACTAATAGGCAGTGATGGAGACAAGGAATCACCAATGGCACTAATAGGTAGTGATGGAGACAAGGATTTGAACGAACTATGGCACAGAAGAATGGGACATTTTCACCATGGGGCTCTGAGAATTCTCAGAAGCACTATAACAGGAGTTACGGATCTTAGTACAGAATGAGATGATGTATGCAGAGGATGTGCTCTATGAAAGTATGCCAAAGCAGCATTTCCTAGAAATAAAAACAGGGCCAAGAGTGTACTAAGATTGATACACACAAATATATGCGAACCCATATCCACTAAATCTCTTAGTGGTGTTGAGTACTTCCTCACCTTCATTGATGACCACTCAAGGAAAACTTGGATTTATTTTCTGAAAACCAAGGACGAGGTTTTCTGTCGATTCAAAGAGTTCAAGGCTCTGGTCGAGAATCTGGGAAGAAAATAAAAGTTTTGCACTCAGACAATGGTGGAGATTATGTCGATAAGGACTTCACTGAATTTTGCACTAAGGAGGGCATCAGAAGAGAGTGGACAACTCCTTACAGTCCGGAGCATAATGGAGTAGCAGAAAGAAAGAACAGGGCTATTGTAGAAGCAGCTAGGGCCATGATGTATGATCAGGATATGCCAAAATTCTTGTGGGCAGAAGCATGTAACACAACAGTCTATGTTCAGAATATAACTCTTCATCGAGCATTGAGCAAGATTACTCCAGATAAAGTCTTCACAAGGAAGACACCTGAAGTCATTCATTTCAGGATATTTGGGAGCTTAGCATATTGCCGCATACCTAAGGAAAAGAGGAAGAAGCTGGATCAAACTGCAGAGAAAGGATATCTAGTGGGATATAGCAAGAACGCTAAGGCATACAGAATCTATCTTCCAGGGAGCAGGAAGGTAGTAGTTCGACGAGATGTGAAGTTCATGGAGGACAGGGCTTTCAGAAAATCTTGAGAAATGCCTTCCGAGGAGCAGTCAAAAGAGGAACTATTGGTCAAACCTCTTCAACCAACGGAAGAAAAGAATTCTTCCTTGGGTCAGGAAGAATCACAAGATGAAGAGGAGCTAACAAAAGCACCTGCTGGCAAAGGAAGAACAAGCAGGGAACTTCGTCAGATTCTGCGAGATGCAGAGGACTTCATCGGTGCGCCAAGGAACAATAAGAGGGAGCGAAAACAGCCAAATAGATATCAGGCATTAGTAGCTCAGGATGGGGAGCCTGCCGGTTTTCAGGAGGCAACTCAACATCAAGTTTGGCTGGATGCGATGGTAGAGGAATACAACTCCATAATGGTGAACGATGTCTGGGAGGTAGTGCCAAGGCCTCAAGACAAATCAATTGTAGGTTCGAGATGGATCTTCAAGATCAAATACACTGCAAATGGCAGTGTTGAGAAATACAAAGCTAGGTTTGTGGCTAAGGGGTAAGCTCAGAAGGAAGGAATTGACTATGAATAGACCTTCACCACGGTAGCCAGGTATACATCTATTAGAACCATGATATCTCTTGCAGCACAGATGGGGTGGGAAATTCATCAAATGGATGTCAAAATGGAATTTATGAACGGAGTGATAGAAGAAGAGATATACATTGAACAACCAGAGGGTTTTGAGACACATGAGAAGAAGTCTTATGTATGTAGATTGAAGAAAGCCTTGTATGGGCTGAAACAGGGACCTAGAGCATGGTATGCTCAAATCAATGGCTACTTGCAGAAAATGGGATTTTTCAAGAGTGACGCAGATCCAAATCTCTACTATCTGGTTGTAGAGAATGAGCCTCTAATCTTAGTATTATATGTGGATGATCTCTCCCTGACAAGATCACCAGGCTCAGGGTACTGCAAGAAGAATCTAGCCACAGAATTCGACATGAAGGATTTGGGACGAATGCATTATTTCCCGGGGTTGGAAGTTTGGCAGCAAAAGGGGGAGATCTTCCTTGGGCAAGGGAGATATGATACAGAAATCTTGAAGAGATTCAGGATGGAGGACTATAGACCCATGGCTACTCCAATGATAACCAACTGGAAGAAGATTGATGCATTAGAAGACAAGGATGTTGATCCCACCTTAAACAGGCAGCTCATAGGGTCCCTGATATATCTAGTCAATAGCAGGCTAGACATTTGCTACGCTGTCAACACTCTCAGTCAATTCATGGTGGAGCCGAAGAGGGTGCACTGGGCAGCTGCCAAACATGTTCTTAGGTATTTATAGGGAACAATCGATTATGGACTCTTGTACACCAGGAGTAAGGATATCAGATTGAGTGGATTTACTAATGCAGATTGGGCAAGAAGTTCAGTGGATCAGAAAAGTACCTCTGGGTATTGTTTCAACATTGGATCAGGAATGACCTCCTGGTGTAGTAGGAAACAGAAATCCATGGCTCTGAGCTCAGCTGAGGCAGAATATATGGTTGCGAGCACAGCTTCGTGTGAGGCCATATGGCTTAGAAAATTGCTTGTGAACCTATTCAGAAGAAAGATGGAGGCGACCAGGATCATGTGCGATAATCAGAGTTGCATCAAGCTCTCTGAGAATCCAGTGTTTCATGATCGGTCAAAGCATATTGATATTTGGTGTCACTTTGTTAGAGACTATGTCCAACGAGGAGCTGTGGAGTTAAGTTACACTCCTATAGGAGAACAGGTGGCAAACATCCTCACCAAGGCCCTTGGAAGAACAAAGTTTGATTACTTCAAGGAAAAGATGGGGATGATAAAGAATCCATTTCAGTAGCAGAAATGGGGGTGATGTTGCCGTGTAGTAGCAGTCAGCAGTAGCACGATGCAGCATGATGAGAAGAGGATGCAATGCAGATGCAGTGTTGGGAAGAAGGACCAGCAGCAGCACGAATGCAGAGGGAGTTGCAGTGCAGATGCAGTGTTGGGAGAAAGGACCAGCAGCAGCACGAATGCAGAGGGAGCTACCATACGAATGGAGCAGTGGCAGAAGCAGAGTCATGGGCAGCAGTGCAAAGGATGTTAGGTGGGGAGGCCTAGCATCAGCACAGGTACCGATGCCGGATAATCAAAGTGATGCTCAGTGAGGAGTATTGCTAGAGCACAGTCCTCGCTAAGAGGGAGTGTTGATTTGGGGTAGCATCGGATGTTCTCTAGCCATACAAAATGGTGGAGAGGCTAAAGCACATGAGATCTCCAAGGCCCAGAAATGGTTTGGACAGATTGTACCCGGTCTGGGAGATATTAAAATAATTAATATTTTTAATGGAGTTCCTAAGTTTAAACTTAGGAAAAATAAAATATTAATGAGTATTAATATAAAACTGGGTTAGAAAGTTCCAAAAATCATGGATCAAGCCATATCCAATCTTAGCCGTTGATTAGAGATTTAATCTCAGTCGTTGATGGACCAATGAGAAAAGTATAAGAAGAGGCTTAGGGTCAGTTGGAGAATACACTGAGGGAGACCAGTCAGTTCGATTTTTGGAGCGGGATTAGCTGAGAAATTTGAACTAGTGGTCTGGAGAGCAGTAGGAGGCAGCTAGTACATAACAGAGAGTCGAGATCAGCACCAGAAGACCAGCGCAGAGGTTGGAAAGGCAGACGCAGAGCCTCTCAGGCAGACGCAGAGGCAGCAGACTACGCAGTCACTAGAGGGCTTGCGTGGGTGACGCAGAGAGGCCCAGTGCTGACGCAGAGAGGCAGGAGCTAACGCAGAGGGTCTGGAAGCTACGCAGAGGTCAACCAGGCTAACGCTGAGACTGGGAGAAGTGCTGGAGAATTTTCTCTCTGTTGGGTAATGTTAAACACACATGGAAGCAAGAATAATTTGAATGATAAATCATGAGTACAATTTTTATTAACAATAGATATACATTTATAGTACATTATGTGACCGTTGGGTTTCACATCCCAAGGTCTCTTGGACTTTTTTTGTCCATTCAGCTTCCACACTAACCCATTGAGGATTAGGTGTCCAACATTCCCCCCCTAATCTGAAGGGTTATGTATGAGTCCAAGAAGAGAGCTGTAATACAAAATGTGCAAAAAATGCATGGCAGCACTAGGCTGAATGTGCTCTCTGAAATGTTGGTATAAAGGGCAGTGGTTTAAGGATGACCACCAACACTGGAATGCTTAGTGCAGTTCCCGGAACTCTTCCAAAACTGGCAAGAAGCTGAAGTCTTCTGCTAGAGGAAGTGCTCCTATTGTTTTGAAGAGGGAAACCTTCAACCAATAAAGGGAGGTCTCACCCCGCATAAAAGGGAAAACTTCAACCTAAAAAGGGAAGTCTCAACCTGTGATGGTTTAAGGATGACCAACAACTCTGGAATGCTTAATGCAATTCCTGGAACTCTTCCAAAACTGGCAAGACGCTGAAGTCTTCTGCTAGAGGAAGTGCTCCTATTGTTTTGAAGAGGGAAACCTTCAACCAATAAAGGGAAGTCTCAACCTGTGATGGTTTAAGGATGACCAACAACTCTGGAATGCTTAATGCAATTCCTAGAACTCTTCCAAAACTGGCAAGAAGCTGAAGTCTCCTGCTAGAGGAAGTGTCCCCACTTTTGTTCCTGGAATTCTTCCAAAGCTGGCAAGAAGCTGAAGTCTTCTGCTAGAGGAAGTGTCCCAGATTGCCAACTGAAGGCATGTTTACAGGCATCTTTGTTTCTGGCTACAACTCTGAAACTGGTGTGGCAGGTTGTGGCTCAGGGTTGCTTGATGTGGCTTTGAAGCTTGCAGATGACCATCATTTCCCCCCCCTGTCAGATACAAGGTGAGATGATGGAGAAAACTCAACTGGAACAAGTACTGACATGTGTTTGGAATATCTTCTTGGTTGTTGATGCCTATTGCCAAGAAGCGATCCATCCAAGATGAATCTTTGTTCTTGCAGGGCGTTTGTTTTTGAAGCATCTATGTGAAGAATGACTGGTTTTATGACAATGCTTACATGGATGAAGATCAAAACAGTGATCTTTCAAATGGCCAACTCGGTCACAGTGTTGGCATTTCACAATCTGATGTTGTTGTTGTTGTTGTTGCTGTGGAAGAAGGATAGAATATGGAACAGTTGGAGGCGAACTGTCATGAGGAGCAGGTGAACTGTCATGAATGAATCCAGCACTTTGAAACTGAATGGGTTTGGCATAGTCTGGAATATGAAAGGACAAGTCCTTGTCATATCCAAGACCAGTTATGTGCTTGTTGTGAACAAGTTGTTCCCAAGGTCTGATGATGGGCTTGGGAATCGCAGACTGAATTTCTGCATTTGCATGTACAACTGCTGCTTTATGGGGTACTAAATCTGAATGAACTGTAACATTATTGTCTTGATGTTTATGTGTGGTTGTCTCAATGTTCTGAACAGAAACAGATTCAAAATGATGACTCCACTGCTGTAATTCTTCTTGTTGTAGCTGAGATTCAAGCTACAAAAAATCAATCTTTTCCTGTGCATTTTGTAGACATGTCTGAATTTCTGAGAGATATCCTATGCTGATTTGTAATGTGTCATCAACAGTGGATTGTATAAGAGTTTTCATGAACTCTAATACTTCATTGATTCTGGCCATTTTTCTTCAATGTCAGATTTACACCTTAAAAATTGATCGCAATTATTACTTAATGCAGAAAAGTAATATCCACTCACAGTACACAGCAATATCTTGTATAAATGTGCAGCAAATGAATCAGGGAATCAATGCATATATATGTAGATAGAAACTATAATGGGTTTTAATACCACAACTGGGGCAGCAGCAACTGCAAACTTGCTTGGATCCTTCAAATACTCCTTCCCTTTTGAATCAGAAAACCTCTGCCACTATTCTATATTTCACAGTTTCTTTCTATTGAGGACTTCATCAATAGTCCTTAACCCACAATAGTTCCACTTCTTCTACAAGAAAGTAGTTCAGATCCCATAAAATTTTCCAAGGGTTTCAGAGAGTAACTCGACAGTGAAAACTACGCTTCCGCTGCACAACTCTGATTGAACACAAAAGAACTATATGTTCAACAAAATATTATTTAGCTAAATTTAACAGTTATACTGATCAATCACTGAAAACCATGGTGAGACATGAAACAGTCCGTAGAGATTAATATAGACTTGTAATTCTGTAAATGGATCATGAATGGACTACCCTATATGATATCCTCTCGTATACAAAAATTCAGCAAAAGTAAGTACAATATTTCTGGATCCTCACTATTTCACCCAAAAAAACCAGCTCCTCTTCAGCGGAACCAGAGCAAAAGTTCCTTTGTCAGTTGCTACTCCATTTTCATGGCTCTTTCATCTAATAAAATTGACAACCTACAAAGAGGGCAAGTGGCCAGATGTGCCAGGGCATCTGCTAGTTTTACTGTCAAATTCTGCAATCAATATGAGACAAGCAAGGTGGGAGCCCAAGCCAAGGCTCTGTAAGTGTTGTTGAGCTACCAAACAGTGTGAGATTCCCGCTCGAGCTTTCAAGCTGCCATGTTAGACAGGCATTCAACACATTCAACGTTTCATTCAACGTAATACTCAAAATTGATCAGCGTTAAAGAACACATATAAATATATATATGGGCAGCGCTCTGAGTGTAAGATCGCAATGCCGGAGATGATTTTGCATTTGATGAAGAAATGGCTGAGGCGGAGGAGAATCCCTTGCCAAACATTGATGAAGGAGACCTTGATAATCAATTGGCGGTGGTTGAATATGTTGAGGATATATATAAGTTCTATCACAGAACAGAGCACATGAGCTGCGTGCCAGATTATATGCCCAGTCAACGAGAAATTAATGGAAAAATGAGAACACTCTTGATAAATTGGTTGATTGAGCTACATCACAAGTTTGGGTTAATGCCAGAGACTTTGTATCTAACTACAAATATTCTTCATAGATATCTTTCTATTCAATATATATCAAGGAGAAATTGTCAATTAGTAGGTGCTACTGCACTGCTTCTAGCTTCCAAGTACGAGGAAATTTGGGCTCCGGATATAGATGAATTTCTCGCAATCTTAGAAACAAATTTTGAGAGGAAACATGTACTGCTTATGGAAAAGACAATGCTCAACAAACTGAAATTTCACCTCACAGTCCCAACCCCATATGTATTCCTTGTCTGATTCCTCAAGGTTGCAGACTTTGACGGAGAGATGGAAAATTTGGTATTCTTCTTTATGGAACTGAGCTTGATGGAATATGTGATGATAAAGTTCCCCCCAACAATGCTTGCTGCTGCTGCAATCTACACTACTCAATGCACTTTGGAAAGGAAGCCGCTCTGGAATGATGTACTTAAAAGCCATTCAGGCTACTCTGAAACAGACCTCAAGGAATGTGTAACACTGATGGTCGAATTCCATCGGAATTCAGTAGAATGCAAAGTGGATGCAGCCTTTACGAAGTACTCAAAGCCCGACTACAAATCCGTGGCACTTATCAAGCCTGACAAGCTGTTCCTTTTGCTACGCTGCTCCTGTAGCTACTCCACCACAGCGTTCATAACGTTCAGCATTCATACCACAACGTTCACTTAAAAAATGCATCTGACAGAGGGCGCAGTCTAGACAGAAGGTGCAGACTTGTCAGAGAAACGCATATATGACACTACCACAGAAGGAGTTACATAAAGACTAATTTCAGGAGCTAGCTTGAATCAATGCAACAAGGTATCCCGCAGAACAACTTTTGCATAAGAATTTAATGCATTTCACACTGTATATTTTCATATGTCTGGACCGTGGCCATTGAATCATAACTGAACCCTTACCCCAACAAAACAGTTTGGACACTAACGTACTGAGACAGCGTTTGGAGTGGAGACAACGTTTATAGTGGAGTCTAGGATACCAAACGTTTTAAAAATCTATACTTCGATACCCATATTTGGTCAGAAATTCCAAACCACTAACGGGCGTGCCAACTGTTAGGAGCGAAGAGAAAATGCAGTCAGGCAATTGTTCAACTCAGTGAGCGCAGAGTGCAGACAATGATTAAAAATACCATATGGCAGAGAGGAGCAGCAAACAGTCGCCTTCTGGCAGACGTTTATGAACAGCAAACGTTTATGGACAGACGGGTCAGCGAGAGACCAGAAATAGAGACCTGCGGATTTCAGAGGTCAGGAATTCAGAGGTCAGGAATGTCGGGGATGGCAGAGCCAACGCTCTAGGACTTTTAACACACACATTGTGGTATTCATTCAACGCACCAAAAATTATACATATGCCAACACAAATATATACAACGAATTCAACACCAGCACATGAATTAATCAACCAGCAATATCACCAAGAGTTCACGACCCACATAACATTAATGGTCAATGCATAGGTCCAGTGAGAGAAACACAACAAAAGGCCACAAGCAAACAGTGACTCAAATATGAGCAGGGCCAGAATTCGCCTGCTCTGATACCATGTTAAACACACATGGAAGCAAAAATAATCTGAATGATAAATCATGAGAGTACAATTTTTATTAACAAGAGATATACATTTATAGTACATTATGTGACTGTTGGGTTTCACATCCCAAGGTCTCTTGGACTCCTTTTGTCCATTCGGCTTCCACACTAACCCATTGAGGATTAGGTGTCCAACAGGTAAGCCAATTTGGCACCCAGTTGTACTGAAGAATTGTTGAATAATAAAATCCTCCCTTGCTACACCGGTTTTCCCACATTGGGTTTTTCCGGGGACTGTTGTCCAAAATATCTGTGTCGATGTGTTGATTCTTGTGCATGTGTTTGTTTCTGTATTATGGTGTGATATCTGCAGCAGAATTTATTTTAATGTTTACTAAAGGATTTTCATAAATAACTTATTGGAAAATAAATAGGTAAAATAAATCAATTGTTGCAGTGATAGAATTTTCACATCTTCTACAAAGGCAGAGTACAAAGCAGCGTCCAGAGCATTGAGAGAAGCAGTATGTTTGAGGTTACTTGGTGATTTGAAAATTGAATCCATAGTGCATTAAAAATGACAAAGAATCCTGTTTATCATGCTCATACCAAGCCATGCGAAGTGCATCACCATTATATTCAACAAATAGGAAAAGATTGTACAATTTTAATTTATTGTCCCACTTTGGAGCAGGTTACAGAAATTCTCACTAAGGTACTCTCCAAAGACAAGCTTGAAAAGTTCAGATCACTTATGTTTGTAAGCCACAAAAATGGTCATTAAGAGGTTTTACATATGGTTTCACAAATGTCCATTTATAGACTTTCTTTCACATCGATAACTTAGTTTAAAAAGTCATTTTCATTTCTGTAACTGATTATATTATGTGAAGCAGTTTTACAAGATCCTACATGTATTTAATAAGAGCATTAATGAGAGAGAGGGAGTCATTGTTGTATCATTCCACTGTGCCGTACATTGTTATTGTTTTCTCTTTTTTGCTCCTCTACATTTTACAGATTCTCATATAGCAGAAATAGTTGACCACTAGACAAACTTTGCAAATTCACATGCCAATAAATGTTACAACTGAAGATACAATGAATTCCTATAGTCTGATGTTTTCAACTACAAAAGCTATGCTTTGAATCAAGACAATGATTATAATAAGATTTTGTCTTGCCTGCCAATACAAAATGAGTAGAATTGAGACAGACTTCCCCTTTAGCTGAGAATTGCAGTCATATATTCTTCTCATCCGTAACCATGGCAGATGGAAGAGGTGGGCGTAATGCTAGGTATATTGTAGGTCCAAGATATGGAACCAATGTTAATGGCAATAACCAATATCCTTTATTAAACCTGTGAAAGAGAGAGTACTAATATTAAATCATCCCAAATTGAAACAAAAACATGTGTAGGTGGTCAGTCCAAAAAAATCTTACCAGTTTCGAACAGTCATATCGTTGTAGACCCAAAAAGGAGACAATGTTGACAGTGTCAAAAAATCAATACAGGTAGCATGTATCTGCACAGACTGATTTGGTCAGTATAGAAAATTTAGGCAAAGACGTATCGTCTAAGTAAACTTGATCCATTAAATTTCCAACTAATAAGGTAGCCATAGGAATATGACTTGCACACAGGAAAAAATAAATATTCATTCCAGATTCCCAAAAGACCAGACTAAGATGCACAATTATATGTCACTAAGTAGGAAAGCAGAGCTATGATGTCAAGGGTATATAAAATCTCTCTCGCATTCAAAGCAGTCTTGGTCAATGACATCACCTTGTCTAAGCATTCAGTCTTGTATAGCTACTAATGAGAATAGAGGCAAGGAGGAAAACCTACAAATTTGCTCTCTCTAAAGTACTGAAAGAACTCCTTCCATGCACCTTCTCCCGCCAGTCCAGCATTGATGGTCAAGACCACTCCTCCCAAAATCAATGTCTGAGCATGTGGAATTCATTCATGTGTAGTTTCAAAGCAAAAGGAGAAACCAACATTAGAGTATATAAACTTGAAATCAGACATTAGAGTGTTTAAAGATGAATATGGCCGTAAAGCACATCAATGTATAAAATTTAAATGACCACTTTCATGAAGATAGTTTGTGAAAAAAAATTATATTAAGGACCACTAATGACCAAAAATAAGCCAATGAGACTCGACTGTATAGAAAAGGAGCATCTCCTCTCTTAAAAGCACAAAAAACACATGTAAAACATATATAGAGGCCTCATATCATACTGTAAGATCATGAATCATAAATAAAGGCCTTATTTCTCATTTAAGAGCTGTATTTATGTTAAGTAACTTATATCATATTAGTACAAGTGGTTAATTCGAAGGAAAGAAAGTTGGTCAGTACTGAACTTCAAACAAAATGATAGAGTTATCATTGAACTTACCACTGCAGTTATTTTGGACTCAAGAATTTTTAGTGGCCAGCGCTCGGTTTCCTCTTTGTCTGCAATGGGAGGTGGTGGCCGCCATAATACAAAATATGGTATGAGAGCATATGCACCGCCAAAGAATGACATTACAAGGAATGGCCAAACAGGAACTTTGTTCTTAGAACTGCTTAAACAGATAGTCAAACACAAAGTTTCAAGAATTGGCCTTGAGACAGTTATCAGAGACATGTAAATTAAGATAAGAAGATGGTTTGCTTCACATAAGAGTATGTTAACACTCTTTAGAGTAAAATAAATTACATGCAAGGTCTACACAAGATCCAAACAAGCCTTCTTAGTCTTATTTAAAAGTTCATCTATATGTGTTGCACTAACTAACAAAGGTTGTTGAACTAAATTGTCATTTTGCAATTCATTAATCTAATGATGTAAGAGTAGTACTAGTTTTAAATTCTGGTTAATAAGTTGAACATTTAAAAGCTAATCACAGGAAATTACTTGCAAACAAAGTACTGCTAGAAAATAACAAATGCATGACAAATTCAAATTATGTGATTACATGGGACGGCAAACCAAAAGAAAGACATCCAATAAGATTTGCAGCTTGAAGGGTGAGAATGATAATTAATTAACAATAATAATCATGCACAAGTTCAATTGGGCAATTTTTTTTGTCACAGTAGACACACCATGAGGAATTCCATGAAAAACAGAGTAACAAAAAGGTCTGATATTGCTCTAATGGAGCAAGATGGTGAACATCAGCAGAAAATCCATTCTTTTAACTTAGACTACAATAATGCTGACATACAAGGGATCAAAGTTGATATATTCTCCAACATATACCTTTTAATTTTTGCCCATTTTTCTAAATTACTTTTAATTCGTAAAGGGGTTGCTTAATAAGACTGAGAAACCTTTCAGGGAATTTTCTTGTTCCTTTTTTTTCTTAAAATATATCTTAGAAGATTGTTATGACCAAGCATTTGTAAGGGACAACTCAAATCAAAGGTGCCACTGAATCACTGAGGTAGAATCAACTCACCATCTAATTGAACTAAATTGGAGGAAAAAACTGACTGAAATGGCACATGCTTGAGTTCAGTTGAAGTAGTTCTGAGTTGTCATGAGATAAAAATATCCTTGTACCATCTAATTGAACTAAATTGGAGGAAAAAACTGACTGAAATGGCACATGCTTGAGTTCAGTTGAAGTAGTTCTGAGTTGTCATGAGATAAAAATATCCTTGAGCACAAATTTAGCAAATTCAACTTGGGTAAAAAGTATCCTTGAGTATTTTGAGTAAATTCGACCTGAGATAAAAATATCCTTACATAATTTTGGCATTTTCAAATTGGACCGAAAATATCTCTGAAGTAATTTTAGCAAAGTCAACTTGATAAACATATCCTTAGTTAATTCAAACTAGGCTAAAAATATCCTTAGGCAATTTTGGCTTATTCTACTGGATTAAAAATATCCTGGCATAATTTTGGGGTAAAGCGCATTAGGAGAGAGGAAATAGATTGGAGGAAAAATAAATTGCTAACAATGCCACATCATACCTCCCTCCAATCATGCAAATTATTCATGCACTTTGCCACATCATTGATGACTCGTTGCCACTTGTCCACTCCAGAAATTGCCATGTTTCAACCTCTCAGACAGCCATATGTCACCCTACTATAAATATACATGCCAAAAAAAACAGCCCCCTAAAAAATAGGAAAAATAGAAAATGTCTGAAACATATAGGGGTACCCTACCAAATATAGCACCCCTAAAAATAGGCACCATTAAAAATAGAAAATTGTCTGCATGTCCATAACATTATACTTATCAAACTCAAAATCCCATGGGGAGTCCAAATATGCTGTCAACGCTACCAAGTAAAGATTACTAAAAATAGAAATGTCTTGGCTTATAACGAAAACATCAAACTCAATTTTTAGTAGGGAATCCAAAGACAACTAGATCTAACATGCAGCCACTACTAAAAATAGAAATGTCTGGATTCTCATGAAACCATACTCATTGGATTCTGTCTTTCAGCAAGGAATCTGAATCTGCAATCAAAATTGACATGCAAGTATTGGTCAAAATAGAAAGTGCTCACATGTCACTCAGAGAAGTCTCACTAGAACCCTGAGTTCATGAGGACTCCATGTTGATGCCTATAGCTCAAACAGGTACTTCTGCATAGGCCTAAGTATCTAGGCATGTGGAACTCACTTAATACACCCTTAACCTTAGCAATTACTTTAGTGATTAAAGTAATTTCGTTTATAAGACAAACATGAGTTAATAATAAAATGCAAAGGTTTTTGCATTAATGAATTAGATGAATCTCAACTATCGATCTCAAGTGATGTTGAGATCTAATCTCAAATGTCAATCACTTTGGAGATTAGAGTTGTGGATTTGGTCAACAACTAAAGCTTATAAAAGAAAGACTAGGCTAAAGGAGAAGACACATAATGCACAAGGCATTGAGAAGACATCTCAATGATTGGGTGGAAAAGGACTTGTTACCCACCAAAATTGGGGACCCCTAGGAGAGCTTCTTTCCTAGTCATCTTCTTCAGCCAGCAGCGAGCAACCCCTGAGAGCCACCTATAGCCAATGTGATGTGCCACTTTATCTTTGCTCCCTGCATTAGTTATATGTTTCCTCACCTATCTATTAAGAGCATATGTTAGAAGGTGGGCAATCCAACCCAAAGGTATGTTTTTCAATGTGAAATCGGGTGCTTCTGCTTATTTTTCATTGGGCATGGATAATTGGGTAACTTGGAAAAAGGAAGGGCTTTAACCATGGTTTTGTTCCCTCACCTAAAATGGGAGGTTAATCCTCAATCCTAGTCCCATGGGACCTCCCCTATTGGCCTATGGCTCTAGTAAGGGCACTACTTGGGAAACCCAGATTTTGGTAGCATGGGCATGTTTTCTCGTTCCACATTTTTCACTCCTCTCTGTACATTACAAGCCCTATTTTATCATATTCCTTCTCTGGGTCCACATGACCACTAGGTCCACAAGGCATTGGCACACCCCCTCCCCTTCTCCACATATCTAGGTTGAACCTAGAAATGTTGCCCTAGAGGTTGATGTAGCTAAAAGAAAGTTAAAAGCATATCATGGCCACAAGCAAGAAACAAAAGAAAAAGAATATTATAAAATGCAAAAGATGGTCAGGACATTTAATATAGCACATGGGCAAAAGCCAAACATGAGCTCTACCCCTTATCATGGTCATCACCCTGGTTCTTAGGGCCCATGAGTGCCCCTCACATCATTAAGGAACCCATGCACATCCCAACCCCTAGTGGGCGATGAATTGCCCCACCTTAAGGGGGTAATAACTGCTCTACATCATTCACAGCATGCTCTCATTTCTTGGAGCCCCGAGCAGTAATACAAAGGAAAAATCAAGACAAGGAGAAAGGCACATATAGAGGGGTGAAAAAAAATAAAAGTCGAGGTAACTCATGTATCCACAATTGCTCCCTCCTACATCTATATACCCAATATGTGGACATCCCTCATCATTGCTATCCTTGTACCCATGGCATTTGGCCTTGAGATCCCCGTGTCCCCATCCATTTCATCATCATTCACATGCCACCTATTAATTGAAGGATGTACCTGGGACCTATCTTTCCCCTTAGGGGCTAGGAACACCTAATAGGGTCGTCTATTAACCACTCCTACCTAGGGAGGTAACACTATTACAAGATTAAAGCCCCAAATTTGGAAGAGAAGTCCCATATGAAGTCTTAATGTGCCCTTGATTAACAAGCTTGGTTCACTTAGATGCACTAATGAATTATTGTACCTAATGGTGAGGATGCAGCACTAGACATTATATGTGATTGGTAGGTGGTTTCATCATGGGTTGGGCAACTTAACTAGGGCCTAAGTCCACTAGAGGAGTATATGACATCCTTCAAGTAAAGCGTTCAGAGCCATGGGACTCCTCTACTTGTAGAGCATCATTACTTCACTCCATGGGCACCTACAGCACCATCGTCTGCACCTTGCCACCTATTATTCACGAGATGATGCACTTGGACCAGCATGCCCCAGTCAGCTTAGCAGTATACACAAGGGTTGGCAGTTGATCTGAGACCCACATGAAGTTTGTCTCACCCTTGAGACGTGGGAGGGCTAGCACCATTCTCCAAGCCCTCAACAATGGAGCAGATACAAATTATTATACAGTCTACCACCAAGAGACCCATGAGACCAACTTTGTACCCCAAACACAAAACTGGGGTCCACGTGTTAATTTTAGTTAACAATGGTATGATTTATGCTTGCAACAAATACTCCAATGTCCTTTTATCAACCCAATGACAATTTTCACTTAATTACCAATAGCAATCACATTAACCATTAATTACATTGACAGTAACTATAGATAGAACATAAACAATAGATGTAGAAGAAAAGCCAAGGCAAGAGAACACTAGTATTTGGCGAATACCAAGGAAAAACCCCAAGATGGGGAAAACCCTTTGATCAATTCTTCTTATTATTATATCAAATGTTCAGTAGAGAGAGAGAGTACAATAAAGTCAAAATTGACTTGCCAATAGATGATCAAAAACACTGTCCAAAACAGCCTTGTCAAATCTACAATTTTTCCCTCAGTCAACAACAGTCAAATCAGCCCTAACCAGAAAATCAATGGTAGTCAAAGTCTGGTCAAACTTCTCCATAAGAGCTTGGTCAAAGGAGAGAAGAACTCGTCCTCTCTTGCAGATCAAAGTCAGCCCAAAACAATCAACAAATCAGTTGTCAAAATCGGTCGACCTGTAGTCAACTTTTGCTGTCAACGCACGTTAAAGTGCTCCTTTTGCCTCTATTTGTGTGCCCAAAAACTTGGCCTGCCCAAACAAAAATTCTCCCAGAAAAAAACAGTCAAAGGAGGTCAAATGGCCCTTGGTCAACACTAGTCAAACCCTGCAACAGATCTGAAATTCGGCCTCTTGAAATTCATCCTCCTTTCTGCCACACGTGTGAGAAGATCAAGTGCCAAATGAGGTTTGAGGTCATCCTTATTATACAAGTCGTTGAGGGTCAAAAGACATGTTGCTTGAGCTTCATGAGCCTACATGATGTGTGGTAGACCTCGACAATTTACACAAGTGTGGGATTCACTTCAAAAACACATTTCTCCTTGTCCGATTTGGGTGACTTTAGGTCGATTTTGGCCCTCTCGAAAAGAGGAATTAGATGCAATAACTATCTCCATCAAATGATCTGTCCAAAGTGGAATCTGACCCTAGTTGCAAATTTTAACACTCCCTCTCAACTAGGGATAATTCCACTTGCCAATATCAGACCATCGATCATCATGCCATCCTATCATCATGAACCATCTCTGCATCTCGTCTCAACTTTGTTGAACACTAATATAGATAATGAAGAAGAATCGATTGAGAGTGAGTCACAAGACCTTGCCACTCTCCACTGACTAAAGTCAATCCACATAACCAGGGGTAGAACCCCAATCAGACTTGATCCTGAATGATCAAGTTGTTGAACATCATGAATCCTAGACATAGGGAGTGTGGCAATACACGATGTGTCCATCTGTAGTGCTATGGTCCCTATCCTCTTTTCCCAACTCTTTGGCCAAATGAGAGGTACTTCCCAAGAGTCCCAGACTACATGGGTAGGATGTATGTTTGGGCATCCGCAAGAGATGGTGAACCACTCATCCTGCTCATATGCCATTAGAGAAGGTGAATCACTCATCCTATACATATATCATCAGCCATAGGGGAAGGTGAACCACTCACCCTATGCTCTCATATATAACCATGGGGTATCACAGGGGAAGGTGAACCACTCACCCACAGCGTACCTATAGGAGAAGGTCAACCACTCACCCTACGGTCTCACATAGCTCCAGAAGTACCCCAAGCCCCCAGGAGCTCCCAGAGCTCAATGTCCAACTCAAGCGGGACCCTCAAGGGAGGGTCCTCCCACGACTCCAAGTCTCTCTCGGAAGGTTAAGAACTTGACCTTCCCCAAGGGCTTTGTGAGGATGTCAGCAACCTGCTCATCAGTCCTGATGTGTTGGAGCCTTATTGCTCCCCGTTGTACCATATCTCGGATAAAGTGGTACCTGATATCAATGTGCTTGGAGTGGTCGTGGAACACAGGATTCTCTGAAAGGCGAATCCCACTCTGGTTATCGCAATAGATAACAATGGTATCCAGCACGTGCTTAGATAGCTCACTGAAGAGCTTCCTCAACCAAACAGCTTCACAATAGGTCATATTAGCTGTAATGTATTCGGCCTCGTAGTGCTTACAGCGACTGATTTCTGCTTCCTGCTCATCCAAGAAATCAAAGCAGATCCCAATTAGAAACAACATTCTAACATTCTCTTTCTATCCACCACACTGCCAGCCCCATCAGCATTAGAATATCCATGTAGCCTCAAATTCCCGGCAGTGTATTTTAGCCCATAATTGATTGTGTCACGGATATATCTCAAGAGATTCTTAGTAACAATCCAATGTATGTGATGAGGCTCAACCATAAATTGACTCAGTATTTATAGCGAAGCATATGTCCGATCGAGAGTTTACCAAGAACATCAGGGCCCCCACAAGTTGTCTATATTCAAAAGGGTTTGCCAATTCGGGCCCAGCAGCACTTCCACATAGCTTCTTGAAGTTAAGTTTCATCGGAGTAGACACAGACTCGCATTCGATCATCCCACATCTCTCTAGTAGCTTCACAATGTATTTTCCTTGAGAAAGGAAAATCTCGCCTAGCTTTTGCCAGACCTCCAGGCCTAGGAAGTAATGCATCAGTCCTAGGTCCTTCATCTCGAACTCGGAAGTCAACTCCCTCTTGCATTGATAAATGAGAGTGTCTAAACCAATCAGAAAGAGATCGTCAACATAAAGGACCAAAATAAGAGGCATGTCCTTTTCAACCTTGAAGTATGGCTCCTTGGATTATATAGCTCCTTGTAAATCCCAGCTTCATAAGATAGCTATCAATCCTCTCATACCAAGCCCTGGGGGCTTGCTTTAACCCATAGAGGGCTTTCTTTAGCCAGCAGACATTTGTCATTCTATCTTGTACTTCAAACCCCTGCGGTTGTTCCAAGTAGACTTCCTCCTTAAGCGAGCCATGCAAGAAAGTAGTCTTAGCGTCCATTTGATGTAGGCTCCATCATTGATTTGCAGCGAGAGCAATAATAGATCGGATAGTGGTATATCGGGCGATTAATACAAATAATTCGTCATGGTCCACTCCTTCCTTTTGAGTGTTAATTTTTCTTAGGGCTATATTGTTCTTTGCTTTAATAATTGCATTTTTTTTCATTTCCATATTATTTTCACCCCATGACATCATAACATTATTCAGATTTACATCATTATTCAACAACATATGCAACTATGTAGAAAAAACAATATCATCATCATCAATGCAGCGGAACATAAAGGAACAATAGAAGAAAAGCATTCACACATAGAGACACTAGGATTGGTTGAAGACTAGGGCAAAACCCACTATGGGGAAAACCCTTTCAAATTCTTCTTCTTATTAGATCGTCATTGAATGATTCAATAAATGAGAGTACAATAATCCATATCTTCAATCATAAACCTATCCAACAATAATCAACTAAACAATATCCATAAAATGAACCCATCAATGCTTATACTGAAAATTCTGATTCTGAACCCTATAATGAACTGTCCCTGTCTGTGATCAACTATCGAATACTGCGGTCGTTGAGCGAAATCTTCGAACAACTGAAATTCCATCATTTAGGTCCCGGTCGCACGGAGGAGTCATGTGTGTGACTGTAGCAGCCCAATCACCCCCTTAAGCCTAGCGAGTGAACGATTGGGGTCGGATCTGGACTGTGGCAAGCGAGCGACTGAGATTTTGAAACCCTAACTCCCAATCTCATGGATGGAGCCTTCCAGTCGCACGGATGAGCTTCTGTGCAAGCGATTGTGGTTGACTTCTTCCTATGTTGTGCTAGCGACTGAGGCCCAAAACCCTAAAATTAAGATGCGAGCTTTGGACCTTGCAATTTCACCTTAGAGCAAACCCATTCCTCCGCAGACTTGCCTTAGACCTGTGCAAGCCAAAACCAAGACAGAAGAGTGTCTCATGATGATATCCAAATGAAGTAGAGGTCACTTGTATTTATAGCCTTCCAAGAGTGTCCAATTTGCTTTAGGGCCGACCTTATCAAATATGCATGTGGGTTTTTCTTCATAAATACCCTTTCCCTTATCCGATTTGAATGATCTTTAGGTTGATTTTGGTCCTCTCGAAAAGAGGAATTCAATGCAATCATCATATCCATCAAATGAGTTGTCCAAAGTGGAATTTGACCGCAATTGCATATTTTAACACTCCCTCTCAACTAGGGAGAATTCCACCTAAATCATGACATGCGTATCCTATCAACAAATCATATCCAATTTCAAGTATCTCATCATCACGTACTGTCATTGATCATCTTGATTCATCTCTTGCTTATTCCTGCTTATCTCTTGATTGTGCATGCTCATGTGTTGAACATTCTCGAATCTAAAAGAAGAATTTTGACATCAAAGCGGAGCTCAATCTACCACCCTCTATCCATCGGCTACTACCCAAAATCTTTGCCAACGGGCTACTACCCGGGGATATCGGCCGGGAGCTAAATCTATGACCCGCATCATCATCGGAGAGCATGTCAACAAAAGCACATATCAACTTGGAACCACATCGGGGAACTCAATCTCAACCCAGAATCTCATGGGGGAGTGAAACGTCTACGACCCCATATTGAGCAATACGTGATGTAGGGAAGCTACTACTCAACCCATCATACTGCCTACTGATCTTCCCATCAATGACCCGTAATAGTCATGCGATAGAACACCTGCATCATAATCAACTTGGGTTGTACACCCCAAGTACACTCTCAACCCGTTGGCTAGACGGGGAGCGGTATTCCCAACAAGCCCTGCTTGTGGGTATGATGCCAACTGAGCTATACTTTGCAAAGACCAAGAGAGGGGAGCAACATCTCCGACCCTATGAAAATAGGGATGATACCCTATTGCCTAGAGTTCCCTCAACCCCAGGAGCCCTCCATCTCAATTTCACACCCTAGGAGCTCAAACAAGGGAGGAAGAGTTGGCTCATTGTCCTCGATCAGCGATGCTTTCTATAGATCAACAACATATCATCGTACTCATATCTGGTAATCATCATGTCTTAATAGCAGTTGTCTCTTGTTCATACATGACATCAAATCAAATATCATATTAGAACAAAATATATATATATATATATATATATATATATATCACAAAAAGGATACCATAGTCATCCTCCCTCTCAAGGAGGTGCCAACCACAAGCCTAAGCTTGTCTCGTACAACAGCATTGTCTTAATATATGAAGGTATCTCAGTCCCAACTATATATGGGATTCTCTGCCAATCAGATCCACTCAATGTCAATGCAATGTATTCATGTCATATCCAAAACTTTCTCAAACATCTCTCCAAAAAGCTTCTTCGTCCTGCCTCATAGCTAACCATGCTAGCACCATCGTACCCCACCTCGGACGTGCTTAAAGCTACGGACTTCTCATCCAAAACATCATGGAAGATCTTATACTAAGGCAGCACTCAGATGTGCTCATCTCATTACTAACGATCCCAATCATCATCAGTACATCCATGCAGTCATATATCACATAAAATCTCAGATAAAAAATAGATTGCCCCATGCAAGTATCTCGAAGGGTGTTTGGCGGCAACTCAATGTCTATGAAGTTGCTCAATCATGAATTCCCTCAGGCTCAGTGTATATCATATATATATGAACTGGTGTTCAAAACATAACATCAATGCTTTAATCAACTAGCAATTTCCAAGTCAAGTTCAATAATATCTCTTCACAACTTCTTGAAATTCAATCGGAGTTTACAAGGATTTTCATTTCCACTTTCCAACAATTCTTCAATAGCTTCAATATAGATTTTCTTTTTCAAACTTCAGAAATTGATTCATCATGCCATGATTCATTATTTCGAGCTTCAAAAGCCATCTCCCTCTTACTTTGATCATCAGAGGCTCATTACCTGTCAAGAGTAGACCATCAGTATATAAAACAGAAAATCAAAGTCATACTTTGGAACACTTTTGAAGTAGAGGTTTGGATCGACACATCTTCTTGGCTTCACCAAGTAACTGTCAATACAGACATACCCGGCTTCGGGAGCTTGCTTCATACAATGCTTTCTGCAAACATAACACTTTACCAAAGCAATATGCTTAGCCTTACATGAACCAATGTTGTCAGATCAAAACTAATATCAAACTCATCAATATCATTTGTATTAAATTCTTTAGACCATTAGAGCTCATATCGAAACATCAAGTTATGATTTCATCTATCAACAAATTGTCGATTATTAAGCAATATCAAACCAAACTTTATTAAGTCATCCTCATAATATAAATCATTTTTGTCACTAGATGCAAATGCATGCACCAAGGATAAGTTATGCAGGTTCCATCCACTCATTGAGAGATAGCTTCATACTGAATCACAATTGTTTACACTTCAACCAATGTGTCAAAGCTAAAGATTTCAACACAAAATACCAATATAAGTCATTGGAAGTCACTATGCTCATATATCATTGTTGTCAAGGCAAATTATCAGTCGTCAAATCAAATCATTAGTCATCATAGCCCAAAACATATCTTAGCATCGAGTCAAAGTTCTAAGTCATTATCAAGCATCATTTCATCATAAGAGCCATGAATCCAAATCATTTTCATATGCATGAGCCATTTGTGAAGGAGACATTCTCATCATACCTTAGGGCTTACCTTGCCATCCAATATTACAACTGAAACAATATACCATGCATACCTTGTTGTATTCAAATACTTGTGCACCTCTTATTTTACATAGGCAGCTTGTAGTGCTTTGTCACCTTTTCATCAGATCCCTCTTCCTGAACTAGCCATGATCCTCAAAAAGGATCCACTTATCACAACTCATCAAGAAGTTAGAAGCATCCAAATATATATGCAGGAAGCATAACTAATAATCAAAACAATAATCAGATCCATAAGTCTAAACAAAAGTAAAGACTTAAAGAAGTACCATAAATTGAAAAGTATTTATCTTCAATGAGAGGTGATCATCTCTCTCTTGAACTAGCCTTCAAGAGCCATCATTGTCCATTGTCCATATAACAATGTTGCCTTCAATATTTCAACCAACTCTATCAGCAACCAGGCCTAATAGAGACTATCCCATCTATGGCTTCATCAAATTTGACACAAGTGCTTGAACATCTTCACTTTGACCATGTTAGGGTTTCTAGATTTCATATATCATATATTTGCCATAGACCAGGGTTTCTCTCAAACCTTAACCTCATAATATCCATCAAACCCTAATAACCAAATTGCCTAGGGTTTCCTTCAAACCCTAGAATTCTTTTAGGTCTCCTCCATCCTTTCTTGCATCCTTCAATGGTGTCATTCAAGGGGTGATCTCCATGATTTTTCTTCAGCCCAGCTCTGAAACCATGTTAATTTTTCTTAGGGCTATATTGGTCTTCGCTTTGATAATTGCATGTTTTTTCATTTCCATATTATTTTCACCCCATGACATCATAACATTATTCAGACTTACATCATTATACAATAACAAATGCAACTATGTAGAAAGAACAATATCATCATCATCATCAATGCAGCGGAACATAAAGGAACAATAGAAGAAAAGCATTCACACATATAGACACCAGGATTGGTCGGAGACTAGGGCAAAACCCACTATGGGGAAAACACTTTCAAATTCTTCTTCTTATTAGATCGTCATTGAATGATTCAGTAAATGAGAGTAAAATAATTTATGTCCTCAATCATAAACCTATCCAGCAATAATCAACTAAACAATATCCATAAAATGAACCCATCAATGCTTATAATCAAAATTCTGATTCTGAAGCCTATAATGAATGGTCCCTGTCTGCGGTCAACTGTCGAATACCACGGTCACTGAGCGAAATCTTCGAACAACTAAAATTCCATCATTTAGGTCTTGATTGCACGGAGGAGGAGTCATGTGTGCAACTGTAGCAGCCCAGTCGCTCCCTTAAGCTTGGCGAGCGAGTGACTAGGGTCGAATTTGTACTGTGGCAAGCGAGCGATTGAGATTCTGAAACCCTAACTCCCAGTTGCATGGATGGAGAGTTGTCTGTGCGACTGGAAGGCTCCAGTCGCACGGATGAGCTTTTGTGCAAGCTACTGCGGTTGACTTCTTCCTATGTTGTGCCAGCGACTGTGGCTCAAAACCTTAAAACTGAGATTCGAGCTTCAGACCCTGCAATTTCACCTTAGAGTGAACCCATTCCTCCCCGGACCTGCCTTAGACCTGTGCAAGCCAAAAACCAAGATAAAAGAGTGTCTCATGATGATATCCAAATGAAGTAGAGGTCACTTGTATTTATAGCCTTCCAAGAGTGTCCAATTTGCTTAAGGGTCGACCTTATCAAATATGCACATGTGGGCTTTTCTTCATAAGTACACTTTCCCTTATCCGATTTGAGTGATCTTTAGGTCGATTTTGGTCCTCTCAAAAAGAGGAATTCAATGCAATCATCATCTCCATCAAATGAATTGTCCAAAGAGGAATTTGACCGCAGTTGCATATTTTAACATTGAGAGAAGCCATGAGTAACAAACCTGGCCTTGAATTTTTAAGTACTTCCATCAGCTCCATGTTTAATTTTGAAAAGCCATTTTGAGGTGACCAGTGACCACAGACTTGTCCTTAGGTCTAGGCACCAAGTCCCAGACATCATTCGTCATGATAGATTCATAGTCCTCATTCATCGCATCCTTCCATACTTGGTGCTTTACAGCTTCTTTGAACATGCATCATTCAACTTGAACAATAGTACTCATGGCAACCAAGTAACCTTGATACCTGTTCGGCTTCTTACTTTCATGAAATGTCCCTCTTGGAGCAGTATGTTTTTCAGCATCTTTGAGAGTATCTTTAAGCCATAGAAGTCTTTTCCTTGAGGTAGAGGGATCACCAGGAGGTGGATCAATAGGATCCATCGGACCATCAACATCGGGCATCGATCCATCTATCGAAGTTTCATCTTGTTTTTCGGCAGCATCATCATCGTCCTTTCGTGGGATAGGGAGATCTCTGGCTTTCCCAAGGGCAGTGTCTTCATCAAAGGTAATGTCCAGGCTTACATCCAAATCTCTTTGACCAAGGACATAGATTCTATATTGTTAAAATTGGCAACTAGGGCCAAACTCCATGTGGGTCATCTTATTAATGGAAGCTGATATTTTTCTTGGATCCCTCTCATCGAGAGGTGTAGGATTGATGTAAAGATCATCCGATTCCGATAAGTATTCATGGAGATATGAATTTATTTGTGTTATGAGACAATTTGTCAACGTCGGCCAGCAACCAAATAAACCCCACTTGTGCTCAACGTTTTAGTATAAATAGAGGTGGCCTTCAAGTCATTTCAACACACTTGGGGTCTCTTCCTCGCTACTTGTCTTTGGGTTTTAGTAGGAGGAGAGATCCTAAGGGATAACGCTGCCCTAATCCAGAGGGTAGAAGCTGGAACTGCCAAGAAAAGCTCGAAAAGCTGGAATTGTTGGGAATAGACGGAACTGCCGGAACTACTAGGAACATCCGGAACTGCCAGAACTGCTGGGAACTGTCGGAACAGGCGGGAAAGCTGATGCAGAGGGCAGAAGCCGAAACTGCTGAGAAAAGCCGGAAAAGCCGAAAAAGTCGGAACTGCCGGGAATAGCCGGAACTGTCAAAACTGCAGGGAATAGCCGGAACTGTCGAGAACAGCCGGAACTGTCGGGAACGCTGACGCAAAGGGCAGAAGACGGAACTACCGGGAATAGTTGGAATTGCCGAAACTGCCGGGAAAAGCCGGAACTGCCGGGAAAAGCCGAAACTGCCGAGAAAAGTTGGAACTACCGAGAAAAGCCGGAACTGCCGGGAACTGCTGAAACTGCCGTGAAAAGCCAGAACTGTCGAAAATTGATGGAACTACTGGAAATAGCCGGAATTGCCGGAATTGCCGGGAATAGTCGGAATTGCCAGAACTGCCGAAACTGCCGGGAACAGCCGAAATTGCCCAAACTGCCAAACTGCTGGGAACAGCGGAAATTGCCGAAACTGCTGGGAACAGCCAAAATTGCCGAAACTGCCGAAACTGCCGGAACTGTCGGGAACAGCCAGAGCATCTACCTCCGAAGGAGAGCAGCATGCAAGGGACAACTAACTAACGTTGGGACAGTTGTATGGTACTTAGCAACAAATACACCAAGCATGCAATGTTACAACTAGCATGCAAGGGACAGCTAGCATGCAACAGCAAGCATGCTAGGGACAACAAGCAAGCAAGATGCAGTCAGCACATAGATCAGTATGGCAACATGATGCAGCAATGGCACATAATGCAATACAGTGATGGGTATAGTCATGATTAATGAAGCATGGTGAG
Source organism: Pinus tabuliformis (assembly GCA_031772625.1). Taxonomy (NCBI): domain Eukaryota; kingdom Viridiplantae; phylum Streptophyta; class Pinopsida; order Pinales; family Pinaceae; genus Pinus; species Pinus tabuliformis. The sequence goes on along the minus strand of CM062811.1, from coordinate 1,023,565,095 downwards.
ATGCAGCGTAGTGATGATGGGTGCAGCATGGTGTAGCACGGTGAGGTGCAGCATGATGACGAAATGCAGCACAACGATAGGTGAAGGAGTCACCTTGGAGAATCAGTTGAAGCAGCATGTCTTCAACTGATCTCATGTATCATCTTCTTAGAGATGATCTATGCTCTTATCTAGATAAGTCAAAGTGTTGACTTCCGTTGTAAACGTACTATCTCTCTCTCTCTCTCTGCTGAACTATTGAAGAACATATAAGAAGAATTGATCAAGGGTTTCCCCACAATGGGTTTTGTCCCTGGCTAGCGCTACATCTTGTGTCCTCTTGTCTTGGCTTGTCTTCTGTGATTTATGTTTATGTTCTATCTGCAGTTTACTTTAATGCTGATGTGATTGCTAATTTGGAAAAGTTATTGAGCTAACTGTGAAAATTGAAATAAATTGCTCTAAGCATATAACATACCTAAAATTAACATGGTATCAGAGGTGAGGTGAAGACAATGCCCAAGCAAGAGTGAAAGAGCAATCACCGAAGATAGTTGGGAAAGGACAAAAGGATCAGTGGATTCCTCATCCCTCTTCAAATTCACCAAGGGTGAAGTCAAAGCAGAGAATATTATCAGAATGGTGCAGCAGAAGTTTCTAATGGCCTACCTAAAGATCACTTCAATGGGAAGTCCGGATCTAAGGGTGGAAGGAAAGGCAGATGCCTTGGTTGTAATAAGTTCGGCCATTATGCAGAGTGTCCGAATGGCAGAGACACATCTCTTAATGAAGATAACAATTATTCCAGGGACATCTTCAATGATCAAAGGAATGACAGGTAATACAGGTCATCAAGGAAATGGCTGACTCTTCAAAGAAAGCAAGGAACCCCAGTGCTTCAAGGCACTTCATCGGATAGAAGGGTGCACTCTCTAATTTGGTAGAGATGGAAACAATCGTGGGATTATACTTTGAGCTGATGCCACATATCCCGGAAAGGGTGTAGGGAATGTTACCCCTCAATTGAATGAGGGTAACTCGATTCATTTACAGAATCTCTTTTATGTACCTGATCGCAAGAAGAACCTGGTGTCCATTTCAGCAATGGAAGTCAAAGGTTACGAGGTGGCACTCATTGATGCAAAGGTACGTGTTTGAAAATAGAATTTTCAAAGATGTTTTTGAGTTCAGGGTTGTATCAAGTTGCAGGAAGTCCACTGGGGACCATGTCCATTGACACATAGCACTGGAGGTCTGTGAGTCAGATGGTGATAGGGATGCCTGAATTCAAAAAGAGCATGAAAGTACATGTCTGAGATGTACCAAGGAAAATCTTACAAGGGGACCATTCCCCTCATGTAGCAGGTCCATAGGTTTGGAACAACCCGAGGGGTTTGAGATTGATGATCAAGAATCTCACGTATGCAGGTGGAAGAAAGCCCTCTATGGCTTGAAGCAAAACTCCTTGGGCGTAGTATGAGAGGATTGATAGCTGTCAGATGAAGCTGAGATTCACTAAGAGTGAAGTCGATCCAAACCATTGTTTGAAGGTTGTGGATGATAGACCTCTCATACCAGCACCTTATGAGGACGACCTATTTCTGACAGGTGCAGACCCTCTCATTTGCAGAAGTAAGAGGGAGTTGGATTCCGGATGTGGAATGATAAACTGCAAGCTTGTGACTACCTCAAGGATCTTAACTTTAAGAAGTTATATGGTAGTGATGTCGAACCAGATTTGGGAAATGCCTCTGAGTTTCATAAACTCATTCGCGTTGATGTTCTTGGTGAACTTCCATCCGGATATATGTTTTTCAGTTAGCATGGTGAGCTCATATTTGGTTGAGCCTCACTAGATTGGTGCCAAGAATCTTCTGAGATATCTTCGGGGCACAATCTCTCATGGATTGAGATACACTGCCGGAAATATGACACTGGATGATTATTTGAATGCTGACTGGGCAGGCAGTGTGGAGGATCACTAGAGCTCTTCTCGGTGCTAGTTCTCTTTGGATTCTGCTTCAATATCATGGATGAGTAGGAAGCAGAAGTTGGTTGCTATAAGCACCGCCAAAACCGAATACATAGCTACGAGTATGATCTCGTGTGACGCTGCATGGTTGCAGAAGCTCTTAAGTGAGTTGTTTGTACACATGATGAATACCACTGTGATTCTCTGTGACAACCAGAGGGGGGATTCAATTATTGAGAAATCCCGTATTCGATGATTGCTCCAACAAATAGACATCAGATACTGCCTTATCTGGGATATGGTAAGTCGATGAGCAAGGAGGCTCCATCGCATTGAGACTGATGTACATGTCGCAGATATTTTGTCAAAGCCCCAAAGAAAGGTCAAATCTGTGACTTTCCCGAATGACTTGGAGTCGTTGAGAGACCTTCTTATAAGGGTCTTGCATGTTGCATGGATTGAGCTCTGGGAGCTCTGGGGGGCTTGGGGTACTTACTAGAGCAACATACGACCACAGGGAGACTCACCCTCCCCTGGTGGTGAGCTATGTACAAGATGACAGGTTCAACATTCCCGTGTGATACCCCGTCGCGACTGTGGAACATGATGATTAGTTCTCCCGTGGCAACTATGGAACAGGATGATTAGTTCTCCTGTGGGCCGGGATGATTAGTTCTCCCGTGGCAACTGTGGAACAAGATGATTAGTTCTCCTGTGGGCCAGGATGATTGGTTCTCCCGTGGAAACTATGGAACAGGATGATTAGTTCTCCTGTGGGTCGGGATGATTGGTTCTCCCGTGGCAATTGTGGAACAAAATGATTAGTTCTCTTGTGGGCCGAGATGATTGGTTCTCGCGTGGCAACTGTGGAACAGAATGATTAGTTCTCCTGTGGGTTGGGATGATTAGTTCTCCCGTGGCAACTGTGGAACAGGATGATTAGTTCTCCTGTGGACGGGATGATTAGTTCTCCCGTGGCAACTGTGGAACAGGATGATTAGTTCTCTTGTGGACCGGGATGATTAGTTCTCCCGTGGCAACTGTGGAACAGGATGATTAGTTCTCCTGTGGGCCGGGATGATTAGTTCTCCTGTGGAAACTGTGGAACAGGATGATTAGTTCTCCTGTGGGCCGGGAAGATTAGTTCTCCGTGACAACTATGGAACAGGATGATTAGTTCTCTTGTGGGCCGAGATGATTAGTTCTCCCGTGGCGACTGTGGGGCAAGATGATTCGTTCTCCTGTGGACAGGATGATTAGTTCTCCTGTCGAGGCATCCTACCCATGCAATCTGGGACTCATGGGAAGTACCTCTCATTTGATCAATGAGTAGGGAAATGGGGTTAGGGACCATAGTAGTACTATCGATGGACGCATCGATGTATCTACCGTACTCCCTATGCTAGGATGACCTCCATTGATCTGGGATCAGTATGAGTGGTTTGAGACACTCTCTTGTGATATTGATCTGGGATCAATAAAACTGACTTCGGGCCAGTAAGAGTGATGTGACACACTCTCTTCAGATGAAACTGACTTCGGGTCAGTAGAGAATGGTATGAGACATTCTCGATCAATTCTTCTTCTTCATGGTTCAGCAAAGCAGAGCAAAGCAGAGTAGTGCAAGGCATTGATGGCAGAGATAGTACAGTCGGACATATGGATCAGCGGATGGAGTTCTCCCTAGTTGAGAGGGAGTGTTAAAATTGGCAACTAGGGCCAAACTCCATGTGGGTCATCTTATTAATGGAAGCTGATATTTTTCTTGGATCCCTCTCATCGAGAGGTGTAGGATTGATCTAAAGATCATCCGATTCTGATAAGTATTCATGGAGATATGAATTTATTTGTGTTATGGGACAATTCGTCAAGGTCGGCCAGCAACCAAATAAACCCCACTTGTGCTCAACGTTTTAGTATAAATAGAGGTGGCCTTCAAGTCATTTCAACACACTTGGGATCCCTCCCTCTCTACTTGTCTTTGGGTTTTAGTAGGACGAGAGATCCTAAGGGATAGCGCTGCCCTAATCCAGAGGGCAGAAGCCGGAAATGCTGAGAAAAGCTGGAAAAGCCAGAACTGCCAGGAATAGCCGGAACTGCCAGAATTGCCGGGAACAGCCGGAATTGTCGGAACTGCCGGAACTGCTGGGAACTGTCGGAACAGGCGGGAAAGCTGACGCAGAAGACAGAAGCCGAAACTGCCGAGGAAATCTGGAAAAGCCGGAACTGCCGGGAATAGCTGGAACTGTCAGAACTGCCAGGAATAGCAAGAACTGTTGGGAACAGCCTGAACTACCGGGAAAGCTGACGCAGAGGGCAGAAGCCGGAACTATCGAGAATAATCGGAATTGTCGGAACTGCCAGAACTGCTGAGAAAAGTTGGAACTGCCGAGAAAAGCTGGAACTACCGGGAAAAGCCGGAACTGCCAGGAACTGCTAGAATTGTTGGGAAAAGCCGGAACTGTCGGGAACTGCCAGAACTACCGAGAATAGCCGAAATTGCCGGAACTGCCGGTAATAGCCGGAATTGCAAGAACTGCCGGAATTGCCGGAACTGACGGTAATAGCCGGAATTGCCAGAATTGTCGGAACTGCCGGGAATAGCCGAAATTGCCGAAACTGCCGGAACTGCCGGGAACAGCCAGAGCATCTGTCTCCAAAGGAGAGCAGCATGCAAGGGACAACTAACTAACATTGGGACAGTTGTATGGTACTTAGCAGCAAATACACCAAGCATGCAATGTTACAGCTAGCATGCAAAGGACAACAAGCAAGCAAGATGCAGCCGGCACATAGGTCAGCATGGCAACATGATGCAGCAATGGCACATAATGCAGTACAGTGATGGGTACAGTCATGATTAATGAAGCATGGTGAGATGCAGCATAGTGATGATGGGTGCAGCATGGTGCAGCACGGTGAGGTGCAGCATGATGATGAAATGCAGCACAACGATAGGTGGAGTCACCTTGGAGAATTAGTTGAAGCAGCATGTCTTCAACTGATCTCATGTATCATCTTCTTAGAGATGATCTATGCTCTTATCTAGATAAGTCAAAGTGTTGACTTCCGTTGTAAATGTACTATCTCTCTCTCTCTCTATTGAACTATTGAAGAACATATAAGAAGAATTGATCAAGGGTTTCCCCACATTGGGGTTTGTCCCTGGCTAGCGCCACATCTTGTGTCCTCTTGTCTTGGCTTGTCTTCTGTGATTTATGTTTATGTTCTATCTGCAGTTTACTTTAATGTTGATGTGATTGCTAATCTAGAAAAGATATTGAGCTAACAGTGAAAATTGAAATAAATTGCTCTAAGCATAGAACATACCTAAAATTAACATATATGCCTTTGAATTTCGTTGTAGCCGACAAATATACCTTTCTTCTTAGAAGCTTCCATCTTATTCCTTTTCTCTTTAGGCACATGAAAATATACCGGACAACCAAAGATTCTAAAATGAGAAACATCAAGTTTCTTACCAGTGAAAACTTCCTCAGGTGTCTTGAAATCCAAGGCTTGATGCGAGCTCCTATTTTGAACATATACAACAGTGTTGGCAACTTCTCCCCATAAGAACTTTGGTAGACCTTGATCATAGATCATGGCACAGGTGGCTTCCATGATTGTTCGATCTCCCTTTCAACGATGCCATCTACTCAGAGTGTATGTAACAGTTGTCTCCCTCTTAATGCTAGCCTCTCTGCAAAAGTTGTTGAATTCATTTGATTCATATTTGGTTCCATTGTTGGTCCTTAACATCTTGATCTTCTTCCCTGTTTGATTCTCCACCAATGCTTTAAAAGATTGGAACCATTCGAACACTTCATCCTTTCTCTTTAAGAAATAGATCCATGTTTTGCGCAAGTAGTCGTCGACAAAGATTGCATAATATGAGTATCCTCCTAATGACGTTACGGGCAAGATACCAGACAGGTCATAATGGACCAATAGAAGAATATTGATAGTCTTGCTTTCACTAGAAAGGAATGTTCCCTTCGTATGTTTCCCAGTTGCACAACCCTGACAAACACCTTCATGGTTCATGTTAAATTTAGGCGTACCTGTGACCATCTTCCTTACCCCAGGTAAGGCTTTGTAATGCAAGTGAGCAAATCTTCGGTGTCATAATTCACTTGAAGAGAAGTATCACTCGCCAAAGCTCCCAAAGGGCTTCCTTCAACTTGATAGAGACCATCAACCCTAAATACAAGAGTAAATGCATCTTTAGGGTTTCTATGCCAAATACGTTCATTCGCATCAATGAATGCTACCATGAAGCCTTTATCTTCCATCACGAAAATAGACACCAAGTTCTTCTTCAAATCGGGCACATACGATACTTTTTGTAGATGTATGGTTTGATCTTGATTCAAGTGAAGAGTGACAGTACCTATCCCTTTCACGAGGTATGTGGCATTATCTCCAAGTAGATTTTTAAATTAGTTTTCTTTTCAACCAAATTTGAGAGGGCCTCCTTGTATCCAGTGAAGTGCCTTGAGGCTCCACTATCAATCAACCAATGATCCAAAGTATAAAGATACAAAGCAGTAGATAGAGATGATATAAGATAAAAGTCATCTTGTTTTTCTACAACATTACTTTCATCATACCTGGAATTTCTTATCCTTTTGGGAGGTCAACAATTTCCATTTCGAGCAGCGGGAACATTCCTCTTTCTTTTGTTGTTGAACCTGTTGTTCCTTTGATTGCCATTGCCTTTGAAATTGTTATTGTTGTTGTCATCATCCCTTGGAGAATTCTTCTTGTGAGGACATTCTCTAGCATAGTGGTTGAACCTGTTGCAATTATAACACCTTCCTTTTCTTCCTTCTTTGAATCCCTTCTTAGATCCTTGACCCTGTCTCCTTGGACCAAAATTATTCTTCCTTTTTGCATGAGTGGAGAAGGGACTAGGCTCATTTCCATTGGAAGGGTTATATCTCTCCATCATCCTAGTCTCCTCTTGAGTGCATCTAGCCAATAACTCATTGAAACCAGGTATCCTGTCATTGTTAATAATGGTGGTGGTAAATACATCCCGTGGTCTTGAAAGATCTCCAAGTGCAATGAGAGTGAGCTCCCTGTGAGCAATAACTTCTCCAATAGTTAGCCGGTCTTTTTTTATTTGCATTATTCTCATGAAATGGGATTGGATAGACTCCTTTATCCATATTGATATCCTTCAATTTGTTTTTCAGAAAGAGGATTTGATTTGCATTGTTCACTTTAAACATCCCAACCAGCTTATGATATATTTCCTTGGAAATTCCCAAATCAGAAATATAGGCAACCAAATGCTTTTGAATGGAGTCAATCAAAATTTTCTTTGCTTTGACCTCACCTTTTCTATACTTTGTCTTAGCAGCAGCTGATGCATTTGAAGGAGGCTCCACCACTTTTCCCTGCACATAGTCCAATACTTCATGCTCCTCCAAAGTCAGGTCCAAAGTCATCTTCCATGCATGATAGTCAAATTTGTCATTGAGCTTGTCCTCAGTCTTGAAGTAAGATGTAGAGGCCATTGAGACTTGTCCAATAATCTTTGTCCAACATATCTCTTAGTGATTGCTTTTCTCTCTTGCTTGGGCTTTGTCTTCACCTGGCTCTGATACCATGTTAATTTTAGATAACAATGGTATGTTCTATGCTTGCAACAATTACTTCAATGTCCTTTTATCAGCCCAATGACAATTTCCACTTAATTACCAATAGCAATCACATTAACCATTAATCACATTGACAGTAACTGTAGATAGAACATAAACAATAAATGCAGAAGACAAGCCAAGACAAGAGAACACTAGTATTTGGCAAATGTCAGGGAAAAACCCCAAGATGGGGAAAACCCTTTGATCAATTCTTCTTATTATTATATCAAATGTTCAGTAGAGAGAGTACAATAAAGTCAAAATTGACTTGCCAATAGATGATCAAAACCACTGTCCAAAACAGCCCTGTCAAATCTGCAATTCTGCCCTCAGTCAACAGCAGTCAAATCAGCCCTAACCAGAAAGTCAACGACAGTCAAAGTCTGGTCAAACTTCTCCAAAAGAGCTCAGTCAAAGGAGAGAGGAACTCGGCCTCTCTTGCAAGTCAAATTCAGCCCAAAACAGTCAACAGATCAACTGTCAAACTCAGTCAACTTTTGCAGTCAACGCAGGTCAAAGTGCTCCTTTTGCCTCGGAAACTGTGCCCAAAAACTCAACTTGCCCAAACAGAAATCCTCCCTGAAAAATGCAGCCAAAGGAGGTCAAATGGCCCTTGGTCAACATGGTCAAACCCTGCAACAAATCTGAAATTCATCCTCCTTTCTGCCACACGTGTGAGAAGATCAGCTGCCCAATGAGGTGTACGAACCAATCAGATGAGGAGAGAGAAGAATGTGTGAGTTGATGAGGTGCCAAATGAGGTTTGAGGTCATCCTTATTTATACAAGTCATTGAGGGTCAAAAGACATGTTGCTTGGGCTTCATGAGCCTACATGATGGTGTGGCCGACCTTGACAATTTACACGTGTGGGCTTCACTTCAAAAACATAGTTCTCCTTGTCCAATTTGGGTAATCTTTAGGTCGATTTTGGTCATCTCGAAAAGAGGAATTGAATGCAATAATTATCTCCATCAAATGAGCTGTCCAAAGTGGAATTTGGCCCTAGTTTCCAACTTTAACACCATGGTGACAATTTGCATGGATATCTAGGTGCCAACCCCTAGTAAATGATTTATGGAGCCCTCTTGACTCACTTTGACACACAAAGAGCTCAATGCATGCCTCCAAGAGGCCCACGCAATGATGATGTCAACATTTCAGCCCTCTTGTGGGTTTATCTTTATCATTTTTCATTGGCTATGTGGTTGGCTTGTAGCCACAATTAGTTTTTCCCTCCATTTGATAACTACGAGGGGATTCTAGGCTACAATTAGACTTGATAGATCATGTATAAATAGATGAGAGCTCATTTGAACTTCTCATCATCATCACAATAGGATTCAATCTCTTGAGAAGAACTCGCACTTGTTTCTTTGGCTATTGGGGAATCTTTTTTATGCATTTTGACATTTGGAGCTAATTCGCATTTCTTCTTTGGAGATATCACTTGGATCTTGGATGGATATATTGCATGTCATCTTGTAAGTGCCTTATGTTTATGGAATTTTTCTCTTGAATTTGTTTAATGTTTGGAATTGTCGCATCTAGAATGTGGTAATTCTGCCCTAATTATTGAAAATTAATTTTGGAAGGCTTTATAGTTGAGTATTGCATATGTTATTCAATGTATGGCATGTAATGAATGTTCCTAGTGGAGGAAAAACTTTCAACTCTCCATGAAACTCCATTATCTCCAAAAGTGGGTAAATGCTTAAACTTGGTACCTAAGGCATCAATTTTAAGCCTCCTTAGAGATGATTTAGCTCAACTTAAGCTTCCTAAGACTACATATGCCCAACGGACAAGGCACTAATACAATCTCAAAGCCTACGTCAAGAGTGTTGTGGTTGTTCCTGTTGACAATGATCAAAAGAAGAAGTACAAGGTCGAGCAGGGGAAGGCGAAGAGGTTCATACTCGATGGAGTTCGAGATCATGTGGTCTCACACTTGCAGGGCAAAGATACAGCCCGAGAGATGTGGGAAGCTTTGTCTTCACTGTATGAAGGTTCTTCCGAACAGCGGAAGATGTACTTAGAACAAAAGTTGCAGTGGACATTGATGCAAAAGGGAGAAGGAGTTAACTCCTATCTTCAACGTCTTCAGGACACCAGAGACCAGCTTGCTGCAGTGGGGTCTACTCCTCAGTCTACCGCGATGGTAAGGACAGCCCTGAATGGAGTCTCGGATGAATGGCAAGTCTTCGTCCAAAGTATATTGGGCAGGGAAAGACTACCTTCATGGGAGGAGATGTGGGCAGCCCTTCAACAAGAGGAATTAAGGAGGGACCTGGTAAAGGTCAACCTCAATGGCAGCAGTGGGAGTGGCACAAAGACCAAGGAGGAGGAGGAAAACACAGCTCTAGCATCAAAGGGATAGCAGAAGCAGAAGCGGAAGGACATTTTGAAGGTGAAATGTTTCAGATGTGGCGAGATGGGCCACTTTGCATCCCAGTGTCCTTTGAAGCAAAAGGATAAGGATGAGAAACATGATCCTAAGGCTGCTCCAACAAAGATTGACGAAGATGAGTTTTCCATGAGTGCCCATGCATCTCCAGGAGGGAAATGGGGCGATATAGAACTGTAGTTGGGAGGACTACGTGTGGGCAGGATCCTTGAGGAACCCACCTCTTGGATTAATTCCTTGCTACGGGAGCCCGAGAATCAGCAGTAGCAAGATGGACTTAGTGTCAGATGATGCAGTGGATTGTTTGGAGAGACAGATGCAGTAGCTTGAGACCATGGACTAATCAGCGCAACGCAAGGTTGGCAGCAGTGTAGTTGGCACAGTGCAGGAGTCAGCAACAGCGCAGAAGATTCAGAGGGTCAGAGACTCGTAGCAGTCAAATTCCAACATTCATGGTATTATGCTGAACACAATTAAGTTCAGTAATTTTCGATGTTTTTCAGTTGCTTCTCTCAACAACTAAGTTGCAATACGAATGCAGTGTTAGTAGTGGCAGCACTAGCAGCATAGCAGATGCAGCATTTGAGAGGGAGTTGTAGTACAAATGCAACAGTGGCAGTGGCAGTGTCATGGGCAGTAGTACAGTAGCAGTAGCAGCACAGTGTTGGTGGCAGCGACAGTGTAGAAAGGAGGTGCTTCAGAGACAGAGCAGCATGTGGTTGGACATTGTTGCTAGAGCACATTCCTCGCTAAGAGGGAGTATTAGTTTTTGGTAGTACCAAAAGTGCTCTAGCCATGAAAATTGGTGGAGAGGCTAAGGCACATGAGTTCTAAAGAACCTAGAAACCGTTTAGTGAAATTCCACCCAGATTGTATTTTATTAAAATAATTAATATTTCTAATGGCCTTCCTAAATCTAAACTTAGGAAAATTAAAGTATTAATGGGTATTAATCAAAATATGGGTGAGAATGATCTAAAAGGCGGATCAAGTCAAGTTTTAATCTTAGCCGTTGATTAGAGACTTAATCTTGGTCGTTGAAGTCTCAACGAGAAAAGTATAAGAAGGAGGCTTGGGGTTCATTTAGAAACACACACACAGAGATTGAGGAAATCAATTTTCTAAGGTGAGAAGTTCTCAGGAGGAAAATCGATTGGGGAGATCTTACAGCAGAGGAGCAGGGATAGTTCGGGAGTACTGATAGAGAGGCGGAGAGAGGCCAATGGAGGTAGCAAGCAGATAAGAGGACTGACGTTGGGCCAGCATGGGCCCACGCAACCTTGACGCAGAGCCAGAAGGGCTAGTGCAGGGGAGAAAGCTGCCTTCCACGCAGAAAGCCGAAATTGTCGGGGAACTACCGGAACAACCGAGAAAGATGATCCAGTGAGCTAAAGAGACAGCGTAGAGCTGACGCAGAGCCTATAGGGCTAACACAGGGCCAACGCAAAAGTAGCCGGGGTTAGCCAGTTTTGTTGCCGGATCAACTGGAATTTGTCGGGTAAAGTGACGTAAAACTCACTCAGATTTTCCGCCATTATATTTCTGTCACTGGTTTGTCAGAAGGGCAACCAGCATTTGTATTCAGAATTACTACTTAATAATAGAAAACCCTCAGAGTTGCTACACCCATTTTCCTGCATTGGTTTATCCCGAGGACTATTTTGTCCAAAAATAATTGTGTCCTATGTATCTTGTTCTTTGCTCAGTTTTTTGTTTCATCTAATCAAATATTAAAGTAGTGTAGGTTGCAAAAGTAATTTGCTTCAGTATTCAGAGAATAACTTGATGAATGATTATTAAAATCAAAGAGGTGAAGTAGATTCAATTTTGTTGTAGTAGGGGTTCCTTGAGGATTAGGAATTTTCACAAGGACATATCTAAAATTTCATCCACTGGATCAAATCCAAGGTATTGTTGTACATGTAATTTCCTTAGAGGATCATTTTCCCAGTAAGGGAGCTCGAGTAGATTTTGAACATATTCGAATGAAGAACCATTTGATTGGACAAAAAATTGGGTGTGCTTATGTGATTGAGATTGGTTGTTTATTTTGCTTCCATTGTTTAAGTTTTGTTAAGATCCCAATCGTGCCTTTTATTCAGTAGATTTGTAATAATCTGCTAAGTAGTAAATTGTCAAGTTGTTGGCTTCAAGGAAATTTAACACTCTGAATATGTAAACAATACTACCATGCAAGCCCTAATACTGTGTCTCGTAAACAATAAGGGCCCTGCTAAAAGTAGCAACTCTCTCAAATCTATGCAAAAAATATGTTTGGATAACCATAACATCATTGAATCCATCCTACAACTAGTCTACCTAGGAACCAACCCAACTCAAGCCAAACTCTATCTCTAAACCTCCAACCTTATGAAATATGTTGGTCTTTAACCCTCTAAATTTGCAAAGGGGGGGATTTAGTGGTTAATAGAGACCAAATGTTGCAGCGTACCACATTCATAATACAAAGACAATGCCTCACAAACATAGCTCCTGAAACTTGAGAGAACATGCCAATGGCATATTCTTGTCCAATTTCTCACCCATTCATGGAATGTGCAACATCTAAGAGGGAAAGAATATCAACAATAACTAAATTAATAACATAATAACAATTCTACAATCCTCAGATTTGTTCCCATCAAGTAACCCTCATTCAAGCTCAATATAACATTAGCATTCCCTACTATGAAAGTTTGCATAATGCGAAAAAATTAACACATGGATAAGTTATCTGGAAGCATAACATAAAATTCAATAGAATTAGATAAACCCTTAAAAGATCATGATTGTTGAGTTCCGCATGGACAACAGAGCCTTAACGTAGTGGTCAATCCATTTTCCCTACCTACTTACCACCTACGAAATAGGACATGTCTTAGATCCCACCACTTGTATACCATATCCATGTGTCCATGTGCAGAATATGTGGGTCTTATGTGTTCAACATGCATGGGATATGTGTCTTGCACCAAACATGTATCTCACATGTGTTGAACATGCAAAACTAGTGTGTTCCCACTTGTCCAACATGTGCGGCACTAAAACAATGCACTTTAAGAAATTAGGGTTTCGGTGTTACAAAGCCTATTTTGCACTGGTAAATCATTCAACATTTATCATTTTATGTATTTATGTTTTCTAGATATTCAAAAAAATACATCTCTATTTCTATATTTTATTTCTATAACATTTTTAAATTTTATATAATATTAAGTTATACTATATTATGTTATCATATGTATCCTATTTCAAGGGATCTACATATCACATATCGAATAAACAACTCATATATCTTTGTGTCATGTGACTCGCTCTATTACCAATCAACACCAAATCCAGTGTGAGATCTGTGAGATCTATTTAAAATAATTACTAGGGTAAGATTTTATCACCTTGGTATCTTAGGGGATAACTAAGCAATGGTTGCGCCTTTTTCAGACAACTAGTCAAACTATCTAGCAGCATATATCGGTCAACAAGTTATACATTAAGCTCTAGGTATGTGACCTAGATGAGATATTGTAATTAAAGTTTGTTGGAGGATTGTTCACTCATATACGAAGAAAAATGAACACCCTTAACATTTCCTCATTGGAGTAAGATTACCAATGTAAAGATCGAAATTAAATCACAAAAGAAGGCACGTCATCACTAACATCACTTGAAGAAGACATAATGCAAGCCTTGACATGCTCCTTTTGTTAGTGTTATGGTGATAACCTTGACTTGGTGCCACATTGACATCTCTAGAGGCCAATATGTGGCTTGATTGGATGCAACCTATTGCCGCAAAATCTAGCAAGCCTTGAAGAGGGGCACCCTACAAGGCTAACACTAGACCAAGTGAAAAAAATGGGATAGGAGCACATTGTCACCACGGCTACTATCCCCTGCTCTTTACGAATTTTCACTGATGGGAGGAGTCCCAATATGTGAGAAGGTCACCCAAGATAGATATTTTGATTTCTAAGGTACAAAGTGACTTAAATAGGTTCTCTACAAGCAAGGCATAATATAGGCTTAAGACCTCAATTAGAGGCAATTCGCTTTCTTAGTGGAGACCTAGAGAGGGCAATCTATGACCTAGGGTTTGATTAATTGGTTGAGTGTTGGAGAGACTTGTTACCGCTCAAACTAGCAAGGGTCCTAGGAGGGATTCCTATAGAGCAACTACTAGGTCAAGTGGCAACAATGGAGCAATAGCTCACTGTCACCTCAACTAAAGCCCCCTGCTCTTCACAGAATTTCACTGATGGGAGGAGTCCCGGTATTAGAGAAATCACTAGGAGAAATATATCAATAGTGTGTAGGCAGTGCTTTCAAAAGCCTATTCAAAGGAGAGACTCTAATGATAAGGATTGCTTGCTTTAGAAGCAAGATGAATGGATCTCCAAGAAGGACTTAGAAGGAGACCTAGACTTAGGGTTGAGGAGTATCTCTTGGTAAGAAGAGCCCTAGACCAAAGAATCCTAGAAGAATAGGGTTCTATGTAATCCTTGTGAAATTGGAGTGCCAAGGTTGTGGGACCACAAAGAATCCCTAGTGGACCCAGACCAGGTCAACGATTCAGAATGAAGCTTCAAATAAGGGGTCTTGACCAAGTGAGGGAGAAGAAAGCACCAAAGAGATGAGATTTAACCTTAATGTTTAAAGCAATGATCCTTAATGAAGCCACTAACCAAAGGCAAGCTAGGGAGAATGGTTCTCGAGCTAGGGCTTGGAATATCTTGAGATTCCACCATCGGATTGTCTTCAAATTTGGAGGACCTCTCAAGGACACACCAGCGCAGTTCTTGACCAATTTTCATCAACTTTGGATGGCTACAATAAAATTTGTGTGATGCCCTAGAAGCCTACTAGGGTTAGGGCTTAGAAAGAGAAAAGGGAGGTGAGAATAATTTTCGTTATGTGAACCCCTAGGACTAGACCAGTGCCTAGCTTATTGGGAGAATGGAGTCAATGAAATTTCAGTGTTTAGAGATCCTTATGCCCAATCAAGGAGTTCCCCAGCGACTTCGCATGGCCCTAAAGGTAGCGACTAGTTCACGAGGAAAATTTATACTTCTTTGATGTTGCAATTGATGACTTATCAAGGTAATTATGAGAATCATATACCCCTAGGACAATAATTCACCATACTTTTGCGTGTAACATATGAGAAACCCTCCCAAAGATAAGAGAGACAAAATTCACATTTCATTTAGGCAACTACACCAGCTTCATGAGCGAAAATTTTCATACATTGCACAAGTGAGAAAACATGAGAAATATACCATGAAAATACACTTACAAGTATAGCTAAATCTTCCAATCATTAATATACAAGAAAATCAAAGCTCCAAGATTAAAGATAAGCTCTTCCAAACATCGAATTGCATCAAGAATTCATTTCGTGCATCAATAAGGCTAGTGAAATTCTCAAGAAGAGATGCAAGTCCAAATCCAATTGATGATCAATGAAACGATCATCACATCAATATATATCCTCCCTCGGGGGTTCGATTTGTCTAATTAGGCCTAATAATGCCCCAACTAATAAAATAATGTGCAAAAATAACATAACTTGGTGACATGCCCACCAAGATAGCTCCATAATACAAAAATAAGCCTCTCAAGAGGGAAAAATGATAAGTACAATAGGTTGAAGGGCCATTGAAGAGGCCTAGTGGAGTCCAATGTGTACCAAAGTGAAAGGATGGGCTCTAAACATAGTGATCAAGGGGGTGAGCCCTTAATATCTAAGAAAATGACCTGTGGTGCCCCCAAGTGGTTGTGGGGGCATAATAACATCCTCATGTTTTCCAAATGAATCGAACAAGCCTGTATCCCATCTGTAAGGGCTGGAAGAATGATGCAAGCACTCCCGTTGTCTCCCATGGAGAGACACATCTTCATCTAGGCCCAGGATCAGCTACCAAGTTTGTGGTGCAAGAGTGTAGCCGGTTGGGCAAGGTGGTCTAGGTGCAACATCAACATCGAATAAATGGAACACAAGAAAGAAATGGAAAGTGTTGAAAGATCCCATGAAGTGACAATATGCTCTTTGCTATGGTGTAGGCCCATGGCTCTCAACGCTCACCCTATAAGTGCCAATATGACCCCCTAGAGGGCTTAGACCACGTATAGGGAGACCAAACCCTAGATGAAGACCCACCTGCAATCCTGTATAAGATCCAATGTGTCCCCTCACCTTCCAGTACAACTAAACATCAGTGCAATGGAGTAAATGAGTTTACAAATCATGGATCCAAGTGGACACTTCGTAGTGGCATGCCCTTCCATAGTGGGCTTTAGAACATACAAGTGTCTCCAAATTCAAGAAGAAGGTTAACCAAGGACCTTATTAGGTGGTTTCAGCCTTTAAGTGGGTGACATGCCCATGGTACATCTATCAAATGGCAAGTGGCATGTGATATAATGATGGAATGGAGTGGGGCATCAGGGGAAGGATCCAAGCCACATGCCACAGTACAAGGGTAGCTATAATAAGGGAAGCCCACACTTGGGTATATGAATGTAGGAGGGAGCAATTGTGGTACATGAGTTACCCTGACCTTTGTTTTTCCACCCTTCTTCATATGCCTTTTGCCTTTTATTGATTTTTCTTTTATAGCTGCTCGGGGCTCCAAGGGATGAGAGCATGATATGTAAGATATAGTAGTAAATACCCCCTTAAGGTGGGACAGTTCATCGCCCACCAGGGATTGGGGCAATAATGGATTCTTTAATGATATAAGGGGTTGATATGAGGGGCCCTAGGAACCAAGGTGATGGCCATAATGATGAGCGTAGAGCTCATGTTTGGCTTCTACCCACGTGCTAAATTTGTAAGTCCCGAACATCTTTTGCATTTTATGGTACATTTCCTGTAGAAAGTGGCCAAATTATGCTTTTTCTTTTCTTTTTAGTTGCATCAACCTTCGAGGCATTGTTCCAGGGCTAACCCAAGTTGTGGACAAGGGGAGGGGGAAGCTAACTCCTTGTGGACCCAATGTACAAATGTGGACTCGGATGGGAAATATGGTGAATGGGGTTATAATGAGTGGAGGGGAGTGATGTATATGGTATCAAGAAGTGGGACCATGCAACCAAAATCGGGGTTTCTCATGTAGTGCCACCCCTAAAGCTAGTAGCCAATAAAGGAGATCCCACGGGACTAGGATACAAGGTTAACCATCAAATTGGACAGAGGAGACAAGAGTACAAACCAAGCCCACTCTTTTCGCCGAATCCCCCCACTAATCCATGCCCAAAAGTGTCCATGATAAGTAAACAAAAGTACCCAACTACACAATAAGAAGCCATACCTTCAGGGTTGGAAGACCCACCTTCAAACATACGATCATAATAGATAGCCGAGGGAGCATATGGTTGGCTCAGGTGACGGAGATAGTGGCACATCGAGCTATCTGGTCGTTGCAAGGGGTTGTTGGCTGCTGGTTGTGGATCATCTAGGAGAAAAATTTTATCCTATGGATACTACCCACAGGTGGTGGGTAACAAGACCCAGGGCTAAGATGCAAGGAAAGGGTTTCAATAATGATTTTCAATGAAACTAAGGGGCATGAAATCCCCAAGCAAGCCTCTGAGTTGAAGCAACCAAAACTAGGTTTTTATCACGAACAAAGTAGACTAGTGCCTTGTTCCTTGTGATTATGGAATCTATGATGCATTAGATCAGCCAACGGTTTTCTAGGGAGGCCAATATATTTATGTTGTTGATTTGGGGTAGCATCAGATGTGCTCTAACCACTAAATTTGGTGGAGAGGTTGGGGCACATGAGATCTCCAATACCCAGAAAGGGTTTGGGCAGATTCTAAACAGTTTGGGAGATATTAAAATAATTAATAATTTTAATGGAGTCCCTAAGTCTAAATTTAGGGAAATTAAAATATTAATGTGGATTAATATAAAATTGTGTTACAATGGTCCAAAAGACATGGATCAACCCAGATCTAATCTTAGCCATTGATTAGGGACTTAATCTCGGCCGTTGATATGTCAACGAGAAAAGTATAAGAAGAGGCTTGAAGGTCACTTGGAGAGACACCAGATGATTAGTCATTCTATTCTCTAGAGCAAGGTTTGCTAAAAGAGATAGAATCAGTGATCGGAGTTGCAGCTGACGGGCAATGAGTACAGAGAGACAGAGAGGCAAAGATAGTGTCGGGAGATCAGTGCAGGAGCTAGAGAGAGTGATGCAGTAGCAGCCAAGGCTCACACAAGGCCACGCAGAGGCAGCGAGGAGCTGCACAGTGCTTCAGAGAGGCCATCGTTGCTGACGCAGAGGGCCAGAAGGCTGACACAGGGCCTCCTGAGGCTGACGCAAGCCCATTCAAGGTGACGTAGGGACAGTGCTGGCAGAGAGAGGCTGACGCAGTCCAGAAAGGCAGACACTGGGGTTTCTGGGGCAGATTGGGGCTGAGGAGTTGCCGGAGGGTTTATCGGGGATTTCAGCCGAGACATTTGTCTCAGACTGAGAGGTACTACTACCAAGGGCATTCTCTGTTGGGTAAGTCGGATTTGGCACCCAGATTGTACTCTGATATTGCTTAATAAGAAAACCCTTAGTTAGTTGCATCGGTTTTCCCGGATTAGGTTTTTCCAAGGACATTGGTCCAAAAATAATAGTGTCATCTTGTGTGCTTGTTTCTGTTTCCTTAAGTTGATGATCTGTAATATGTTGAGCATGCACTAGTGTTTATTTTCAGTATTTACATTGTAAATAACTTGTTAAGTAACAGAACAAGTAGGTAGGAATAAATCAGTAAAGTGCATGGAGGGTTTCTAACTGGTAGACTTAGAAACTTCAACATGGTATCAGAGCATGGTTGCAGATCACAAGAGAACTGAGGACATCAGCCGAGTGGAGCAATAGCAGCAAAAAATAGTTGTCCCAAGTGACAGAAGTTGTTTCTAGCAGAGCAGCAACAAGGGAAGGGTGACGCAGTGCCTGCGTCATCAAGGGTGAGCCAGGAAGAGGTAGTGCAGAGGCTAAGGGAGGCAAAGGGAGACTCACGCAGAGCCACGCAGAAGCTAGGAGGGCTGACGCAGTTGGCTGAGGAGGCCGAGTTGCTGGTGCCAGGATTGCGCAGAGCCTAGGAGCTCTCACCTTCAGGTTGCTGGGGTTTAGGAGGCTGTGGGAAAGTTGCAGAGTGGAGCTGGTGGGGTACTGTAGTCAGAACAGTACCTAACAGGGCAAGGAGGAGGGAGTTGCTACCGAGGGTTTCTAGCTGAGAAATCCGGATCAGTGGTGCAGTTGCATAGACGATCAGAGTAGGGGGCATCTCGACATCGACAGAAGGATTTCCAAGAGGGAAATCGAGACTCAAAGGGAGTCACATCGAGAACTTCTAGGAGGGAAGTAGAAGAGCAACATGGCACTACACGGAGTAAGAGACCAGGACAGACTAGACGAAGCCTCAAAATTCGTAGTCTGGAAGGCCAAAATCTTATCCGTACTTGACAGAAATCGTGTCAAGCACTTTGCCTTGAGGATGATAGCAATGCTAGTTGACCCAGCTGATAACAACAAGTACGAGGAGGCAATGGCAAGGGCCAAGAGCATCATCCTTGACAGGGTCAACAACCATGTAGTACCAAACATTGTCGAGAAGGAAATGGCAAATGAGATGTGAGAGGCCCTAAAGAAATTGTACCAGCATACTTCTGTGCAAAGAAGGATGTTACTAGAAAATCAGATGAGGTCATATCAGATGAAGAAGGGAGAACTGATCGACACCTTCCTCGGAGGACTGAATGAGATTCGAAATCAATTGACTTCCATAGGAGCCACGTCGGATCAGGAATTGATGGTGAGGACAGTCCTGAATGCAGTCTCAGAAGACTGGGAGGTATTTGTCCAGAGTATACTGGGCAGAGGGACACTTCCACCTTGGGAGGAGATGTGGGCGGCTCTTCGCAAAGAAGAGATCAAACGACAGACCAAGGCGGGAAGCAGCAGTAAGGGGATCAAAGTCAAAAAGGAGGAGGAGGAAGATGTTGCCCTAGCATCTAAGGGAAAGCAAGAAAAACAGATGAAGAAGGATCTCTCCAAGATCAGGTGCTTCCACTGTGGGGAGCTGGGTCATTATGCGACCCAGTGTCCAAGGAAGAAGAGTAAAGGAGAGTCCTCCGAGATTAAGGCAACGCCAGCAAGGGCAGAGAAGGAAGTGGAGACAGACGATGATTGTGCCATGAGTGCACACGCACCACTTGAGAGGAAGTGGGGAGACATAGAGTTGTAGTCAGGCGGACTACAGGCGATGAGGGGCAGAATCGTCGAGGTACCTAGCCTCTTGGATTAGACCTTGCTACGGGAGCCCCAAAGAGGAGTAGCAGGACTGGCTGATGTGGGTAGAGATGGATGCGGAAGGAGCAATAAAGAGAGCTACAATGCAGAATTCCCAGGACAGCGCGAGGCTACCAGGCTGTAGCAGTGCGAGAGGCACGGGAGTGTTGCACCAATGTAGGATGGCACAGAGAGGTGTGTAACGGTGCGAGATGCAGGGATTTGTTACAGCAGCGCGAGGTCAGAGAGGGAGCACTTGTCAGCGGCAACGGGAGCTTCAACATCAATGAGGGTCTCTAGCCCAATAGAGAGGTCAGAGTTGGGAGATCAATTACTTACTTCTCAGTAATTGAGTTGCAATGCAGCAGTGGGCAGCACGATGTAGCATGATGAGAGGAGATGCAGTGCAGATGCAGTAGTGGCAGTGGCAGAGCCATGGGCAGCAGCACGGATGCAGAGGGAGTTGCAGTACGGATGCAGCAGTGGCAGTGGCAGAGCCATGGGTAGCAGTACAAGATGCAGCAGTGCAGAGGATGATGGGCAACAGGCCTAGCATCAGCACAGGGACCGATGCCAGATGATCAGGGTGATACTCAGTGAGGAGTATTACTAGAGCACACTCCTCGCTAAGAGGGAGTGTTGATTTGGGGTAGCATCGGATGTGCTCTAGCCACGAAATTTGGTGGAGAGGTTGGGGCACATGAGATCTCCAATATCCAGAAAGGGTTTGGGCAGATTCTATACAATTTGGAAGATATTAAAATAATTAATATTTTTAATGGAATCCCTAAGTCTAAACTTAGGGAAATTAAAATATTAATGTGGATTAATATAAAACTGTGTTAGAATGGTCTAAAAGACATGGATCAAGCCAGATCTACTCTTAGCCGTTGATTAGGGACTTAATATCAGTCGTTGATATGTCAACGAGAAAAGTATAAGAGGAGGCTTGAGGGTCACTTGGAGAGACACCAGATGATCAGTCATTCTATTCTCTGGAGCGGGGTTTGCTAAGAGAGATAGAATCGGTGATCGGAGTTGTAGCTGAGGGGCAGTGAGTACAGAGAGACAGAGAGGTGGAGATAGTAACGGGAACTCAGCACAGGAGCCAGAGAGAGTGACGTAGTAGCAGCCAGGGCTCACGCAGGGCCACACAGAGGCAGCGAGGAGTTGCGCAATGCTTCAAAGAGGCTAGCATTGCTGACGCAAAGGGCCCAAAGACTGACGCAGGGCCTCCTGAGGCTGACGCAGGCCCATTCAGGGTGATGCAGGGCCAGCGCTGGGCAAAGAGAGGCTGACGCAGTCCAGAAAGGCAGACGCTGGGGTTTTTGGGGCAGATTGGGGCTGAGGAGCTGTTGGAGGGTTTATCCGGGGTTTCAGCCGGGACATTTGTCTCAGATTGAGAGGTACTACTGTCAAGGGCATTCTCTGTTGGGTAAACCGGATTTGGCACCCAGATTGTACTCTTGAAATTTCTTAATAAGAAAACCCTCAGATAGTTGCACCGGTTTTCCCGCATTGGGTTTTTCCACGGACATTGGTCCAAAAATAACGGTGTCATTTTGTGTGCTTGTTTATGTTTCCTTAAGTTGATGATCTGTAATATGTTGAGCATGCACTAGTGTTTATTTTCAATACTTACATTGTAAATAACTTGTTAAGTAATGGAACAAGTAGGTAGGAATAAATCAGTAAAGTGCATGGAGGGTTTCTAACTGGTAGACTTACAAACTTCAACAGATGCCCTAGCACCAAAATTCAAGCAATTATCTACACCAAGGATGATGGAATTTTCATGGGAGAGCTTAATCAAAGTTCACCACTAGGACATTCAATTGAATCAATTCACATGTTATTATGAGTAATGCATGCAATAGATCCTCTAGATAGCATTCAATAAATTAGGGCATAATAGCAAGACCTAGATTCAACATTATTACATACATTAGACATGTAGAAAAGTAAATATTCAACAAGAAGTACACTTACAAGATAACATGCAAAAGAGTCCATCTATTGATCCAAAGAATAGCTCCAAATGTCAAAATGCATCAATAGATCTGAATTCTCCCAAGAAAAGAAGGTTGAATTACTCAAGAAGGCCGAAATGTTAAAGTGATGATGATGATTCAATACAAATGAACTCTCCTCTATTTACATGAGCAGGTCGAGTCCCTATTTTAGCCTACTAGCCCTTAAAACAATAAAATAATATGCTATAATGCTAGTAACAAGTTAGTTCACAAGTCAACCTAATAGCCAATGAAAATCACATAGATTTGCCCACATGTGTGAGCCGCAAGAGAAAGAATGTTGACATCATCCATTTGTGAGCCCTTCTAGGGCTAGCATTGAGGGCTAAGGGTGCAATGATGTGAGTAAAAGCCCTTTAAAATCATCTCCTAAGGGTTGGCCCTCAGGTGTCTGTGAATCTTCCTCTATGGACCCCAATTTTCATCTTGGGGCACAAAAGTGGTCCCATGGGTCTCTTGGTGGTCAAAATGCCTATCTTTGCTCCAATTTTGGGGACCTTTAACGTGCTGCTAGCCCTCCCATGCCTTAAGGTGTGAGACCATCCTCCGCTGGGCCTTGGATCAACTGCCATCCCTTTAATAATGTTAAGTCCGCTAGGGGAAATTTGGTCCAAGTGCATCATCCCCAAAAATCATCAATGAAGGGAAAGTGTTGAAACGCTGTGGGTATTGGAGGTGCCCAAGGATGTGTATGATGCTCTACTGCTGCTTGGAGTCCCATAGCTCTTAGCACTTCACTTGTGGGTGTTAATATATTCCTCTGAAGGACCTAGACCCTAGTTAAGTTGCCTAGGCCATAATGTGAAACCACCTAACAATTACACACAATATTCAGTGCTGCAACTTTCATCATTAGGTACAACAATCATTTTTGCATCTTGTTACCACAAAATCTAGCAGGCCTTGGAGAGGGAAACCCTACAAAACAAAATCTAGACAAAGTGCTAACAACAAGGTAGAGGCCATGTTGTTGCTTGAAGCACTTGTTGTCAATCAGATTGTACAGGCATGGTGCGACAACGACTCAGGTTGGGGGTTGTCACTCCGATCGCCGACCTCTTTGTTCTAGTTGTCTCCCAACAGCAGCCTATGAGGGGTAGTCCCTATGTAATATGGAAATGCAAGACTTATTGGTAACCAACAAGTCCGGGAGACACGATTGAATGGCCTAGCCACTTGGTTGATTTTAGCAAGTTTTAAAGATTCGATTAGATTTATATATGAGAACGGTGCCTTATGGAGTCAACTACTTGCTTTATATCAATTAAGGACCAAGTGACCATATGAACAATCGTTGCTTAGAGAATGCTTGACTATCCTAGATGAGATGTGAATCCTACAAACTAGGTGAAATGCAGGAATCTTGGTTTATTTTAATTATATGTCTAACTAAATGTATCCCTTGATCTTTATCTATATTGAGCCTAGTCTCTAAAGTAAGTGGCAGAGAGAACTCGAGGTGAAGCAAGCAAAGACTTGGTTAACGATCCCTCTCCTTGAAATCTAGCGTACCCAGTTCCTCCGACGCTACAGTGACTATGACTCTGACAACTACAAGGTCACTGTTTTAAATACTAGAGGGGCTAGACTTCTCAAGCAAAGATGAAAGGGTGTTCCTATCTTTCTATCAACCAAGCTTACACTTGGAGGTAAATTATTAATGCAAGACTAGTTCTAGAATGCAAAGATGAGTTGAGTGCTTCTTACAGTGAGATTGTTTGATGTTCCTTTAAGTACTTAGTTATGATTGAATCTTAAGTTATGACAATAAGTACTTAACAACGGTAAATAAAAGACAATCTCAACCAAAAGAGTACGCGCCAATTTTACAAGTGTCGAAAAGATACAAGAGATGAGCAAGATATAATTGCCCAAGTATTAAACAACAAGATAGACGCTCTTCACAATGATTTACCAAAATAGAGTTCACAATAGATATCCACTTTGAACATGAACCATAAATCTAATGACAATTAGAGCACTTATCTACTTAGAACAATTAGCCAATGATTATTTGTAGACAATACAAGATGCCAATGATAATTACTCAAAAGAGACAATAAGATTATCAATGCTCTTTGGACAATTAGAAGTCTTCCAAGCACTTGTCAACAAGATAATGTCAATATTGTAATTAGATTCCTCAATGCCAATTATTCAAGAGATATTCAATTAAATTAGCAAGTCCTCAAGCTAAGAACACTTAGATCTTTAATGCCAATGTGTAAGAGAGCAAGAGACACCAATATCCAATAGATTCTTAGATTTATTCACTTAAGCAACCATTCAACAAGATTATTGGATTATGAGATTAATGTGTGAGTGAGCTTATTAAGTGCAAATTTGGAACTTATGAAAATCACACAAGACAACAATATGTTAGTGCTCTTGAAATAATAGAAGCAATATAGCAACTAGCCCAACAATAAATTCACTTCAATGCTAGCTATCCTTTCCATAATAATGCTATTATTATCAATAGAGGATAATCAAGAGCTTTATGTTACTTCCATCAAAACAAGTAAATTTTATGACAGCAGCAAGCTAACATTGAGTTATTCTTATGCCAAATGTGTCAAACAATCCCAAATTGCTTATCTCTTTTTCTTTGTTTAAATGAGAGCACTTCACATAAATGCAAACAGTGAGGAACGCTTATGAATGCAAGGGGAAAATGCAAATGATGGCAGCCAATGGGAGGTTAGAAGGCAGTCCAAACCAATCACTTTGCCACTCATGAAATGCAGACCCTGTTGTTGCCGCTTGATGTTAATTTTTCTTAGGCATATATTGTTCTTTGCTTTGATAATTGCATTTCTTCATTAACACATTAAGTTCACCCCATAACATCATAACATTATTCAGATTTACATCATTATTCAGCAGCATATGCAACTATATAGAAAGAACAATATCATCATCATCAATGCAGTGAAACATAAAGGAACAATAGATGAAAAGCATTCCTACATAGAGACACTAGAATTGGTCAGAGACTAGGGCAAAACCCTTTCAAATTCTTCTTCTTATTAGATCGTCATTGAATGATTCAGCAAGAGAGAGTACAATGATCCATATCTTATTTATGAAACTATCCAACAAAAACAACTACAACATCCATGAAATGAACCCAACAATGCTTATACTCAAAATCTTGATTCTGAACCCTGTAATGAATTGTCCCTGTCTATGGTCAACTACCGAACACTGTGGTCACTGAGCAAAATCTTCGAACAACTGAAATTCCATCATTTAATTCTCAGTAGCATGGAAGAGGAGTTATGTGAGCGACCGTAGTCACCCAGTCGCTCCCTTAAACCTGGCATGCGAGCGACTTGGGTCAGATCTGGATTGTGGCAAGCGAGCGACTGAGATTCTAAAACCCTAACTCCCAGTCGCATGGATGGAGAGTTGTCTGTGTGACTAGAAGGCTCCAGTCGTATGGATGAGCTTCTGTGTGAGCGACTACGGTCGACTTATTCCTGTGTTGTGCCAACGACTAAGGCCCACAAAACTAAAACTGAGATGCGAGCTTTGAACCCTGCAATTTCACCTTACAGCGAACCTGTTCCTCTGCCGACGAGCCTCAGACCTGTGCAAACCATAAACCAAGATAGAAGAGTGTCTCATGATGATGTCCAAATGAAGTAGAGGTCACTTGTATTTATAGCCTTCCAAGGGTGTCCAATTTGCTTTAGGGTCGACCTTATTAAATATGCACATGAGGGCTTTTCTTCATAGATACACTTTCGCTTATTCGTTGAGTGATCTTTAGGTCGATTTTGGTCCTCTCGAAAAGAGGAATTCAATGCAATCATTATCTCCATCAAATGAGCTGTCTAAAGTGGAATTTGACTGCAGTTGCATATTTTAACACTCCCTCTCAACTAAGAAGAATTCCACCTGCATCATGTCATGTGTATCCTAACATCAGATCATATCCAATCTCAAATATCTCATCATCTTGTATCATCATTGTTCATCTCGATTCATCTCTTGCTTATTCCTGCTTATCTCTTGATTGTCCCTGCTTATATGCTAAATATTCTCAAATCTAAAAGAAGAATAATTTGTCATCGGAGGGGAGCCTAAGCTACCACCCTCTATTCATCGGGCTACTACCCGGAATCTCTTGCCAATGGGCTACTACCCGGAATCTTTATCAGCGGGTTACTACCTAGAATCTTTGCCAGCGGGCTACTACCTAAGAATATCGGCAGGGAGTCAAATCTACGACCCGCATCAACATCAGAGAGCATATCATCAAGGAGCACACTTCAACCTGGAACCATATCGAGGAGCATATCTCAACCCGGAATCTCATGGGGGAGATACTACTACAACCCCATATCGAGCAATAGGTGATATAGGGGAGCTACTACTCAACCCATCCTATTGCCTACCGATCTTCCCAGCAATGACCCTCAATAGTCATGTGGTAGAACACCTGCATCATAATCCGAGCTTGGACGAGATACTCGACTTACCAAGAGGTAAGGATCACACGCCTCCAAGCCTCCTCAACCCATTGGCCAGATGGGGAGGGACAATCCCAACAAGCCTAGCTTGTGGGTATGATGCCAACTAGGGTATACTTTGCAAAGACCAAGATAGGGTGAGCTACTACTCCAACCCTATGGGTAACAGATAGGGGTGATACCCTATTGTCTAGAGTTCCCTCAACCCCAGGAGCCCTCTATCTCAATTCCACACCCTGGGAGCTCAAACAGGAGAGGAAGAGTTGGCTCAGTGTCCTCAATTAGTGATGCTCTTTGTATATCAGCAACATATCGTCGTGCTCATATCATGTCTCAATAGAAGCTGCCTCCTGTTCATACAAGACATCAAATCAAATATCATATTAGAACAAATATATATATATATATATATCACAAAAGGATACCATAATCATCCTCCCTCTTAAGGAGGTGCCAACCACAAGCCTAAGCTTGTCTCGTACAGTAGCATTGTCTCAATATATGAAGGTATTTCAACTATATATGGGATTCTCTGCCAATCAGATCCCACGCTTTGTCATCGCAATGTATCTATGTCATATCCAGAACTTTCTCAAACATCTCTCCTGTTGACCACTACGTGTCAACGACCCATAGTAGTACACCCCCTTTTTTCGCAAAAGGGATAGCACCTGATCGATGTGTCCGCGCCTTCCAATCATCATCAGCTTGGTTGTCATGTTATAATGTAAACCCATTTTGCATGTATATGATGTAAATAGTCTCAGCAGATATGTGTCATGTATGTAATTGCCTAGGTAAACCTATTTTTCTGGTAACGATCTACATTCCGGGAGGTTTTTTGTCTCACCGATCCATTCTCGGATGGTCGACAGAGTTTTCCTTCAGCCTTACCCCAAAGCCGGAATGAATTTTGTCACCAAGATCTTAGGCAAGTCCTAGTGTTATAGATCGAGTCTGTGTAAAAGTGATTTGGGAATAATCCTAACTATTTGGTTAGGTTATTTTATTACAAATTGCTTAGTCTGCTGGATTATATTTGTGTCGCAGAAATGGGTAGTCTGTGAGGGTCTATTTCAGATGGGTTTTCCCCCTTGTGATGTAAAAGATATGAAAATAATGATGTAAAGTGTCTTGAGGGTTGGAAAAATAATTTATCCCCTCATAGGTTAATTAATTAAATTTTCTGGCCAAAATTAATTAAAATCCTAAGCCAGAAATTTAATTAATTATAAGTCCTAGGTAAATTTAAATTTTCCAAAGGCAAAATTCGTGGGTCCTTAAAATTCAAATTTTAAAAGGCCCAGGGACTAAGGTAAATTGATTATTTTGCTAAATTTTAGGCCTTTGGTCCTTGGGGTTAAGTCAAAGTCAAAATTTTGAGGAAATTAATTCAAAAATTTAATTTTTGAATTAATTAAAATGCATTTAATTGAAAAATTCGAAATTTCCTCAATAATTAAAATTTCGACAGATGAGATTAAAAGAAATTTTGATCCTCATCAACGGTCGAGATTACTTTGACAAGGATCACTCAAACTAGCCGTTGGAAGATTTATCTTTAAATAGGAGGTCAGTTGTCAGTTGAGATGATTCGATCTTTGAGTCGTGTGCTAAGTGAAAGCTCTCTTGTAATCTTTTTTATGAGCAATAAAGAAAGACTTTGGGGTTAATTTCTGCTGGTGTTACTCTTCGTGGAAATGCTGTAAGATGTGTTATTTTCATGCATAGATTTCCTTTTAGCCATTGATGATAGCTTTCTGAAGAGTGATTTGAGCACAGGTATCTTGCTCAATCACTGGGGTTTGAATGGTAATTTAAATTTTGAATATAATAGCAAATATCTCTATTAAATCTGAATTTTATTATCGTTTCTTCGCCCTATGTTGATGGTTGAACTGAGTTGTCAGAAAATTCTTAATTTTTTTTAGATCATTGGGCGTTCGGAGAAGTTTTCAGTTGGACCAGCAAACTCAAGATTAGTATTTTCTGAAGAGCCCATCTTGATTGATCCCGGGCTTATCCTAAGAAATTTTATTGGTGATACATGAAGGGATTTGGGTGAAGCACCTCCTTTTAAATTTAAAATTTCAAAAATTTTCTGTGCTAAATTGATAAATCTGGCTTTTAAGAGCCCTAGATTATTAGATCTGAGAGCTGAGTTGGATTCACACTTGCCAAATCTGGTAGATCTGCTATTCCTATGCATAGATCTGTAAATGTTTTGGTTCTTTTGACTTGGGTTTCTGGGGTTTCATTCATTTTGTATATCCAGGTTCTGGGTGTTTGTGTTTTCAGGAACAGGTTGCAGATTTGAAGGTGAAGTTTGATTTTGAAGCCAGATCTAGGGCCTGGAGGGTAAGATTTGGCCTCAAAACCAGCGTTTGCAAGGGCATTATTCGCAATCCAAGGGTTTCTTAAAAAAATTTAAATATGGGGGCTTCGATTATAAATCTGAAATCAAAACATATCAAGTTAATCTAGAAATCTCTGAGTTTTATTGGGTTGTCTTCCTAAGGCTTTTCAAAATCGTTTCTGCTGCCTGGGGTTTTCAACAGAAGATTTTCGGATTTGTTTGCTAGCTGGGGTTTATTCCTCTCTTGCTTATAAATCTGAAATCAAAACATATCAAGTTAATCTAAAAATCTCTGGGTTTTATTGGGTTGTCTTCCTGAGGCTTTTCGAAATCGTTTCTGCTGCTTGGGGTTTTCAACAGAAGATTTTCGGATTTGTTTGCTGGCTGGGGTTTATTCCTCTCTTGCTGCGTGTTTTTCTTTTCTCTAGGAGATTTTTGAAAAAAAAAAAAAAAATCTTTACTGCCTGCCAAAACCCGCGTGAAATTCTCTCTTTCCACAGCTTATTCTCATACTGTACACTGCCCATTTCTGCCATTTGCGTCCATCCCTTAATCCATTGACCACCTCACTCCCTGCAGCTATCCTTTCCCTCTTTCGAAACCCGCTGTCTTCCTTCAGCCACATTTCCTCCATCCCATCGTGGCTTCTCCCTCCACGTTCATTTGCTGCTAGCATCTAGACCTCACACAGTCCTTGCTGTTTGCTCACGCTGGCCATTCCACACCCTCTCCTCGCCGCTGTCGTGTAGGTACTCATCCCCACGTCCTTCTATTTTCACCTCGCTGTTTGCTCACGCTAGCCATTCCACACCCTCTCCTCGCTGCTGTCGTGTAGGTACTCATCCCCACGTCCTTCTATTTTCATTGCTTGTTGCAGCTCCTCCAACCACTGTCCAAGCCTCCCGCATACCTGCAAGCAAACCATCAAACGCAGCTTCCATCGCCTCTCCATCCCTGTCCACGCATTTTTTTTCCTCGCCATCCGCCCACGCTACTATCAGCGTGCTCTCCCTGCACTCTCCATTCCCATCAATCCATACGTTGTCATCGTTGCTCTTGTCGCTGCGTCCTTCAATCTAATAAATCTGTGTACCTATCGCTTGGCTCCCTTCATCATTCGACATGCACCCGTGGCTTTCTCCGTCGCTGCCAAACCTGCAACAAATGCAGCTTCCCACCGCAGCCTCCAGAACCTGCATCCTCATTGCCTCCATCATGCCTCGTCCTGCTTACTGCCCATTGTTTCTCCCTTGCCCTCCTCACGTGGTCCTCTTAACTTGCTAAACCCTTCATCGAATCCATATCTCTGCTATCCACAAGCTTCCCTTATCTCCCGCCGTCGAGAAATTTCGGGCTTGCCAGCTTTACGATTTCCTTCTTTTTTTTTTTCCTTTTTTTACTTTGAGTATTCCATAAGGATAGATTCGATTTTCATTTTTTTTATTTGGTGTGTCGGTTGGTTTAGATAGGTAGGCTTGGGTTTCATTTTATGAATTTTTTTTTTCTGATTCATTTTGATATATATATATATATATATATATATATATATATATATATATATATATTTTAAAACAAAACAAGCAAATCAAATTTTGAAATTCGAATTGTTTTTTTTTTTTTCGATTTTTTCTTCTTTTTTTTGGGTTCGAATTCACTTTTGTTTTTTATTTGCTTTGAGTTTGATTTATTTTATTTTATTTTATTTTTTATTTTTTTTATTTGTTAAAATTCAAAAAAATTTAAAAGATATAAATAATCTAAAAACCCTAAAAAGTATAAATAAAAACTAAAAAATCTAAAAAGGGTTTCAAATTAATTTTATTTTATGTGACTTTGAAACATCCTAATTTTTTAAATCAAAAGTAAACTTTTAGAGTTAAAAGATTTTAAATTTTTTATGTGGCCTCTGGCCCATTAAAAAATTAATAATTATTATTTTTTATTTACTTTGGTCACATTAAGAGAAAATATTGATTAAATCACTTACCACATTAAGTCTTGCTTAGCATATTTAAAAAAGTTTTCCTAAGGACCAATCAAATTTGTCAAAGATAAAATCTAAAGGAGAATTTTTGTAGTATCAAGATTTTTTTTTCTCTATAGTTAAATGTGCTTGAATTTTTATATCTAAAGATTAACTATAAAGAAGTGGTAAATTTTCTTATATTTGGGTCATGAAGCATAAATCTCTCAATTCGAGGATCGAAATTGATGAACATTTAAATTTCGTGGTTGTTTAAAGTATTTGAATCTCTTGAAATTTAGTTGCTAGAACATTGTGCATCTGTTGAATATCTTGCGTCTATTAAAATCTATCGTCATTGCTTGAATTATTTAATGCTCATTACATGTTAGACATTTTGCAAATATTTTCAAGCGATTGTTAAAGAATTTTGTCGTGGAATTATAATAGATTGCATATTTCTGTTTCCTAAGCAGTAGTTGCTAATCGATTATTTGGTCTTCATTTCCCTAGCAAGATCGTTGACTCCACAAGGCACTGGTATTAATCGTTTAAAATCTAGTTTAATCCTAAGTCTTGCTAAATCTTAATCAAGTACTTGATCGCCTTGCTGTGTCTCCCGAACTGGTTGGTTCCCAACTTGTTCTTCTTCATTCCATTTTTCCATAGGGTCTACCCCCCTTAGCCTGCTGTAGGGAGACATCTTAAACGGAGAGATTGGGGATCAGGATGACAGCCCCCGATCTAAGCGTTGTCGCGATGCCTAGACATTATGTGCGACAACGTCTCCAAAAGTCTTCTTCATCATGCCTCATAGTTAGCCATGCTAGCAACATCGTACTCAACCTCGGTCGCGCTTAAAGTTATGGACCTCTCATCCAAAAATATCATGGCAGATATTATACTAAGGCAGCACCCAGATGCGCTCATCAATAACGATCTCAAACATCATCAATACATCTATCCAGTCACATATCACAAGAACAGACCAAAAAATAGATCGTCCCATGGAAATATCTCGAAGGGTGCTTGGCGGCAACTCAATGTGTATAAAGCAGCTCAATCATGAATTCACTTAGGTTCTATGTACATTATATATATACGAACGGATGTTCAAAACAGAACATCAATGCTTCTATCAACTGTCGGTTGCCAAGTCAAGTTCAATACTATCTCTTCATAGCTTGAAATTCAATCAGAGTGTCCAAGGATTTGCATTTTCACTTTCCAAAAACTTCATCAATAGCTTTGCAATGTAGATTTTCTTTTCATCATGCCATGATTCATTATTTCGACCTTCAGAAGCCACCTCCCTCAAGTCAAAGTTTTAAATCATTATCATGTCAAAACTCCAAACACTGCTCATCTATATCAATCAGCCAAATCTTGCAACACAAACTTCAATCATAATGACATATCTATATGCATATCCTGATCCCCTGCAAACACAAGTTCAATCTACATATTCACATTGTAGTAAGTCAAACATTCAAACTTCCCTACTCATAGAACTTTCTGTTGTCTGTTTCATGTCTGTAGCACTGGCATCCTTCAGGTGTACTTTTGATTTTATGCACAAAGCTTCATGCTTATAGGAATAGTCACACCCATAGGCCTTCCTACGAGCGGTTAGGAGACTACAGTCGCACCCTTGACCTTACTTCCATGCGGCTGAGAGGCTACAGTCGCACCTGTAAATTGTCTCTGTGCGACTGAGGCTTAGAGTAAGGGAAAACTCTCTCTTCTCAGGTCAGAACTTTGTTGCAGACCAACAATGTCAGATATTTGTCTATTCATGCCCATAAATCATATTTCAACAGTAAATAATATACATATAATGCAAATGATAATAGGAGTAAGGATCTTATGGAGAGATTCTCCCTCTGAATGGGAATCCACTTCAATCATCTTCATTCAATCGATCAACCTGACTATAATGCTATCATGCATGAGTAGATCTGTTAGATCATAAAGTCAGAGTATATCACATATTCATCATGGTCATATAAGTTAGCATTAGCTACTTCACCATTACATCATGACATCAATCTTTCATCAAGGGTTAGTGTCAAATAGCTAATAAGAGTATACTTCAAGAATCATGATCACAACATTACTTCTTTATCACATAACTCAATTAGGGCATTCAATTTTATCATATGTTATAATTGCTACGCACATCAAAACATAACCACAGCCAACAAAAGTTCATGAATATCAATCTCATTGTTACACTTCTATCATCATGACTACCATGCTTCTCACGAACAATATCAATAGTATCAAGTTACCATCTACTAGAATCAAGGTGCTAACCTTCTTTTTGGAATCAAGGTATCCAAAATGATAAGTGTTAGCCAAACATCAAGTATACCAAAAGATCAATATTAAGTAGCTTCATCATGTCTAAGAAGTAAGATTACTTGTTCAGTATCAAGTGCACCATTTCATCATAAGAATCATGAATCCAAATCATTTTCATATGCATGCGCCATTTGTGAAGGAGACATTCTCATCATACCTTAGGGCTTACCTTGCCATCCAATATTACAGCTGAAACATAACATTGAAACAATATACCATGCATACCTTGTAGTATTCAAATACCTGTGCACCTTCTTATTTTACATAGGAAGCTTGTAGCACTTTGTCACCTTTTCATCAGATCCCTCTTCCTGCACTAGCCGTGATCGTCAAGAAGGATCCACTTATCATGTCCCATCAAGAAGTTAGAAGCATCCAAATATACATGTAGGAAGCATAAGTAATAATCAAACAATAATTAGATCCATGAGTCAAAAGTAAAGATAAGGAGCATCATAAGTCGGAAAGTACTTATCTTCAATGAGAGGTGATCATCTCCCTCTTGAACCAGCCTTCAAGAGCCATCACTGTCCATTGTCCATATAACAATGTTGCCTTCAATATTTCAACCAACTCTATCAGCAACCAAGCCTAATAGAGACTAGTGTGAAAATTTCTCAACTGGAATCTCTACTGCAGCAACTAATGATATTACTCATATTTGTTAAATTCCTTTAAACAAATTACTCGTTGTTTCCTATGGCAAATATCGTAATACAAACATTGCAGCCTTCACTTAATTAAATATTATGCAGAAACAAAATACTGAGCAAGAAATAAAATACACCACAATAGACACCGTTATTTTTGGACAAATGTCCCGAAAAAATCCAATGCGGGAAAACCGGTGCAACAGCTCTGAGGGTTTATTATTATTAAGCAGTAGCAAATTTTGAATACATCTTTGAATACCTCACGGGTTATTCAGTTACAGAGAGAAATACTGGCAGAAAGATTTGTCAGATTACCTCACACAATCACTAAGAAAACCCCAGCTGATTTGGATACTAAATGAAGTGCCTCTGGCAGGCCCTACGCTGCCTCTGCACAGTCCACACGCAGTCCCTACGTCAACCTCTCTAGGCATTGTATCACCCAGTCTACTGATCGATTTGCTACTCAGAGTCTTTGCTCTTAGCCTCCTGGTCTCACACCCCAGCTCTCGACTTCTGAAACTGACTCTCCCCAGCAAAATCTTGGACTCTCTCTCACCCTCTGTGTGACCTTGCATCAACCTCTACGTCTGGGCTGCTGGATCACTCTCTGCCTCTCTGCTGATGATTCTTTGGCTGAGAAAATCTCTCTCTCTCTCTGGATGCTATCCCTGCCCCTCAACTGCAAGAAATCTCTTCGATCAAAATTTCCTCTTGAGAACTTCTCACTTCAAAAATTCGATCTCTTGATCTCTCGGTGTGTTTTCCAAATGACCCTCAAGCCCCTTCTTATATCTTTCTGTTGGACAACCAATGGCCTAGATTAACTCCTAATCAAAGGCTCAGATCATTTTGGCTTGATCTTCGTCTTCTTCTAGAAGTTACACCCACAATTAAATTAATACTCGTTAATATTTTAATTTTCCTAAGTTTACACTTAGGAACTCCATTAAAAATAATAATTATTTTAATAAAATCATTTCTGGGTGGAATTCCCAAAACGCTTTTTGGATTCTTTGGAATACATGTGCCCAAGCCTCCCTGCAAAATTTGAGGGCTAGAGCACATCCGATGCTACCCCAAATCAAAACTCCCTCTTAGCAAGGAATATGCTCTAGCAATATACGCTACTGCATACTGCTCTGACTCTGAAGCATCGTCCTCTGCACTGTTGATCTCTGACATGTTGTCCACCAACCACTACGCTGTTGTTGCAACTGTACTGCTGCCTTTGACACTGCCACTACCAATGCTACATCTGTACTACAGCTCCCTCTCAAATGTTGCATCTGCTATGCTGCTAGCACTGCCACTGCCAATGCTACATCTGTACTACAGCTCCCTCTCAAATGTTGCATCTGTTATGCTACTAGCACTACCACTGCTAACACTGCATCCGTACTGCAACTCAGTTGCTGAGAGAAGCAAATGAAAAACATCCAAAATTACTGAACTAACTGTGTTCAGTATGATACCACGTGAATGTTGAAGCCTTACTGTTGCTAGTCTCTGCACTGACTCTTTGAATCTATTGCGTTGCTGCTGACCTCTACTCTGTGCCATCTACACTGCTGCCAACTCTTATCTGCGTTGTTCAGTCTCTGGCGCTTCTAACCACTACAACTGTCTCTCTGACACTCCTTAGCACCATCTGACACTAGTCCATCCTGCTACTCTTGATCTGGGCTCCCGTAGCAAGGTATTGATCCAAGAGGTGGACTCCTCAAAGATCCTACCCATCTATAGCTCTTTCAAACTACAGTTCCAAATCAGCCCACCTCCCTCCTGGAGGTATCATGGTTGTCATAGCGAACTCCTCTTCGATCTTAGCGGGTGTAGCCTTCGGATCATGTTTCTCATCCTTGTCCTTCTTCCTGAGAGGACACTGAGTAGTGTAGTGACCCATTTCACCACACTTGAAACACTTGATCTTCAAGACATCCTTCTTACATCTCTGTTGCTCCTGTTGTCCCTTCGATGCAAGGGTTGCATTATCCTCCTCCTCCTTGGGCTTTGACCCACTGTTGCTGCTACTTCTGTCAAGTTTGACCTTGACTAAGTCTCTCCTCAGCTCCTCTTGTTTTAGAGTTGCCCACATCTCATCCCAATTCAGCAATGTTGCTCTGCCTAGGATACTCTGGACAAAGACTTGCCACTCATCTGAGACAGAACTGAGGGTCAGTCTAACCAACTCTGAATCTTGAGGTGTATGCCTCACAGCAGACAACTCATCACAAGTTTCTTTCAGCTTCGTGAGGAATGGATCCACACACTCTCCCTTCTGCATCTGAGTAGATCTCAACTTCTGCTCCAAGTACATCTTCCGCTGCTCGGAAGATCCTTGATATAACATGGCCAAGGCATCCCACATCTCCTTAGCAGTCCCTTTGCTAGCAATGTGACACACCACGTGATCCTTGACTCCATCCAGGATCATCCTCTTGGCCTTCGCCATCTCAGCTTTGTACTTCTTCAATGGATTTGCATCTACAGGGACAGCCACCACACTATCAATGTATGTCTTGAGGGCATTCTCATCTAGAAGGAACAACATTCTTGCCTTTTAGATGACGTAGTTGGATGCTCTGTCCAACTTGTCCTGATCCTTCAAGCCACTGTTTTCCATATCTGCCAAAAATGTCGAAAATCCCCTCTCTGCTTCTCATTGTTGCTGCTCAGCCAAAGAGAAAACGGACTTCTAGGCAGGAAGTCTACTGAGGAAAAAATTCCCTCAAGGTGTTTCTTTTCTCTCTTCTGACGTTTTTCAGCGCAGCGATCTGCCTATTGAAAAAATTGCGTTCCACCAGCTCTCTCACACTGAGCCTTTAGTGTTACTCCCTCTTCCTCGGCAAAAATTTGAACTGGAAGTCCTTGTCTCCGTCGTCTCACTCGGAGAGAGACTGCCTCGAAAATCTGCCCTCCTGGCTTGGAACTGCGTCAACCCTGTAGGGTTTCGAACTACTGCCTCTTGCAGCTTTTTCGAACTCCCTCTTCTGCTCAGCACTGGATCTACCGGCTCTGCTCTTCTTGTTTCACCTACAACTCTGATACCATGTGAAAATTCCTCAATCGAAATCTCTACTACAGCAACTTACGATATTGCTCCTATTTGTTAAATTCCTTTAAACAAATTACTTGTTGTTTCCTACGGAAAATATTGTAATGCATACACTATAGCTTTCACTTAATTAAATATTATGCGGAAACAAGATATTGAGCAAGAAATAAAACACAACACAATAGACACCGTTATTTTTGGACAAATGTCCCTGGAAAAACCCAATGCGGAAAAACCGGTGCAGCAACTCTAAGGGTTTATTATTATTAAGCAGTAGCAAATTTTGAATACCTCACGGGTTATTCAATTACAGAGAGAAATACTGGCAGAAAGATTTGTGAGATTACCTCACACAATCACTAAGAAAATCCCGACTAATCCAGATACTAAATGAAGTGCCTCTGGTAGGCCCTACGCTGCCTCTGCACAGTCCACACGCAATCCCTGCATCAACCTCTCTAGGCACTGCGTCACCTAGTTTGTTGATGGATTTGTTGCCCGGAGTCTCTGCTTTCAACCTCCCGGTCTCATGTTGATTTTGGGTAGCATCGGATGTGCTCTAGCCACGAAATTTGGTGGAGAGGTTAGGGCACATGAGATCTCCAATACCCAGAAAGGGTTTGGGCAGATTCTAAACAGTTTGGGAGATATTAAAATAATTAATATTTTTAATGGAGTCCCTAAGTCTAAACTTAGGGAAATTAAAATATTAATGTGAATTAATATAAAACTATGTTAGAATGGTCCAAAAGTCATGGATCAAGCCAGATCTAATCTTAGCCGTTGATTAGGGACTTAATCTCGGCCATTGATTTGTCAACGAGAAAAGTATAAGAGGAGGCTTGAGGGTCACTTGGAGAACACACCAGAGTGATCAGTCATTCTATTCTCTAGAGCGGGGTTTGCTAAGAGAGATAGAATCAGTGATCAGTTGCAGTGAGGGGCAGTGAGTACGAGGCAGAGAGGCAGGGACAGTGCCGAGAGACCAGCGCAGAAGCAGAGAGAGGCAGACGCAGAGCCAGAGGGAGCCACGCAGAGGCAACAGAGACTGCGCAGAGCCAAAAGGGCCTGCGTCATCCACGCAGAGGCTACAGGAGTGACGCAGAGAGCTAGAGAGGCTGCGCAGAGCCTCAATAGGCTGACGTAGAGGGTTTCAAGATGATGTAGAGGCCAGCAGAGCTGACGCTGAGTTTCGAATTGTGCTAGAGAGGGATTTCATGGAGCAAGCTTTCTGAATACCTGTTTCCGAAGAGAGGTATTGCTGCCAGATTTTTTATCTCTGTTGGGTTAGCCAGTTTGGCACCCAGTGTACTCAGAAAAGAACTGCTTAATAATAAAACCCTCAGATAGCTGCACCGATTTTCCCGCATTGGGTTTTTCCGAGGACATTAGTCCAAAAATAACGGTGTCATTTGTGTGCTTGTTTATGTTTCCTTCAGTTGATGATCTGTAATGTGTTGAGCATGCACTTGTATTTATTTTCAGTATTTACATGGTAAATAACTTGTTAATTAACAGAACAAGTAGGTAGGAATAAATCAGTAAAGTGCATGGAGGGTTTCTAACTGTTAGACTTAGAAACTTCAACATCTCACACCCCAGCTCCCAGCTTCTGAAACCAACTCTCCCCAGCAAAATCGCGGACTCTCTCTCACCCTCTGCGCTGCCTCTGCGTGGCCCTTCATGGCATTGCATCAGCCTTTGCGTCTGGGCTATTGGATCACTCTCTGCCTCTCTCTGCTGATGATTCTCCAGGTGAGAAAATCTCTCTCCAGATGTTATCCCTACCCCTCAACTGCAAGAAATCTCCTTAATCAAAATTTCCTCCTTAGAACTTCTCACTCCAGAAATTCGAAAATCCCGACTAATCTGGATACTGAATGAAGTGCCTTTGGCAGGCCCTTTGCTGCCTCTGCGCAATCCACACGCAGTCCCTGCTTCAATCTCTCTAGGCACTGCGTCACCCAGTCTGCTGACCGATTTGTTGCCCAGAGTCTCTGCTCTCAGCCTCCCGGTCTCACACCCTGACTCCCAGCTTCTGAAACCGACTCTCCCCAGCAAAATCTCAGACTCTCTCTCACCCTCTGCGCTGCCTCTGCGTGTCCCTTCGTGGCACTGCATCATCCTCTACGTCTAGGCTACTACATCACTCTCTGCCTCTCTCTGCTGATGATTCTCCAGGTCAAAAAATCTCTCTCCGGATGCTATCCCTACCCCTCAATTGCAAGAAATCTCCTAGATCAGAATTTCTTCCTGAGAACTTCTCACTTCAGAAATTCGATCTCTTAATCTCTCGGTGTGTCTTCCAAATGAACCTCAAACCCCTTCTTATATCTTTTTGTTGGACAACCAACAACCTAGATTAACTCCTAATCAAAGGCTCATATCATTTTGGCTTGATTTTCGTCTTCTTCTAAAAGTTACACCCACAATTAGATTAATACCCATTAATATTTTAATTTTCCTAAGTTTAGACTTAGGAACTCCATTAAAAACATTAATTATTTTAATAAAATCATTTCTAGGTGGCATTTCCCAAAACACTCTCTGGGTTATTTGGAATACATGTGCCCAAGCCTCCCTACAAAATTTGAGGCCTAGGGCACATCCAATGCTACCCCAAATCAACAATTATCCCATCTAGGGCTTCATCAAATTTGACGCAAGTGCTTGAACAACTTCACTTTGACCATCCTAGGGTTTCTAGATTGCATATCTCATATATTTGCCATAAACCAGGGTTTCTCTCAAACCCTAACCTCATAATATCCATCAAATCTTAATACACAAATTGCCTAGGGTTTCCTTCAAACCCTAGAGTTCTTTTAGGTCTCCACCATCCTCTTCTTGCATCCATAAATGGTGTCATCATAGGGGTGATCTCCATGACTTTTCTTCATCCCAGCTCTGATACCATGTTAATTTTTCTTAGGGCTATATTGTTCTTTACTTTGATAATTGCATTTCTTCATTAACACATTAAGTTCACCCCATAACATCATAACATTATTCAAATTTACATCATTATTCAGCAACATATGCAACTATATAGAAAGAACAATATCATCATCATCAATGTAGCGGAACATAAAGGAATAATAGAAGAAAATAATTCACACATAGAAACACCTGGATTGGTTGGAGACTAGGGCAAATCCCACTACGGAGAAAACCCTTTCAAATTCTTCTTCTTCTTAGATCGTCATTTAATGATTCAGCAAAAGAGAGTACAATGATCCATATCTTCATCTATGCAACAACTATCCATCAAAAACAACTACAAACTCCATGAAATGAACCCAACAATGCTTATACTCAAAATCCTAATTTTGAAACCTGTAATGAATTGTCCTTGTCAACGGTAAACTACCGAACACTGCGGTCACTTAGTGAAATCTTCGAACAACTAAAATTCCATCATTTAAGTCTTAGTCACACGAAAGAGGAGTTATATGAGCGACTGTAGTCGCCCAGTCGGTCCATTAAGCCTAGCATGCAAGCGACTGGGGTTGGATCTAGACTATGGCAAGTAGAAACTGCGATTCTGAAACCCTAACTCCCAGTCGCATGGATGGAGAGTTGTTCGTGCAATTGGAAGGCTCCAGTCGCACAGATGAGCTTCTGTGCGAGCGACTGCGGTCGAATTCTTCATGTGTTGTGCCAGTGACTGAGGCCCTTTTACCCACCATTTTGTGGGAGATATCCCTAAGAGAAAAAAAATCTCCAAAATGGTCCTCAGTCGGTAGCCAGCAACCCCTTGCAGCCACCAACTAGCTCATTATGACTTTTCTCCGCCACCTGAGCCAGCCATGTGGTCCCTCTCCCATCTGCCATGATCTTATGTTTGAAGGTGGGCCTCCCGAACCTAAAGGTATGCCTTGTCATTTGGTAATTGAGTATTGTAGTTTGCTTATCATGGACACTTTTAGGCATGGATTAATGGGGGATTCGGTGGAAAAAACGGGTTAGGTTTGTGCCCTTGTCCCCTAGCCCCCTTTTGGATATTAACCTTGCATCCTAGTCTCATGGGATCTCTTTTACTGACCATTTGGCTTTAAGGATGGTATTTCATGGGAAGCACCTATTTTGGTTGCGTGCTCCCACTCCCTATCCACTTATATTACCCTCCCACCACTCATTATTGTGAAAATTTCTGAATCTACAAATCAGAAATCCCACTGCAAGCACTGGTTTATCATCTCCTACTTGTTATTACATTCAACAAATTATTTAATTTATAAACAGTGATCAAAAACACTACTGCAGACTACACAAACATGCAGATCATAAACTGAAAATAGATATAAGACAAACACACAAGGGACATCGTTATTTTTGGACAAACGTCTCCGGAAAAACCCAATGTGGGAAAACCGGTGCAGCAACTTTGAGGGTTTTCTATTATTAAGCAGTAGTTCTGAATACAACTCTGGATGCTCTCTCGGCTAGTTGACTTCTTCCTGTGTTGTGCCAGTGACTGAGGCCCTTTTACCCACCATTTTGTGGGAGATATCCCTAGGAGAAAAAAAATTCTCCAAAATGGTCCTTAGTTGGCAGCCAGCAGCCACTAGCTAGCTCATTATGCCTTTTCTCTGCCACCTGAGCCAGCCAAGTGGTCCCTCTCCCATCTGCCATGATCGTATGTTTGAAGGTGGGCCTCCCAAACCTAAATGTATGCCTTGTCATTTGGTAATTGAGTATTGTAGTTTGCTTATCATGGACACTTTTAGGCATGGATTAATGGGGGGATTCAATTGAAAGAATGGGTTAGGTTTGTGCCCTTGTCGCCTAGCCCCCTTTTGGATATTAATCTTGCATCCTAGTCTCGTGGGATCTCTTTTATTGACCATTTGGCTTTAGGGATGGTATTTCATGGGAAGCCCCGATTTTGGTTGCGTGCTCCCGCTCCCTATCCGCTTATATTACCCTCCTTCCTCTCATTATTGTGAAAATTTCTAAATCTACACATCAAAAATCCTACTGCAAGCTGTGGTTTATCATCTCCTAATTGTTATTACATTCAACAAGTTATTTAATTTATAAACAGTGATGAAAAACACCACTGCAGACTACACTAACATGTAGACCATAAACTGAAAATAGATACGAGACAAACACACAAGGGACACCGTTATTTTTGGACAAACATCCCCGTAAAAACCCAATGCGGGAAAACTGGTGCAACAACTCTGAAGATTTTCTATTATTAAGTAGTAGTTCTGAATACAACTCTGGATGCTCTGTCGACTAGTCGACTTCTTCCTTGTGTTGTGCAAGTGACTGAGGCCCTTCTACCCACCATTTTGTGGGAGATATCCTAGGAGAAAAAAAATTCTGTAAAATGGTCCTCAGTTGACAGCCAACAACCCCTTGCAGCCACCAGCTAGCTCATTATGCCTTTTCTCCGCCACTTGAGCCAGCCATGTGGTCCCTCTCCCATATGCCATGATCGTATGTTTGAACGTGGGCCTTCCAAACTTAAAGGTATGCCTTGTCATTTGGTAATTGAGTATTGCAGTTTGCTTATCATGGACATTTTTGGGCATGGATTGTTGGGGGGATTCGATAGAAAGAATAGGTCAGGTTTGTGCCCTTGTCCCCTAGCCCCCTTTTGGATATTAACCTTGCATCCTAGTCCAGTGGGATCTCTTTTACTAGCCATTTGGCTTTAAGGATGGCATTTCATGGGAAGCCCCGATATTGGTTGTGAGCTCCCGCTCCCTATTCTCTTATATTACCCTCCTTCCACTCATTATTGTGAAAATTTCTGAATCTACACATCAAAAATCCTACTGCAAACACTGGTTTATCATCTCCTACTTGTTATTACATTCAATGAGTTATTTAATTTATAAACAGTGATGAAAAACACTACTGCAGACTACACTGACATGCAAATCATAAACTAAAAATAGATACAAGACAAACACACAAGGGACACCATTATTTTTGGACAAATGTCCCCGGAAAAACCCAATGTGGGAAAACCAGTGCAGCAGCTTTGAGGGTTTTCTATTATTAAGCAGTAGTTCTAAATACAACTTTGGATGCTCTCTCGGCTATCCAGATATAGAGATAAAATATACTCGCAAAAACCTAAGTGAGATTAACTCATTTCACCCAGCAAAATCCCTCTGATTCGGCAATTGGACTGACTATCCCTAGCTACAACTGCGCTACCCCTTCGCAGTAGCTGCGTGGGCCTGCGTGGAGCACTCTGAGACACTGCGTCAGCTCTGCACTGCTTCCTATGCCTCCTGGAGCTCTAATGTCAGCCTTTTAGGCTGATCCTGCTGCTCCTCGGCTGAATTCGGACTTCTGCAGGAGGGCAGCTCTTCCCCTGCGCTAGCACTATG
Source organism: Pinus tabuliformis (assembly GCA_031772625.1). Classification (NCBI taxonomy): domain Eukaryota; kingdom Viridiplantae; phylum Streptophyta; class Pinopsida; order Pinales; family Pinaceae; genus Pinus; species Pinus tabuliformis. The sequence goes on along the minus strand of CM062811.1, from coordinate 1,023,521,532 downwards.
TCAAGCAATGTGTGGGCCCTCCTGGCCCAGCGTCAACCTCCCTTGGTCTGCGCTACCTCCTCTGGTGTATCTTTGCCTCTCTCTGCTGAGTATTCGGGGTCCCGGAGAAGATCCTCCAACCCCAACTATCCCTGCCCCTCTATTGCAACTCAGATCACCTGTTCAATTTTCTCAACAAATCACGCCCCAGAAAAATCAAACTGACTGATCAATTTGGTGTGTCTCCAACTGACCCTCAAGCCTCCTCTTATACTTTTCATGTTGATGAAGCAATGGCCAAGATTAAGTCCCTAATCAACGGCTAAGATTAAAACAGACTTAATCCTTACCTCTTAGAAGCTTCTCACCCATATTTTTATTAATACCCATTAATATTTTTATTTCCCTAAGTTTAGACTTAGGAACCCATTAAAAATATTAATTATTTTAATAATTCCCAATCCGGGTGTAATTTCTCCAAACAATTTCTGGGTCTTGAATATCTCATGGGTTGTAGCCCCTCCACAAAATTTTGGAGCTAGAGCACATCCGATGCTACCCAAAATCAACACTCCCTCTTAGCAAGGAATGTGCTCTAGCAATACTTCCCAATGGAAGCATCACACTGATCCACTGCATCGATCATCTGTGCTGCTGATGGTTGGCCTGCTGCCCTTCATCCACTGCAATGTTGCATCCTGTACTGTTGCCCATGACTCTGCCACTGCCATTGCTACATCTGTACTACAGCCGCCTCTCAAAATGTTGCATCACGCTGCCCATAGCACTGCCACTGCTAACTGCTGCACTGCAACTCATTTGCTAAGAAGTAAAAAACTGAAAAGCCACCCAAAAAACTGACATGCTGGTCAGTATGGATGCCTCATGATGCTAAAGCTACCTTTGCTGCTAATCTGTGCTGGCCCTCTGCTACTATTGTGTTGCTACAATCTGCTATGTGCCTCTCACATTGTTGCAACCTCCACTGCGCTGCTTCAGACTCTGGCACTTCAACTCTGCCACTATTGCTCCATCATCCCTCGCACCAACTGAAACCCGTCAATTTGCTACTGTCGTTAAGAGTTCCCATAGCCGTATGTGATCCAAGAGTTTGGGCACCTCAAGGATCCTGCCCTTGGTGTAGTCCTCCCGACTACAACTCGATGTCGCCCCACCTCTTCTCCAGAGGTGCATGAGCACTCATGGCACAATCCTCATCATCATCCTCCTTGTCAACTTTCGCTGGAGCAGCCTTCGAATCAGACTTCTCTTCCTTGCCCTTCTTCCAAGGGCACTAAGTGGCGAAATTTCCCAGTTCCCGACACCTGAAGCATCTGACTTTGGTTATGTCTTTCTTTTTCCTCTTCCTTTTATGTTGCCCTTGTTGTCCCAATGATGCGAGAGATACATCCTCTTCCTCCTCCTCCTTAACCCGAGCTCCTCTGCCGCTACTCCTTGCCTTGGTCAGCCTCCTGATCTCTTCCTGTCAAAGAGCTACCCACATTTCCTCCCAACTGGGGAGAGAAGCTCTGCCCAAGATACTCTGGACAAATGTCTCCCAGTCTTCGATGACTGCATTCAGGGCAGTCCTAACCATGAACTTAGGGTCTGGTGTAGACCTCACGGAAGTCAGCTAGTCTCGAATCCCTTGCAACCTAAGAAGGAAGGGATCGATCTCTTCTCCCTTCTGCATCTGCTACTATCTCGGCTAATTCTCCAATAGCATCTTCCGTTGAACTAAGTCCCCTAGTACAAGGTGGTTAGCGTCTCCCACATCTCCCTTGATGTTTCCTTCTCAGCAATGTGTGGGACCCCATGATCTTTGACCCCGTCTAGAATCATGCATTTAGCCTTTGCCTGGGCCTCCTCGTACTTCTTCAGCGGATCAATGTCGACCAGAACAGCAACTACCTTCAAGGGATAGTCCTTGATGCAATTCTTGTCTAGGATTGTCAGGATCCTGGCCTTCCAGATGACAAAATTAGATGCTCCATCCAATCTATCCTGATCCCTTAGTCCATTTACTGCCATCTCTGTTCAAACAAGTATAGAACAGGTTCTCTTCTCCCTCTCTCGCTGCTACTCCAGCAAGACTCGGATCTGGATTTCTTCGGTGCTAGAAATCCTCTAAGGAACAAGCTCCTCTAGACTCCCTCTGAGTCCTAATTTCCTTCACAGAAATCCTCCCGCCAAATGTCGAATCACTCCTCTCCAATCCTCCTTTGTTGCTGCAACCCGGATCTAGATTTATTTGGCTAGAAATCTGTCAAGGCAGTGACTCCCTCTACCTTGGCTTTGTCTCCACAGACACTGTTCTGCACCAACAGCGACAGCATCCAACCAGCGCCACTGATTGAATCTGCTTTGCTCCTCTAGCCCCGACAACTAACTAATTTGAGCCTCTCAGGCTCTGCACTGGCCTAGAGAGCTGACACAGTCACTGCGTGAGCTCCTCTCGAGTATTGTGTCACCCTCTATAGGCTCGAAATGCTGATGCAGGCACTGCGTGAGCCTCTGCATCACTCCTTCAGCTGCTCCTCCACCTCTGAAACAGCGTTGTCACTCGGGACAGCTGCTTCTCTGAAGCAAATTCACTGGATCTCCCAGTTGATGTCTTCAGTGTCCTATGATCTGCAACACTCTGATACCATGTGAAAATTTCTAAATCTACACATCAGAAATCCTACTGCAATCATTGGTTTATCATCTCCTACTTGTTATTACATTCAACAAGTTATTTAATTTATAAACAGTGATGAAAAACACTTCTACAGACTACACTGACATGCAAATCATAAATTGAAAATAGACACGAGACAAACACACAAGGGGCACCGTTATTTTTGGACAAACATCCCGGAAAAAGGCAATGTGGGAAAACCAGTGCAGCAGCTCTAGGGGTTTTCTATTATTAAGCAGTAGTTCTGAATATAACTCTAGATGTTCTCTCATCTATCCAGTTATAGAGATAAAATATACTGGCAAAAACCTAAGTGAGATTACCTCACTTCACCCAACAAAATCCCTCCAATGTGGCAACTGGACTGATTATCCCTAGCTACAACTACGTTGCCCCTTCGCAGTAGGTGTGTGGGCCTGTGTAGAGCACTCTGAGACACTGCGTTAGCTCTACGCTGCTTCCTTTGCCTCTTGGAGCTCTGACGTCAGCCTTCTCGACTGATCCTGTTGCTCCCCGGCTGAATTAGGACTTATGCAGGAGGGCAGCTCTTCCCATGTGTTGGCACTGCCTCAAGCAATGTGTGGTCCCTCCTGGCCCAGCATAAGCCTCCCTTGGTCTGCGCTACCTACTCTGGTGTATCTTTGCCTCACTCTGCTGAGTATTCGGGATCCTGGAGAAGATCCTCCAACCCCAACTATCCCTGCCCCTCTACTGCAACTCAGATCACCTGTTCAATTTTCTCAGCAGACCATGCCCTGGAAAAATCAAACTGATTGATCAATTTGGTGTGTCTCCAACTGACCCTCAAGCCTCCTCTTATACTTTTCCCGTTGATGAATCAACGGTCGAGATTAAGTCCATAATCAACGGCTGAGATTAAAACAGACTTGATCCACGCCTCTTAGAAGCTTCTCACCCATATTTTTATTAATACCCATTAATATTTTTATTTTCCTAAGTTTAGACTTAGAAACCCCATTAAAAATATTAATTATTTTAATAACTCTCAATCCGGGTGGAATTTCTCCAAACGATTTCTGGTTCTTGGAGATCTCATGTGTTCTAGCCCCTCCACAAATTTTCGAAGCTAGAGCACATCCGATGCTACTCAAAAATCAACAATTATTACCCCATTCATCATTTCTCACCCCTGGGTCCACATTCCTCCACTGGGTCCACATAGGGTTAGCCTGCCCCTTCCCCTTTCCCACACCTTGGGTCATGGCCTGAAATGAAGCCTGGAGGTTGATGCAGCTAAAAAGAAATATAAAAGCATATATGGCCACATTCAACAGAAAAATGTACCACAAAATGTAAAATATGGTCGGGACAAACACATTTAGCACGTGGGAAAAATCAAATACATGAGCTCTACCTCATCATCATGGCTATCACCCTGGTTCCTACAGGCTTTATGAGCCTCCTTTATCATATAGGAACCCATGATTGTCCCAACCCCTGGTGGGCAATGAACTACCCCACCTTAAAGGGGGATATTCATTGTTATATCTTATACATCATGCTCTTACCCCTTTGAGCCCCGAACAGTTAATGAAATAAAATCATAAAAAGGCAGAAGGAATATAAGGAAGCGTGGAAAAATCAAGGCTAGGACACCTCATGTACCACGATTGCTCCCTCCTGTACATTATAAACCCAAGCATGGGCTTCCATCTTATTAGTTGCCCTTGTACCCCACCATATGACCCAGGGTTGCCCCTTCTCATTCCCTAGTTCATTCACCTATTTGTCACATGCCACCACCTTTTGAAGGATGTCCCTTGACTATATTATCCCCTTTAGAAGTAGAAACCACCTAATAGGATTATTGGTTAACCCTATTTGGAGTTTAGGAAACATTGGCACATCCCGAAGCCCATTATGGAAGGGCAGGGTATGAAGTCCCCACCTATGGTCCAGGATTTGTAAGCTCATTTACTCGATATTTCTAATGACTTGTTGTAAAAGAAGGTTAGGGGACAAATTAGATCTTATGCAGGATTGTAGATGGTCTCCATCTTGGGTTTGGTCTCCCTATACGGGATCCTAATCTTCCAGAGGGCTACATTGGCAAATGTAGGGTGCGCGTTGAGAGCCATGGACCTCCATAGCAACAAACGGCACTCCATGTATCCCCACAGCCATTCAGAGATTGATCGTGATTCACTTATTGGACGAGGAAGATGCACCTGATCCATCATCTCTAGCTGGCACCAGGTTGCACCATACACTTGGCAGATGATCCAGGACTTGCACGATGATGTGGCATCACCTACACCATCATCCTAGCCCTTGTATGTGATCTATAGGCATCTTCGATTTGTTTGGAAACCCATGAGGACACTTGTGTGCCCCCACATGTCATTTGGAGCACCACAGGTTACTACAAGGGGCCAACCCCTTGTCCACTGCTTTTGAGGGTCCTACTCTTCATTGTGGCACCCATGGACTTCATTAGGCCTCTTAGAGGGCCCTACGACATGCATAGATTATTATTTGACCTCTTGAGAGACTTAATTTTTCATTTATGAGCTAGTTTGGTGGGCTTGTCACCAAAAGTTGAATTATTAGAACATTATTTTATTTTTGGGGCTTATGTAGGCCAAGGAGGCTAATTCGAACTCCTAAGTTGTGTATAAATACAAGTGAGATGAGTTCATTTCTCATCATCACTTTGGATTGGATCTTTTCTCTCTCTTGAGATTTTCGCACTTTTTCTAGAGGATGAATTGGAGCTTTATGGATGAATTTTGATGTGTGGATATTGGTCTATCTTCTCTTGGAGCTTCTCTCTTGTCAATTGTGAATGGTTGGATATATTCTATTACATGTAAGTACATGCTTTTAATGTTATTCTTGTTTTATTTTGTCATATACATTGGACTGGGATTTTCATTGTTCTAGGGCTAATTGTTGCATGCATTTACTACTTAAAATTGTGGAATTTTGTCTCTATTATAGCATCTCTCAATGTATGGGCCATGTAATATGAATGAAATCTCCTATGGGCAATTCTATCAAATAATTTGACCTTGATAATCCATTCCCTTTGTGCATCGAAGTATATGCAAGATTGTTTCTCCTTGACCTAGAAGGCTAACGAAGTGGTCTTGAGGCCTCCTTGACTGGGAACCAAGAAATCCTACTCATATCATAGATTCTATTCTCCCAAAGATTAAGGCATTGATCTACCAAAAGGTGGTCGCCAAAAACCACATTCTTTCACCTCCTTCCAGGTCTAGCCAAGTTGGGGTACCTAGGGCATCAATTTCCCGACAAGCTAGCACTCCAAAAAGTTCAATCTCCTAGGGTCTCCTGTGTTGGTCTTTCCTTAAGCTCTCCTCCAATTTTGAAGCCACTCCGACGGTGGAGTTGGGAGAAAAGCCAAGCCCTAATTCCGGGATCAAATTTTGCCTTAGCATCCCCAAGGCAAGTAACTCAAAGGGTCAAATCAACACCTTCAAGTGAAAATTCTTTCTTTCATCATTTTCCCACCTTGTCTAGGGTAAGAACATCATTGGTTGCTATACTCATTCCCCCTATCCTAGACCAAGTCCACGTGATCCCATGTGGTCCCATTCCTTTGAAAAGATAACCCTTTAAGAACCATCTGGGATACCAATTCTAACAAGGATTTTAGGGATTGGGAAGTTCTTTCATAAGTCATATCCCATAAACCTAACTCTTTAATCCTCACTTCCTTTCCCTAGAAGACAATTGTATCTTGCTTAGAAAGCAAGCAAGCCTTATCCTTCTGACTCTTTTCAGGAAAGGGATTATTAGGGTCACATCATTTCATTGACTTATCGTTCATCGGTGACTCCACAATATACTGGGTCTCCTCCCATCGGTGAAAGTCCGTAAATAGAAAGGAGCCTTGGCTGAGATGACAGTGAGCTAAGTCTCCATTTGTTGCCCTTGGCCTAGCATTTACCCTTTACGGATCACCCTTTTGGTCCCTTGCTAGTTTGATCGGTAACAGGCCCAAAACCTTAAAACTTAGATGTGAGCTTCGAACCCTGCAATTTCACCTTAGAGCAAACCTATTCCTCCACGGACAAGCCTCAGACCTATGCGAGCCATAAACCAAGATAGAAGAGTGTCTCATGATGATGTCCAAATGAGGTAGAGGTCACTTGTATTTATAACCTTCCAAGGGTGTCCAACTTGCCTTAGGGTCGACCTTATTAAATATGCACATGAGGGATTTTCTTCATAGGTACACTTTCCCTTATTCGATTTGAGTGATCTTTAGGTCGATTTTGTTCCTCTCGAAAATAGGAATTCAATGCAAACATTATCACCATCAAATGAGTTGTCCAAAGTGGAATTTGACCGCAGTTGCATATTTTAACACCTGACACAGACACCTAAGTTAGTGAGAAAAGCCCTTAACTCTCTATTTAAGCTTTCTCCTAGGAAAGCTAAGGGGGGTGGTCCCTAAATGAAAAGCTAAGTTAAAAAGATAATGTAAGGTTTCTAGGAGATGTCAAAGTTAATTTGGATTAGTTGAGATTAGGAGCAAATATGATGAGCAATATGAAATGAAATAACCATCAATACATAAATAAAAAATGAGCATATAAGACCAGTGCCTTCAATATTGTTTTAAAATAAATAACACTTGCTCTAAAATGAAATGTTTCAAAGTGAAACACAAGTAACCTTGTCAATCAAGAAGATGTTAGCAAGATTTAAAATTGCTTCCAAAGAAATGATTTTAAAATATAATCATTCACAATACTAGAGCATGTAAGGAGGCAAATAAAATCATGAAACAAGCTAAAACTTCACTTTGCAAAATAAACAATATGGTACTTGCCCAAGTGAGATAATCAATTCAAAACATTTTCATCATGACAAGTATATAAATAATTTGCAAGTAAAATAGCTTGAAAAGTAAAGTGTGTTAATATGAAATGCACTTAACTAAGGTTAGATGCAGCTATCTTGGTTAATTTTAAGCTAAATGCCTAGTCTAGGTGAGAGATCTTCCTCTTCACCTCTTGTCAAAGGCTAAAAATTGGGGTGATTATAAAAAATAGGGGTTGAGGACATGGTTGTATCGATAATGATACCCTTCCCCTCAATCTTACGAGCCAGCATGTGTCTTCATTCCTACAAGGGGACAAGCCACCTCCATAACTACAGGGTCACACACTCTTTACCTTACTTCGTACCAGTTGGAAGAATTTTCCAAGAAAGTCTTTTCCTTATAATGTCTATCAACCAAGCTTATGCTTGGAGGTAAATTAGAAATGCAAGCTAATCTAAAATGCTTAAATGAAATGCAAGTTCGTTCTCCCAAAGAAATATTAAATTTGCAATGCTTCAAAGTAAGGAAATGGTGCTCAACAATATATTGCAAATATAACTTTCAAATGGAGATTAGCTTGTAAGTAAATTAGAATGATGCAATTAATTGCTTGAGAAACAAAGTTGTTTCAAGTAGACAATAGAATGCTCCAATACTCAAGATAACAATGTAGCATTTAGAAATGAAGCATGAACTCAAGTATACATGAAACAGTTTGTTACACTAAATGGAAATGAATTAGCAAACAGAATTAAAGTTTGTTAGAATTTGAAATGCTTGCATGTAAAGAGTATATTGCTCAAAGTGCTCGTAGCTCAAAGCAATATATAAAATAGAGAATGCAAAGCCTTAACTTGAATTGTAGCAAACTTATCAAAATAAAATTAAAATGTGATGAGTGAGGTTGTGTAAATTTTAGCCATTCAATTAAAAAGAAAACCAAGAAAATGCAAAAGCTAATCCACCCACATGTTTCTCGTTTTTCTCCCTAAATGGAGAAAAGGGATGCCATGGGTAAAACCCAAGCTTCCACAAGAAAAATAGATATTTTATTAGCTTTTTACAATGAGTATGAGGCCCCTTAGTGGGTGACAAGCACCAGTATTGCAGCAATAATGTTGCAACTCTTTGGCTGCCTACTTTACTCTTATCAACCCGATAGTTCGTAACAAACTTGGAAGCGTCGGTGTTGTATGCACAAGTACTAGTTTTTACTACAGGTTGTCACTTGATCAGCCGGCGCAAGATCACTAGGAGCTCAAGCCAACTTCTATGGATTCCAGAAGAAGCTCTATATGTGATGAAAGGAGAGAAAGATTACTCTACAGATGCTACTCTAACTACAAAAAGGAGAAAGACTGAAATGTAAAGCAAACCTAGTAAACCCTAATTAACCAACTAATTCTACCTTTGCAAAAAGCATTATGAAAACCATGAAAAGAATGCCATTACCTACTCAAGGAAGTAAACAACATCTAGCTAAGCTATTTCTAGAAGTAAATAAGCAAAAAACATGTTTTTGGATTTTTATGTATTTTTATGTGAATTTGACATACATGTAATTTATTGTGTGTGAATGTGGCAGCGAATAGGTGGCGTTGGCGGGTGGTTTTGGGACTTGACAGGATGTAGGATGGTGTGGATGGGTCCTAGGAGGTCTCAGGTGGCCTTCTGGAGGCTTTTCCCACACTCGGCCTTCAAAAGAAAGCCTACAGGCAAATCTACATGAGGAAAATAGGGCAACTATAGGAGGCCTACAAGAGGAGGCCAAGAGTAGTTTTCACTGTTTTGAGGGTGTGAGAGCGGGTGGAAAAAGGTGGATGAAGGTTGGAATGAGGTGTTAGGGCGCCTATGGTCTACCATGAATCACGGGGAGAGAGGAAGATGATTGGGTTTGCTCAAGGAGAGAGGAGGAAGTTCTATGGAAAATGCAGGAAACTAAGGTAGAATGGAGGTGAGATTTGGGTGACCTGTAGGGCATAGATCAGATGGAGGATGGAATGGTTGATAGGCTGGCCTACTGCTAGAAGAAAGTCGCTGCAAAGGAACTGACAGTCAACCATTAAGATCAAGCAAGCAATGAAATGAATGCATCTAGAAAAACAGAGTTTTGCATAAAAATAGTCTAAACTATGATCTATGAAAGGAAATGCTGAGAAATGTTGTAGGAAAATAAAGCATGAAAGAAGACTATTGCAAATCAGGAAGTGAACATGATGAAGAAGACCTGAAGCAAAGCAAAACTGGACTATTAACCTACTAAAAATCTGCAAACACTAGAAGTCCTATGAATGAGGAAAATCTGTGTTTTTGGGGCAGCAAGAGGGCCTTTGCCTCACATCATGGTCCCAAAGGGAGGAAGAGAGGTCAAGGAATTGTTGCTAGCCTTTTGAATCTTCTCTTTATCACTGTTTGACCTGCTACAGAAAGCACAAATGGAAGCAAACTACTAAATCATCAAAAGCAACATATTCTTAACCATAAAAGAAATACATTTAACAGCAACCTAATCTACAAACTGAAATAAAACATACAAATACAAGTAAAGAGGAGCTTGGCTGCTTGGATTGGGCCCTAACCCAAGAGCTTCAGCCCTCTGAGGTAACTCAGTGCTAGCTCAAAAAGGACTCCGTCTTTATTATCATTACAATAGCAATATTACATGAAACTGTCACAAAAATAATAAGCTCGAAGTTGGAGAAGAGTTTACATAAGCAAAAATCCAACAAAAATCTGACCTTAGTGAGTCCCTAGGCCTCTCTACTTATACAAATGAAGCTACCAACAACGTCCTTAAAATCAGGGAGGCTTGGCTCCCAAAACTCGAGATAATCATCTGTCATCCTCCACTTGCTCGGCTGCCTTCTAGTGCATGATTCAGCTGCTTGTACTCCGAGCTATATGAAGGGGAATTCGAAGTGAGGAGTAATAAATGAGGAGGATTCTCTCCTATAAGTCCTCTCTTTTGTCCACTTCGAGTTATTGCTGCCATTTGTCCACTGGATCCTTGCCTTTGACCTCGAAATTCATTAATAATCTGCATTAAACACATGTTAGACCACATGACATCATAACTAACTCAACTCACTCCATAAGCATAAATATAATCAGAAAATCATACAATAAGCTAAGAGAATCGTTGATTTGACTAGGTTAGGAGGTAAAATGAGTCCATATAATTACCCATTTATGAGGCTCATCATCACCCCCTACTAAAGGTGATGCTCATCCTCTGAGCAACTTAGTCCATCTCCTCATCATTTATGGCCCTGGTGGCCTCCCTAGCATCCCAGGCTTCTGATGTGGTCTGCTCTTCTTTGCCATAGAATCCTGCCTTCCTGTCTATCTCTTCCCACTGCTCCTCCTCTTCTTCTTCTCTTCTGCCTAACAACAGTGGGAGACTCAGTTTGAGGCCAATCCAGTTGACCTTCAGCCTCTGCATGGAGCGCTTGTACATTGGCACTCTTTTTAATGCCTCCTTCAGCCTCATGGGAGAATGATATTCCCTGATCTGCAGACTGTGTGGTAAGGTGTTCCATCTCCTCATGCATGCATGCATACAGTCATCCCCAAGTAGCCTTTGCATATCCTCAAAGTGTGCAATGGCTTGTGCCTGATTGTCTAGATATCTAGGGGCAATCTGAGGATCATTGGCAAGCAGGTTGTGTGTGCTGATGAGTGCCATGGGATCTGATGGCTCAGCTCTTATCATTAATGGCTCATTTTGCTCTTTTATCATCAATCTTTTTATTTCTGCTGCCCTCAATTCTTCATGGTTCATCCATGAGGCCATGGCCATTAGTTGCAGGTCCCCTAGCTTGGCATTGGGGTCCCACACATTCATGTTTGTGAGGGCCATGTTATGTAGGTAGAATTCTGCCATCTTTGCCTTATCCTCTGATGTGCTTTGGTCACACAGATCCATAAACTGCCTGTAATCTTGGAAAGGCATTGTGCCTCTTTGTGCCAGAGTCTTTATCTGGAATTGTAACCATTGGTCCTTGAGATAGAGGCCATAGGATTTTGCTGGTGTTCTACATTGCAATGCCTCCATGGATAAGCTGGCCATGCATGCCAGCTGAGTCTCTTTCTCTTGCAGCTGCCTCCTTAACAATTCATTTTCAGTTTCAAGGTGGCTTCTTGTAATTGCTTCCCTGTCTCTGAGAGCACTCAACTCTCTGCCCATTTCTCTGAGTTTGTTTTCCATATGGCCAATATCCTCAACTCCTTTGGATTTGGCTATTTGCATCCACCTATGTGTTCTTATTCTTTCTTTCTCTAATTCAAAGAATAGTGGAATTGCAAATTTTTGTGGGATTATCCTTCCTCCCTCAAGTAGATTGTAATAGGAGGCAATACTAGGCTGGGGATCAGGTTCTTGTAGCTCTATTGCTTCCTCCTTTACCTGTGGCTGTCCTTCCATCCTTTTCTCAAGCTTTTGGGTCTCTTGTAGTTTTGACAATGTCTCCTGTAGAACTGTCTGAGCCTCCTGTAGGACTGTTTTTGGGTCTTGTAGTACTACCTTTTCCTTCCATCTAGAAGATCTAGGAGTCCCCCTTTCATATTTGATAGGTGTCTTGGAAGGGGATTCTTTTCCCTTGGCAGAGGGTGAATCTTCAATTGTAATTGGCATTTTTGAAGAGGGTTGAGATTTGCCTGTTTTGATTCTTGTGCCCTTCCTAGCCCTGAAATACATGGAGACCTGTCTTTTCCTCTTTTGCTTTGGCTTGATTGGTGTACTGAGGGCAGTGAGGGCAGCTGCTGCCTCCCTTTCCAGAGTCTCAGGGGACCCTTCTCCTTGTTCTGCCTTTTTTGCCTCTTTTTCTCCTTCTTCTGTCTCTTTTTCTATCTCTTTTTGCTCTGTTTCTTCAGCCTTCTCCTCCTCTATTTCAGTTCCCTCCTCCTTCCTTCCTTCTTCTTCTATGTCTTTTTTTTTTTTGAATACTTTTAGGTTTACAACTTTAATGAACATGTCTTACTTCAATCAAGTTCCCAAGCTATTACAAAATCACCCTATCCTTCCTAATCTCTTCCGCTCCCATCCTATCCGTCCTCTACTGGAGTATGCCATGGCATCAATTTTATTGACCTAACCATTCATAAACTCTAAGGATGACAGTGTCGGTTATACCGACCTGATTCCCATTAGGCATCTGGCAGTGATCATCACACGCCTAGAGAAGCGTGATTCACACAGTCCTCCCATGACTCCAGGGTTCGGAGGATAAACGGTGGGCAACACCTCCACCCCTCCCAATAGAATTAGGGTTAATACCCTATCATAGAATCTCTTCGAGCCTTAATTGTTCTGAGGTTCTGTCATCACGTGGTCATTTTGGTAACGGATATTATCTGCAATCATACACTTGTCCATGCATTTATAAAATGTGCATTAACATATTCAAAATAACTTACGTATAATTCACATATGTCAACTACAGTATAACATATTTTGCCATATTCTATTCATGTCATTGACTTTCATTTAAAATGTAATTATTCTTTGATTTCTATCCCATCAATCATATTGGTACGCATAAATAAAACAGAATTATAATATCTTAATTCCCATCAGAAGTAAAATCATTTAAATGTCTTAAACTTTACTTTGACAACTTTAATTTAGTAAGATCAATAACATATTCCATCTTGGTATCCATGTACCAGCAGAATTTAAACAGATATTATGTCATAAAAAATTCACGTTTATATATGATCATTTAAAATGGTTTTGAGTCTCTGATTTGTAGTAAAGTAAATAAACATAGTTTAAAGTTCTTCAAAATTGACATAGATTAGGGTATTTTTGACATATGTCCTTTGTATCTTTCCAAGTAGCTGATCCAGGACTATACTTGTCCCACTGGACTTTAACTTGGTCTACCAGACGATTCCTAAGCTGTCGAACCCTACGTTCCAGTATACGTAATAATTCGACCGATATGATTCCCTCGTCCAATACCTGCAGTTCTTCCCATTGAAGGTTGAGATTGATCAGCAATATAATGTCTTAATACAGATACATGAAATACATTATGAATTTTATGCAAGTGAGGTGGCAGTGTAAGACAATAGGCGACAGGTCCAACTCTTTCTATGACTTTAAATGGTCCAATAAACCGGGGTGACAACTTTGTCCCTTTTTCAAATCGAATAGTACTTTTATTCGGTTTGATGCGGATGAAAACCCGATCCCCTACTTCATACTTCCTATCAGTTCTGTGAGCATCAGCATAACTCTTTTGTCTATCATGTGCTTCCTTTAATCGTTGTCTAATTTGTCTTACCTGCTCTTCCATTTCTTAGATTAATTCTGGTCCTATTATCACTCGATCTTCTAACCTGTCCCAACTTAACGGTGTTTTGCAAGGTCTGCCGTATAATGCTTCAAATGGAGGCATTCCAATCGAACTGTGGTAACTATTATTGTATGCAAATTCGACTAAGGGTAAGTACTTTTCCCAGTGTGATTGCTGATCCATAACATACATTCTCAACATGTCTTCAAGTACTTGATTTACCCTTTCTGTTTGCCCATCAGTCTCAGGATGGTAGGCAGTCCTTAAATTTAGTTGAGTTCCTAAGGCTGACTGCATGCAAGTCCAAAATCTTGAAGTGAATCGTGAATCTCTATCGAATATAATCTTCTTAGGTACTCCATGAGATCTGATAATTTCATTTATGAATACTCGTGCTATGTCAGCAACTTCATAAGTATCTCTTACGGGAATGAAATGGGCGTTTTTTGTTAATTTATCCACTACTACCAGAATGGCATTGTGTCTTTGAGAAGTAAGAGGTAGCCCAGTGATAAAATCCATAGAAATAATCTCCCATTTGGTCATAGGAATGTCGTGAGGTTGCAAGAGACACGCTGAATGACAATGATCTGCTTTTACTTGTTGACATTCCAAACATTTTGCAACAAATTGAATGATATCATGTTTCATTCCCGATCAGAAGAAGAGTTTCTTAGTATCGGTATACATTTTCTTTACTCCAAGATGTGCACAATATACTACTCTGTGGACTTCCTTAAGGATAGTGTCTCGAAGATCCTTATTATTAGGAATATACATCATTCCCTGGAATCATAAGATTCCATCATCTTCTAGTTCATATCCTTCCAACTTAGATTCTTTTGGCTTTTTACCCTCAAGACTAGATCTCACCTTTAAATACCAGTTATCTTTTATGAGATATTCCAGTACTCATTGCCTTAAGTCTACTTTGATAGGTATGAGAGAGAATATTCGAGGTCTTCTGCTTAAAGCATCTGCTACTACATTTTCTTTTCCCTTAATATATGATATTCCAAAGTCATATTCACTTAGGAATTCACTCCATCGTCTTTGTCTGGCATTTAAGTCTCTTTGGGTGAACAAATATTGTAGACTTTGATGGTCGCTTTTAAGTGTAAAACTTCGTCCCACTAGATAATGTCTCCAGATCTTTAAAGCTAGTACTACAGCGGCTAACTCTAAATCGTGAGTAGCATAGAGTTCTTCATGAGGTTTTAACTTTCTGGAGGCATATGCTATCACTCCTCTATCCTGCATCAATACTGCACCCAGCCCTTGTTTGGATGCATCAGTACATACCGTAAAATCTTTGTCCATATCAAGGACTCTTAGGATTGGTGCACTGGTGAGTAGTCTTTTGAGTTCAGAGAATGATTTATTACATTCCTCAGTCCATTCATACTTAACACCTTTACGCTGAAGGGTTGTAATCGGCTTTGCAATTTTGGAGAATCCCTCCACAAATCTTTGGTAGTAACCGGCTAAACCCATAAAGCTTCATACTTCATGTGCGTTTTTCGGTATTGGCCATTCCATGATTGCTTTTACCTTCTCAGGGTCTACTGAAATCCCTTCACCTGATATGATATGACCTAAGTAATGAATCTTTTCCTGAAAGAATGAACACTTGGATAATTTTCCATACCACTGATGGTTTCTAAAGCAGGACAATACTATCCGTAAATGATCTTCATGCTCTTTCTTATTCTTGGAATAGATGAGAATATCATCTAAAAAGACTTGTACAAATTGATCAAGATATTCGTAGAAAACACTATTCATAAGATTCATGAATACTGCTGGTGCATTTGTTAATCCAAATGGTACCACAGTAAATTCATAATGTCCAAAACATGTCCGGAATGCAGTCTTAGAAATATCGTTTTCAGAAATCCTTAGCTGATGATAGCCTGATCGAAGATCAATTTTTGAAAAGACAGCAGCTCCTTTCATTTGATCAAAAAGATCATCGATTCGAGGCATAGGATATCGATTCTTTACTGTAGCTTGATTCAAGTCTCGATAATCTATGCATAATCTTAAGGATCCATCTTTCTTCTTAACAAAAATTACAAGAGCGCCCCAAGGTGATATACTGGGTTGAATATGTCCTATATCCAGTAGTTCCTTCAATTGAATTTGCAATTCTTGAAGTTCTGGAGCTGTCATTCTATAAGGCGTTTTAGAGATTGGTTGAGTACCAGGTTTCAATTCAATAGTGAGATCCAGCTCTCTTACAGGGGGTAAACCTGGTAGTTCCTTTGGAAATACATCTGGAAATTCGGTTAACACCGGATATTGTTCTAAGGATGGCGCTTTTTCTTTACTTACTTCTTGAATCACATATGCCTGACAATCTTTTTTTAAGCAACACTTCATTTTCATTGTGGATATGTAACATAAAGATATTTTTCTTTTAATTCCTTGAATTTGGATCACTTCTCCTTCATCATGTATACCTAGAATTCTTTTCCCATAACAGTCTACCCAAGCTTGATGAGCTTCTAGCCAATCCATACCTATGACAAGATCATAAGTTCCTAAGGCTGTGACATAAACTTTCAGTTTAGTTGTACAAACCCCTAGGTCAATTTTGCGTTGATCCACACTTAAGTCTACGGATTGGAGTTCTCCTGAGGCCATTTCTACCTGTCCGAAATCATTTTGTTTGCGAGCTGCCAACCCACATTTGTTTAATGCATATGACAAAATGAAACTATCTGTGGCACCAGTATCAAATAAGATTTTGAGTTTTATACCATTAATAATACCTGAAGATTCCACTACAAGGGATTGATGTGTTGCTTGGTCGTTGTTGACTAACGCATGAATTCTATGATTGCCTTGGTTGTTTGATGGTGGTTCCTTTCCAGTCCTATGCAACATATTTGATGAAGTTTCAGGGCAATCACGTTGAAAATGCGGTCCTCCACATCCCAACAATTAACTTATGTTGGTCCTCTTGAATCAAGACATGAATCTCTAAATAAAGAGCTTCGTCCTCTCATGTTGCTTCCTCTCGAATTTCTTTCTCTATTAGCAGTTCCACGAGATTTCCATGGGCTGGTGTTTGATGATTCAGAGGCTATAGTGTTAACTGCCATGGGAGCTCTTGTTCCTACATTTCTTGGGGTAAATCTATTACCATAAGGTGGTCTTGAGCTACCTCCTCTGAAAAAATTTCGGGGGGTCTTTCCTGGAAATCCTAATTGTAAAGGTTTTGCTGGCCCTACATATTTTTTGATTCCTAGATGCTCTTCTGCATAACGACCACATTCCACCGCTTCAGCTACTGATGATGGTTTCCACATGCTCACCAAGGCCCTAATGCGAGGATTGAACCCAAATATGAAGCGTTCAGCTTGACGTTCATCAGAATCTAAGTAGTGAATCTATTTTACAAGCTCCATAAATCTTATCTCATATTCTTCCACTGTTTTATTACCTTGAATTAATGTATGGAAGGCTCTAACTTGCTGTTGTTGAAAGTATGGAGGTAAATACTTTGCGCAAAATCTTTCCTCAAACAATTCCCAAGGGACATTATCCGATGTAAGGTGCAGTTGTTTTTCCAGATTTCCCCACCAAATCAAGGCACTTTCCTTTAATTGAAATACAACAATTTTTGTTTTGCAGAAGAAGAATATTCTCTTAATCTAAAGCATCTGTTCATGCCTTCTAACCATGCCTCAGAGCGTTCCCCTGCTAGACCTCCTAAAAATTCTGGGAGTTTAATTTTCTAAAGCTCCCTAGAAATATCTTCTTTTGATCTTTTGTGCTCAAAATTCTTTGGTTCCGCTGAACTGGTAGCTAAGGGTTGAAGTTCTTCTTTGGTCTTAGCCCTAGTTGATTCTTTTAATGTTTCCAATAAGGCTTCCAATGAGTTCATTATTACGGTCAACTCCGGTGCTGGCGCGATTGGTGTTGATAATGGTCTCGGTGGAGACGATGATGATGGTGGTGGCGATGGGGATGATGATGACAACGGTGGTGGTATTAATGACGGTGATGCTGCCCGATCACGTCGGCGTCGCTCATATGTCCTTACCATTGTAATGTTTCCTGTGCACATAATAAAATTTTGTAAAAATTTGAGGTAGACATTCGGTTTTAACATACAGTTTCTTTCTCTTTTTTTTTTGCAATTTCACATTTATAAACGGGTATAGTTTTTTTTTGCTATTTTTATCTGCTAGGCAGATCTTACTGGTACCGAGGTCAAGGAGGGTGGTCTCGCGACCTCCTTGTCCTAATGCAGGGTATTCTATCCTAATATGAAATAATGCAGAAGCGTATGGTTATTAATTCCTAAGGTAGATCATCCAAAATTAATTACTAAGCAACATTCACAAAATTAAAATATTGAATGCCTCGTTATAATGAACATCAGCAACATACCCATCATACCTCAAACTGACTATTACTTCTAAAGAAGGGCACACATAGCTATAATGTTGAATATGTTACTTAGATGTATACTATCAGAATATCAATTATAACTATAATATATTCATTGCAATTTCATAAAAGAAATTTAAATTATTTTCATAAAGATTATGGTAGGCTGGTAGTTTATATATTTCTATAAACTAAATATAAGGGTCAAATTCTAGTAGAACCAAGTAACTTAGATGATACCGATTAAACAATCTAAATATCATTTCTATTTGTCCAACATAATATTTACATTATCTTATTCTTCTATCAAATTTTGAATTATAATTGATTAAATAATTTGTAACATTATTATTTTTTATTTTTTTTAATCTAACCTTCTTATTCATTCATGTGGTTACTTCGGATTTTCGACCCATAGTTTCAAACGCACTATTATATGTTTGGAAACTCACACGGGGTAATTGTGATATTTCCTTCTAAATGTATATCCCATGATTGTATTTCTTATGTCACAAATTCAATTACGTCCACCATATGTATCAGCAGATCAGCATATCATTTTAATTAGAGTTTCGAATTATTATAACTATAACTATAACTATGACGCATGACTGCGCCGGCGAAAGAGAACACGTAAGCTAGGCATCCAGCGTCCGCGACCAGGTATTCAGGTGGGCGGTGATGAGATATTGCATGAAACGGAGTTTTCAAGTTGTCTCCACAGTTTCAGTTCGATAATGACGTTGATATCTGTGCGTCTGAGTCCATGAATAAAGTATAAGGCCATCCTATTTGTAAATAATTTATAATTATTATTATTTGTAAAAAAAAAAAAAAAGTTGTTCAGGAATTTTTTATAAGATTAAATGAAATAATATTACATTTACACACCCATATTAATCAAATATTACACAGGCACGATTATAGCGATAATATTGACACGATAACACTGGCAACTAAGACGCCGACACCCGACGTTCGACCAACCGAAAGGTGGAACCATGCCGACACGCGAGGTCACAGGTTCGAAACTCGTGGCGGGGATCCCTTCTCCTCCCACTCCAGCTGGAAGCGATCGGTGAAAAGAAACATCACCAGGACAGTATCGCGTGGAGGATTCGCACCCTTGCTTTCTTCCAGGGCTTTTCTATATCTGCAGGGGGAGGCTAAGAATAGGGTTTCAGGAATCATCAAAGGCTCACCGATTTTGAATAACAGACAATACCAATGCGGGTTAAATACATAGCTCCAGCCCTAGAAGCCTGGCAGAGTCCATCGACCCATTTGTGCCTTATAGAATTCAAAAACCCAAAAGAGAATTGGGCCGGCAATTTTACCTCCTTCCAGAATTGAAATGAGGCTTTGGCCTGGGATGAATCGGCATATTCTAGCTGTACTGCAATCACAAAAATCAAGCATTGACCCCATTAAAGGGGCAACATGCACCTCAAAACGTAGTATTGGCGATAACATTAATTCAAACAAAACCTGTGGAATATGCCTATGCTATTATGACAAGCACAGATTCGTGCTGCGTCTGCTTCAATGCAGTAGTTTTCTATCCGACGACAATGTTATTTCATTTGGTTGGGCGCACTATACTCTGTTTTGGGTAGAAATTTGCCTCTGGCCTTGCTTTTCATCTTACATAACTGGTCCTGTGCTGATCTAGTTGTGGAAGTTCTTTTATACAAAGGAAATGGGTGCATTACAAGTATTTTAAATTTCTTTATGCCACAGAGCAAACCCTCAAACCTAGAACTTAAGATGGTCGAGGCTCTGAAGAAGAGAGCAATCTCTGGAAATTGCACCGTGAAAACATTCAACAGTGTTATCATGAAGTTCCCTAAAATTGATGAAAGCTTTGAAAAAGTTAGAGTTGTGTTTAAGAAATACGGTGTGCTACTAATCTGTTTCATGATTTTCATGCTCTAGTATACTGTATATGTTTTCAGTGTGATCTTTGACTGTATTTTTTTTTTCATCAGTATGTGAACTGCCCATGTTTAGGTTATACGAGAGAATGGGCATTGGTGGATGAAGTCTGCGAAATTGTGAAAACCAACAACAATGGCAGGGGACATTGAAGCTACGAATTGCCTCGGCTTCCATTAGACCGAACGATATAATTCTTGTTCTCAAACACCTTCAGAATATAGACTTATAATTCATGTTTTTCAATTGGGTTTGACAGTAGAAGGGTTTTAGTCATAACCGCCATCTATTTTCTGCAATGCTCAGTATGCTAGCCACTGACAAAATATTCAGTGACGCAGAGCTTATTCTTGAAAACATAAAAAACCAGGGTTGGAATCCCACTGTGCATATTCTCAGGCTGGTTTAATTAGCAAGGCCCTTGATATGTTTCTCTACGCAGCACTTTCAACAGAAAATTCAACAGAATTAAAATTCAACAAAGAATTACATGATGCATAGGGTCTGTGAGGTCGAAAGGGTTTAAACCGCCCTCTGATACCAAATGACAAGACCGTAAAAAGTAACTTCCCTGATGGTCATGAGGTCCTTGCAACACATGGAGGAGGAGCCTCATGTGTGAATACAAGTGGAGTGGGGGTGAGGGGCAGTCCTTCTAGTCCCTTCACCAAATCACATGTAATGGGAGGAGTAATATCAGCAGGTTGGCAACTCGTGTGAGTATTAACATCGCGTTGGAGTTTGGGGGTGGTAAACAGTTAAGGCGTGGGAAGATGAGGGAGCCCGACATTCATATCCGTGCTCTGGTCTGGTGTTGGACCTCGTGGTGGCCTCCGGGGAGAAAATGAAAGCGTCGCAGGAGGTTATTTGGTAGGAGTGGTCTGTGTGTACTCGTCTTGGGCATTTGCTGGAGCAGTGTGTCAAGTTGGACCCTGTTACAAAGCCTCTTTGTTATTGTCTGCATGCGTAAGGATGGGAAGTCGGCGGGACGAGACCTCTTCCATTCCATTTCCTCTTGGCTTATGGTAAGCCTGTTTGCTCAGGCTAGAAGTGGAAGCTGGAACCAGCAGTATAGGAAACTCCGTGGGTGGTGGCGAAAAACTAGTTTCAATTTCCAATTTCGTGACCTCTAGCGTGGGCGCGACGGTGTTTGGCGGATTGGTGGGTGGTCTCTGCGAGGAAAATTCGGAGGTTGGTCGTCGCCCTGGGGGAAGCTGCGCTCAGGCGCTGACTACTTTGTCTTCGTCTTTCTTTCAATTGTCTGTGCTGGTGTGGTGGGCGACGGTATTTGGTTTCTCTGGTGGTGGTGGTCTTTTTCAGGTAGTGGGCGATGGTATTGTGTTTCTCTCGTGTGGTGGGTGGTGGCATTTGGTTCCTCTAACGGTGGTGTTTGGTGTCTCTGGTGGAGAGTCTAGCCCTGTGGGTGTGGCAGACTCCACTAGGGCTCCCTGCCGGGGTGGCGAGACCGTTGGACGTGCACGGCTAGCTAGTGTGGGAGCGTGTGGAGGCCGTGGAGGAGGTTAACGAGGTGCCAGTAAGGGTGGTGGTACGCGGGTTCAGAAGTCGATTCGTCGGGTTGGAGGAACCCAATGTGGCAAGGGGAATCGTGGGCCTGATCGAGCCGAAGCGAATGAAGGGCAGGGTATCCAACATTGCTGCTTGGAGAACTGTCAAGCACTTATCAATAGCCCAATGGAAAGAGTGGACACAGTTGAGAGAGTTTGTCGCGAGGAGCATGCACAGCAGATGGCAACGTTGGACCAAATGCACTATTTTCAGTGCCAAGTCCAGGAGAGACTGGTGGTGATTTGGCGAGGCCAAAATCAACCGAGAAAGTAGAAAAGTTGGAGACTTGGCTAGCGCACTTTGAAGGGCACGTTTAGTGTGACTTCCGTCCTCCACCTCCTTCGGGAATAGCCCCAGACAACCTTGTCTCCATTAAGTCGAACAACTAGTATGCTCTCTAGTGTTTTTTATGTTTTATCTGTATTTTGGTGCCTTTGGCCCTACCATTTATGGACAATGTCCCTAGTTTCCCTTTTGTATTTTTGTCATCTGGTGCAAATTTTGGTCAACAAACCCGGTCGGGGTGAGACCACCTATTTTCTGAACCATCGAATGTACTCCTTTTTTCCTATATGAATAGAACATTGACTTACAAAAAAAAAATTATAAAGTAACTTTAATAACATTTGTAAAGTAACTTTATAATTAATATTTATGTTCTTTTACTAATTTAGAGTTATGTTTATTTTATTTCCTAAATTACTACCCATTGGACGTGTGCCAAATGGCTTGTACATTTCGATGGTTACATCGCATATCTCCATCATAGATAACGCATGCGGCATCTGTCTTGTCTGGCCTCTCTTTGATACTTCAAGCACAAGTAAGGTGAAAATGGGAATCAAAGTGACACCCTTCGAAGGGACTGCTACAGCACCATGCAAAGCCACGGTCGTAGCAATGCTCACAGCTAAATGTAGGAATCAATGTCAATACAAGGGGACCCTCCTCGTTATACACGCGGGAATATATCTCCTTGGGTGATGTTTGAACCAGCTCCTCCACCACCCTTTCAAGTTGAGCATTAGTGAAGGGATAAATATTGAACATAATCACCATGGAGAGTAGAGGTTGGACAATAGATCGCAGAACGTGTTCTTAATTGTTACCATCTTTATGCTTCTTAACAATAATCCATATCCATTCTGCAATACTACTCTTCGCATTTGCAATGTTCACATGCAATATCTCCAACACCATCTTGATATCTATTTGTTCACAGATTTCATGAAGCAACAAATCTATAGCTTATTGACTTTAAATGTTAAAATACACATATGTATTTATAAATAATATGAAATTTACAAGGATGTTTGAATATTGTAATGAGGCCTTGCTTATATACATAGGTAGGTGTCCTTTCATGATTGGGCATGTCTTTTAGACATGCCTTTTCACTTAACTAATGACTATTTAAGATAATCATCATTTGATTATTTATTATTTATTTTTATTTATATTCATTTTATTTTATATAATTTATATTCGTAACAGCCTACTAGTGGTTAATTTTGACTACATCAATTTTTAACTAGAGTTACAATATAGACTCTTTTAGAGTCTTTTACATCCTAATCACGTGGCTAGACCTTTTTCCATGAATAATGGGGGCCGCAACAGCATCCTCCCGAACTATAGGTGTGAAAATAGGAAGGTCAACTTCTGAATGGCATAACTTTTGCATACGGACTCCGATTGACACACATCTTGCGTCGTTGGAAAGATCCTTGTGTAGAATAGCATGAAATAGTGCGGCGCTAGGGTGGCAAAGTTTTACCCCAAAAAACGTCGTTTGATGCCTCAAAACGCTCCCAAAAAGTTTCAGACCCTGTTTTGCCAAACTGGGTCCCACTGATAAAAATGGTCTCGTGGGCTGATTCCTCCACTTTTTCCACTCCAAATGCATCGAGATGGAATGACAAACAATATAAGGATCCAATACAGATCACACCTCCCCAATTTGGGAGGCTTTTGGTCCCCAAAAGCTTCTACTGAATAATTTTTCCTCCACCTCTCTGGTATACCATTTAGCTTTGCCTGGAAGTTGTCCTTTCAATCCAATCTACCAAAGGTCATGTTGCCCCTATCTTCTAGTTCTAGACCTCTTCTGCAAAATTGTATCTTCTGTCAACTATGCCTAACCATCTCGTGCCAAAACCTCCACAGAAGGTAGGACCTGTTCCTCTTCCTGATCTAGCATGGAAGGTGCTACCACTCAAACTAGCAGGGGACCTAAGGGGGATCCCTAAAGGCCAAATGTTAGGCCAAAGGCAACAAAGGGAGACTTAACCCACTGTCACCTCAGCTAATGCTCACTTCTACTTATGGACTTTCACCGATGGAGGGAGACCCGATATGTATGGAGTCACCAATGAAGGATAAGTCAATGGATATGAGTGACCCAAATAAACCCTTTCCCATAAGAGTTTGAAGGATGGAGCTTGCTTGCTTTCTAAGCAAGGTACTATGTATTCTAGGGAAAGGAAGAGAGGATTTGAGGGTTAGGTTTATGGGATAAGACTTGTGAAGGAGTTCCCCAATCCCTAAAATCCTTGTTAGAATTGGTATCCTGGATGGTTCTTGAAGAATGATCTTTCAAAGGAGCGGGACCACACGGGGCCAAGTGGACCTAGTCTAGGGTATGAGGGAAGAATGTAGCAACCAATGATATTCTTACCCTAGACAAGGAGGGGAAAGGATCAAAGAAAGAATTTGCACTTGAAGGTGTTGTTTTGACCCTATGAGGTACTAGCCTTGGGGATGGCAGGGCAAGTTTTGATCCTAGAGCTAGAGCTTTGCTTTTTTCCCAACTCCACCATCGGGATGGCTTCAAAATTGGAGGAGAGCTTGAGGAAAGGTTAGCGCAAGAGATCCTAGGAGATCAGATTTTTTTAATGGCTAGCTTGTCGAGAAATTGATGCCCTAGCTACCCCAACTTGGCTAGACCTGGAAGGAGGTGAAGGAATATGAGTTTTAGTGACCATCCTTGGTAGATCAGTGCCTTAATCTTTGGGAGAATGGAGTCTATGATGAATATGTGTAGGATTGCTTGGTTCCCAGTCAAGGAGGTCTCAAGATCACTTCGTTTGTCTTCTAGGTCAAGAAGAAGCAACCATGCCGCATTTATACTCCGATGTGCAAAAGGGATGGCTTATCAAGGTCAAATTCTTTGGTAGAATTACCCTTAGGAGATTTTGCTCATATTACATGGCCCATACATTGAGAGATGCTATAATAGAGACAAATTCCACAAATTTAAGCAGTAAATGCATGCAACAATTAGCCCTAGAACAGTGAAAATCCCAGTCCAACGTATATGACAAAAGTAAACAAGAATAACATTAAAAAACATGTACTTACATGTAACAGAGTATATCCAACCATTCACAATTGACAATAGAGAAGCTCCAAGAGAAGATAGAATCAAAATTCATCCATAAAGCTCCAATTCATCCTCCAAGAAAGAGTGCGAAATTCTCAAGAGAGAGAAGAGATCCAATCCAAAGTGATGATGAGAAATGAACTCATCTCACTTGTATTTATACATAATTTAGAAGTTCGAATTAGCCTCCTTGGCCTACATAAGCCCCAAAAATAAAATAATGTTCTAATAATTCAACTTTTGGTGACAAGCCCACCAAACTAGCTCATAAATGAAAAAGTAAGCCTCTTAAGAGGTCAAATAATAATCTATGCATGGCGTAGGATCCTCTAAGAGACTTAATGAGGTCCATGGGTGCCACAATGAAGAATAGGACCCTCAAAAGCAGTGGACAAGGGGTTGGCCCCTTGTAATAACCTGTGGTGCTCCAAATGACATGCGAGGGCACACAAGTGTCCTCATGGGTCTCCAAACAAATCGAATATGTTTGTAAATCGCCTGCAAGAGCTAGGATGATGGTGTAGGTGATGTCATATCATCGTGCAACTCCTGGATCATCTACCAAGTGTATGGTGCAAATCTGGGGCCAACTGGGCATGATGGATCAAGTGCATCTTCCTCATCCAATAAGTGAACCACAAGCAATCTTTGAATGGCTTTGGGGATCCATGGAGTGCTATATGCTGCTGTGGAGGCCCATGGCTCTCAACCCACACCCTACATCTGCCAATGTAGCCCTCTGGTGGATTAGGACCCCGTATAAGGAGACCAAACCCAAGATGGAGACCATCTGCAATCCTGCAAGATGCATCCCCTAGCCTTCCAGTACAACAAGTCATTAGAGAAATCAAGTAAATGAGCTTACCTAATCATGGACCACAAGTGGGGACTTCATAATGGTCTGCCCTTCCATAATGAGCTTCAGAATGTGCCAATGTCTCCTAAACTCCAAATGGGGTTAACCAATAATCCTTTAGGTGGTTTCTACTTCTAAAGGGGATAATATAGTCAAGGTACATCTTTCAAAAGGTGGTGGCATGTGATAGATAGGTGAATGAAGTAGGAGATGAAAAGGGGCAACCCTGGGTCACATGTTGGGGTACAAGAATAGATAATAAGAGGGAAGCCCACATTTGGGTTTACAATGTGTAAGATGGAGCAATCGTGGTACATGAGGTGCCCCGACCTTGATTTTTCCACCCTTCTTTATATGCATTTTGCCTTTTTATGATTTTCTTTGATTAACTACTCGGGGCTCAAGCGGTAAGAGCATGATGCATAAGATATAGCAGTGAATACCCCCCTTTAATGGTAGGGCGGTTCATTGCCCACCAGGGGTTGGGACAATCATGGGTTCCTATATGATGAGGGAGGTTCATAGAACCTGTAGGAACCAGGGTGATGGCCATGATGATGGGGTAGAGCTCATGTATTTGCTTTTGCCCACGTGCTAAATGTGTTTGTCTCGGCCATCTTTTGCATTTTGTGGTAAATTTTCCTGTTGAATGTGGCCAAATATGTTTTTATCTTTCTTTTCAGCTGCATCAAAATCTGGGGCATCATTCCAGGCCTAACCCAAGGTGAGGGCAAGGGAAAGGGGCAAGCTAACCCTATGTCAACCCAGTGGAGGAAGGTGAACCCGGGTGGGATAAATGATGAATGGGGTAATAATGAATGGAAAGAGGGTAATATAAGCAGATAAGGGAGCGCGACCACACAACCAAAATCGGGGTTTCCCATGAAATACCATCCCTAACACCAAATGGTCAGTAAAAGAGATCCCACAGGATTAGAATCCGAGGTTAATATCCAAAAGGGGTCTAAAGGACAAGAGCACAGACCCAACCCATTCTTTCCGCCAAATCCCCCCATTAATCCATGCCCAGAAGTGTCCATGATAAGCAAACTACAATATTGAATTACCAAATGACAAGGCATACCTATAGTTTCGGGAGACCCACCTTCAAACATGCGATCATGGCAGATGGGTGAGGGACCACATGGCTCGCTCAGGTGACGGAGAAATGGCACAATGAGCTAGTTGGTGGTTGCAAGGGGTTGTTGGCCACTGACTGAGGACCGTCTTGGAGAAAAAAAATTATCCTAGGGACATCACCCACAAAATGGTGGGTAACATTTGGCTCCAAATGGGATGTCATTGTTATCACCCCAAGAAACTCACCTAGGTTGTACATCAGTGATGCTCGGGAACATTACAAATTCAACAAAATGTTGGATAAAATGATGGATGAATGAAGCAAATGCTGCATATTCAAGCCAGATAACCACTTCTACTATGACTGACCCCAGACATGGGTGAACACCCCCAGACTACAAGGCTTTTAACCACCAACTACTCACAGTTTGAGGATAAGGTGTAATGGAGAAGACTAACCACACCAACAAATGCACAGGACCCTGTGATGGCCGGCTGCAACCAGTTTAAAAGGTCTGTAATTCTGTTACCTAACACACAGACATGATGACAACTCTCTATGCATTAAAACAACAGAAACTTGCGTACATGTTCAATGATACAGCTAAATTCTAACACAAAGGTGGGACAACAGCCCTCCTGATGCTAAACATTCACAGCACATGAACAAATGTAAAGCAAAGCACAGCCTGGAACAAGAAGAAGAAGTGGAAAGTGCACAATTGACAGCAAAAGAAGCTTGTATTGATTGGAAATGAAGACCAGACGCTGCAAGTTACAAAGTAGTTACAGTCTCCAGAAGTTGAACCTTACAACACCCTAGCATTCATCCAACACTCATCAAACTATTACATCGTGTGTCTGGGTATATATAGAATCTAGTTACAAAATTGCTCTGCTAAGCTATGCGTGAAGGTGTCAATAAATGACCACCAACCACATTTACAATATGAAAGGCCTCTGCTGCAATTCTCAGAGCTTTAATGGACAAAATCAGCCTTTTCTGATGTTTTGAAGTCCTTCTCTGGCAGCTGGAGTGAATTATGAGTTAAGTTCCATGCTTGATAAATGCTCTTTACTGCTGAAGGTCTTCCTTTTTCCTTCTCGGCCATGCTCTTGATTTATTGCAGTTGGCGAAGCTTTAATTGTGCAGGGAGCAGGTAGATCATCCTCATCGTCCTTCGGGCGAATAACACAAGCTACGGGCGAGAACAGCATTGCGGGAACGGACTTGGACCATAGGAATGAATTTCAATCGTCGGATCAAGGGAACAAACGGCCAAGATTACAAGGAGGAAGTCATCGGGAAGATGCGCAGGCAGAGTGGATAAGGACCACTGGATCACCGTCCACAGATCCAACGGTGATCGCACACGGGAGAAGCATGGTGTTTAAACGGTGAGAGAACAGTGGTATGGTGGGAAGGCGGGTTCCCCGCACCACCTTTGGGCTGCGAGCAGATTCCGACACGCAGGTCGCGATCCAACCAAACAACGACGCGTGGCCCCCAAAAACCGCCGGCCCCGCAAGCTAACGGGCGCGCAAGTCACGCGATCGCGGCTTGCGACTGCCGTCCAATCGCGCGATGGACAGCCAAAGGACAGGGAACGCGCACGAAGTTTAACACACGGGCAAAAGAACATTGACCGTTAGATCGTGGGCGATCGACGGTGCAGATTGAGAGAGGGTTATATGAGCTAAAGCTTAGCGCTTGGGGGTTAAGCAAAACATGGGTTTACACTGGATTTTAAAGGACTAAACAGGAGTTGAGAGGATATGAGGAAAATGTGGGGAAGAGGGAAGGAAGAGAAGAACTGCTTCAAGCATCCTTTCGGCACAGAAAACCAACCGTCAGACCTTGATTCGACCTTTAAACGTTGCAGCTTATAGCAGAGCTAACAGTCATCTCTCGAAGAAGTGGGCGAAGCTACCCAAATGGGAGGTCACAAGAACTCCAGCAATCTCTTGGTTATCGTAGATCTGTCACCTGCACATATGATAGATGAAAAACATGGGGCAGCATGCTTTCGCGGCGTCTCATGATCGCACATGCTATATGTTAGGCCATAAAATCAACATAAAATAAAATATGCAAATATGCATCTATCTACCATGAGAAATATCATATGACGTTAATTCTAATGCGGAAATGAGCATGCAATGCATCCTACCCTAACATGCATGTGACGAAACTATTATTAAGTGTAATCATAAAACCAATACAATCAACATATCATAGTGTCAATATAAATATGCCTGCCTATATGATTACTCATGCAACAAGTCCCAAAGCGAATGCAAACCCAAACACATGGAGGATGTTGTGGGCAGGAGGTGGGAAAATATGATGCCCAAATATGGATGATTATGTGAGAAGAGGTAAGAAAAGGATGTAATCTAGTCTATGAGATCTTCTCTTGCGGCCAAAATATAGAGATGTCAACAACCAAGCTCATAAACTTTCAATGGATGGCAACCTCCAGCATATCACTTCCACCATTGTCCTTATTATTTACATCATGGCTTATGGCCTTCATTGGGTTATGATTAGCAAGAAAGGGATGTCGACCAAATGGAGAAACACAAGTCAGTTGCACATGATGATTACACTAGAGAGGGGAGACTATGAAGTGATCAAAACCCTAAGGGTGTGCCCAAGGAGGAAAAGTATAATCAATGATGGGCTTTTCCTTGCAACTATACTCGAGAGGAGGAAAGGGCTCACAATTGCTTGAGATATGACCAGGGGTGAGGGAATTGCTTGTTGAAGCCACAAGATGATGACCAATAGGAAAAAGTGAGAAGAAGTATTGTATTCAACGGGTTTTGCTTTCCCAAAATCATAATCTAAAGGCTCAAGTGATTTGAAGATAAAATCGTACTCAAGAGAAGTGGGAGCCTTATCAGTTTCCTTAGTATCAAAGGTTGGGTCCCTCCTAAAAGGAAAATTGATCACTTCCAACTGCCCCTCTTTATGCAAAGGCAAATGAATATTCTCCTTCCCAAGGGTATTAATGTGTAGGTCATCATAAATAGTACATGAGGGGAAGGGAAGAGCAATCTCATCCTCACCCTCCTTGTTGGTGTCGTAAATGGGAGCATAATCAAATTGAGCACCAGTAATTTCCCATTTCTCCTTTTCAATGTGGAAATAATCTTCAATGTCATCTTCCAAGGGGCTAATGGGATCATCTTTCTCAGGGTTTTCAAAATAGGATTCATCCAGAGTAATATCCTTGAGAAAGGTAAGGTTGGTCTCAATTTCACTTTCCATAAACTCATCCTTACCAACATATGTGTCCTCAATATCATCATTTTCCTCATGTGGACCCAAGGAGGACTTGTCTTCTTGTTCATTACCTGGATTCTTAATGTCTTGATGATGCTTGATGAAGGCTTCCTCTTGGATGCTTAATGCAGGGTGTACTTGAAAATGTCTAAGAAAGCCATCAACGAACTCTTCAATAGATGAGATACTCCTAGGTTCATGATCATGCAACCATGAGTTATGACCACCGAGAGATCCCATGAACAATAACATAAGGACATCTTGGTGAACAACCTTCTCTCTTGAAGCATGTGCATTAAATCTTTCTATGTGGTCAATTGTGGAGAGTGGATCACCATCAAACACGGGCACCCCACGTACCATCCTTCCCGCAACATGATTAGGATGCCCAGGGATGCTAGCAATGTCCAAAGCGGGAAATTTATCAAAGAAAGACAACCTATTTGAGGTATACATGAAAAATATGTAGGAGTCGCCAGGGTGAAATTAAAGATGCCTAGAAAAATGCTTGCTTCACCCTACAAGCATCAACCTTAAAGTTCAATGAAGAACTAGGGCTTCGTTCTTCCAATGGAGTCGCCAATAATGATATGTCAATATGTCATATGGGAACAAAACACATGTTTCGCGTCCCCAGCAACGGCACCAGAATGTTACTGCTGAAACTAGCATGGGATCTAAGGGAGATCCCTAAAGGGCAAATGCTAGGCCAAGGGCAACAAACGGAGACTTAGCCCACTATCACCTCAGCTAAGGCTTCCTTCTATTTACAGACTTTCATCGATGAGAGGAGACCCGGTATGTATGGAATCACGAATGAAGGATAAGTCAGTGGATGTGAGTGACCCAAATAAACCCTCTCCTAGAAGAGTTTGAAGAATAGAGCTTGCTTGCATTCTAAGCAAAGTACTATGTATTCTAGGGAAAGGAAGAAAGGGTTTGACAGTTAGGTTTATGGGATAAGACTTGTGAACGAGTTCCAAAATCCCTAAAATCCTTGTTGGAATTGGTATCCCAGATCGTTCTTGAAGAATGATCTTTCAAAGGAGCGGGACTACACAGGGCCAAATGGACTCAGTCTAGGGTATGAAGGAAGAATGTAGCAACCAATGATATTCTTACCCTAGACAAAGAGGGCAAAGGATCAAAGAATTAATTTGCACTTGAAGGTGTTGTTTTGACCCTATGAGGTACTAGCCTTGGGGATGGCAAGGCAAGTTTTGATCCCGGAGCTAGGGCTTGGCTTTTCTCCCAACTCCACCGTCAGAATGGCTTCAAAATTGGAGAGCTTGAGGAAAGGCCAGTGCAGGAGACCCTAGGAGATCATTTTTTATGGCTAGCTTGTCAGGAAATTGATACCCTAGCTACCCCAACTTGGCTAGACCTGGAAGGATGTGAAGGAATAAGAGTTTTAGTGACCACCCTTGGTAGATCAGTGCCTTAATCTTTGAGAGAATGGAGTCTATGATGAATATGAGTAGGATTTCTTGGTTCCCAGCCAAGGAGGCCTCAAGACACTCCGCTTGCCTTCTAGGTCAAGAAGAAGCAACCTTGCAGATTTTATACCTCGATGTGCAAAAGGGATGGCTTATCAAGGTCAAATTCTTTGGTAGAATTACCCCTAGGATATTTCGCTCATATTACATGGCCCATACATTGAGAGATGCTATAATAGAGATAAATTCCACAAATTTAAGTAGTAAATGCATGCAGCAATTAACCCTAGAACAACGAAAATACCAGTTCAACGTATATGACAAAAGTAAACAGGAATAACATTAAAAAGCATGTACTTACATGTAACAGAGTATATCCAACCATTCACAATTGACAATAGAGAAGCTCCAAGAGAAGATAAACCAATATCCACACATCAAAATTCATCCATAAAGCTCCAATTCATCCTCCAAGAAAAAGTGCGAAATTCTCAAGAGAGAGAAGAGATCCAATCCAAAGTGATGATGAGAAATGAACTCATCTCACTTGTATTTATACACAACTTAGGAGTTCGAATTAGCCTCCTTGGCCTACATAAGCCCCAAAAATAAAATAATGTTCTAATAATTCAACTTTTGGTGACAAGCCCACCAAACTAGCTCATAAATGAAAAAGTAAGCCTCTTAAGAGGTCAAATAATAATCTATGCATGTCATAGGGCCCTCTAAGAGGCCTAATGAGGTCCATGGGTGCCACAATGAAGAATAGGACCCTCAAAAGCAGTGGACAAGGGGTTGGCCCCTTGTAATAACCTGTGGTGCTCCAAATGACATGTGGGGGCACACAAGTGTCCTCATGGGTCTCCAAACAAATCGAAGATGCATGTAGATCGTCTGCAAGGGCTAGGATGATGGTGTAGGTGATGCCACATCATCGTGCAAGTCCTGGATCATCTGCCAAGTGTATGGTGCAAATCTAGGGCCAGCTAGGCATGATGGATCAGGTGCATCTTCCTCGTCCAATAAGTGAACCATGAGCAATCTTTGAATGGTTGTGGTGACCCATGGAGTGCTATATGCTGTTGTGGAGGCCCATGGCTCTCAACACATACCTTACATGTGCCAATCTAGCCCATTGGAGGATTAGGACCCCGTATAGGGCGACCAAACCCAAGATGGAGACCATCTGCAATTCTGCAAGATACATCCCCTAGCCTTCCAATATAACAAGTCATTAGAGAAATCGAGTAAATGAGCTTACCTATTCATGGATCACAGGTGGGGACTTCATAATGGTCTGTCCTTCCATAATGGGCTTCGGAATGTGCCAATGTCTCCTAAACTCCAAATAGGGTTAACCAATAATCCTATTAGGTGGTCTCTACTTTTAAAAGGGATAATATAGTCAACGTACATCCTTCAAAAAGGTGGTGGCATGTGACAGATAAGTGAAAGAAGTAGGGGACAAAAAGGGGCAGCCCTGGGTCACATGCTAGGGTACAAGGGTAGCTAATAAGAGGGAAGCCCACACTTGGGTTTATAATGCGTAGGAGGGAGCAATCATGGTACATGAGGTGCCCCGGCCTTGATTTTTCCACCCTTCTTTATATGTCTTTTGCCTTTTTATGATTTTCATTGATTAATTGCATGATGCATGAGATATAGCAGTGAATACCTCCTTTAATGGTAGGGCGGTTCATTGCCCACAAGAGGTTGGGGCAATCATGGGTTCCTATATGATGAGGAAGGTTCATAGAACCTGTAGGAACCAGGGTCATGGCCATGATAATGGGGTAGAGCTCATGTATTGGCTTTTTCCCACGTGCTAAATGTGTTTGTCTCGGCCATATTTTGCATTTTGTGGTACATTTTCCTATTGAATGTGGAAAAATATGCTTTTATCGTTCTTTTTAGCTGCATCAACCTATGGGGAATCATTCCAAGCCTCACCCAAGGTGAGGGCAAGGGAAAGGGGCGAGCTAACCCTATGTGGACCCAGTAGAGAAATGTGGACCCAGGTGGGGGAAATGTTGAATGGGGTAATAATGAATGGAAAGAGGGTAACATAAGCGATAAGGGAGTGGGACCACGCAACCAAAATCAAGGTTTCCCATGAAATACCATCCCACAGGATTAGAATCCGAGGTTAATATCCAAAATAGGTCTAGGGGACAAGAGCACAGACCCAGCCCATTCTTTCCGCCGAATCTCGCCATTGATCTATGCCCAGAAGTGTCCATGATAAGCAAACTACAATACTCAATTACCAAATGACAAGGCATACCTTTAGGTTCGGGAGGCCCACCTTCAAACATACGATCATGGTAGATAGGCGAGGGACCACATGGCTCACTCAGGTGGCGGAGAAATGGAATAATGATCTAGCTGGTGGCTACAAGGGGATGCTGGCTTCTGGAGGACCATCTTGGAGAAAAAAAACCTCCTAAGGATATCACCCACAAAATGGTGGGTAACATCTAGCTCCAACTGGGACGTGATCTCTCGAAGAAGTGGGCGAAGCTACCCAAACGAAAGGTCACGAGAACTCCAACAATCTCTTGGTTATCGTAGACCTGTCACCTGCACATATGATAGATGAAAAACACAGGGTTGCATGCTTTTGCGGGGTCTCATGATCGCACATGCTATATGTTAGGCCATAAAACCAACAAAAAATAATATAGGGAAGTATGAATCTATCTACCATGAGAAATATCATATGACGTTAATTCTAATGCGGAAATGAGCATGCAATGCATCCTACCCTAACATGCATATGACGAAGCTATTATTAAGTGTAATCATAAAGCCAATGCAACCAACATATCATCAAGTCAATATAAATATGCCTACCTATATGATTACTCATGCAGCAAGTCCTAAAGCAAATGCAAACCCAAACACATGGAGGATGTTGTGGGCGGGAGGTGGGAAAATATGATGCCCACATATGGATGATTATGTGAGAAGAGGTAAGAAAAGGATGTAATCTAGTCCATGAGATCTTCTCTAGCACCCAAAATATAGAGATGTCAACAACCAATCTCATAAACTTTCAATGGATGGCGACCTCCGGCATATCACTTCCATCATTGTCCTTATTATTTACGTCATGGCTTATGGCCTTCATCGGGTTATGATTAGCAAGAAAGGGAGGTCGACGAGATGGAGAAACACAAGTAGGTTGCACATGATGATTACACTGGAGAGGGGAGACTATGGAGTGATCAAAACCCTGAGGGTGTGTCCAAGGAGGAAAAGTATAATCAATGATGGGCTTTTCCTTGACACTATACTCGGGAGGGGGAAAGGGCTCACAATTACTTGAGATCATATGACCAAGGGTGAGGGAATCACTTGATGAAGACCCAAGATGATGACCAATAGGAAAAAGGGAGAAAGAAGTATTGTATTCAACGGGTTTTTCTTTCCCAAAATCATAATCTAAAGGCTCAAGTGATTTGAACATAGAATCATACTCAGGAGAAGTGGGAGCCTTATCAATTTCCTTAGTATCAAAGATTGGGTCTCTCCTAAAAGGAAAATTGATCACTTCCAACTACCCCTCTTTATGCAAAGGCAAATGAAGATTCTCCTTCCCAAGGGTATCAATGGGTATGTCATCATAAATAGTACCTGAGGGGAAGGGAAGAGCAATCTCATCCTCACCCTCCTTGTCAATGTCGTAAATGGAAGCATAATCAAATTGAGCACCAGCAATTTCCCATTTCTCCTTTTAAATGTGGAAATAATCTTCAATGTCATCTTCCAAGGGGCTAATGGGATAATCTTTCTCAGGTTTTAAAAATAGGATTCATCGGGAGTAACATCCTTGAGAAAGGTAAGGTTGGTTTCAATTTCACTTTCCATAAACTCATCCTTCCCAACACGTGTCCTCAAAATCATTATTTTCATCATGTGGACCCAAGGAGGACTCATTTTGTTGCTCATTATCTAGATTCTTAATGCCTTGATGATGCTCAATGAAGGCTTCCTCTTGGATGCTTAATGTAGGGTGTACTTGAAAATGTCTAAGAAAGCCATCAACGAACTCATCAATAGATGAGATACTCCTAGGTTCATCATCATGCAACCATGAGTTATCACCACCGAGAGATCCCATGAACAATAACATAAGGACATCTTAGTGAACAACCTTCTCGCTTGAACCATGCATCAAATCTTTCTACGTGGTCAATTATAGAGAGTGGATCACCATCAAACACGGGCACCCCACGTACCATCCTTCCCACGACATGATTAGGATGCCCAAGGATGCTAGCAATGTCCAAAGCAGGAAATTTATTAAAGAAAGACAACCTATTTGAGGTATACATGAAAAATGTGTAGGAGTCACCAAAGTGAAATTAAAGATGCCTAGAAAAATGCTTGCTTCACCCTACAAGCATTGACCTTAAAGTTCAATGAAGAACTAGGGCTTCCTTCTTCCAATGGAGTCACCAATAATGATATGTCAATATGTCATATGGGAACAAAGCACACGTTTCGCGTCCCCGACAACGACGCCAAAATGTTACTGCTCAAACTAGCAAGGGACCTAAGGGGGATCCCTAAATGGCAAATGCTAGGACAAGGGCAACAAATGGAGACTTAGCCCATTGTCACTTCAGCTAAGGCTCCCTTCTATTTACAGACTTTCACCAATGGGGGAAGACCTGGTATGTATGGAGTCACCAATGAAGAATAAGTCAGTGGATGTGAGTGACCCAAATAAACCCTTTCCCAGAAGATTTTGAAGGATGGAGCTTGCTTGCTTTCTAAGCAAGGTACTATGTATTCTAGGGAAAGGAAGAAAGGATTTGAGGATTAGGTTTATGGGATAAGACTTGTGAAGGAATTCCCCAATCCCTAAAATCCTTGTTGGAATTGGTATCCCGGATGGTTCTTGAAGAATGATCTTTCAAAGGAGTGGGACCACACAGGGCCAAGTGGACCCAGTCTAGGGTATGAGGGAAGAATGTAGCAACCAATGATATTCTTACCCTAGACAAGGAGGGGAAAGGATCAAAGAAATAATTTGCACTTGAAGGTGTTGTTTTGACCCTATGAGGTACTAGCCTTGGGGATGGTAGGGCAAGTTTTGATCCCGGAGCTAGGGCTTGGCTTTTCTCCCAACTCCACCATCGGAATGGCTTCAAAATTGGAGGAGAGCTTGAGGAAAGGCCAACATAGGAGACCCTAGGAGATCGAAATTTTTTTATGGCTAGCTTGTCGGGAAATTGATGCCCTAGCTACCCCAACATGGCTAGACCTGGAAGGAGATGAAGGGATATGAGTTTTAGTGACCACCCTTGGTAGATCAACGCCTTAATCTTTGGGAGAATGGAGTCTATGAATATGAGTAGGATTTCTTGGTTCCCAGTCAAGGAGGCCTCAAGATCATTTTGCTTGTCTTTTAGGTCAAAAAGAAGCAACCTTGCAACTTATATTTCGATGTGAAAAGTCCATGGAAATGCTTTCCCAAGGACGAGTAGGTACAGTTAAGGGATGATATAAACCATGTTTCCTGTTGTTAGGCTTGCTGGTACAATAAAGCATGCATCTTCTTATGAACCTAGCTACCTGCTCTTGCATCTTGGGCCAATACACATCCCTCTACAAGTTAGCCACGATCTTCCCTACACCAAAGTGCCCTACAATCTTGGAGGTTTGAGCCTCTCTATGTTGATTTCTGATAGCATCAAATGTGCTCTAAGCCTCAAAATTTGTAGGGACGCTTGGACGCATCTATTCCACAATACCCAGAAATCGTTTTGTGAAATTCCACTCGGAATCAGTTTTATTAAAATAATTAATTATTTTTAATGGGTGCCTAAGTCTTAACTTAGGGAACTAAAATAATTAAAGGGTATTAATCTAATTGTGGGTGAAACTTCTAGAAGAAGACGAGGATCAAGCCAAAATGATCTGAGCCATTGATTAGAATCTAATCTGGACCGTTGGTTCTCAACATAAGGATTATAAGAAGAGGCTTCATGGGCATTTGGAAAAGACAGAGAGAAGATTAGAAGTTCGATTTCTAAAACAGAGCAGCTGCCAAAGAGATTTTCGATAGTGATCTTTTGCAGAGAGGGGCAGGGATAGTGTCTGGTGAGGAGTCTTTTCCTGGGCCAGAGAGTACAAGGCAGAGAGGATAAAACGACGTCCAGAGAGAGGCTAACGCTGGCCCACGCAGTGGCAGCGCAGAGCCTAGAGGGAGATCAAATTTCCTGCTGAGGAAATCGAGTTTCAGAAGCTAGGAGCCAAGGTGTGAGACCAGGAGGCTGGAAATCAAAGTTTCTTGGCAACAGAGTATCAGGAGGAAGAGCAGCGCAGTCCCCGGC
Source organism: Pinus tabuliformis (assembly GCA_031772625.1). Lineage (NCBI taxonomy): Eukaryota > Viridiplantae > Streptophyta > Pinopsida > Pinales > Pinaceae > Pinus > Pinus tabuliformis. The sequence goes on along the minus strand of CM062811.1, from coordinate 1,023,483,469 downwards.
AAAGGTGACGCAGAGACTGTGTAGGGTTGACACAGTTCTGCGTAGAGCAGTGTTGCGGGGGAGCGCCCCCCCCCCCCCTTCGAACCCGCTCCCGAAGCGCGCTCCGGGCGGGAGCGGCTCGGGAGCGCGCTCCCAAAATCGCTCCCGGACGGGAGCGATTTTCGGGAGCGCGCTCCCTTAAAAAAATTTACGCTCCCTGCTCTGATAGGGAGCGTTTCAGGGAGCGATCGCTCCCGAGCTCCCGGAGCGTTTTTTAATGCCCGGGAGCGATCGCTCCCCGATCGCTCCCTAATCGCTCCCGGGCATTAAAAAACGCTCCGGGAGCGATTTTTAACCGGCCGGGAGCGGTTCGGCGGAAAAAAATTCCGCCGGACCCGAAAAATTAAAAAAATTTAGCTAATTTTTTTTGTTTTATAAGCCCAATGGGCCAAAAACTTGTCATTACAACTTTGTTGAGCAAGTGATTGAGAGCTTGAGCAAGAGATTGAGAGCTGGAGCAAGAGCTGAGGAGCAAGGAGCCAGAGCTGAGGAGCGAGGAGCAAGTGCCAAGGAGCGAGGAGCAAGCTTGCAGAGGTATGTAACTTAATCATTTAGTTAGTTTAGTTGGTTAGGTAGTTAATTTGGTTAGTTTCATTTACCTGTTTGAGTTTAAAGATCATTAATTTAAATTAAATTAATAAATTAAATGAATTAATCCCAATAAACTAAATTAATTTGCAGATTCAAGACTCAAACCCTACAAACATCAAACACGATGGACCTGAGCATTTTTATTGGCATTTTCCTCTTCCTGGTCCCCTTTCTGGTTATTATGGTGGTGGAGAGTAGGAAACGGAGGGGGCCTGACCCTGAAGAGGTGGATGAAGAAGCCGGAGGAAGTCAAATAGGTGAAAACCCCAGTGAGGAGGATGTGGAGGGTGAACATGAGGGTGAAAAAACTAAACAAGACCAAACTCCATTATGGAAATATGTTCAGAGGCCTGAAACAGGGAGAGGGGGTGGAACCACTAAATTTCATTGCCCCCATTGCAACACTGATTTCACAGGCTCATACACCCGTTTGAGAAGACACCTTTGCGGGAAAAGGGCATGGGATGGAGAGAAACAAATAGGAATCAGAACTTGCAACGGGGTGTCAACAGTTGATAGAGCCAAATACATAAAGGAAGAGGAGGACGCCCAATACAAAGCAAAAAGATCAAGGGGTTTCTTTGAACCAAGCTCACAAAGAACTCCTTCAGCATCCTCCCAAGGCAGTGGATATGGACATGGAGGCTCAGGGTCATCATCTTTACGCCGTAGAACCATATCAGATTTCCTTGATGAGGGGTGTAGGAATGATGTGGATTCAAAAATTTACAGGTTCCTCTATGCAAATGGGATACCATTCAATGTTCTACGCTCACCTTATTGGCACGAAATGGTTTCTGCCATAAATGATGCCCCTAAAGGATACAAGAGCCCTGGGTATGACAAGGCAAGAACAGTTGGCCTTGATCATGAAAAAGCAAAAATATCACATTCTTTGAATAAAATGACAAGTTCTTGGACTGACAATGGGGTGTCCATTGTATCTGATGGATGGACAAATGTAAAAGGCAAGCCATTGATAAGTGTTCTTGCTGTGTCCCGAAGTGGTCCCATTTTTCTAGCTGCACATGATTACTCAGACAAGTTCAAGACCGCTATCAACATTGCAGAAGCATTGCTTGAAACAATTGAGCGTATTGGCCCATACAATGTCATCCAAGTCATCACTGATAATGCTCCTAATTGTAAGGCAGCGGGAGCAATTATTGAGGATAGATACCCGAACATATTTTGGTCTGGATGTTTGGTTCACACATTGAACCTTCTGTTGCATGATATTGTCAAAAACAAAAATGAACAATACCAATGGATTGGGGATTTGTACAAGAGAGGAAAAAAAATGATAAAATTTATTACAAATCATAGCAATACCCATGGCCTTTTCCGCAGTCACTCGAGATTGGAGTTGCTGAAGATTGCGAGGACTAGATTTGGTAGCTATTACCTCACCTTCAGGCGCCTTTTGAAGGTAAGAGAGGGTTTAGCTAGCATGGTATCAAGTCCAAATTGGCAGGTGTTAAAGGAAAGGGCTACAAATGTAGCTGACATTGCAGGTTTTGATACGGTGGAGGAGGCCGCTCTTGATGGGCAGTTTTGGACAGCTGTGAGACAGGTATTGGATTTCACCAAGCCAATTTATAACATGATTCGGTTTGCAGATACAGACAAACCGGTGATTGGCGAGGTGTATGAGCAAATGGATACCATGTTGGGGGAAATAAAAGACATTGTTAATAACAAAGATCCCGACTTGTACAATCTGATTCACGATTGTGTGTGTGAACGGTGGAAAAAGCTTAACCTTCCACTACATTGCTTGGCGTATATCCTTACGCCAAAATACTACTCAGATTCTTGGTTGGGCAAACCTGCAGCAGGGGGTGGTGTTAGGACCAAACCCCATTTAGATCGAGAGGTAACTAAAGGATATCTGGATGCATTAGAAAAGTTGGTGCCTGACAGGGAGGAATGTGCAGCTGTGCGCCTTGAAATAGGCAGATACTTCACTGGCAGTGGTTTGTATGGTAACTTCCATGCAATGGACGACAAAGATAAATTTGATTCTCTCACATGGTGGGAAACATATGGCGGCGACGGACTTTTGCGAAAATTGGCATTGAAAGTTCTTGCACAGGTTGTAAATTCTTCTTCTGCAGAGAGGTGTTGGAGCACCTACAGTTATATACATAATGTGAAAAGAAACAGGCTCAACGAAAACCGAGCAGAAAGCTTGGTTTATGTGCACTACAATTTGAGGTTGTTGAGCCATTACTGTGATCGGGCCAATGAAGATCCCACATATAAAACTTGGGACAGTCACCCTGAGGACGACAATTTAGAGGATGGCATTGTACATATGGAAGAACTAGAAGATGAGCTTGTACGGGATGCAGCTGAAGCAGCTGCAGCAGCCATGCCACCTCCACCTCCACCATCCAGTAGCAGTTCTCGGGGCCCGAGTCTTGTTCCATTGCTGTCGCCACCTCCATCGACACCCTCGCGTGGAGGCTCTAGTTCTGGTCGTCGGTCTGGGAGGGAGACTCCTAGAAGACCGCCAAGACCTACTTATACTCCTGGAGACTCTCGTGGCAAGGGCCACTTGTAGATTTACAGTTTACTTGTCTTTTTTAGTTTCTATTAGACTTGTCACTTTAGTTTTCATAACTGTTCAGTGTTGAGTTTTGAGTCCTTGACTCTTGACTCTTGACTCTTTCATATCATTATGACATTATGATATTTTTTGTAAACATTATATCACTGTGACAATGAAAATTTGAAGTTTGAAGTTGGGCCTTGGCAATTATAACTCATTGGTAATGATTGTGAATTATGAACATTGAATATGATGCTTTGTGAAAGACTAAAGTTGTTTCATTTCATCTCATTATTCATGTTTCATTTTATAAATTTTTAACATTTCATATCATGTTAACAGTTAGAAGTTAGGACTTAGAAATATCTTCGATATTACTTCTTGTAATGGTTAAACTTGGCTTACAAGTACAACTTGTTACTTTGGTGATCAATGATGATAAATGTTATTGAATTGAATGTTATTTTAATTTATTATTTTACTAAGGTTGATGACGATTATAATTTCTAGATGATTGATGTGATATGGTTCAATGATCAATTTATGTTTTTTTATGTTTTTTATGTCTATTTCATCATTCTACATGTTTTTGTTGACATATATGTATCAAAAATTAAAAAATATAAAAAATATATATATTTTTAAAAAATCGCTCCGGGATTCGCTCCCAAACCGGGAGCTTCTGAAAATGGTCGCTCCCGCTCCCGCTTCCGCTCCCGCTCCCCGCTCCCGCTCCCGCTCCCAAGTAACACTGGCGTAGAGGCTGACACAGAAGGGATGCAAAGCCTCTTTCCAGCGAGATCAGTGACAGGGTGAGAGCATCTCACTACTTGTTTTGTCTAGTTTTTCTCTATACTGGATAGCCAGCAAGGCATCCATAGATTGTATTCAGAAAACTACTGCTTAATAATACAAACCCTCAGCTGTTGCACTGGTTTTCTGTCATTGGGTTTTTCCGGGGACATTTGTCCAAAAATCACTGTGTAGATGTGTTGTATTTCTTTCTTGCTCAATTTCTTGTTTCCGCATTTTTATTCAAATGGTGAAGGTTGCAGTGTATTAGTTTTGGTGTTTATTGTAGGAAACAGTAAATAATTTGTTCAGTAATTAACAGATAGAAGGAGCTTAATCAGTCGTTGTAGTAGAAATTTGGGGCTTCCAAATTTTCACACCCTGATCAGCTGCAATCGCTCACCTTTAGGAACACATATCTTATCTAGTTTGTAGAGTAACCCATCCTCAAGATGTTAGTCAACCGTGTTATCGCCATCATGCACATGACTCTGACTCTGCTACTATTGATACACCTTCTTGAAGTCCTCATCTTCTGAATATGTCTCTCGGTATGCATCATGGGTGAATCTCTCCATGTGCATAAGAGTCCCCAAAGTTGTGATCTTCAATGTGGGTGGTCTTGAAAGCATGTCGGCCAACTTGTTTGTGCTTCCCTTCTTATACTTGATCACCAAATGAAACTGTTGTAAAAACCCCATCCACTTGTAATGCCTGGTTTGTTGTAGCTTACTTTGGGCCTGCAAGTACTGTAACGGCTGGTGATCTGTGTGGATTACTGTTTCCTTTCCCATCAGATAGTGCTTCCACTTCTTCATAGCTTGCACCATGGCATAGAGCTCCTTGTCATAGGTAGGGTAGTTAAGGACTACCCCATGAAATACTTCAAAATGGTAGCATACAAGCCTTCCTCCCTGCATCAAGACAGCTCCCATAGCATACCCACTTGCATTTGTCTCCACTTCAAAGGGTTGTTGCAAGTTTGGTAATGTCAGAATCGGTGCTTAGCTGATCCTCTTCTTTAGCTCTTCAAAAGCCCTTTGTTAACCTTTTCCCTAAGTTGCAGGAAAGGTAGGGTAGGAGGTCGTTTCCGTACAGCAACGAGTACGAAATGCTAAAACGCGTGTGGTACGGCCATGAAAAGCGTTTCCAGCCGTATTGGCACGTTTCACAATACGAAAACGTGCCCAGTATGGCCGGAAACACGTTTCACGGCCGTACGACGCACGTTTCAGCTTTAACTTGTGTTTTTTTTTAATTTGTTTTCTAATTTATTATTAGGTTTTCCTAATGACTTCTAGTTGCTTCTAGATGCCTGTCTAAAGTTATAAAAGTGAACTTTGTCTCATTCTCTCATCACACTATTCAGCAAGTCGTTTCTCTTGGAGACTGGTGATTTTAGCAAAGGAGAAGAGAGGAAGAGAGCAGTTGTTTCAGCTAGGGTGTTTTGAGCAGTGAGCAAAGTAGATTTCAGCAGCAAGAGCAAGAGATTTCAGCAGCAAGAGAAAGAGATTTCAGCAGCAGATTTGGAGTGCAAAGTTTCCGGCTACGACATTCTTGGCTTTTTGGCTTAGCTACAACCATATTTCTCTTCTCTTTTCTGGCATTTTGGGGTAGCTTCAGCTACAAAAAATTAATTTGGGTAAGCAACATTCATTTTGTTAGTTTTTTTCTACTATTTCTTCAATTTTTCTAGGGTTTATGCTGCCAAAAATATGAAAAACGTTTTTTATTTACAGATTTGTTTTTTTAATTTATTTTTGCAGCAATGGCTTCCAACCAAAGTGCAGCTGCAAGTTCAAGCCCTAGGGCCAACCCAAGGGCTGAATATTATCCTCTTTGGAGGCATGTGACGAAGCTTCAAAGATGTGCAGGTGGTGGCTCATGGGAATGGCGATGCAATCTTTGCAATAATTCGTACAAGGGCTCCTACCCAAGAGTGAAGGCACATCTTTTGCATGGAGGAGGGCAGGGGATTGCAGGTTCCACAATAACAACAGATCCATTGGCAAGGAGGGCATATCAAAGAGAGCAAGATGAGGCGGATGGTACTAAGAGAAGGCATGATGACCTTACTCAAGCTCCATCTAACATTGAGCCAACGATTGTAGCTGAAGCAAGAAAGAGGAGAGTCAGTCCCACTCAACAACATGAACAACCACCACCCAAAAATACCAGAGGGGTATCCCCTTCAGTTCAGGATAGCAGAATTGCTAAATTGGTGAATGTGCAAGCAACAGGAGAAATTGATTCCAGAGTGGCTAGGTGCATTTATGCATGTGGTATCTCATTCAATGTTGTTCGCTCTCCTTATTCGCAAGATATGATAAGGGCAATTAACAAAGCTCCTCAAGGGTACAAGGGGCCCAACTATGAGAAAGTCAGAACCCAGCTTCTCAAAAATGAGAAGGAGCTTGTGGAGGATATTTTAGCTCCAATTCGTTCTTCCTGGAGTAGCTCTGGGGTAACCATAGTCTCAGATGGATGGACAGATACAAGGCACAGACCATTGATAAATATCATTCCCACTTCCCCCAAAGGAGCAATGTTTATCAAGGCAGAAGACTGCTCAGGAGAGGTGAAAGATGCACAGTTCATTGTTTATGTTATTATAAAAGCTATTGAACAAATAGGGCCTAACAGGGTGGTGCAAGTTATCACGGATAATGCACCAGTTTGCAAAGCTACAAGTTTAATTATTGAGGGGAGGTATGACCACGTCTTTTGGACACCATGCATTGTCCATAATCTGAATCTGATCTTAGAGGAAATCGACAACAAAGTTTCCTGGATAAAGGAACTCACAGGGGAAGCAAGGGAGATTGTCAAATTCATCACCAACCACCACCAATATTAGGCCATATTTTGAGAGTACTCCAAATTGAAGTTGTTAAAAGTTGTTGAGACAAGATATGCCTCAAACTTCCTGATGTTGCACCGCCTTGTTGAGGTTAAGCATGCATTAGTTTCTATGGTGGTGAGTCAACTTTGGATTGAGTGGAGACAAGCACATTCAGAGCGGGGATCTATGGTGCGTAGATTGTGCCTTGATGAGGATTGGTGGAGTAAGGTAGATTTCTTGCTAAAATTCACAACCCCTGCATTTGAGCTTCTCCGGAGTGCTGACACTGACCAACCTTTCTTAGGAGAGGTATATGATGGCATGGATTCCATGGTTGAGAAAACTATGGATATCATTTCGCAAGAGTCTCCACAACTTTTGTTTGTTGATGATCATTTCGCTAGTTTGGTCAAGAAAATCATTGTTGATAGGTGGAACAATTTCAACACTCCATTGCACACTTTAGCACATGCTTTGAACCCCAAATTTTATGATGAGGAGCTTATTGCTCAAAGCAATGGGAAGAGGAAGGCACCCCATAAGGATAGAGAGGTGGCTAATCGGGTGAAAAAAGCCCTTATGAGAATGCTTCCTTCTCATCTACACAGGGAGGTAAAGGAGGAATTTGCTAGTTTTGCTGCAGGAATAGATGATTATGCAGATATATCAGCTTTGGAGGAAAGAAGCACCATGAATCCAGTTAGGTGGTGGGTTTGTCATGGAGCAAATGGTGTACATTTGCAAAACCTTACCATTCGTATTCTTTTACAAGTGGCAAGCTCTTCATCAGCAGAAAGGAATTGGAGCACTTATGGTTTTATTCATTCTATGAAGCACAATAGGTTGGGCTCACAGAAGGCAGAGGATCTTGTTTATGTGCACTCCAACCTTCGCCTTGCATCTCGTAGGGGTCCAGAATACAACAATGGTCCTTCTAAAGAATGGGATGTGGATGCAGAAAACCTGATTTGGATCTCTCTCTTGCTGCCCTGAATATTGAGGCCGAGTCTAGAAGTGGAATTGGCGCATCATCTTCTTCAACACCACCATCCACTGTTGAGCATTGTACTGCTTCTATTTTTTATGAGGATTGTTATGATGAGGATTAGACTTTTGTCTCTATAGTTCTTGCAGCCTTATAGTCTTTATTGTACTTGCAACCTCATATCTTAATATAAATAAAGGTTGATTTTGAGATTGGATATATAATAAAGGTTGCTTTTGGATATTCCGATATTTTTATTTTCATTATGTGATCATTCATGAGTAAATGTGATGTAAATTTAATCTTAATGTTTAAATGTAATAAATTATAATGTATCATTTATGCTTTATGATTGCATATATATATATATATATATATATATATATATATATATATTCGCGTTTCCCCATTTCCAAAATTTGGGGAGGTCACGTTTCGTATCGCTTCCCGTTTCAGAAACTCATACCCGTTTCCCCGTTCCATGGAAAATCTTGCCACTTGTTATGGTGTGGAGCGGTGCTACTACTGCTGAAAATGAGGCTATGAACTTCCTTAGGTACTGTGTTGTCCCAATGAAACTCCTGACCTCAGAAACATTAGTAGGTATCGGCCATTTCATGATGGCATCCATCTTGGAAGGATCTATGTTCAGTTCTCTTCCATCGATCACATACCCCAGATACACCAAAGACTGTTGCGCAAACTCGCACTTCTTGAGATTTGCTAGCAGTCTGTGCTTCTTCAATGTTTCCAGCACTTACGTCAAATGTGACATATGCTCCTCCCAGGTAGCACTATATACCAGTATATCATCCAAATAGACAATAACAAATGAATCTATAAAAGGGCGCAGCACATCATTCATTAATCTCATAAATGTAGTTAGTGCATTACATAAGCCAAATGGCATGACTAACCACTCATATAAACCTTGCCTGGTTATGAAGGCAGTCTTCCATGTATCTTCTTCTTTGACTCGAACCTGGTGATATCTATACTTCAAGTCCAAATTGGTGAAGTACTTTGCTTGCTACAACTAATCTAGTAGATCATCTAGCCTAGGCAAGGGGTATTTGTTCTTGAGCATGATTTTGTTCAACGCCCTATAATCTGTACACATCAACCAAGTCCCATCCTTCTTTGGCACAATGATTATGAGTGACCGACATGGTGACGTACTCGATCGAATGACACCATGTTCCAGCAGCTATTGCAATTGTTTCTTCACCTCACTTGCTTCTATAACAGAGTGTCTGTACAACCCAATCTTTGGCAATGAGAGTCTGGTAATAGCTAGTTCTCATGCTCCACTTCTCTCGTAGGTGGTAACCCTTTAGGCTCTCAAAACACATCCTTGTATGTCTGTAACAACTCCAATTGTTTATGTTTCTTAGTACACCCCTCCAGGGATGCCTTGCCTCTTATTGACTCCTCTTCAGACTAACTTTCTCTTAAAAACAATAAAACATACTTCTTGCTCAAACTGATCAATTTCTTGGCTTGGTTGGCACTTACCAGTGATATTTTCGACTTGCCTTTGTGCGTGTTGATGAAGAACGATTTTCCATCCTTGATGAGCCGATACTAGTTGGCTCTCCTCATGAATATTGCATCACGCATGCACATGTACGGACTCCCAAACACAACTCCACTACATCAAGGGGAACCACATCTACGTCTACTTCATCAATGAAATCAACATTGATAGCCAACCTAATTTTACACTGTTTTGTTACCTTCAACTCTGCGTCCTTATTTACCCATCCCAATGAATATGGGTTTGGATGATCACGAACTTCTTGACCAGCTCTTCTGCAATGAGATTCGCCTGCAATCTTGAGTCAAATAGAGCTTCAACCTTTGTCTTCTTGACCTGTATCTTTATATGGAATAATTTGGTCATTTCTTTCTCTTCTTGTTGCTGAAGGCTACTCAAATTCACCTCCTTCTGTACTGACGTACAGACGATCTTCTCATCCACCTCGAAGTTGGTTTCAAATTGGTTGCTCGAATCAATGGCCATGAGATTTTTCTTCTTGTTCTTCGAGTTTAGCTCTAGATGCAACTTCCAACATTTTTCCTCTGTATGGCCATCAATGTTGCAGTGGTTACAGTGGTTGCTAGGATCTTTGCACTGGTGTGTTGTGGTTGTTGTCTTCTTATCTTTTCCCCCTTTTTGCTTCTTCTTCCCCTCCTTAGAAGCTTCTTGTTGCTCCTTCTTCTTCGATCCACTTGATTGCGCTCTCTTTAGGCCTGTGTTCTCCAGGTACTATGCCTGTACACAAACCTTGTCCACCGATTTGGGCTTGAACAACATCACTTGCTCACACCGATAATGGTGCAAACCCTGCAAATACTTGATGAGTACATCTGGGTTCTTTGGAGAGATACCCAACATTATAGTTGTCTTCCTGAATTTCGCAGTGTACTCTTGCATGCTTTGGCCTGGCTTTTCACTAAAGTAATGCCACCAGATCCACTGGTCCTCCACGTACCCAATGGAACAAAACTGATTTAAAGAGGGTTTTGAAATCCTCCCACTTAGTCACTAGAGGTTCTCCCTCCAACCTCAGGGTTTCCGTGTGGCTCTCCCACCAAGTCAGTGCATGGCCCTCTAATTTCAGCCACGCGAATGAGATCTTTTTCCCTTCCTCAATCTCATGGACACTGAAATAAACTTCCAGTTGCTGCAACCAGTGGTTTAGCTTCAAAGCGTCAATCACGCCATGGTACGACTTGATATCAACTTTTGCTTCCATTTTAAACAAGGACTCTGATTGGTTCACGACACTCAAACTGGGTTGATCTTTTTCACGTCCTTTCTTCGACTGGTTCTCCATTTCTCCTCGATCTTTTGATCCTCGTTCTGATTTGTCCTCTGCATTCAAACCCCCATCTTCTCCAAATATCCCCAGCTTGCTATTCAAGGCCACCATGAGGAGGCTTACATTGCGGTTGATATCTACGACTTGTTGTTCCAACCACGTAAACCTCACCTCTGCAAGATCACAAGGTTCATTTACAGATTTGTCGGCCATGATTAGGGTTTTATGATTTTTGGCCCCGCCAATCTAGATCCCTGCAATTCTCCACAAAATACCAAAGAAACCCGCTCTGATACCAAATGATCCATAAACTGTCATGGATATTCCACTAGACAGTTTGTCACAACAGATCTGATAATATTATATTAAAAATCTGAGATTCTACACTATTACAGTTTTATTAAACTTTAAGATATGTAGATTTAATTGTAATTAGTGCATGCATGCGAATGGAAATTATGCAGAAAAGTAGAGAACGACAAAATAAGCTCACACACACATAAGACACAAGATATGCTCTCTGGGAAACCCTTTCGAGAGAAAACCCAGCTAGAAGGTGAGGTCGCTTCGCTCTCTTTCTCTGTCTGGAAATATGGCTGCAAGTACAAAGAAGTAATGTTTGTGGCCTGTGGATTGCTACAGTGCACAAATCCTCTCTGTTTTCTCTACCTCCTATCGCTCCTGGCTATCTTTGCTCAGCTATGGAACAAAATGCTCTCGAAAGAATGGAATGCCTCTTCCTCCCAATGGCCTGGTTATAACATAGCCCGATAACCTACTAGTGGTTAATTTTGACAACATCAACTCTTAACTAGAGTTACAATATAGACTCTTCTAGAGTCTTTTACATCATAATCACGTGGCTAGCCTATTTTGTTGAAATTTCTAAGTCTAACACATCAGAAATCCCTACTGCATTATCTAGTTTATTTTCTCCTACTTGTTCTTTTTATTAACAAGTTATTTATAGATATAAATACCGAAAATAAACACAAATGCAGCCTTAACACATATACAGATCAGCAACTGAAATAACTGAGACAATCACACAAGGGGCACCGTTATTTTTGGACAATCATCCCCGGAAAAACCCAATGCGGGAAAATCGGTGCAACAGATATGAGGGTTTTATTATTATGCAGTTTTTTAATACATCTAGGGTGCCAGAAATGGCTCACCCAAGTAGAGAATGTCCTCGGCAATAGTACCTCTCCTCGGAGACAGATATTCTAGCTGATCAAACACCAGATGAACGATCCCACAACAACAATGGCAACGCCTTAGCGGGACAACAAAAGTTGCTCCAAGCTTCTCTATTGCTCTGCATCAACCATCCTGGCTCACCAGCACTCAGTCTTCCCCACGAAAATTCTTCTGGCACTGCCTCTTGGCCCTACGTCAGCTCTGCTAGCCTCTGCACAGCTACTGAAGCCTCTGCGTCAGCTCTCAGACCCTCTGCGTCAACCACGCTGGCCTCTTCAGCCTCTGTGTCAGCCTCTCCAGGCTCTGCGCTGTCTCTCTGGCACTATCTCTGCCTCTCTGTTATGTATTCTCGGCCTCGTGCCGAACTGCCCCTCGCTACCATAGATCACTTGTTCGATTCTGTCAACAAACCCTGCTCTAGAAAATCAAATTGACTGATCAATTTGGTGTATCTCCAACTGACCCTCAAGCTTCCTCTTATACTTTTCCTGTTGAGTCTTCAACGGCCGAGATTAAGTCCCTAATCAACGGCCGAGATTAGATTTGGCTTGATCCATGTCATTTAGAACATTCTCACCCAATTTTATATTAATACCCATTAATATTTTAATTTTCCTAAGTTTAGACTTAGGAACCCCATTAAAAATATTAATTATTTTACTATCTCTCCAACCGGATGGAATTTCCCCAAACCATTTCTGGTGTTGGAGACCTTATGTGCCTTAGCCTCTCCACCAATTTTCATGGCTAGAGCACATCCGATGCTACCACAAATCGACACTCCCTCTTAGTGACGAATGTGTTCTAGTAATGCTCCATCACTGAAACATCACACTGATTCTCCACACCGGTACCTGTGTTGATGCTTGGTCTACTGCCTCACATCATCTGCACTATTGCTTCCTGTATTGCTGCCCATGACACTGCCACTGCCACTGCTACATCTGTACTGCAACTCCCTCTCAACATGCTGCCCATGCTGCCTCTAGCACTGTCACTGCTAACTGTTGCACTGCAACTCAGTTACCGAGAAGTAGGTAACTGACTTCTCCCAAATACTGACATCCCAGTTAGTCTGGAAGCCTCGTGAAACTGAAGTTGCCTCTACTGCTATCCTGTGCTCCCTCTACTGCCACTGCGCTGCTGCATACACCTCTGTGCCTCTCGCACTGCTGCAACCTCCACTGCGTTGCCTCAGAATTCTGCACCCAAGCACTGCCTTGTTGCTCCACTACACTTTGCTCCACCCGACATCTGTCATCATGCTACTATCATTAAGGGCTCCCGTAGCCGGATGTGATCCAAGAGTTTGGGTACCTCAAGCAGTGTTCCACGGGGACCCCCCCCCTAGGGGTCTAATTTCCTCGCTCCCCCGCGCTCCGGGGACTTGGGGACGAGTAGGGGACGTTTCCCCACGCTCCCAAAATGGAGGAAACTCAGGGGGATGTGCCAGGGAAACGTTTCCCTTCCCTGAGGGGGCGTTTCCAAAAAGGGGGGCGTGGGGGGGCGTGGGGGGACAAGAGGGGACGGGGGGGGCGAGAGGGGGCGTGGGGGGACGAGGGGGGACGTGGCACACCTTTAATGCATTAAAAACCATTTTAAATTTTTAATTAACTAAACGCTGAACTTAATCTTTAATTAAGGGGACAAAATTACATTCATGTATGACGTTGTTTGTAGATTCAATTTACGGTTGCAGAACCGGGGACAGAATTACATTCACGTATGACGTTGTCTGTAGATTCAATTTATGTAAACTCATCCATAGTTTCGTTCAAATTTTATATAAATTCCCACACCTGGCGTCAATAGCAACCAGTTACAATTCGAAAGTTCAAATAGTCAAAAAAATATTATATATATACTGTGAAAATTTTATAAATTTGTACTTTCTACTTGAGGAAAATTGCAACAGCACGTCTTCATTATTATGCCCTTCCCCACGCCTCCTTACTCATCCATAGTGTTCCGCTATCAAGTCCGAACTCATTAAGACACAAATATATGGGCAGGATTTGATTCCCCAATCCATGCTTGTCATTGCCAAATATATAGGCAGCATCATTTGATACCCTGACCTCTGCGAGCATGAAATTGGACTGAGCAGAGAGAGTGATATGTAACCGCAGTATATATATATATATGCTACAAGTGATATGTAACCGCAATATATATATATAAGCTGCAAATCTATAGACCTGCATACGCTAAGGAAGCCACGGTGCTCACTCACCTTCTCTCAAAAGTTTGACGGGTCGGAAACCATCTTTTGAATGGAACTTGGTGTCACTCAAAGCTATTGGACGTATGTCAACCACCTGCTGAATTATTATATGCATTATTAAAATAGTTATAAAATAATAGTTGAGAGAATGGTTTTTTTTTCAAGTCATTTCTATGGTTAATGGCGGTTTGTTCTCTAAGGATGATCCAGAAAATAAAATGGTTTAGATTTTGATTTTCGAAAGCCATTCTTATACTAATTTGTTAGGTTGATATGATTGATATAGGTTTATATTAAGGTTAATGTTTTGTTAAGTTACACATTTATGTTTGTATTTACGTTAAGTGAATTTATATAATAATGGTTGGAATATTTTAAAATATGATTTAATGAGTAAATAAATTTATTTTGTTTTTAATAAAAAAAAATTAATTTAAAATTTTATTGAAATCATAATATTATTTAATTGATAATATTTTATTTTTATTTATTTTAAAAAATTGAATTAGAATTTTATGATGTTGTTACTATTCTCATGTCTATTCAATGTTATATATGCATCTTCAATCTTGATGAAATTTAAAAAAAAAAAAAAAAAAAAAGTGTACCTTTTATAGTGGACTCAATCATTAATTAATAAATTATATTTTATATTTATAAATTTTTAAGACCCTGATGCTCCCCCACGTTTCCTAAAAAATGGTAGGGAGCTTTTGCATAGGCCGCTCCCGCGCCCCCTCGCTCCCTCGCCCCCTCATCCCGGAACCTTGGTGGAACATTGACCTCAAGGATCATGCCCCTTTGTAGTTCTTTCGAACTACAACTCTAAATCACCCCACCTCCTTCCTAGAGATGTGGCTTCCATCTCTACCAAATAAATGTTGAATTGGTTCCCTTCTCCCTCTTTCGTTGCTGCCCCAGCAAAACTTAGATCTGGATTTCTTTGGCGCAAGAAACCCTCTAAGGAACAAGCTCCTCTAGACTCCCTCTGAGCCCTGATTTCCTTTGCGGAAATCCTCCCACCAAATGTCGAATCACTCCTCTCCAATCCTCCTTTGCCGCTGCAACTCGGATTTGGATTTCTTGGCTGGAAATCCGTCAAGGTAGCGACTCCTTCTACCTTGGTTCTGTCTCCATAGACACTGTTTTGCTTTGACAGAAATGGCGTCCCACCAGCTCCTTAAATCACAATCTGCCCACAACTCCCCAAGCCCAACAACCAAAGAAACTGAGCCTTTCAGGCTCTGCGCAATCCCGGCAACGGCTGAATTTGCACCTCCTGGCCACAGCATCATATCCTTCCTAGCTGAGAAAGATGATCGGGCACTGCGTAGGTCTGATCTGCCCCTCTCTGCCTCTGCACTGACCCTCCTCCTGGCTCGAAATGATGACGCAAGCTCTGCGTCACTTCCTCTCTAGCTGCTTCTGCTCTAGAACAACGTTGTCTCTCGGGACCGCTGCTACTGCTGCAAATTCTTCAGATTACTGCTGGTGCCTTCAGTTCTCCTGTGATCTGCAATCCTCTGATACCATGTTGAAATTTCTAAGTCTGACACATCAGAAATCCCTACTGCATTATCTGGTTTATTTTCTCCTACTTGTTCTTTTTATTAACAAGTTATTTATAGATATAAATACCGAAAATAAACACAAATGCAGCCTTAACACATATACAGATAAGCAACTGAAATAACTGAGACAATCACACAAGGGAAACCGTTATTTTTGACAATTGTGCCAGGAAAAACCCAATGTAGGAAAAGTGGTGTAGCAAATATGAGGGTTTTATTATTATGCAGTTTTTTAATACATCTAGGGTGCCAAAAATGGCTCACCCAAGCAGAGAATGTCCTCGGCAGTAATACCTCTCCTCGGAGACAAACATTCCGGATGATCAAACACCGAATGAACGATCCCACAACAACAATGGCAGCTCCTTAGCTGGACAACAAAAGTTGCTCCAAGCATCTCCGCTACTCTGCGTCACCCTTCCCGACTCACCAGCACTTAGTCTGCCCCACAAAAATTCTTCTGGCACTGCCTCTTGGCCCTGTGTCAGCTCTACTAGCCTCTGCGTCAACTCTCAAACCCTCTGTGTCACCCACGCTGGCCTCTTCAGCCTCTGCGTAGCTCCCAGCTGCCTCTGCGTCAGCCTCTCCAAGCTCTGCGCTGTCTCTCTGGCACTATCTCTGCCTCTCTGTTATGTATTCTCGGCCTCGTGCCGAACTGCCCCTCGCTACAACAGATCACTGGTTCGATTCTCTCAGCAAACCTCGCTCCAGAAAATCGAACTGACTGATCAATTTGGTGTATCTCCAACTGACCCTCAAGCCTCCTCTTATACTTTTCCTGTTGAGTCTTCAACGACCGAGATTAAGTCCCTAATCAACGGCTAAGATTAGATTTGGCTTGATCCATGTCATTTAGAACATTCTCACCCATTTTTATATTAATACCCATTAATATTTTAATTTTCTTAAGTTTAGACTTAAGAACCCCATTAAAAATATTAATTATTTTAATATCTCTCCAACCGGGTGGAATTTCCCCAAACCATTTCTGGTGTTGGAGATCTTATGTGCCTTAGCCTCTCCACCAATTTTCATGGCTAGAGAACATCCGATGCTACCACAAATCAGCACATTTTCCATGAATAATGGGGGTTGCCGCAACATCCTCCCAAACTATAGCCATGAAAACAGGGAGGTCAACTTCTGAGTGGCATAACTTTTGCATACGGACTCTAATTGACATGCTTCTTGCGTCATTGGAAAGATCTTTGTATGTAGAATAACATGAAATGGTGTTGCACTAAAGTAGCAAATAAGTTTTACCCCCAAAAAACGTCATTTGATCCCTGAAAACGCTTCCAAAAAGTTTCAAACCCCGTTTTGCCAAACTAGGTCCCACCGATAAAAACGGTCCTATGAGCGAATTCCTCCCCTTTTTCCACTCCAAATGCAATGATATGAATTACAAACAATATAATGATCCAATCCGGATCAATACTACCATCCATTCCATTAACTTTCTTCTCTAATTGAGATAACCTAAATTCCAAGTCTTCACTTTCTTCATGAGTCAAGGATGGGCCTTCAATGAATTTAATTGGTGTAGCAGCTTTCTTAGGAGGTATGTTGGAAAACAATAATTGCACTCCTATTTATTACAACCAAAAAAGGGATCTTCTAATCAATAGTTTGGTCATAAGTAAATTACATACCTTAATTTAGAGAATATTAGAATGTTTGAAGCTTTATTGATATATCTATGAGATTGGAGGCCTTCTGGATTTGAAAATTTGTTCTGTAATACTCTAATATGCAGTTTGCAATTCCACAGGTGTGAGCTGAATCTAATGTTCCAACTAAAAGTTATAGTAACTTTCCCAAAATTTGTTGATTTTTTGGCCTCTTCCCATGAACAAACTTGTATAGCGTGCCACATGTCCAACTCTTGAAATATAATTTGGAACTTGTACCTGAAGTACTTCTATGTCTCCTGAAATTCCTGAATATTTCATTTTTGAAAATTTTCAGACAAGATGATATAGCAAAAATACTAAGTTGACATGTTTAAAACTTATTTCATGATTGTTCGTCAACCCTAACTTCAATAGGGTATAACTCTGAAAGTATAGTGAACTAAATTCTGAAAATAGAACTAGTTATTCCCCAATATTTCTCCTCAATATGGTCCAAGTTTCACTTTATGAAGCCTTACAAAAAAAAAATTAAAGTGCAAATGCTGAACTGACCTATTTAAGAATGATTTTTGGAGCATACCAAAACCCTAACTTCATTGGACCATATCTCCAAAAATATAGTGAACCAAGATTTGTAACTTGAACCAAATATTCACCATAATTTCGTCTCAACATGGTCACAGTTTCATGGTCTGAAGCCTCACAGAAAAAAAAAGTTAAAGTGAAAATGCCAAATTGATCTATTTGAGACAAAATTTAGAAGCATTCACAAACCCTAACTTCCTTGGATCATGTCTTTGAAAATATAGCCAACCAAGATCTAAAACCTGAAACAGAGATTGCCCAAGATGTCCTCTCAATCTTCTCCAAGTTTCACCATCTGAAAACTACTAGCAAAAAGTTATAGCGAAAATGTCACAACGACCTGTTTGAAGCAGCAAAACTCTAGAATCAAAAACTCAAAACCAAATGTTATGACCCTTGCACCTTAAAAATAATAAGAAACTAATAATTACAATCATCTTTGAGGAGAAAACCTCATTTTACACTAAATACAATGAACGAGACAATATTTAATGATTCTAAGACTAGGTCTCCATATATATATATATAGGAGACAAAGGGTACAACTATAAAAAAAGGGGACCATGAGAGGTTCTAGCCTACATAACAATATAACAATAGAAATGTAATCACTCAATATCTAGGGCTTAATAAGGGGTTTTTGGGTTAGCATGGGGCTTATATAGGGCTTAACATAATCTATACAAAAGCTTCTACACATTGTTGCATACATGTCCCTCTTTACATGGTCAATTTCACCATCAAAATTAGCTCTCCCATAATCAGATTTTACGAAGTATCTCAGCAGCCTGCTCCAGTGGTGACATGAGACTAAGGTCTCCTCCCTTGGAACCAAGTAGATTTTACCCCTGGCCAAGTTTCCTTATGCATTGCCCTCCTGTTCTTTGTATTGAAGATGAGCCTATCTCCATTAGATCAAAGACGTGATGCATAATCTTCCACATCAATGAGTCAATCATGTGTGCTCCTATTGCATCCATTTTACTTGGACTGTCATCTCTTTGATGACAGCCCCCATTGCTGTCAATCAACCTCTCTCAAATGCCAGAGAGGTCAGCATGATCACCCTTACTGTTATTTCCATTATGATGCTATGCTTCTTTCTAAATGTTACCTCCAGAAGCCTTACCATTTTGCTTTCGGAAAAACGGGGGAAACAGCGCACACCACATATAATTGTTAATCCAAACCTTGAGAAAAATCTGAGTTAACAAGGTTTATCATTTGGAACTTCAAATATATAAGAGATTGTCAGTCAAATGCACTCATTGTTGGTTTTCAGAAGTACAGTTTTATTTTGATGGCCTGCGGTATTGAATAACAAAATTGGAATCGTTCCAAATTTTCTTGGTAGTACCATGTAGATCTTATATGTCATTTTGGGACATCTTCAGAAATGTAAAATCGCATTAGAATTTACAAGGCTTTGAAAATGGTAGGGTGCACCATGCATGAATGAAAAGGCCTGTCACAGGGAGGCCAACTCAGAATCCTCAAAGTCACTATTCTTGGGTCTATATAGGACTTAATGGTTGTACGTTTTGAGAGGTGTTTGGTTATTCTTGATTTCAATTCTGGTAGATATCCAGGGCTCTTATTGATTAGTACAACTTTTCATTTTATGAACATTCAAAAGAAACCATTTGTCATATTAATATAAATCATTCATCACTTATTATTTCAGTTCTCCCCTCTAATTTGTATTAGTTTATGCAAATATTTTGATTCATTTTCTGGCACTTCCTTTTTTTCTAAATGCTGCATATATTCATTCATAAAGCAAATCACTCCTTTTTCACATTAATCCTTTGTAAATTTGCATGCCTACTGTCTTTTTGAACTAGCTTTCATTTCTCTCTCCTTTTTCTATATGTGCATATAAGAGGAAACAAAAATGAGTAATACACAACTCTAAACAACAAGAAAGCAAGTTGAATGTCACAGAAATAACCTTCGGCCAGTTGGTAGCAGTAACATACAGTAGACCAAAGGCCATAATCCCATAATATACCAAAGGCTCACCAAGACTGGGTTCATTTGAAAACCATCATCTCCTTCTAGATTCAGCAGCTTTCTTAAGAAATAGAAATCCCTGTTCTGCAATTTTGAAAATTCAAGAAATAAGAAACAAAGAAGGAAAACAAGAGGTTCCTATGCTATGACATCTTTCTGCCTTGAGTTGTTTTATAATTCAATGAATAGCCACTATTTGATTTCAGATACTATGCTTTCTTTCAGAAAAATGCAAGTTGAATCATTCAAACTATGTTCCTCGACAAGGCTACTTATTACGTAAGTCACTGATTGATGTCAAATCTATTGAGCTTGTCTTCTACAAATAACATGTACACAGCAGTGTTGTAGAACTCAGATTCAGCAATGACTGGGCTAGAGTCCTGTTGTGAGATCAGATCTGGAAACCCCAGTTCCACAGATGTTGAGATCACAAAAGACTTAGGGGATTGAATGGAACTAAACAGCTAACCCAAAAACATGCTAATAAAAGAGAAAAACAGCACTAAAACAGTGAGCTGGAGCTGTCCATTAATGTGCTAGAAGGATAAAGGTAAAGAGTGTAAGTGAGAAAAAAACAGCTAATGAACAAGAGTGCACCTACAATAGATATGGATGCCCATAGGGTTAAACACTTTACTAAGAGAGGCAATGATAATAAATATGAAGCTTGAGTGGTGTATTTATACCACCCAAGTAGGTAGGGCACCTTCTCGAAGGAGGGGTTATGCGCCTGTTACCCACCACTAGTGGGTGACCCCCACAGGAGAACTTTTCTCCTAAATTTGTCTTCAGCCGGCAGCCCTTTGCAGCCACTAGATAGCTCAATGTGCCACCATTCTCTGCCACTTGAGCCAGCCATTGTGTGCCCTCACCCATCTGTTATGATCATATGTTTCAGGATGATAATGTGATTATGATGCTATTTGTTTTATCCTTTGAGGGGCAAGTAAGAGAATGGTATCTTTGTCTCCCTCCTGGTAGTATAGATGACCATGATAAATTTGAATATATCTTTGTAAAAATATGGTCATCTGACGACAAAGGGGCCTTCAATCTTGAAAAGTTTTACCACATAGTTAAGGTAAGATATTAGGGAGTTTATCCAAAATTTTGACAAGATTGTTAGGGACATTCCTGATCACTTTAGACTCCCCGACGCACTCATTCTTGACAAATTCACTAAGGCTGTAGGAGGACATCTAACATATTCATTAAAGGATAAAATGCCCAAGAGTCTTTCTGAGGCCAAGGAAATTGTCATGGAAGTTGAGCAAAACCTGAATATTTCCAAGATGGAGATGTTTGAACATCCTAGAGCTAAGGTTGAAGCCAAAAAGATTAAATCCAAGGACCAGGTTGAGGAAGCCCTTGTCATGGCCCTCAAGAAACTAGATAAATTATTCAACATGAAATCTAGGGATATTAATTATATGAATAAGTTCACCGCTCTTGAAAAGGCTCAAAAATCAAGTTTTATTCCCAAGAACAAGCCTTTTGGCAAGAAAGCTAATGATGAAGGCAAGCAAGGTCCACCCCAAGTTCCTAACACTTTAGCCCCAACTAATGTTGTGGAACAAGAATCATCTTCCGAAGATGAACAAAGTGATGATGAAGAAAGTGAAGATGAGGAGGGTGGTGAGCAAACGAATATAGTTGAAACCAGTGCCTTCAACATCATATTAGGTGACACATTCACTCATCCTCTAATTAGTGAAGTGACACTTAAAGACGAAAAGGATGAGCCTATCCTCAAAGCTGATGATAGTGGGAGATTCAAAGGGGTCCAATACTCGAGAAAGAATGATAAGAACCCCTCAACAAGCTCTGAAGAACCAAAAGAAAAGGAATCTCCTCCTAAGTAGTTCTTATTACCCACCATTTTGTGGGTGATATCCCTAGGAGATTATTTTCTCCAAGACGATCCTCAGCCGACAGCCAGCAGCCCCTTGCAACCACTAGCTAGCTCATTGTGTCATTTCTCCGTCGCCTGAGCCAGCCATGTGGTCCCTCGCCCATTTGTTATGATCGTATGTTTGAAGATGGGCCTCCCAAACCTAAAGGTATGCCTTGTCATTTGGTAATTGAGTATTGTAGTTTGTTTATCATGGACACTTCTGGGTATGGATTAATGGGGGGATTCGGCGGAAAGAATGGGTTAGGTCTGTGCTCTTGTCCCCTAGACCCCTTTTGGATATTAACCTTGGATTCTAGTCTCGTGGGATCTCTTTTACTAACCATTTGGCTTTAGGGATGGTATTTCACAGGAAACTCCGATTTTGGTTGCGTGGTCCTGCTCCCTTATCCACTTATATTCCCCCCCATAGTTGTGGGGGAGTGCCCCCCCCTCGAACCCGCTCCCGAATCGCGCTCCGAGCGGGAGCGCGCTTCCGAAAAAAAATTTGCACTCCCTACCTTTTTCAGGAGCGTTGTAGGGAGCGGTCGCTCTCGGAGCGATTTTTTAATCCCGGGAGCGATCAGGGAGCAATTGCTCCCGATCGCTCCCGGGCATTAAAAAATCGCTCCAGGAGCAATTCGACGGGCGCCGAGAGCGATCCGGCGGAAAAAAATCCGCAGACTCCAAAAAAAAATCCAATTTTAAAATTTTTCTTTTGTTTTAAAAGCCCAATGGGCCTAAAAAAACTTCAGTATCACTTCATTGAGTTGAATTTGTTGGAGAGCAAGTGCTGAGGAGCGAGGAGCAAGTGCCGAGGAGCGAGGAGCAAGCCTGCAGAGGTAAGTAACTTAGTAATTTAGTTAGTTTAATTTAGTTAGGTAGTAATTTAGTTAATTTAATTTAGTTTATTGAGTTTAAAAATCATGAATTTAAATTAAATTAATAAATTAAATTAATTAATCCCAATAAATTAAATTAATTTGCAGATTCAAGAATCAAAACCCTACAAACATCAAACACCATGGACCTGGCTATATTTCTTGGCATTTTCCTCTTCTTGGTCCCTTTTATGGTTATTATGGTGCTGGAGAGTAGGAAACGGAGGGGCCAAACTGAAGAGGGGTATGAAGAAGCTGGAGAAAGTCAAATTAGTGAAAACCCCGGTGAGGAGGAGCTGGAGGAGGGTGAACATGACCCTCAAAAAACTAAACAAGACCAAACTCCATTGTGGAAATATGTTAACAGGGCTGAAACAGGGAGAGGGGGTGGAACCACTAAATTTCATTGCCCCCATTGCAACATTGATTACACAAGTTCATACACCCGTGCTAGAAGACACCTCTGCGGGAAAAGGCCATGGGATGGAGACAAACAAATAGGAATCAAAACTTGTACAGCGGTGTCAGCAGCGGATAGAGCCAAATACATAAGGGAAGAGGAGGAAGCCCAATACAAATCAAAAAAATCAAGGGGTTTCTTTGAACCAAGCTCACAATCACAAAGAACTCCTTCAGCATCCTCCCAAGGCAGTGGATATGGAGGCACAGGGTCATCATCTTTAAGGCGTAGAACCATATCAGATTTCCTTGATGAGGGGTGTAGGAATGATGTGGATTCAAAGGTTTACAGGTTTCTCTATGCATGTGGGATACCATTCAATGTTCTTCGCTCACCTTATTGGCATGAAATGGTTTCTGCCATAAATGATGCCCCTAAAGGATACAAGAGCCCTGGGTATGACAAGGCAAGAACCATTGGCCTTGATCATGAAAAAGCAAAAATATCACATTCTTTGAATAGAATGACAAGTTCTTGGACTGACCACGGGGTGTCCATTGTATCTGATGGATGGACAAATGTAAAAGGCAAGCCATTGATAAGTGTTCTTGTTGTGTCTGTTAGTGGTCCCATCTTTCTAACTGCACATGATTACTCAGACAAGTTCAAGACCGCCATCAACATTGCAGAAGCATTACTTGAAACAATTGAGCGTATTGGGCCATACAATGTCATCCAAGTCATCACTGATAATGCTCCTAATTGTAAGGCAGCGGGAGCAATTATTGAGGATAAATACCCCAACATATTTTGGTCTGGATGTTTGGTTCACACATTGAACCTTCTATTGCATGATATTGTCAAGAACAAAAATGAACAATACCAATGGATTGGTGATTTGTACAAGAAAGGCAAACAAATGATAAAATTTATTACAAATCATAGCAATACCCATGGCCTTTTCCGCAGTCACTCGAGATTGGAGTTGTTGAAGATTGCGAAGACCAGATTTGGTAGCTATTACCTCACCTTCAGGCGCCTTTTGAAGGTAAGAGAGGCATTGGCTAGCATGGTATCAAGTCCACATTGGCAGGTATTAAAGGAAAGGGCTACAAATGCAGCTAACATGGGAGGTTTTGAAATGGTGGAGGCCGCTCTTGATGGTCAGTTTTGGACAAGTGTGAGGCAAGTATTGGATTTCACCAAGCCCATTTATCACATGATTTGGTTTGCAGATACAGACAAACCAGTGATTGGCGAGGTGTATGAGCAGATGGATACCATGTTGGGGGAAATAAAAGATATTGTTCATAACAGAGATCCCAACTTGTACAAACTGATTCATGATTGTGTGTGTGAACGGTGGAATAGACTTAATCTTCCACTACATTGCTTGGCGTATATCCTTACGCCAAAATACTACTCTACATCTTGGTTGGGCCAACCTGCAGCAGGGGGTGGGGTTAGGACCAAACCCCATTTAGATCCAGAGGTAACTAAAGGATATTTGGAAGCATTAGAAAAGTTGACACCTGACAGGGAGGAATGTGCAGCTGTGCGCTTTGAAATAGGCAGATACTTCAGTGGCACTGGTTTGTATGGAAACTTCCATGCAATGGACGACAAAGATAGGTTTGATACTCTCACATGGTGGGAAACATATGGCGGCCACAGACTTTTGCCAAAATTGGCAAAAAAAGTTCTTTCACAGGTTGTAAATACTTCTTCTGCAGAGAGGTGTTGGAGCACCTACAGCTACATACATAATGTGAAAAGAAACAGACTCAATGAAAGCCGAGCAGAAAGCTTGGTTTATGTGCACTACAACTTGAGGTTGTTGAGTCATTGCTGTGATCGGGCTTATGAGGATCCCACATATAAAATTTGGGACAATCACCCAGAGGATGACAATTTGGAGGATGGCATTGTACATATTGAAGAACTGGAAAAGGAACTTGTAAGGGATGAAGATGAAGCAGCTGCAGCAGCCATGCCACCTCCACCTCCACCTCCACCATCCAGTAGCAGTGCTCGAGGTCCAAGTCTTGTTCCTTTGTTGTCGCCACCTCCATCTACACCCTCACGTGGAGGTTCTAGTTCTGGTCGTCGGTCTATGCGGGAGACTCCTAGAAGACCACCACGACCTGCTTATACTCCTGGAGACTCTCGTGGCAAGGGCCACATGTAGATTTACAGTTTACTTGTCTTTTTTAGTTTCTATTAGACTTTAGTTTTCATAACTGTTGAGTTTTGAGTCCTTGACTCTTGACACTTGACTCTTTCATATCATAATGATATTTTTTGTAAACAATATATCACTGTGACAATGAAAATATGAAGTTTGAAGTTGGGCCTTGGCAATTATAACTCATTGGTAATGATGTGAATTATGAATATGATGCTTCGTGAAAGACTAAAGTTGTTTCATTTCATTTCATTATTCATGTTTCATTTTATAAATTTATAACATTTCATATCATGTTAACAGTTAGAAGTTAGGACTTAGAAATATCTTAGATATTACTTCTTGTAATGGTTAAACTTAGCTTACAAGTACAACTTTGGTGATCAATGATGATAAATGTTATTGAATTTTCAATTTTGAAAGCTTGAAGTTGAAACTTTAAGATTGAATTTGATGAATCATGATTCATGAGACTCAATATGTTGCAGTTGTAATATGTATTTTACTAACTTGTGGACATGGTTGATGACGATTATAATTTCTAGATGATTGATGTGATATGGTTCAATGATCAATCTATGTTTTTTTATGTTTTTTATGTTTAATTCATCATTCTACATGTTTTTGTTGACATATATGTATCAAAAATTAAAAAATTAAAAATATATATATATATTTTTAAAAAATCGCTCCCGGATTCGCTCCCAAACCGGGAGCTTCTGAAAATGGTCGCTCCCGCTCCCAAGCAACATTGTTCCCCCCTTTCGACTCATTACTACCCCATTCATCATTTCTCCCACTTGGCTCCACATAGGATTAGCTTGACCCTTCCCCTTGCCCACACCTTGGGTCAAGCCTGGAATGATACCCGGAGGTTGATGCAGCTAAAAAGAAAGACAAAAGCATATTTGGCCACATTCAATAGGAAAATGTACCACAAAATGCAAAAAATGGTCAGGACAAACACATTTAGCACGTGAACAAAAACCAATACATGAGCTCTACCCCATCATCATGGCCATCGCCCTAGTTCCTACAGGTTCTATGAGCCTCCTTCATCATATAGGAACCCATGATTGTCCCAACCCCTGGTGGGTAATGAACTGCCCTACCTTAAAAGGGGGTATTCACTGCTATATCTTATGTCCCCAAACAACTGAGGAAAGGTGATTGCTGTTGCAAATGACAATGGGAATGTTGATACAAAAATCCAAACTGCTGCAAACTTGTGTTGAGATCTCAAAACCATATAGTCTTCAACTGCTACACACCCGTGTGCAATCTTGCATATGTGAATAAATGGTGTTGATGTCGAACATAAGCAAGAATCATTGGATTACCGACCATTGAGGATGTCGTTAACCAATGCGAGATATCCCACCTTTGATGTCAATGGGAATCAAGGCACTAGGTACATTCTACTAGCCATGAATGGATTTGTCAAAGTTGAATGGACTGCAGAATTCATCCACCAAGAAACATTGATGTATTTCCTTAGTAGATGACAAGGATACCTGCCATTAAGGCATGCAGGCTCCCAGGTACCTTATCTAACCCTAACCTTGGTCCCAGATAATTTGTTGATGTCGATGGGACAAGGCTTGTTGGCAGGTGGGCCTTAAGGGATCCCACATCAACCAACTCGAGTACAAACATAATGACTTGAAAGATACATGATTTGAAGAACTCATACAAATTTACAAACTTTATTAGGAACCTTGCCCGCCAATTACCTGGTTTTCAAGAAAGTCCCTGCCCAGTTGCACCAAACAAACTGGTTTTCACAAAAGGACTTATTTTTCTCTTTACTATTTTCATTTATTTATTTACAATACTAACTTTCCTACTATACTGGAGAAAATATGTCCTCCTTCAAGTGAAAGAGAACTTCCAATGAAGCCATGTGCGGATTAGGTACAAAGATATATTCATGCCCAGATTTAACATATAAAATTTAGAATATACATGAGCATGAAAAATCAACAGTTTTGAAAGATGTGATACAAAGAGTATTTGAAGATGAGAGTGGTACTTTGACTGGATTGTGATTTAGAACCAATGCTCGATGTAATCCTAGTGGTATTGGCTCATTTCTTCATTTGGACCACTCTGAAATCCCTCCTCGGTCATGCCAGGCAAACTTGAATAATTGGTCTACGGAATGCATACAAGGCTTGTAGGGCATGGTGAAAGTTCTTCGAACTCAGGTTCAGCTGGATGCTCCCCATCATATTTGGTACATGATTGCTCGATCTCCTTAGTAGATAGGCAAGAGGAATCAAGGGAGACTTCCAAATCCTTTTCTGGTTGTGGAGAGATAGATAATTTCCTGAATGCAGTCAGGATGAACTCTTCCTGAGAGGCAAATACCCCAACTACTGCTAGGATTTGAGAAAGTGCTTCGAGAGACATTCTTTAAGCTTCTCAATCATTCTCAAATTTCTCCTACTAGTTGATGATCTTTGTCTCGCAACATGGATTAGTACAAAGGGGTTATTACAACACCCCAAAAATGTTTTGTCTTTAAAGAGCTTGAATTTTTAATCTAAATGAATTAAAATTGCTAATTGCAATAAAACTTACCAAACTTGAACTCCTCGCTTACTTGGACAGCTAGACTTTGGAGTGACCCCAAACCAAAGCAGATGCGTGGCTCTTCACTCACGTCTTACCGTCATCTCTGCCCTCTAGTTGCCCTGCAACTAAGATCACACAGAAAACTTGTGAAAGAAACTATGCTCTAATCCTTTTTGCACCTCCCCGACAACGGCGCCAAAAATGTTGGGGAAATTATATGTGTTATAATTCCAACATTAAATTATCAATCCGGGGTCGTAAGACTTAGAGGCACAAGCGCAGGTAACGCAGGATCAGAACATCTAACCTAAACTAGAGTGAGAAATCAATTTACTGTTTAAGTACATAATTGCTATTTATAGTTTGAAACTAATCAATTGAGGAAAACATGCTCAAACAATACGAATAAGAAATTCTAATCACTGTGCAAACGAAACTAACTCTAATTAATCATAAACCAAGCAATACAAATTACTATTCAAATGATTTTAATCTAAATGGAAATCTCAATCTAAATAATAAGATCTATTTAATCTAAGTACAAGAATATTAAATCAATCAAGATTAATTTAAAATGATACCAAACTTATGCTAAATCTTAATTCCAATAAAATTCACTCTCATTCAAACAATCTTAAACTAAGGCAATGGTCAAACAGGACTTCAACTAATCTAATTCCCGGGATCACACAAATCAATAAGCATTCAAACTTTAACCTCTAACATCACTCTGCAATTGCTTCAAAAGAAACTAAGTAAACCAAGATTCTAATTGACATGCTTTCATATTTAAAAGACTACAAAATAAGAAACTATTTTATCCTTAGATTACTTTAATCAAACTCAAGAAATCATTCAAACATAAGCGCATTAACCAACAATTCTATCAATAACTAATTACAATTATAATGCATCTCAAAACTAAACTACAACTCCAAACAATGATTTAATGGTCTCGTTGCATTGATTTCAAATACTTGATTGCCAAAACACAATGTTACAAGAAATTATAGTGAATCAGTAAGGTACGGAATCAATTTTAATTCATATTTAAAAGAAATAGAGTTATCGATCTCTTGTTTATCCAATTAAGAAGCACCTTTGAGTATTTCAATCGTAAACATGTAACAAGGGATTATTTATGCAAACCAATCATTGATCAATGCCATTCATTAGCTTGCAACGACTTGGAGATGATATGTCTATTTAATTTCAAGAAAACAAATTACAACCTTCAGTACAAAATCGGAATTATGAGATCTAATTAACAAATGTTTTCAAAATAAAATCCCTACGTCTAGATCTATCCTATGATGTTTTACAAAACTTGCTTCTAGGCGGTGGTGGGCCCTTGCCACTCCCAGAGCAAGTCTAAATTAACGCAATACTCTCTTTAAAAATCAAAAACACATTAATACTTATAGCAAATTGAGTGCAGAATCAGAGTTGTATTAAAATTCAAAACATAAGTTTATATGCATACATTCTTTCAGTCCTTCTGAGGCAAAGCAAAACTTATTACATCAATCCTTTTGATCTATCCTTTTCTTCCTCCACACAAGCCATGGCTAAGCCATTTATAAAATTTACAAGGCGAATTTTGACTCTAACAGTCATTTTCCTTAATTCTGGAAAATTGCATATTTTTAACAAATTGGCCTCAAAGATATTTGCATATCTTCCTAACCATGGCGAATTTTGGAAAACTGTTTGGAGGGAACCTAATTTGTCATATTTGCAACAAAAACCTCTCTTGGATTTTTCTCATTCAACTCCATTTCCTCGGAAAGCGTGCCCGAAGTTGGATGTTTGGCTCTTTTTGCAAATTTGGGCAAGATTCTAGAATTCTGGAAAAACATTTTTTTTATAAAACTGCCTCAAAGACCCGTGTATAACTTTTGAACCAAAGCAAATATTGAGAAATGGTTTTGGTTATAGATAATTTTTTATATTGGTAAAAAACCCCATTTGCTCATATTTTCGAGATTCGCCTCCAGTTGCACGCAAATCGAGGTCAAACTTGGCATTTTGAAAATTCTGCGGATTTTGAGCAAATTTGTTGATTTTCTTCTAGAGACCCACATGTGCGACCTGGGTGCAATCCAACTCATGGGAAGGTGTTAGAACATCATTTTGGACAATAACCTTCCTCGGTTTTCCCCAGAAGCGTGCCAAGATGTCGAAGCTCCAAATTGGATATTTTCACCTACAGGAATTTATTCCATACTCAACCTGTAGCAACTAGTTTAATTGGCTTGTGAAGAATTTTGGAAATGGAACCTTGCGGCAAATGAACTTAGCAAAATAACGTCATTAGTAAATCATGACTAAATCATCTCTAATCATAGAAAAGCTAAGAAAACTGTTAAATTATGGTATGTTCTATGCTTAGAGTAGTTTACTTATTTTTCTTCTTATTAGTCACAGATTAGCAATCACATGTACATTAAGTAAAGTGCAGATAGAACATTAAATGGTCAACAGAAAACAAGCCAAGACAAGAGACACAAGATGTGGCGGCTAGCCAGGGACAAACCCCAATGGGGGAAACCCTTTGATCAAATCTTCTTTTATCTTCAATAGTTTAGCAGAGAGAAATAGTACAAAATCTGAATTCTGTAATTTTATATCAACAGCAGCAAACCCTAGATCTGCAAAGTTAAACTTGGTCAAACTAGTTGAAATTGACCTCTAAAATGCTTGGTCGATTTCCGGTCAACTTGTCCTCGAACAGCCTGAAGAAACAGCCCTTAAACAGCGCCAAAAGTATAGTCAATTTGCAGATTTCTGAAGTCAACTTGCAGCCCTAAACTAGGGCAGTCAACACCGGTCAAACCAAAGGTCAGATCACCTCGGTTTTTGTGCCAAAATTTGCGGCCTGCCTAGGAGAGGCAGCCACACCCAATCCACACCTCTGGATGGTCAACGCTTGGTCAATGTTGGTCAAATAACTGACCTACTGCCCTAGCATCCTTCTTTCTGCGTCTTCCTTGCCCTAGGACGTCTTCCTTTCAGCCACACGTGTGAGAGAGAGAGAGATGATGAGTGAATGAAGTGTACAAATGAGGAGGAGGCACCTAGTATTTATATGAAAACGTTGAGGATGAATAGACATGATTGCTGGGCTTCTGAACCTACATAAGTTTGCTAGTCGACCTTGACAATTTGTCCATAATCAAAATAAATTCATATCTCCATAAATACTTATCGGAATCGGATGATCTTTAGATCAATCCTACACCTCTCGACGAGAGGAATATAGGAAAAATATCAGCAGCCATAAATAAGGTGACCCACATGGAGTTTGGCCCTAGTTGTCAATTTTAACACTCCCTCTCAACTAGGAAGAACTCCATCTGCAATCTGTCTGACCGTCGCTACTATCCATCCATCAAATGCACTGTCCTGCACAGCCTGACCTCACTCTGCTCTGTCCTGCTAAGCTATGCGCTGCTCTGTTCTAAGTTCTAACTATGAAGAAAAAGAAATGATCGAGGATGTATCATGCCATCCTCCACTAACCCGAAGTCAGTCTCAGAGTGTGTACCACTGTCACTGATCCCAGATCAGTGTCATTGATCCCAGATCAGTGTCATTGATCCCAGATCAATGGAGGTCATCCTAGCATAGGGAGTACGGTAGATACAACGATGCGTCCATCGATAGTACTACTATGGTCCCTATCCTCATTTCCCTGCTCATTGATCAAATGAGAGGTACTTCCCATGAGTCCCAGACTGCATGGGTAGGATGCCTCGACAGGAGAACTAATCATCCTATCCACAAGAGAACGAATCATCCTGTCCAGTGGATGCCACAGAGAACTAATCATCCTGGCCTACAGGAGAACTAATCATCCTGTTCCACAGTCGCCACAGAGAACAAATCATCCTGGCCCACAGGAGAACTAATCATCCTGTTCCACAGTTGCCACGAGGTGTCATAGGGGAAGGTTGAACCTTTTACCCTGTACATAGTGCTCCACCAGGGGATGGTGAGTCACCCTGTGGTCACATGTCGCTCCAAGAAGTACCCCGCACCCCCCTAGAGCTCCCAGAGCTCAATACATCATACTCGACCCTCATAAGAGGGTCTCTGAACGACACCAAGTCATTCTCGAAAAGTCGGGAGTTTAACCTTTCCCAGGGGCTTTGTCAAAATGTCAGCGACCTGTTCATCTGTACCGATACGTTGGAGCCTTATTGCTCCTCGCTGCACCATATCTCGAATATAGTGGTACCTGATATCGATATGCTTGGAGCGATCATGAAATACGAGATTCTATGATAAACGGATCCCGCTCTGGTTGTCACACAGAATCACGATGGTATCCAATGTAAATCAAATAGCTTATTGAACAGCTTTCGCAACCAGACTGCCTCACAGGAGGCCATGATAGCAGCAATGTACTCTGCCTCGGCGGTGCTCAAAGCCACCGACTGCTGCTTCCTGCTCATCCAGGATATCGAGGCAGATCCCAAAGAGAAACAGCACTCGGAGGTGCTCTTTTGGTCCACCACACTGCCTGCCCAATCAGCATTAGTAGACCCAAGTAGTCTCACATCTCCGGCAGTGTATCTCAAGCCATGAGTGACTATGCCACAAAGATATCTCAACAGATTCTTGGCACCAATCCAATGTGAGTGGTGAGGCTCAACCATATGTTGACTCAATGTGTTGACTGCAAAGCATATATCCGAACGGGAGTTCACCAAGAACATCAATGCTCCGACGAGTTGACGATACTCGGTAGCATTTTGTAAAACAGGTCCGGCAGCACTACCGCTTAACTTCTTGAAGTCAAGCTCCATCGGGGTAGTTACAGGCTTGCAGTCCACCATGCCGAATCTCTCCAATATCTTCACCACATATTTTCCTTGAGATAGGAAAATCTCCCCTGGTTTCTGCCAGACTTCCAGTCCTAGGAAGTAGTGCATAAGTCCTAGGTCTTTCATCTCGAACTCAGAAGCCAACTCCCTCTTACATTTGTGAATGAGAGGGTCTGCACTTGTTAGAAAGAGGTCGTCAACATATAGCACCAGTATGAGAGGCTTGTCATCTATAACCTTAAAGTAAAGGTTAGGGTCGGCTTCACTCCTAGTGAATCCCAGCTTCATCAAGTAGCTATCGATCCTCTCATACCACACTCGGGGTGCTTGCTTTACCCCATAGAGGGTTTTTTTCAACTTGCACACATGAGATTCTCGATCATAAATCTCAAATCCTTCGGGTTGCTCCACATAGACCTCCTCTTTGATCGAACCATGTAAGAACGTAGTCGTGACATCCATCTGATGTATGTTCCATCCTTGCGAAGTAGCAAGGGCTATTATCGAGCGGATGGTGGTATATCAAGCAACAGGTGCAAATATCTCGTCATAGTCTATACCTTCCTTTTGGGAAAAGCCACGAGCAACAAAACGAGCCTTATATTTTTCCGCACTTCCATCAATTGCATGCTTTATCTTGTAAAGCCATTTTGAAGTGGCAACTGCTTTGTCCTGGGGTCTGGGGACCACATCCCAAACATCGTTTTTCATAATGGACTCATATTCCTCGGTCATAGCATCCTTCCATACTTGATGATTGACAACATCTGTGAATGACGAAGGCTCATTTTGGATGATCGTGCTCATGATGGTCAGGTATCCTTGATACCTGTTCGGCTTCTTACTTTCACGGAAGGTTCCTCTGGCTGTAATGTGTCCTTCAGCATCATCAAGTGTCCCCCTAAGCCATGAAGGCCTCTTCCTAGAAGAGGAAGGCTCTTGCGGAGGAGGATCAATAAGATCCATAGGTTCTTCCACATCGAGCATCGTCTCATCTTCCTTTTCCTTCGATTCCCCGGTGTCAGCTTCTTTAGATCCCCTTAAAGTAGGAAGATGGTCTACTTTGCTAAGAGCCATATCTTCGTCAAAGGTGACATCATGACTAATCTCGACTTCCCTTTGACCAGCTACATAGATTCTATAGCCCTTAATATTTCCCCTATAGCCCACGAAGATTCCTTTCTTTCTAGATGCACCCAATTTATTCCTTTTCTCTTTTGGCACATGAAAACATACAAGGCTTCCAAAAATTCTAAAATGAGATACGTCAAGTTTCTTATCGGTGAACATTTATTCAGGAGTCTTGGAACCCAATGCTTGATGAGGGCATTGGTTTTGTACATATACGGCGATATTTGCAACTTCGGCCCATAGAAACTTCATAAGTCTTTGATCATGGAGCATAGCACAGACAGCTTCCACAATTGTACGATTCTTCCTTTCTACCACACCATTCTGCTTAGGAGTATATGGTGTAGTAGTCTCCCTCTTAATGCCAGCCACTTTGCAAAAGTCATGAAACTCATTGGATTAATATTCAGTCCCATTATCAATCCTTAAGATCTTGATCTTCTTTTCGGTTTGATTCTCGATCAAGGCTTTGAAGTGCCGAAACCAGGAGAACACTTCATCCTTCTTTTTCAAGAAGTATATCCAAGTCTTGCGAGAATAATCATATGTAAAAGTGAGGTAATATAAATATCCTCCCAAGGAGTTCACAGGTATCATACCAGATATGTCTGAGTGAACCAAATGCAATATATCGGAGGTCTTGCTTTGGCTTGAGGGGAATGGTCCCCTTTTGAGCTTTCCTTCGACACATCCTAGACATACACCTTCTTGCTCTAATCTGAACTCGGGCATCCCGATCACCATTTTTCTCACATCAGGTAGAGCTTTATAATGAAGGTGAGCAAACCTCCGATGCCATAGTTCGGACTGAAGAGATGTGTCACAAGACATGACACCCAGAGATGTGTCACAAGACATGACACCCAGCATACTTCCTCCGACCTGATATAATGAATCAACTCGAAACCCAAGAGTAAAAGCATCTTTAAAGTTCTTTTTCCATACACGTACCTTGCCATCGTTGAAGGCCACCTTGTAGCCTTTGTCTTCCATTGCCGAAATGGACACCAGGTTCTTTTTGAGATCAAGTACATATAATACATCTTGTAAGTGGATTGTATTACCCTGATTCAATTGAAGAGTGACATTTCCTACGCCTTTCACGGGATATTTTGAATTATCTCCAAGAACAATTTCCAGGTTGGTTTCCTTCTCTATCAGATTATAGAGAGCTTCTTTGTAACCAGTGAAGTGCCTTGAGGCACCACTATCAATAAGCCAATTTTCCAGTGAGTCTGGGGGAGTAGTAGTAGATAGAGCTGCTAGTAGATAATATTCATCTTGCTTATTGTTAACAGTGTTAGATTCATACCTGGAATTTCTTGCCTTCTTGAATGGTTGTCCTCTTCCTTGATTTCCGACATTTCTTTTACCTTTGCCATTTGACCTGTCATTCCTTTGATTGCCTTGAGAGGGATTTTGATTATCGTCTCAGTGTGCGTTCCTTTTATCAGGGCACTCCCTTGCATATTGACCTGTTTTATTGCAATTGTAACATCGTCCTTTTCTTCCACCCTTTGGTCCAGCGTTTCCTTTGAATTTAGCCCCAGAATTGTTTCTTCTTTTAGCATGAGAAGAAAAGGCAGAGGGATGACCTTTAAGTATGGGCATTTCTTGCTCTTCCATCCTTGTTTCTTCTTGAATGCATCTAGCCATTAATTCCTCAAATCCAGGAATTACGTTATTGTTGAGAAGAGTAGTCCTGAATATATACCATTCAGATGGCAGTCCTCCAAGAGTTGTGAGTGTCATTTCCCTGTCAGGAATTACTTCCCCAATAGATAGGAGATCGTTCTTGATCTCGGTGATCCTTAAGAAATATGCTTGCATACTCTCATCTTTGCCCTTCTTAATTTCCTTCAGCTTATTTCTAAGAAACAAGACTTGATTTGCATCATTAAATTTAAATAAACTCGCCAGTGTATCATAGATTTCCTTGGAGGTGTTCAGCTCGGAAACATAGGCCACCAAGCGCTTGTCGATAGAGTCCGGATGATCTTCCTTGCTTTGACTTCTCCCTTGGTCCATTTGTTCTTAGCAGCAGCGGATGCATTTGATGGAGGCTCAACAATTCCGCCTCTCACATGGTCCAACACTTCCTGCTCTTCTAATGTTAGATCGAGAGACATCTTCCATCCGTGATAGTCAGACTTCTCACGGAGTTTGTCTTCAGCAGGGAAGTGTGTTGAGGACCCCATGATTTTAAGATTGCCTGCCAATCCTTCTCTTCGGTGATTGCTCTTGCTCTTGCTCTTGCTTGGGCTTTGTCTTCACCTCAACTCCAATACCATGTTAAATTATGGTATGTTCTATGCTTAGAGCAGTTTACTTATTTTTCTTCTTATTAGTCACAGATTAGCAATCACATATACATTAAGTAAAGTGCAGATAGAACATTAAATGATCAACAGAAAACAAGCCAAGACAAGAGACACAAAATGTGGCGGCTAGCCAGGGACAAACCCCAATGCGGGGAAACCCTTTGATCAAATCTTCTTTTATCTTCAATAGTTCAGCAGAGAGAAATAGTACAAAATCTGAATTCTGTAATTTTATATCAGCAGTAGGAAACCCTAGATCAGCAAAGTCAAACTAGTAGAAATTGACCTCTAAAATGCTTGGTCAATTTCCGGTCAACTTGTCCTCGAACAGCCTGAAGAAACAGCCCTTGAAAAGCCCCAAAAGTACAGTCAATTTGCAGATTTTTGAAGTCAACTTGCAGCCCTAAACTAGGGCAATCAACACCGATCAAACCAGAGGTCAGATCACCTCGTGCCAAAATTTGCGGCCTGCCTAGGAGAGGCAGCGACACCCAATCCGCACCTCTGGATGGTCAACGCTTGGTCAACGTTGGTCAAAGAGATGACCTGCTGCCCTAGCGTCCTTCTTTCTGCGTCTTCCTTGCCCTAGGACATCTTCCTTTCAGCCACACGTGTGAGAGAGAGAGAGGCTCCTTTTACGCATAGGAGAGAGAGAGAGATGATGAGTGAATGAAGTGTACAAATGAGGAGGAGGCACCTAGTATTTATATGAAAACGTTGAGAATGAATAGACGTGGCTGTTGGGCTTCTAAGCCTACATAAGTTTGCTGGCTGACCTTAGACAATTTGTCCATAATCAAAATAAATTCATATCTCCGTAAATACTTATCGGAATCGGATGATCTTTAGATCAATCCTACACCTCTCGACGAGAGGAATCTAGAAAAAATATCAACAGCCATAAATAAGGTGACCCACATGGAGTTTGGCCCTAGTTGTCAATTTTAACAAAAGCTAATGATAATCAACCACAAGGTGTAAGATGTGATTTGGCAACAAGTTGAGAAATTATAGTATGAAATGAGTTAAAAATATTGGAATGTAGGTTATGAATAGTGGTACTATGAGATGGAAAAATAGACATATTCGAGGCTCAACAGGTACATATCTAAAAGGCACCTCCTCCAACCATGACATCATCCATAAAGAGGCCTATGTCACCCTTCCAGGCCATGTAGGAAAGGCGTGGCACGATCTAAAGCAAGCGATGGCACCAAGGGAGAATGTGCTAGCCTTCCCAAGTCATCTCGATGACACCGATCCTCATCTGGGATCCAAAACAAGGCATAGTCTATAAAACAAGGTAAAGGCCAGCTTGGAGGCGACCTACGTCCATTTGGGCACATCATCAGGTAAACCAATGCCCAAACTCTCAAGCTCAACATTTCAGCGTCTAGAGGTACACCAAAAGGTGTAGAATCGTGTAGAAGTTTCTCAAGGCCCAATGCTCATCTCTGGAGGGGAAACATTCAAGACACAAGGTCGCATTTGCTCTCAAAATGGGGCAAAACATCCTCTGGAATGTGTTGAAGGGGGGACAAGCCCATCCCTCAAGGGATCTCTACTACATGTGAAAACCATATGAAACAACCCTCTCAAGATCAAGTGAGATTAACATCATTAGGGACAAAAACCATGAAAGCATCATAGTGGGTCATATCTAATGCTAGGGGCACAAGAATACTTCACACAAGAATTACCTTCAAATGTCTTTCAAGCTCAACATTTGTAAGCAAGTTACCCCACTTATGTTAGGAATAATTAGGTCAACAACCCTATCAAGTGTTTCCATCCCCCAAGGGGAGTGACATGTCACAAGAAGACCCATCAATAAAAAAAGTGCATGTGATAATGTGGTTATTGTTAGTTTTTGGTAACATCGGAAGTGCTCTAGCCTTGAAAGTTTGTGGAGAGGCTAAGGCACATGAGTTCTAAAGAACCCAGAAACCATTTGGTGAAATTCCACCCGGATTGTATTTTATTAAAATAATTAATATTTTTAATGGGGTCCCTAAGTCTAAACTTAGGGAAATTAAAATATTCATGGGTGTTAATCAAAATATGGGTGAGAATGATCTAGAAGGTCGATCAAGTCATGTTTTAATCTTAGCCGTTGATTAGAGACTTAATCTCGGTCGTTGAAGACTCAACAGGAAAAGTATAAAATGGAGGCTTGGGGTTCATTTGGAAAACACACACGGAGAAAACAAATTGATCTAGAGTTCGATTTCTAGGGCTACGAAGCTGAGAAAGTAGAACTAAGTGATCATTCAGCAGCAGAGGGGCAGTGGGAATCCAGGAGGAGGACTTTCCGGAGAATACTAACAGAGAGGCGGAGAGAACTTGCAGAGAGGCAGCGCAATAGCCGGGAAAGGTTGATGCTGGGCCAGTTTGGACCCACGCAGTCCTAACGCAGAGCCAGAAGGTCCAACGTAGCGCAGAAAAATTGTCTGTCACCCAGAAGATGGAACTGTCGGGAACAACCGAAACTGTCGGGAACAGCCGGAACAGCTGGGATAGCTGATGCAGAGGGCAGAAGAGGTGATGTAGGGCTAACGCAGAGCCGGAAAGGCTGACACAAGGCCTACGCAGGGCTAGCGCAAAAATAGTCGGGGTTAGCTAGTCTTGTGTCGGATCAGCCGGAATTCTGCCGAGTGACGTGAGGTAAAACTCACTCAGATTTTCCGCCAGTATTTTCTCTGTAAAGGATGCTAGATGAGCATCCGAGATTTGTATTCAGATATTTCTCCTGCATAATAATAAACCCTTAGAACTGTTGCACCGGTTTCCCGCATTGGGTTTTTCCGGAGACTATTGTGTCCAAAAATAAGTGTGTCCTATGTATCTTGTTCTTTGCTCTGTTTCCTGTTTCATGCAAATCAAATATTTAATTAGTGTAGGATGTAGAAGTAATTTGCTTCAGTATTCAGAAGAATAACTTGGTTAGTTAAAAAATCAAGTAGGTGAAGTAGATTCAGATTTGTTGCAGTAGGGGTTCCTTGAGGATTAGGAATTTTCACATGGTATCAGAGCATTGATTTTGAAACAGAAAGAGCAGATCCAATACTGAGCAGTGACGCTGAAAGCTGCACTTGGTAGAAATTTGAATCCCCTTGAAGGGATTGCGTAGTCCTTGCCCGGAAGCAGATCCGAGGAAATATCTCTCTGAGTGAGACGACAAAGATGTACGATTTCCAGTTCGTGAGTTTGCAGAGGCAGAGGGAGTGACGCAGAGCCTCAACGCAGCGCTTGAAGGGTGCAGTTTCTACCGGGACAGAAATCTGTTGGAAAAGAACGAAGACATGTAGAAGGGGAATTTTCTCCTCATAGAACTTTCCGCCAGAAAGTTTGAATTTCTCACTTGCTGAGCAGTTGAGCAATGCTAAGCAGTGACTAGAGGAGTTAGTTCAATAGTTGGGTAAGATGGCATCGCATGGGCTCAAAGATCAGCACAGGTTGGAAGGAGCTTCCAACTATGTCATATTGAAGACTAGAATCATAGTTGTTATGGAGGAACATGATCTCGAGACCTACGTCAATAGTGTTGTAGTTGTTCCTGTTGACAACAATCAAAAGAAGAAATACAAGGCTGAGCAAGGGAAGGCAAAGAGGCTCATTCTCGATGGAGTTTGAGATCATGTGGTCTCACACTTGCAGGGCAAGGATACAGCCCGAGAGATGTGGGAAGCCTTGTCTTCTCTGTATGAAGGCTCTTCCGAACAGCGGAAGATGTATTTGGAGCAGAAGTTGTAGCGGACTTTGATGCAGAAAGGAGAAGGGGTGAACCTCTATCTTCAACGTCTTTAGGACACTAGAGACTAGCTTGCTGCAGTGGGGTCCACTCCTCAACCAACCGCGATGGTGAGGATAGCCCTGAATGGAGTCTCGGATGAATGGAAAGTTTTCGTCCAAAGCATATTGGGCAGAGAAAAACTACCTTCATGGGAGGAGATGTGGGCGGCTCTTCAACAGGAGGAGTTAAGGAGGGACCTAGTGAAGGTCAACCTCAGTGGCAATAGTGGGAGTGGCTCAAAGACGAAGGAGGAGGAGGAAAACTCAGCACTGGCATCGAAGGGACAGCAGAAGCCGAAGCGAAAGAAGGACATTTCAAAGGTGAGATGATTCAATTGTGGCGAGTTGG
The DNA here is from genome assembly GCA_031772625.1 of Pinus tabuliformis. Taxonomy (NCBI): domain Eukaryota; kingdom Viridiplantae; phylum Streptophyta; class Pinopsida; order Pinales; family Pinaceae; genus Pinus; species Pinus tabuliformis. Next base: position 1,023,443,252 of record CM062811.1, on the reverse strand, counting down.
GCCACTATGCATCCCAGTGTCTTTTAAAGAAAAAGGACAAGGATGAGAAGCATGATCCTAAGGCTACTTCAGTAAAGATTAACGAGGATGAGTTTGCCATGAGTGCCCATGCATCTCTAGGAGGGAGATGGACCGATATTGAGCTATAGTCGGGAGGACTACATGTGGGAAGGATCCTTGAGGAGTCCACCTCTTGGATCGATTCCTTGCTACGGGAGTCCCATCTGTTATGATCATATGTTTGAAGGAGGGCCTCCCAAACCCGAAGGTATGGCTTTTTATTGTGTGGTTGGGTAACTTTGGTTACTTATCATGGACACTTTTGGGCATGGATTAGTGGGGGGATTCGGCGGAAAGAGTGGGCTAGGTCTATGCTCTTGTCTCCTCTGCCTGATTTGATGGTTAACCTTGTATCCTAGTCCCATGGGATCTCCTTTACTGGCTACTAGCTTTAGGGCTGGCACTACATGGGAAATCCTGATTTTGGTTGTGTGGTCCCGCTTCCCGACACCATATACATCACTCCCCTCCGCTCATTTTAACCCCATTCATCACTTTTCCCATCTGGTTCCACAAGGAGTTAGCTTCCCCCTCCCCTTGTCCACACTCTGGGTCGAGCCTGGAACGATGCCCTGGAGGTTGATGTAGCTAAAAGAAAAGGAAAAAGCATAATTTGGCCACTCTCAACAGGAAATGTACCATAAAATGCAAAAGATGGTCAAGACATACACATTTAGCACATGGGAAAAAGCTAAACATGAGCTCTACCCCTATCATTATGGCCATCACCCTGGTTCCTAGGGTCCCTCATATTGACCCCTTTCATCATTAAGGAACCCATGATTGTCCCAACCCCTGGTGGGAAATGAACTGCCCCACCTTAAGGGGGTAATCACTGCTATATCCTACACATCATGCTCTCATCCCCTGAAGCCCCGAGCAGTTATGAAGAAAAATCAATCAAAGGCAAAAGGCATATGAAGAAGGGTGGAAAAACAAAGGTCGAGGTAATTCATGTACCACGTTTCTCCCTCCTACATTCATATACCCAAGTGTGGGCTTCCCCTATTGTAGCTACCCTTGTACTGTGGCATGTGGCTTGGTGTCTTCCCCTGATGCCCCATTCCATTCCACCATTATATCACATGCCACCTACCGCTTGTTAGATGTACCATGGGCATGTCACCCCCTTTAAAGGTAGAAACCACTTAATAGGGTCCTTGGTTAACCCCCTTTATTGAACTTGGAGACACCTGTACATGCTAAAGCCCACTATGGAAGGGCATGCCACTATTAAGTGTCCATTTGATTCTATGATTTGTAACCTCTTTTACTCGATTACTCTAATGATTTGTTGTACTGGAAGACAAGGGGACGCATTGGATCTTATACAAGATTGCAGGTGGGTCTCCATTTGAGGTTTGGTCTCCCTATATGGGGTCCAAGCGCTCCAGAGGGTCACATTGGCACTTGTAGGGTGAGCGTTGAGAGCCATGGGCCTCCACTGTAACAGAGCGCAGATTACCACTTCATGGATCCATCAACACCATTCATTGATTGCTCGTGTTCCAACTTTTGGATGAGGATGATGCACTTGGACCACCATGCCTAGTCAGCTTCACACTTGCACCACACACTTGGCAGATGTTCCAGGTCCCAGATGAGGATGTGTCTCACCATGGGAGACGGAGGGAGGTCTTATGTCATCATTCTAGCCCTACGGATGGTATCGATCCACTTGGAAACCCATGAGGATGTCATTGTGCCCCCACACCCACTTGGGGACACCACATTTGAGTTGCTTGGATATCGAGGGGCCACCCCCTTGATCACTATGTTTGGAGCCTATTTTCTCACCTTGACACACTTTGGACTCCACTAGGCCTCTCCAAGGACCCAACAACTCATTGTATCTACTACTTTTTCCTCTTGAGAGGCTTATCTTTGTGTTATGAAGCTATCTTGGTGGGCTTGTCACCAAGTCATGTCATTATCGTACATTATTTTATTATTAAAGGGGCATTATTAGGCTAATAGCCTATAGGCTATTTGAACCCGCTTATGGATTATATAAATAGATGAGAGGCTCATTCATTTCTCTCATCACATTTTTGGATTGGACTATCTCTTCTTGAGAATTTCGGCTAGCCTCTTTGATGGATGAATTGGAGATCTAATGCATTTCGAAGTTTGGAAAAGATTAATTTCTTGTCTTGGAGCTTTGATTTCTTTGCATCTTGATGATTGGAATAATTTTCGCTATACTTCTGAGTACCTTTTCATGCTTATTTGAAATTTCTGTCTCATTAAATTGTATATGGAATATTTTCATTCATGAAGCTGATGTAGCTGCTCTTTATCTTATGTGAAGTTGTTGGGCTTGTCTTTGTGAGGGAATTTTCATATGATAAGAGAGGCATATTAATCTGACCAAACTTCAAAGTCACCAAGGGCTTGCACCTGGCTTCATGCACACTCATTCCAGGGGATATGAACCCAGACCTTCACGTTAATTCAAACACAATTACCTCATTGCTTGCCACTATACAACACTCCTGTGAGCTATACCCATCCTACCTAGGTTAGGTTAGCCACTAAATCACATTCCTGCGTGCTATACTCGTCCTACTTAAATTACTTGGTCTAAATGAGGCACATGAGCTTGTGGTCTGATGGCAAAAGGAGAATTCATTATGTAGTGACAACTATGCTCTTGCTGCAATACCTATGCACCAACTATCAGCTATCGAACACTGTTGTAAATGTACCTATCGGTGCTTTACCTACTGGTATCAAGCCACAAATAAATACTATGTAACAAAAAGGCTACTTGGTCTAGGGACTATCAGTAAGGGCCAGGGCCAGCACAAAAAGTCCAGAGTTGGTATTGGGTCCATAGCTCACTGTTAAAATTTTCAGGCATTATAATCATATAAATGTCAAAACTAAGCCCATTCATCAATCCCATAAAGCAAACATGCTTTTAAACTTAGCAAAAGTCTACTGCTGATTCTAGTAATATGCATTACAAAGCAGAAGGTTCAGGGAACATGCCGGCGTCTGATTGGGTGAAAGCACAAATACGTAGTAAAGAAGAGCTGCCCACAGTCCGAACAGAAGAATGGAGGTTATCCATTCACTCCCATTTCCATTTTTGTTGACATTGAGATCGTCAGAACCACTTCGGCATACACTCACAGGTTGTTTCCGCCCTGTGGTGAGAGCAGTCAGAGGATGAGACCTGAAACTTCTCTGGACTGGAAGGCAATGGTTGAAGGCCAAGGTGAATGCGCTTGAAGAATATTTGTGCAAAAGAAGTTTATTACAATACGAAATTGCAGATTTGGAGTGGATACGCCCAAATTGATTACTGATAGCTGATATGGGCTTTGAGGGCAGGCAGCGAGATGTTATGGATTCCATTGGAGAAGGGCTTCAGTAATACTATCATACGACTGGATTACTTGGGTTCATCTCGCACGCACACACGCACAGGTGACTAATGAAGATAAGCTGCGGAGTCCCCAAAGCTTATCACGACGTTGGCAAGTTCAAATCCATCGACTTGAGCTAATCACAAATCCAAAAATGTTACAGATATCGGAGTATTTGCTACTAAATTGTTAATCCCTGCATGAATTGTTAATCCCTCCTCCAAAGTTTAATTGTTTTCGTATTTGTGTTCCAAGATGTAAATGCTAATGGTTTTAAATAAATAAACACTCACTTCAAGAGATGTTTTATTGTGATACTCAATATATTTTAATCATATTAAAATTAATAGGTTATTGTTAATGTTTTTTTATATTTAATTCATTTTATATTATGGATATTGGCTTGAATTTTCATAAAAGATATATCATATATCTCAATAAATTTATTAGAGATATCGCTTACAAATCTACGATTTATTTAGTTGAAATAGCTAATATTATATTGTATTAATGGAGAAATAGTTATATGGTTGTAATGTAACTCTTTAAGTTATGATTAGTTCTTAGGTTGTAGGAGTTTGTTCTCGCCTCCCTATTCTTTTGAGATGTATTTATTGTCTCATCTTTGATTAATTGAATATGAGAGTGTACGCTCCAGTTTGTGCAGTGTCCAGGTGCAGCTTGCTCACTTGTAAGCTGCTAGTTAATTTGATTCATGTTTTTCTTTCCAGTTTTCTAACATGGTATTAGAGCTCAGATCTGGTGAGCCTGATTTACTTGCAGAGCCTTATTGGTTACATTAGAGCCCTAGTGGCTACAGAGCCTTCATGGCTACAGTGCCCCAGTGGCAACATAGGAGCCTCAGTGCTCACATTTTCGGAGTCTAGGTGGTCAGGAGTGACGTACCTTACTCATAGGAGAAATTTATTTTCTCACAAGTCTCAACATATCTCCAACTGAGCACAAAGCGGTCATCACGCTTTTCGGCCTGACAGAAGCGATGATCATCGTGGATCTCAGGGTCAAACCCACGATGATCGACCTCTCCTTAGAGGGATTTTAAATCATCGTTGTTTTTCAATCTAAAAGAGTGATGGCATGTTTTTTATGGTTCTGAGCTTTAGATCTGGTAGTTTGGTGGCGAATTTGAGTTGCAGGCACAGAGATCATGGTAGATTTGTGGCAGATTGACAGTTTGGTGGCAGATCTGCAAACGATTCAGAGGTTCTGGTATGCTTTGAGATTATTTTTTTTGTAGCTTGTAATTGTTCACTTGTTGAGAATCGACTGTAGATCGAGGGATTGAGATTTTGGTCAGTTGAAAATGAACAATTTTACAAAAGCTTATCTCAACGAGTCTAATAAACTCGATGGGACAAATTATACCAATTGCAAAATCAAGCTACAAACGTGCTTGAGGGATCAAGTGCTTAGTCAGTCGTTAGCGGCGATGAGCAGAAGCAAAGCATGGCAACACTAATGCAGAATTGAGATAAAGGGGACATATGGACTACACTCAAGAACCACTACCAAACACAGAATACCAATCACATCTTGTCGCTCAAAGGCAAGTTGTTTTCCATGAGGATGGAGGAGAATGAATCTGTTGTCGGATTCATTGCATGGGTCAAGGACTAGAAGGACAGATTGGGAGACATCAGGGAGAAGGTGTCTGATTCTGATCTTGTCACAACTACATTGAACAAGATGATGTATGAATATCATATGTTCATCACAGGCTTGTCCGCAAGGAAGGAAACCCCTGCATTTGAAGAGCTAACAGGAATCTTGATACAGGAAGAAGAGCGGTGGCAAAATTTGAGACCACAGAGTTTCGATCTTGCTCTGATGGCAAAGAAGAAGCCATACAAAGGGAAACAACCACAGGGACAGAAAGGTGGTGCCATTTTTCAGAAGAGACCATTTAGATGTATGTCTCCAAATAAATATGTCACTAAATGCTTTTACTGTGGGAAAACCGGTCATTTAGTGTTATGAAACCAGCTCACAAAAAGATAGAAAAGATAGTTAAACACCTTCAAAATAAGCCTCTTCGAGGGGGAAACCTCCTTTACATTACACAAATGAACAATTCTTCGATGATTACAAATTACAAGACCTCATTTCTATATATAGGAGTCTAAGGGGTCATAATATAATCAGAGCCAACATAACAATAATAATGTAAGGGCACAATAATAACAATAGTGGGCTTCTATGGGGCACAACAATAACAATATGGGGACTACATGGGCCCAACAATATAATAAGGGGGTTGTACTAATAAAAATAAGGGGTTACACTAGTAGTATAGGGACTTAACATGCCCCTCTCCTTCAAAAGTGTTGTCCTCAACGCTTGAGTAGTCTTCATGCTTCTGTATAAAATTCTTGCCCTCCCATGTGGAATCTTCAGCAGGTAAGTTCTTCCACTTGATGAGATGCTCTGAAATTGATTGATTTCGTAGCTATCGGGTTCTTGTTTCTGTCACTGCTCCAGGTTCCAATGTGATTTTTCCTTCCTTGTCAAGTTCTGGCAATATTGTTTGAACTGGGATATTCTGCAACTTTTGAATGAGTGGCCACACTTCTTCATCCTTCTTCCATTCATCCCTTGCTTCGTTTATCCAATCTAGTTGGATAATAGAAATAGCACAAAACAATGCTTCCACATCCTCATCCTTTCTTGAGAGTGCATCTGCAACAACGTTTTGCTTCCATTTTTTGTAGATGGTTTCAAAGTCATAACCCAACATATTTGTGACCCATTTTTTCTGTTCTTCTAAAGATAATCTTTGTTCTAAAAAGTATTTAAGACTATCATGATCCATTTTTACCTTGAAGTGTCTTCCCATTAGGTAAGGTCGTTATTTCTTAAGTGCATGTAGTATTGCCAACATTTCATTCTCATAAATAGCTTGCTTGAGATGTAGCCGTAAAAATACCCAATCACCTACATCAAAACTTCTTTCACTGCGATGTTGATCTGCCTATTGTTTCATTCGATTCTGCACCAAAGTGGCGTTATCCTTTAAAAGTTGGAGAACTTGTTATTGATGCTCGATGTGATCTTTCATTGATTGAATATTTTTCTTCTTGATATGTCCTTCTATATTGAGAGTTTGAGGAGTGGTAATTTCTTCCAATGCATTACAAGATATGGTCGGATTCATTTCTTGATGCTCGATGTGATCTTTCACTTTTTGAACATTTTTCTTCTTGATATGTCCTTCTATCTTGAGAGTTTGAGGAATGGTAATTTCTGCCAATGCATTACAAGATATGGTCAGATTCATTTCTTGATGCTCGATGTGATCTTTCACTTCTTGAACATTTTTCTTCTTGATATGTCCTTCTATCTTGAGAGTTTGAGGAGTGGTAATTCTTGCCAATGCTTTACAAGATATGGTTGGATTCATTTCTTCTTTCTCTAGGGTTGGTTCCTGGTGTATATCCTCTTCTTTTGATGTTTCTTGATCCTTTTCTTCCTCCTCTCCACAATCAATGTAAAATAATTTCTTCTCAGCACACTTATGACCTTTAATATATTTGTTATCACAATTGTAACAAAGCCCTTTTGCTCTTTTTTCTTCCAATTGTTGTGGTGTCAACCTTGTAGGTTGTGGAAGGCTAGGAGAAATAACACTTCCATCTTTATAGTTGTGAGAGGTAGACTTCCTTGTTGCCATAATTTTGCTTTCTACTATTCTTGCCAACCTAAATGCCTTCTCCAATGAATTAGGTTCCCAAAGACGAACCTCATGTTGAATGTTATCCTTTAAAGTCCCTATGGAGACATCAATCCTCTGCTTCTCTGGAATATCATTTTCCCTTATATTCAATTTTTGAAAGTCCTCAATAGGCTCTGCCATTGACCACTTTTGTTTTAGATTTATCAATTGGCTAAAGAAGGTGTTGCTCTTTGTATCCTCATAATGTGCTACCATTTCCTCCATGAAAATTGACCATGTAACAAGTGGTTTACGAGAACAAAGCCCTTTATACCATAAAAATTGATCTAGTTCTAAATATGAAGATGCAATACGTACCTTTTGTAACAGTTGCACCTCATGTAGATCAAAATATTGCTCCATCTATAGTATCCAATTTACCAGATCCTTGCCATCAAACTTCCTCATATCGCCTTTTCTTGATTTTAGGAGCTCGATCTTGAAACAATTGTAACTCTGTAATTTCAGATCTCTAAGTTCTGAAATTGCGTCTTGCAGTAGCCCTCTGAGTCCTCTTTCTAACCCCACAAGTCTGATCAAGATTGGATTCTGCAAGGAAGAGTTATGTTAAATCTCCCATGATGACCTGATTATACACTAGTTCAGTAGAGAGAACTTGTACGAAGTGCCACGTGTCACTGTGTTAACCTTAGGACCTGAAACTGAAACACAAAAAACTATAGTTTGTCATCTCTCTGCAACTTCTTACGAAATTTCAATTTGATTCTTAGAGAGAAAGTTATGACGATTTTCCCAAGGTCACATGTTTAGGATGTAATTTGGGAGCCTACAGAAACCCTAAATGTCTTGGACTATATCGCCGAAAATATAGCGAACCAAGATCTAAAATTCGGGCCTAAGCTTCATCAAAATTGTGGCTCAAATGGGTTTTAATTTCAGAGTCTGAAACTTCGCAGAAAAACATTTATAGCAAAAATTCCACGATCACCTGTTTGAGATGGAATTCTGGAATTTTCAAAAACCTTAACTTCCTTAGATCATATCTCCAAAAACATAACAAGTGAAGATCTGAAATTTGGACTCAAGGTTCAGAACGATTTTGGGTCAAATGGGTTTTTGTTTTAGCTTCTGAAACTTCGTAGTGAAAAAGTTATAGTGAAAATTCCATGATGACCTGTTTGGAGCAGTGAAACCCTAGAATCCAAAGCTCTGGTACCAAATGTTATGAAACTAGCTCACAAAAAAATAGAAAAGATAGATAAACGCTTCAAAATAAGCCTCTTTGGGGGGGTAACCTCCTTTACATTACACAAATGAACAATTATTCGATGATTACAAATGATAAGACCTCATTTCTATAAATAGGAGTCTAAGGGGTCATAATATAATCAGAGCCCACATAACAATAATAATGTAAGGGCACAATAATAACAATAGTGGGCTTCTATGGGGCACAATAATAACAATATGGGGACTACATGGGCACAACAATATAATAAGGGGGTTGTACTAATAAAAATAAGGGGTTACACTAGTAGTATAGGGACCTAACATTTAGCTAAGTTTTGCTTTAAGAAATAGGAAGATGGGGCTAGAAATAAATAGAGAAAGCACACAGGGCACTTTGCTGATGAAACTCACAGTCATGATCTTCAATTATTTGTAGCTGATTATGCTCTTTCAGTTATTAAGGAGGATGAGTCTGAAATATGGTTTGTAGATTCAAGCGCATCTTCACATATGACAGGTAATAGACATTGGTTTGAAAATTTTGAAGAAACTGCTTGTGGAGCTAACATATATTTAGGTGATGACAAAGGTTATCAGATCAAGGGGTATGGTGATATTTCAGTGATGTTGCCTGATGGTAATATCAGATATATTAAAAATGTGATGTATATACCCGGGATCAAGAAGAACTTGATCTCTGTTTCAATGATGGTAGATCAAGACTTGCAAGTCGAATTCTTCAAATCATATTGTGTCATAAAGGACAGCAAGAAGGAACTAGTTGCATTAGGAGTGCGTGTGGGAGGCCTGTGTAGGTTGAACATCAAGAGCATGCCACACCAAGCTCTAGCTTCAACGGGACTGACAATCGAGAATCTCTAGCATTAAATATTCGGTCATCTTAATCTATAAGATCTCATGTTGCTACAAATAAAATGTATGGTTGATGGATTACTTACTTTTCAGAATATTCATTTAGATTGTGATGGATGTGCATCAAGGAAAATGCATAGAGAAGAGTTTCCTTTGAATGTTGATAGGAAGAAAAGAGATATTCTGGAGCTTGTGCATAGAGATATATGCAAACATATGCAGACTAAGTCGCTAGGTGGTGCATATTATTTTCTACTCTTTACTGATGATTGCACTAGATTCTCTTGGGTATATTTTATTAGAAAGAAGAGTCAGACATTTCAATGCATTAAAGAATTCAAGAATATGGTGGAAAAGCAGATAGGGAAATTCATTAAGATTCTCCGCTCTGATCAAGGGGGAGAATACAAACTGGGAGAGTTCATGAAATTTTGCAGGAATCATGGGAAATAGTACACAGTACCTCACACTCCGCAACAGAATGGAGTTGTTGAACAAAAGAACGGAACCCTTGTGGAGTGCGCACGAAGTATGCTTCAAGGTAAGGTTCTATCTAATGGTTTTTGGGTTGAAGCCATTAACACTACAATATACTTGAAAAATAGGAGTCCAACTAAATGTCCCAATTTTAAAACTCCTTTTAAAGCACTTTATGGATATAAGCCTACAGTGAATCATTTAAGGGTTTTTGGGTCAAAAGCCTTTTCCCATATTCCTAAGGATGATAGGAAGAAGTTAGATCCTAAGGCCACGAAATGCATCTTTGTAGGATACTGCACTGAGTTTAAAACTTATAAATTGTTTAATCCTTTGACTCATAAAGTTTTTGAGAGTCAAGATGTGTTATTTCATGAGCAGTTATTTCATGAGCAGACTGAGGAAGGAAATAAGGAGAACAACCTTGAAGAGTGGCACAGTCCATTGTTGATGGAAGAAAACAGTGAGGACATGTAGCAGCAGCAACAACAACAGCAACAGAAAGAGGAAGAGGCAGGTGATGCAATCAGTAAGTCGAGCCCGCTAAGGTCTGAAGCAGACAGATTTGAGGTGAGTCCATTACCGAGAAGATTAGGTAGGTAGACTCAACTACCAGCCAGATTGAAAGACTATGCTTTAATGTCAAACATTTTAGATGTTATAGAACCCACAAATTATAAAGAATCTAGTCAATCTCATGAGTGGAGGGTCGCAATGAATGAAGAATTTGAATCTATTATCAGAAATAATACTTGGGAACTAGTTGAATTGCCTGAAGGAAAAATACCCATAGGTTGCAAATGGCTTTACAAACCTAAATTTAATGCAGATGGGAGTATAGAAAAGTTTAAAGCTAGACTAGTAGCAAAGGGTTATTCACAGAAAGAGGGAATTGACTATGAAGAAACCTTTGCTCTTGTAGCCAAACTGAATACTATTAGAATGTTAATTGTTGTAGCTACAAAACATCAGTGGAAGCTACACCAGTTAGATGTTAAGTCTACATTTTTAAATGGTGATTTAAAGGAAGAGGTTTATTTAATGCAGCTTGAAGGGTTTGTTAAACAAGGGCAAGAGCATTTGGTTTGTAGATTGAAAAAGGCCCTTTATGGTTTAAAACAGGCACCCAGGTCTTGGTACGAGAAGATTGATTCATTTTTCTTACAACATGGTTTTCATAGGAGTAAGAATGATCCAAATCTATATACCATGTATGATGAACACGAATATATAATTTTGATTTCCTTGTATATGGATGACATGATTATAACAGGTAATGCAGATGCATTAATCAAAGAAATCAAATTGCAGATGTCACGGGTTTTTGAGATGAAAGACCTTGGAAGTTTACATTACTGTCTAGGTCTGGAAGTGTGGAGAGACTCTAGGCAGACTTTCCTTACTCAAGGGAAGTATGTTAGAGGGTTGCTCAAAAAGTTCAGAATGGAACAGTGTAAGACAACATCAGTACCTTTGCAACAGAACCTGAAATTGTGTAGAGACAATGGCTCTAAGGAGGTGCCTGCTACTTTGTATAGGCAACTAATTGGTAGTCTGATATATTTGACTACAACTAGACCAGACTTAGCATATTCTGTTAGTTTGCTGAGTCAGTTTATGTCTAAACCTCTTGAAATTCATTGGGTTGCAGCAAAAAGTGTATTGAGGTATCTTCATGGTACTTGTGATTATGGTATTTTATACACTAATACATCTAATGTTACTTTAGCAGGTTTTTCAGACTCTGATTGGGCAGGTAACCTGGATGATCGACGATCTATCATGGGTTATGAATTCAGTATTGGATCTGGGGTAATAGCATGGAGCAGTAAAAAGCAGAGCACTGTGTCTTTATCTTCAGCTGAAGCCAAGTACCAAGCAGTATGCGCAACAACATGTGAATTTATCTGGTTGAGGAGGCTTCTCCATGATGCAGGAGAAGAGCAGAAATAAGCGACCATCATCAATTGTGACAACTAAAGTTCCATTAAGCTGACGAACAATTCAATGTTTCATAAGAACACGAAACACATAGATACTCAATTTCACTTTGTTAGAGAAAAAGTCCAGTCAAAAGAAAATTTTATTGAATACTATAAAACATGTGACAATATGGCTGGTATTTTTACAAAGCCTCTTGGGAAAGTGAAGTTTGAATTATTTAGGGGGGTGTTAGGACTTCAGGATGATCCTTTCTCCGTTAAGGGGGGATATTGAAAATAATTAATACTATATTGTATTAATGGAGAAATGGTTACATGGTCGTAACGTAACTCCATAAGTTAGGATTAGTTCCTAGGTTGTAGGAGTTTGTTCTCACCTCCCTATTCTTTTGAGATGTATTTATTGTCTCATCTTTGATTAATTGAATATGAGAGTGTACGATCTACTTTGTGCAGTCTCCAAGTGCAGCTTGCTCACTTGTGAGCTGCTAGTTAATTCAATTCATGTTTTTCTTTCCAGTTTTCTAACACATTTAAAAAAAAAATAAAAAATCATAGGAAATAACAACAATAATAAAGCAATATATATTTTTATAATGAATTTATTAAAAATATTTATAATTATTAATTTAAAAAATTAAATATATAATATAAAAAATAGCTTTCAAGATGTAGAATAGATGGTGATGGTGTATTGCTAAGGGACTCCATGATGTGAAGGTCACCTGTTGGAAACTCCATGGGCAAAAATATAGCCATATCAAGGGTTGGTGTGGCCTAGGCTCACAACCTGACATGATTTTGAATGCAATCATCTGAGACTCACACCATTATCTATCTATCTATCTATATATATATAGATATATATTCATATTCGTCATAACTGATTTATTTAATTTCAAATGTTTAAATATTATAGATTATTTTTGGAAAGTTTTCTAGCTTATTTTATGATCTAATTTGTCTAGAATCCTGCATGGATTCATTGAGTTCACAAGTTTGACAGGTGAACTATTCACAATCAAAGTGCCCCAGGGGTTTTTGAGGGTGTTGAATCCATATATGCAATTAAAAAACTAGTTTAAACAACAAAAATCAAGATTTGGCCACAAAAAATTCATCAGATTCTAGCTAGAAATCCACTAGAAACTCTAAAAAGTCTCACCTAAAGACCACTCCATTTACATAAAAAATATATATTTTAGAAAAATTGATTATCCCTATTTAAATATAAATATTTATATTTTTCAATATAATAATTAAATAACCTTATTGGAGTGGAAGAACATAAAGAAATGGCTTGCATTGAGGAGCTATGCAACAATCCAAATCCTGCACCTATAGTCATCTAGCCATTTTGGACATGCCATTTTGGACATGATTGATATTTCCACGTCCTCTCTAATTGGTTTCAGCTAATTTATGGATTTTCTAGTTCACCTAGTATCATGTCTTTCATAATAAAGTATTGCTCTTCTATGCATCGAGTTTTTATATGGACATTTGAGACAAAAGACGTTAACTTTTGTCTTTAATATGATTTCCAATCTTACATATCATAGAAAAATGATTTTAATATTATGTAATTTGGTATGAGCTTTAAATATTTTTAAATTTAAATGATATTATTAAATTTGAGACAAGTTTCATAAATAAAGTTTTTGTGATTTGAAATATGTTACAAAATCCATTATATTATTATTTTTTTATCATTTATCAAAGAATAAATATTTTCACATTTTCCATTATACTTTTAAGTTTGAAATTTCATAACTATTGTTTTTATTGACTTTTTAACATTTTACAATTTTCAATATTATTTTATAGGTCTAGCTTTAAGATGAGAAAAGTGTTTCCTTGTAATAAGTTAATTTTAGATATATAATTTACTAAAAAATTACAATGAGAAAAGAAATGAGGGGAAAAATTATATTTAGGGATTAGGGATTATTACAAAGTTTTTGATTTTGCAGCATAAACTTCTTTTGTTTAAAGAAAATGGGATTATAAGAAATGTGATTATAGGTGATTCATCAATAATTATTCAATTAATGTATAGCATTTGAATATGTAAGACAGACATTTAGGTCATATGGTTCAAAGAGCAATGGTAATAATGACGAATTTTGAAATCATTGAAAATCTATAATTCCGAGTAGATGCAAAAGAAAATGAGACAAATGGAGTGTTGGTTGAAATTCTTAGAAAAAAATTCAATGGGATTAATACTGTCCCACATTCCATGAAAATTACTCTAAAAATTTGCAATTCAATGCAATAATGGACGAGGGAGAATTGGTAGTGCACAAGAAGGGTGAAATGATGACATTAAGGCCTCCACATGTAGGCATACCACCATATTCATTATTAGTTTCATTCAGTTATATTACTCCCTCCTTTTGGCGGCATTGATGTTGGATTTGTTGTATTTTGTTATGGATTCTATCGATTTGTAATTGGTTCTTTACAACATGCTTGAGGATAGCAATAGAGGAGTCATCTTTAGTGATTTTTCCTTGGCTAACATTTGAAACCTCCTTAGAATATTGGTGGTTTAGCTTCACCATGATCAAATTTGTTGACTTAGGACCTAGTTAAGTCTGAATTAGGACGAGTTGATGCTTTGACAAGGGAGCAAGGATTTTTGTGTGGTAAGACAATTGTTGGCTACCATTGCCAATCTAATTGATATTGTTTATATGAATAGCATTGGTTTGTGAATATGTAAATACAAGTGTGAGTATCAAGTAATTGAAATTCAAGAATCTCTTTCCCTCTCCAATATAAAGTTGAATGGGTGGAAAGAGGACTTGGAAAATAGGGCAAATGTGGAATCGCAGGTTCATACCAAACACATCAATTGCATATCCCATCAAATTGAAGCTTACAGGACTAAAGAACATGGACATCCAAAGAAAAAGGATTGAGGAACTTGAAGTGATTCTCAATTTTATTAATGAATTGGTCTCATGCTAGAAAGGAGTTGTTCTTTCATGGAGAGTCCTCACATTCCTTAGCTCCTCCTCCACATGCCTCCACTAGTTTTGTTTGGCTTGAAGTAGAAGAGGATGAGACTACTCAACAACAACAAGATGCCGTGGAGGTAGCAATAACAAAATTGGAATCCAACCTATAGGCTAACATCAAACACGAAGCCCTCAGTGGGCATGATTTCACTTAATTTCAAGATTTTCAATTTATTGTAAAGTTCTTTTTCCTAGAACAATTTGTTAAGCAATATACATGTCCAATCAATAGGTATATATTTGTACGATAGGAATAGTTAAGCTATTGGATGACACTTTTGGCTTTTTGTGACTTCTTAAAGGTCTAACTCTAAACTTGATAAATCTACTTTGTATTAATTTGTTGTATAACACTACTACAACCATTTTTTAATACAAAATTTTGTTTATTAAAAAAAATTACAATGAGCAAAAAAAAATTAGATCAAAGACATTACATATTTCTTTGATGTTTTTTAATATTTGTCACTATGTTTTAAGCGGGTGGTTAATATAGAGTATTCTTATTCATCTTACCTAGGCTTAATTATTACTTATGACATATTTTCATTTTGTAAACTAATTTGTCTTTGCAAGGGGTTGCCTTATGTAGATAGGGCTATGTGTAATCCATTGAAAAATTATTCATATTAGATTTCCCCAATCATAGTCACTTAGCTAGAATTTGTTTTCTCAAGTTAGCAAGTACAAAAAAAACATATTTTTTTTTGTATATCCTTCTTTTTATTGATTTTTATTTTTTATTTTTTTATTTAATTATTTCATTGGATTTGCTTAGATTTCTTGGTGCATTATGCATTTCTTATCTTGCTACTTTACGAACTAGACGTTTTTTATACTGATTAATTGATAGTTGACATTAATTGTATTTCAATTCATTAAAATATAATATTAAAATAAATTGCAAAAGTATTTATAAATTTGTATTTTGGCTCATCTACGTTTATATGAAGATATTTAAATTCAAATCTTATTATTGATACAAGTTCATTCACCTTGCAATACATCATTCCAATTCATTAGTGATGTCCTTATTTGTTAAGATTATTGTCCAAAACGTGTAGAGTTTCCCTCATTATTTTGCACTCTCTTAAGGCCACTATGACTTACACAACTAAAAAAATGAATTACGTGGTGATTTCTCCTCCATTTCTGTTTCTCTTGATTCAATTAGGCCCTACCTTGCCTACAATCCTCAAGAACCATGTTCCAGAGTTAAGTTATGCTCACACAAGTACTCCAACAAAGCCTTCAAAATATTTCAAAGATTCTTTCATCTCTTCTAATATGTCAGGAAATCAATTATAGTAAAAATAAAACATGTAAATTCATCATAACTAATTTATTTAATTTCAAATGTTTAATTATTATAAATTATTATATTATTATATTTTAATGTTTATAAATATTTTATATAATTATCTTTAAAATTAATTTATTTAAATTTATAGCATTATTTAAATAATGTTAGAAAAATGAAAATATAATAGTTAAATAACATAATTTTTTTACTAGTAGTCTTTAAGTTTGACTTTTTGAAAGGTTTTCCAACTTATTTTCGGATCTAATTTGTCTAGAATCCAGCATGGATTCATTGAAATCACAAGTTTGACAGGTGAACTCTTCACAATCGAAGTGCCCCAGGGGTTTTTGAGTGTTGAATCCACATATGTAGTTAAAAAACCAGTTTAAACAACACAAATCAAGATTTCGCCACAATTTTTTTCATCGAGTTCTAGCTAGAAATACGCTGGAAACTCCAAAAAGTCACACCTAAAGACTACTCCATTTTTCTATCTACATAAAAATTTTATACTTTAGAAAATTCGATTATCCCTATTTAAATATAAATGTTTAAATTTTTCAATATAATAATTGAATAACTTTGTTGGAGTGGAAGAACATGAAGAAATGACTTGCATTGAGGAGCTCTGCAACAATCCAAATTTTGGACTCAGAGTCGAACCAACCATTTTGGACATGATTGATATTTCTACGTCCTCTAAATGGTTTAAGTTAATTTATAGATTTTCTATTTCACTTAGTATCATGTCTTGCATATTAAAGTATTAGTCTTCTATGTATCGAATTAATATATGGACATTTGAGACAATAGACATTAACTTTTGTCTTTGATATGATTTCCAATTTTACATATCATGGAACAAGGATTTTAATATTATGTAATTTGGTATGAGCTTAATATAAAAAAGTTTATGAAAATATTTTTAAATTTAAATGATATTATTAAATTTGAGACAAGTTTTTTTTTTTCCCTCATTTGAGACCAGTTTCATACATGAAGTTTTTGTGATTTAACTCCGTTACAAAATCCATTACATTATTAGTTAATTTTTTTAAGCTAGTCCTTTATCAAAGGATAAATATTTGCACATTTTCCATTATACTTTTAAGTTTGAAATTTCATAACTATTTACAATTTTTAATATTATTTTTTAGGTCTAGTATTTTGATGAGAAAAATGTTTCCTTGTAATAAGTTAATTTTAGATATATAATTTACTAAGAAATTACAATGAGAAAAAAAATGAGGAGAGAATTTTTGTTTAGGGATTAGGGATTCATAAATTTCTTTCACTCAAAGAAAATGGTATTATAAGAAATGTGATTATAGGTGATTCATCAATTATTATTGAATTAATGTATATCAATTGAATAGGCAACACATTCATTTAGGTCATATGGTTCAAAGAACAATGGTAATAATGAAGAATTTTGAAATCAATGAAATTCTACAATTCCAAGTTGGTGCAAAAGAAAATGAGACAAATGGACTATCGGTTAAAATTCTTAGAAAAAAATTCAATGGGATTAATATTGTCCCACATCCCATGACAAGTACACTAAAACATTGCATTCAATGCAATACTGGATGAGGGACCATTGGTAGTGCACAAGAAGGGTGAAATAATGACATTAAGGCCTCCACATGTAGGGATACCACCATATTCATTATTAGTTTCATTGAGTTGTATTACTCCCTCCTTCTGGATGCATTGATGTTTGATTTGTTGTATTTTGTTATGGATTATATTGATTTGTTGTTCGTTCTTTAAAACATGCTTGAGGATAGTAGTAGGGGAGTCATCTTTAGTGATTTTTTCCTTGGCTAACGTTTGAAACCTCCTTAGAATCTTGGTGGTTTAGTTTCACCATTATCAACATTGTTGACTTAGGTCTTGGTTAACTCTGAATTGGGAGGAGTTGATGCTTTGACAAGGGAGCGAGGATTTTTGTGTGGTAAGATAATTGTTGGCTACCATTGCCAATCTAATTGATATTGTTTATATGAATAACATTGGTTTGTGAATAGGTAAATGTAGGTGTGAGTATCAAGTAATTGAAACTCAAGAAGCTCATTCCGTCTCCAATATAAAGTTGAATGGGTGGAAAGATGACTTGGAAAATAGGGAAATGTGGAATCACGAGTTCATACCAAACACATCATTTGCACATCCCATCAAATTGAAGCTTAGAGGGCTAGAGAACATGGACAACCAAAGCAAAAGGATTGAGGAACTAGAAGTGAATCTCACTTTTATTTATTAATTGGTCTCATGCTAAGATAGGAGTTTGTGCTTTCATGGAGAATCCTCACATTCCTTAGCTCCTCCTCCAAATGCCTCCACTATTTTTGTTTGGCTTGAAGTAAAAGAGGATGAGACTACTCAACAAGAATAGGATGATGTGGAGGTATCAATAACAAAATTGGAATCCAATCTATAGGCCAACATCAAACACAAAGCCCTCAATGGGCATGATTTCAATTAATTTCAAGATTTTCAATTTGTTGTAAAGTTCTTTTTGCTAGCACAATTTGTTAAGCAATATATAAGACCAATCAATAGGTATATATTTTTACGATAACAATTGCTTAGCTATTGGATGACACTTTTGGCTTTTTGTGACTTCTTAAGGGTCTAACTCTAAACTTGATAACTCTACTTTGTATTAATTTGTTGTATAACACTATTACAACCAATTTTTAATACAAAATTTTGTTTATTAAAAAAAATCACAATCAACAAAAACTTTATTTAGATCAAAGGCATTACATATTGATCAAAATATTTATTTTTCGATATGTTTTTATTTTTCTTTAATGCTTTATTAATATCTGTCACTATGTGTTTAAGTGGGTGGTTAATGTAGAGTATTCTTATTCATCTTACCTAGAATCAATTATTAAGACATATTTTCCTTTTGTAAGCCAATTTGTCTTTACAAGGGGTTGTCTTATGTAGATAGGGCTAGGTGTAATCCATAGAAAATTTATGCATTTTAGATTTCCCCAGTCATAGTCACTTAGCTAGTATTTGTTTTCTCAAGTTAGCAAGTACAAAAAAACATATTTTTTTTGTATATCCTTTCTTTTATTGATTTTTATTTTTGTTTTTTCATTTAATTATTTCATTGGATTTGCTTAGATTTTGTGGTGCATTATGCTTTTCTTATCTTGCTACTTTACGATCTAGACATTTTTTTACGTTGGTTAATTAGCAATTGACATTAAAATAATTTCATTTCAATTTATTTAAATATAATATTAAAATAGATTGCAAAAATATTTATGGATTTGTATTTTTGCTCATCTACATATATATGAATATATTTAAATTCAATTCTTACTATTGGTACAAGTTCATTCGCCTTGCAATACATCATTCCAATTCATTAGTGATGTCCTTATTTGTTAAGATTATGGTCCAAAGGTGTAGAGATTCCCTCATTATTTTGCACTCTCTTAAGGCCACTATGACTTACACAACTAAAAAATTTAGCTCCTTGGTGGTTTCTCCTCCATTTCTCTTGATTCAATTAGGCCCTACCTTGAATACAATCCTCAAGAACCATGTTCCAGAGTTGGGTTATGCTCACACAAGGACTCCAACAAGGCCTTCAAAATCTTTCAAGGATTCTTTCACCTCTTCTAATATGTCAAGAAATCAATTATATTTTGGGTGTCATCCTTAGGGTCATTTCAACATGGAAAAGGTCAATTTCATCCCTTATATCCCCATAAACAAGAAATCCCTTTAATGGAAGAAGTGCTAGATCCAACATAATCTAATGTTTTGCTTCAATGGATATTGTGATGGGGTTTTAAATCTTCGTTGGTGGATTTATCTCTTACTAAAACATTAACTCAAGAAAGAAATCTTTGACCTACCCATGTGTAAATGATTTCTCTGTAGTGGAGTTTAACTTTTCCTCCAACTGGGACATCATACTAAACTCTAGTCCTTGATTCTAGAGTTTGTTGGTTTTCATGATACCTTGGTTTTATATTTTCAATCCTTTATTAGATTCTCACTATATAATTCCAATGCAATTTTGAATTCCTAATCTTCCTATCCAATTATGGTCTTACAAATCCCTTGTTGTTGTTGGGAATGGAATCAACAAGTGCTAGGTCCCTATAATACTAGTGGTTCCCCCATTACTATTGTCATTGTATCCCTTATTGTTATTATTGTGCCCCTATTGTCCCCATATTGTTATTAGTGTGACCATAGAAGCCCACTATTGTTATTGTTGTGCCCTTATATTATTATTGTTATGTTGACTTTGATTATATTGTGACCCCTTAGACTCCTATATATAGAAAGGAGGTTTAGTCATTTGTATCATCCAAGAATTGTTCATTTGTCTAATGTAAAGGAGGTTCCCACCTCGAAGAGGCTGATTTTGAAGTTGTTGATCAATCTTTTCTATGTTTTTGTGAGCTGGTTCATAACGTTTGGTATCGGAGCTTGGATTTTAGGGTTTCGCTGCTCCAAACAGGTCATCGTGGCATTTTCGTTGTAACTTTTTCTGCAATGTTTCAGAATCTAAAAAAAAAAACCAATTGAGCCGAAATCTCGATGATCCCTGGGTCCAAATTTCAAATCTGGTCTCTCTATATTTTAGGAGATATGATCTAAGGAAGTTAGGGTTTCTGCAGGCTGCCAAATTACATCCCAAACAGGTGACCTTGGGAAAATTGGCATAACTTTATCTCTAAGTATCATATTGAAATTTCATAAGAATTTATAGAAAGAGGATGGACAGTAGTTTTTTGTGCATCATTTTCAGGTCTGAAGGTTGAAACAGTGACACGTGGAACTTCGTATAATTTCGCTCTACTAAAAGAGTGTATAATCAGGTCATCTTGGGAGACTGGGCATAACTCCTTCTTGGAGAATCCAATTTCGATCAAACTGGTGGAGTTGGAAATAGGACTCAGAGGGTTACCACATTTCACGTTTTAGACCTTGGAGATCCGAAATTTCAAAGATACATCAGATTCAATATTGAGCTCCTACAAAGTGAAAAAAGGTGTGTAGTGTTTTTA
Organism: Pinus tabuliformis; assembly: GCA_031772625.1. Classification (NCBI taxonomy): domain Eukaryota; kingdom Viridiplantae; phylum Streptophyta; class Pinopsida; order Pinales; family Pinaceae; genus Pinus; species Pinus tabuliformis. Next base: position 1,023,422,224 of record CM062811.1, on the reverse strand, counting down.
AAATTTTGCATAAGTTTGGTTTGAAAAATTAGTTTGAAGGAATTAAAAGGGCATAGTGAAGCATAATTATCATTAATTGATGCCTCGAAGAAAGAAAATGGAAACACCTAGTAAGCAACCTGAAATCTCTAGCATGACTCATGAAGAAGAGGAAGAAATGCAACATGATATATCAAAATTACGAGACCAAGTGCAACAAATTTCACTCTCACAAAAAGTAACATAAGCTAAGAAGGATGGTTTAAATAAAGGCGTGGAAGCTAAGATGGATGGCATGAAAGATAATATGGATGGTTCAAAGAAAGGTGTGGAAGCTAATATGAATGACATGGAAGCTAAGATGGAAGGCAAAATGGAAGATTTGAAGACAGATTTGACAAAGTTGCTACAAGAAATGTTTACTAATGGTGAAAGGGTAGTAAAGGAAACTCATGATGAGAACAAAAGAAATGTTAATCATGATTTCATAGACTCTAACATTGGTTTGAAGACCCACCATGTTCCAAAGATCGATATGAGGAAGTTTGTTGGTAAAGATCCCGTAACATGGATACTACAGATGGAGCAATATTCCGATCTCCATAATGTGAAAAACACACAAAAGGTATGCATTGCAACTTTATATTTGGAACCAAATCAGTTTGTATGGTATCGATGAATTTTCTCTCATAAACAAATTGTCAATTGGGCAATTTTTACGGAAGAAATGATAACACATTATGAGGATACAAAAAGCAACACCTTTTTTAGCCAATCGATAAATCTCAAATAAAATAGTTCAATGATGGAGCACATTGATGACTTCCAAATATTGAATATAAGGGTAAAAGATATTCCAAAGGAGCATAGGATTAATGTGTTCATAAGGACTTTAAAGGATAACATCCAACATGAGGTTCGCCTTTGGGAACCTGATTCATTGGAGAAGGCATTCAGGTTGGCAAGAAAAATGGAAAGAAAAATATGGCAAGAAGCCTACCACTCACAACTATAAAGATGGAAGTGTTGTTGCCCCTAGCCTTCCACAACCTACAAGGTTGACACCGCAAAAATTGGAAGAAAAAAGAGAAAAGGGGCTTAATTACAGTTGTGATAGAAAATACACTAAAGGTCATAAGTGTGCTAAGAAGAAATTATTTTACATAGATTGTGAAGAGGAGGAAGAAAAGGAACAAGAAACGTCAAAAGAAGAGGATATACACCAGGAACAAACCCTAGAGAAAGAAGAAATGAATCCAACCATATCTTGTAATGCATCGGCTGGAATTACCACTCATCAAACTATCAAGATAGAAGGACATATCAAGAAGAAAAAGGTAATAGTATTGATTGATTATGGAAATACCCATAATTTTATGCATTGTAAGATAGCCAAGGAATTGAATTGCTTCCTATATCCAACACTAGAGTGTCAAGTGATTGTTGCAAGTGGAGGAACCATAAATTTTTCCGGAAAGTGCCATAATATCAAGCTATCCATGGGAGAATATCTATTGAATAGCCCAATGCTTTCCATTCCAATGGGTGGTGCTCATGTTGTACTAGGAGTCCAATGGCTACAATCCTTGGGTACACTAGCTTTTAATTTTCAAGAACTTTTCATGAAATTTTGTTCGGAAGGAAAGGGAGTTGAATTAAGGGGTATCGCAAGCAAACCAAGAAAGATAATCATCTCTAACGGAATGAAAAAGCTTCTAAAGAAAGAACAATGAGGTGTAATTGCACAATTATGTTTGCTATAGGTTCCCACATCGAAATCATCTATTTCTCTAGATCTCCAAATAGTCTTGGGCAATCATTCCAAGATATTTGAGACTCTCAAAGGCCTCCCACCTATTCGTGATCATGATCATGCTATTCATTTGATTCTAGGAAGTGTTCCTCCAAACATCAGGCCTTATAGATATCCCTATGCCCAAAAGAGTGAAATTGAACATATGGTAGTAGAAATGCTAGAGGTTGGTATAATTCAACCTAGTAAAATTTATTTCTCTGCTCTAGTAGTATTGGTGCACAAGAAGGATGGATCATGGCGCATGTGTCCAGATTATAGGGAGCTCAACAAGCTCAATATTAAAGATAAATTTCCCATTCCTGTCATTGATGAATTATTGGATGAATTGCCTGGATCAATTTACTTCACCAAGTTGGATCTTCGTTCAGGATATCATCAAATCAGAATGAAGGCTGAAGACATTCTGAAAACAACATTTAGAACTAATGAGGGTCATTATGAATTTTTGGTCATGCCTTTTGGCCTTACCAATGCACCTTCTACATTTCAAGGTTTGATGAATTCCATTTTCAAACCCATCCTTAGAAAATTTGTGTTAGTATTTTTTGATGATATACTAATTTACAACAAGTATTGAAAGGATCATGTTCAACATGTTGACAGGGTGCTCAAACTATTGGAGGAGAAACAGTTATATGCAAAAAGCTCCAAATGTTTCTTTGGAGTATAAGAGGTGGAATATCTTGGTCATATTATATCTCATGAAGGTGTTAAGGTAGACCCTAGCAAAATTAAAGCCATTAAGGAATGGAAAATCCCCACATCCATAAAGCATCTGCGAGGATTTCTCGGGTTGACTGGGTATTATCACCAATTTGTTAAGAATTATGGGATAATAGTAGCACCTCTAACAACATTATTGAAGAGAGATGCATTTTCATGGACTCCAGAAGCAACAAAGGCCTTTGAACATCTTAAAGAGGCAATGTGCCAAGCACCGGTCTTAACTACGCTAGACTTCACAAAAACCTTTATTGTGGAATGTGATGCCTCAGAAATGGAATTGGTGTTGTTTTAATGCAAGAAGAAAGACCCATTGCTTTCGAAAGTCGCCCAATCAAAGGAAAGTATTTACACAAAGCTATTTATGAGAAGGAAATGTTGTCAATACTACATGCACTTAAGAAATGGTGACCCTACCTATTGGGAAGACACTTCAAGGTAAAAAGGGATAATGATAGTCTTAAATACTTTTTAGAACAAAGATTATCTTCAGAAGAGCAGCAAAAATGGGTCACAATGATGTTGGGTTATGACTTTGAAATCATCTACAAAAAAGGGAAGCAAAATGTTGTGGCAGATGCAATCTCAAGAAAGGATGAGGATGTGGAAGCATTTCTTTGTGCCATTTCTATTATCCAACCAGATTGGATAAACAAAGCAAGGGATGAATGGAAGAATGAAGAAGAAATGTGGGCACTCTTTCAAAAGTTACAACAAGATCCCAGTACATCTGATTCATTTAGCTGGAAAAATGACTCGTTATGGTACACAGATTGCTTATACCTATGTAAGAATTCCCAACTCAAACAAAATATTCTTATGGAATTGCACACTTCTCCCTTAGGAGGGCACTTAGGATTTTTAAAAACTTACCATAGGGTTAAGAAGGAATTTTTTTTGGGATGGCCTTAAATCAGATATCCAAAAGTTTGTGGCAGAATGTTAGGTTTTCCAACAAAATAAAGTTGAAACAATTAAGACCCCAGGTCTATTACAACCTTTATCCATTCCAAGCCAACATTGGGAGGAGGTTTCAATGGATTTTATCTAAGGTTTACCCAAGTCCGAAGGAAAGAGTGTCATCACGATGGTAGTTGACAAACTTACCAAGTATGCACACTTTTGTGCATTATCTCATCCATTTAAAGCTAATATAGTTTCTACTGCATTTATGGAAACAATTAAAAAGCTACATGGGAACCTAAAGATTATTGTAAGCGACAGAGATCCCATTTTCACTAGAAATTTTTGGACAAAATTATTTTCTTGTCTTGGTACTCAGTTAACTCATAGCTCATCTTATCATCCTCAATCTGATGGGCAAACTGAGATACTAAACAAATGTTTGGAAGGATATCTCCGTTGTTTTGTCTTTGTTAAACATACACAATGGGTCAAATGGTTACCTCTGGCTGAATGGTGGTCTTACACTTCCTTCCATACTGCAGAAAAAATGAACCCATTTATGACACTTTATGGATATCATCCACCATCCATCACATCATATTTAAGAGAAAATTCTAAGGTTCAAGCAGTGGAAGATCACATCGAGCATCACCAACAATTTCTCCAACTCTTAAAGGATAACCTCACTTTAGCGCATAATAGAATGAAACAACAGGCAGATCAACATCGCAACGAAAGAAATTTTGATGTAGGTGATTAGGTATTCCTACGGCTACAACCATATAAACAAATGTCCCTCGAGCAAGCTAAGAAGGATAATAAATTATCACCAAGTATTATGGTCCATACAAGGTGTTGCAAAAGATTGGTACTATGGGATACAAATTGGAGCTTCTTGCATCTTCTCGAGTGCACCTAGTTTTCCATGTTTCATGTTTAAAGAAGGTTATAGGTGACAAGATCCCAGTTCAAACAATATTGCCAAAACTTGACAAGGAAGGAAAAATCATATTGGAACTTGAAGTAGCCACAAAAACAAGAACTCGACAGCTAGGAAATCGATCAATTCTGGAGTATCTCATCAAGTGGAAGAACTTACCTGCTAAAGATTCCATATGGGAGGATGAGAATTTTATACAGAAGCGTCCAAAACTACTCAAGCGTTGAGGACAACACTTTTTTGAAGGAGATGGGCATGTTAGGTCCATATACTACTAGTGATTCCCCCATTACTATTGTCATTGTAGCCCTTATTGTTATTATTGTGCCCCTATTGTCCCCATATTGTTATTAGTGTGCCCCATAGAAGCCCACTATTGTTATTGTTGTGCCCTTATATTATTATTGTTAGGTGGACTTTGATTATATTGTGAGCCCTTAGACTCCTATATATAGAAAGGAGGTTTAGTCATTTGTCTCATCCAAGAATTTTTCATTTCTGTAATGTAAAGGAGGTTTCCCCCTCGAAGACTTTGATTTTGAAGTCGTTGATCTATCTTTTCTATCTTTTTGTGAGCTGGTTCATAACAACAAGTTCCACTTTCAATGCTTAGAAACACTTGAAATGCATATAACTCTTAAACACTCAAATATGTGTAGATATAGACTTATCTTAAGATCTACCAAAAGAGATTATATTAAAATGTAAGAGCTATACTTGCAATCAAAAGCATGGGTGTGGGTAAAGCAACTTTTGGGTCAAAATATGCTTTGAAGAATGGCATGCAAAATCACAATGCCTTAAGCTTTGAAACATTGATGGTCCTTAGGACAAAATAATGCAATAAAAGGCATACTTGGAGGAATGACACCATGAAACAACACCACATTGTAGAGATGGATATTCCTTTTAAAGAGATACCTAACCTATAAATGGACATCTCTCTAAAGAGCACTAGTGATTCAAGCATCATAAGAAAGAAACTCTTTCACCATCACATTAATCTTTGACATCAAAGCATGAAGGGAATGGAGCCAAAAGAGCACTTTTTTATGATCAATTGTAGGATTTTAGGAAGTAATCATTAAGATTCACTATGCTTGGCTTAGGAGAAGAGAAAGTAAAGGTGGTAGAGGAGACATGCACTCCCACCTATCTTACTAACCCAGAAACCTTGACAATGTTATTATTGATAGAGATGAAAACAATGATAAAAAAAATGTTGTAGCGAAGGTAGAACTAGCAAAAGGATCCTTTGGCCTCAATAAGTTCATTTCAACAAGGATTGAAGAAAAAGTATCCCCCTCACATGCACTAGCAAATTCATTTTAGGGTAAACCCAAGGAATGGACTCACATAACTAGAAACAAAACTGAAAAGGCTCACAAGCCAATTTGTAATTATATACTCAGTTTGTCATTATAAACAAAGAATCTTTGATGGAAAGCTAAAAATCTTGAATCTCTCATTTTGATTAAAGATAAAAGAAAAAATATTGTTAATTTTTTTTTTAAATCTTCTAAGGATAATGTCATTATTATATAAGTCCCCAACTAGTAAAACTTTCATTAATAAAACTGCTAATTATTTTAAAAAATAATACTATACAATAACCCTTATACAATGATTTATATATTTTGATACTATATATTACAATAATAAACCACAAACATTCAATTTTATAAATAACACATGCATCAAAACAATAAACAAATTATATAAATATTATTACTTTTAACAAAATTCCAAATTTTATATAAATATTTTAAAAATATTAAATATTCATTTACACCTAAAAACATCCAAACTCTTTATAAATATTTTATAGATATTAAACATATAACTAGCAATTGCCCCTAAAGGTGTAAAGGTACATCGAAGGAATAGAAGCTAAGGAATTGGTAATATACTAAGGTTATTTGAGCTAAGTTTAGGTTCAAAACCAACTATTTGTAACTATAACTTTTAGACTGCTACCAATAGTTCATAAGTCAACATGTAGTGGGGAACTTATGACTTAGCAAGAGTTAAGACATCTATAAACACACCTACAAGGGGGATCCCACTCACAAGGGGTATCTACCCTTCTAGCTTTATCACAATAAGCCAACATGTAATTTGTGGGAATTGAATTTGAGTGGGGGAGAACAAATCATCCACCCTACCACCCGAGATATGAACCCTTGATGTTTTAAAATGACATGATGATGGAATTTGATCCACTTATGTGTATATGGGTCACAAGACCATTAATATAATTTCTTTTGATGTCACCACACGTTCAATCATTATCTTAATGAATCTCATACCTTTTAGAATAAACAACCTTCATAATAATTTAACGTTGTCCAATACTAAAGAAGCTCCTCATTTTTCACCATTAAATCTAGCTTTTATACTTAATAAATGCATATATATTAATAAAAATAGAGCAAAGACAATGACACCTTCTTACTCTAGTTTTCAACAAAGGTTTCATCAAATTATAAAGACGTTATCACCTTCTTACTTTAGTTTCCCATGAAGGTTGCATCAAATAAATTTATTCATTGTCGCAATCCAACACACACCTAAAAACAACAACAACAATGAAATTTATTCATCATTACAATCCAACACACACCTAAGAACAACAACAACACTCGCTACAAAACCAACCATTGCCCCTTTTCTGGAGAAGCCAAGTCCACCACAACTTGAGGAGATAAAAATTGTTAGTTTTTTCCAAGGTTTTTGTCTTCCACTATGATATCCATGTGTAACTTTTATGTTGTTTAGATTCTTAGTCTAGCATAAGGATATCCTTATTTAACATTAAATAAATTTATGTTTTATTATACATTTAATATGTGGAGTAACTCTTTCCCATTTACACAGCATACATAATTTATTCAACTCCTTCTTATCAATGAACATGAACTATTAGTTAACACAGTCAACTAACGTTAACTATTAACAATTAATGATAACTACCAATAAACAACTAACAAATATTAAATACATCTTCCTCTATGATTAAATATAAAATTATCATTACTTAAAAACAATTTAATAAACAACCAAATATTTGTATAATTGTTTCAAGATCCATTGCTCTTAATACATAATTTATTCAACTCCTTCTTATCAATGAACATGAACTATTAGTTAACACAGTCAACTAACGTTAACTATTAACAATTAATGATAACTACCAATAAACAACTAACAAATATTAAATACATCTTCCTCTATGATTAAATATAAAATTATCATTACTTAAAAACAATTTAATAAACAACCAAATATTTGTATAATTGTTTCAAGATCCATTGCTCTTAATACTTTCTGGTTCAGGGTCAATGGGTAGCCACTACATCCAGGGTTTTTCAACACTGAGTGGACGCACCCGAAGGCATCAACACCCCTAGGCTCAACACCCCTCGGCCTATTTACTGACCTAACCCCAAGAGCTTTCGGGATTCGACCCTGTGACCTCCCATTGGGGGAGCACTTGATTTGACCGATTGAGCTAACTCTTGAGGCTATTTTTTTTTCTATTATTTTAAAGCTAATTTTTTTTTTATATTAAGATGTTAAATTACAGAATTAGAATGCAACAAGATTTTTTAAAACTATACCATGTCCATATTAGAATTGTATATAACCATTATAAATATAATTAAATAATAATATTATAATATAATTTGAATAGGTATTCTAAACTTTATTATTTTTTTATTATGTTTAATTTTATTAAAAAAAATAAAATTTACTATATTTAAAATACTAAATTACAAAATTTAAATAGAATAAAATCTTCCCCACACTAAATCGTAATTTCAATCATAAAACATTATAATTGATAAAAATGTTATATTCAAAATTTCAATCATGATGATTGAAACAAAGTCAAATTAATGACAGTTTAAATTGTTATTGATTTAAATAAGAGTAGCAAAAATGAAGAAGTGTTAAAAATATAGATAAGCCTGCCGCTACATCAGAAAGTCACCACTTTTAGGGACCGTTGGCATTGCCATTGCTGGACTGCTCAAGTGTGTGATTACTTTGTTTTATTTAACTCGCTACAGCTAAGGGAAAGTTATGCTCTGGACAAATTTTTTAATTACATTGGATTAATCTTATTTCACATATTACTCTTTTCCATTTATAGAGCATACATAATTTATTCAACTCCTTCCTATCGAAACATGAACGGTATAGAGTGATGAGTCAGTTGTGTCAGTTAACAGAGTTAACTCGCATTAACTATTAATAACTAATAATTTTATTATACTTACCAATAAACAAGTAACAAATACAAAAATACATTTTCCTTTGTGACTAAAGCTAAAATAGATATTTCTTAAAATAATAAACAATCGAATACTTGTATGATTGTTTCAATGCCCATTATTGGTTGATATGTGCATTACTTTTATATAATATCTATATACATTTTAATTTATATAAAAAAAAAAATATTTCCAGCTTTTTTATATTCATATATTTTTCCTCTAACATCCTTGAAACTACTTGCTTCAATTGAAGTATTCCCTAAAAAGAAAGTAGTCGTTGAATGGAGAATTCATCGCATCTGACAAGGGTACTCAAATCTCTCTGCTCATTAGAGTCCTATGTCAAGAGTGATAATCTATCATGCCAGTCATTTATTAGAAGCGTCTATTAATACATAGAAGAAGATCGTAAGAACAAACGGAAAAATATTTCACCAACTATTTAATAAAAAAAATTTCAACAAAAGTCCGCGGTTCAAATTTTATTAAGTACATGATCTGTTGTGGTGGAGGCTTGAGAGCAGATTCCTCACCCAGTCTTAGCGGCACGAGATTCTAACTTTTGCTTAGTATATCGACTTGCAGATAGTTGGATGTACTCTTGGTGTTATAGTGGCAGCTAAGAGGATTGATCATGGATCTCCCATAGATTAGGACTGGCAGTTACCGATTCACTATGTAGTTAAAAAAAAAGTCTTTTCAAATGGAATGATACCCCTTAGGTGAAGGTGATCCAAACATAACGATTGTGTGGAAAGCAATAGGCGAGAACAAACATTTTGGAAATCCAATCTTCCTTTAAACCACCAAACACAAAAACACAGAGATCCATAGACCTCAATAATCACCTCGAGAGGCTATGAGAAGTAGAAAAATAGTCATTAATGCTCAGGAAACAACTAAAAATTGTCAATCAAGAGGAGAGGAAACCCCAATGCTTCTCTTCTTATAATAATAACCTCGACATAGAGCTTCTCTCTAATGTGAGCCTCTCCCTCTAAGGCACACAAAACTCTATGCTACCCTGATACTGAAGAAAACGAAACGAGATCGCCAAAATCAGAAAATCTCATATAGTCACTAAAATAACTGCAAAACGATAATAATGAAACGAGGATCTCAATCATATGATGAAAAGTGAGTTCCAATTTATGCACAACTACAACTGGTCCTCGAAACAACAACGAACTTGGGAGGTTCCCTAACCTCGAGGAAACTTGTGCATGGTGCAAATTAACAATATGTCAGTTTCGTTCTTTTATGACTATTCAACTCTTTTTATATACATTAACCATCCTTGTTTTCAAGCGATCCATAATTTGTACAGGGCGTATTTCATTCTTTTATAACCGTTCTAGTTTATATATATATCTATATATTAACCCTTCTTGTTTTCAAGTGATTCGTAATTTCTCCACGGCACCCTGCGAATTATTAAACGGGATGAACACCATGGTAGCACAAATACTCCATTATTTCTTTGTTGTTTTGTTAGCAAATTCTGATAATACAATAATATAGTTTAAAAAATGTTAATCAGGAATCATTTAGTGTTTTTTTTTTTTTCATTTCAGGTAAAACCCCAGAACCTGCGTAGATCAAAGAGGTTGGCACTACTGAGACAGAACGAAACTATTCCTAATCTTCCCGACGACGTCATTACAGAGTGTTTGCTCAGAGTTCCATATAAATAACACTCCACGCCCAAAGTTGTGTGCAAAAAATGGAAAGATATAGTGAGTAGTCCAGGGTTATATAAGGACCAACTGACCTCTGGAACGAGTGACCACTTGATATGTATGATTCAGTATTTCACACTTCCAATACCATGGACTAAATATAAGTATAGTACCTGCAGAATAATAGTATTTGAATAGTATTCGACCCTCTCTGGCACACCTGGGCAATGGTACATCCCATTGCAGACTTCCCTAATGTTTTCCATGCACATGGGCCATCTAAAGACCATATTGTGGTTGCAAAGGGATACCACAATAAAACCAAGGTGAGTTGGATATACAACTCCATATAACTGAACACAGCCTTCCCTCGACTCCATTAGCACGAAATGCTGAAAGCAGTACTGAACGACAAGATATCCAACCTGCTAGATTCGAACTAACGTCAATTAAAATCAAAACCTCCATTAGCAGGGATTCGAACTAACGTCATTCAAAATGAAAACCTGTAGCGGAAGGCCACCACACCTCAAGGTTATGGGAATTTCTGTAACGAAATTCATGGGACATGATCAAACTCTGCAGGTTCAAGTATAATCCGAGTCATGTTTGGTCTCTGAGACAGATAATGGTGATGATGAACTGCAGAAACCACTCGTCATTCACAGTCAAACAAAACTACAAACGCAAAACCCGCTCGGACGCAAAATATTTTCCACCTGTAAGGTTTATTTGAAGGAAGACAGCGAAAATGAGAAATAAAAATGGGCTAGAATGAACAGTGTTTGTCCAGCAAATTCCATAAAAGAAACACCTTCAATGTAATTACATATCTTATTTTCCATATTAAAATTTAATTTTATAATAAATTTTATATTAGGAAAAAGTTTGATGACATCTTATAAATAGTCTTTCTATTAAGATTTAGTTTAGTTTTTCTTATCTTTGCGGATTTATATTATACGGTAAAAATTCACTTTTATTATATTAGAAAGATTTAATACATTATAAATATATATTTGCAGAAGATTTTTTCGTGAAAATCACATGAAATATTATTTTCCGACGCGTTTCGAACCAACCAATGTGGTTGATCCAGGTTAGTCAATATTAGCGGTTGGTCAAACTAGCCGTTGGAGGCTCTGCTCGGTCTATTTAACATGCTAAGGTGGATCTGTTTCTTCAACTTGTCCTGACGATGAACCACACTGGTTGCTCTGACGATGAACCACACTGGTTGGTTCGAAACGCATCGACAAATAATATTTCATGTAATTTTCGGCGAAAAATCTTTTGCAAACTTGATATGGATCACAAAAGCCTCAACTCTCTCTATATATAATTGTTTAATATATTACTTAATTCTTTAATAGAATATTAAATTCAAAATTATAATTGGTCAAATTCTAAATAATCTAAACTTTAAATCAGCCTATAATCTTTAGGTTAGAATCATTTTCTTTTTTATAGTACACAATTTTAAATGTCTCAAAATATTTGCTCAAACCTCAAAGTTTCAGGGGCTATTTCTTCTCGTGGGCACAAACTCACAACATAGTTTACAAAAGCCTTATAGGGATGTTGTTTTTGGGCCTTCTTAAAATATATTTTGAAACATTGAAAGTGCTTAAGCATTGAATTTTCTAATGATTGATTTTTACAAGAGCTTTATATAATTTACCTACCTCTGTGAAACAAGTGCATGCGATTTAGAGCCATTTTATATTCTTCTTTTCTTATTTTTATTATATTTCGTTTTATATATATTTTTAATCATTTTAAAATTTATTCAAAATTTTATTTTTCAATTAACTACCAAAATATCATACTAATGACGATTGAAGTGTGCCCCTTTTTCTTAAAAATTGGAATGACTATCAAGGTGTCATATATATGTTACAAATTTTAATATTAGCTTATGATATTTCACCAATATATACCTTAAATTGACCTATAGTAGAAGGATTTAAGGAGAAAGGTGTAGAAGGATTCAAGGTGCTATCCAACATAGAGAAAGGTGTAGTTTCTCACTCTATAAATGGGGTTTTATGTGTTATACAAACCCAAAAGTCAAGCTCCCACACTTCTCTCACACTATAAGAAAATTACAACATTTTAGAAGAATTTTTTTCCACCCACATAGACATCAAATTAACTTAATGTCAAATATTCTCCTTTTCTTTTGGTTAAAAGCATATCACGATCATTAACAAAAAGGTTGAAGATTTATAACAACATTGTTTTACAATTTCCAAAGTGATATTTAGGATTGCATCACCCATAACATCTCTAGTAATGTCCAAGTTCCAATATGTGTCGTTTGTTTTGTCCCAATATGAATATCAAGATGCCATCTAATGATTGTTTATATTTGCAACCTAGGGGATGTATAAAATGACGTTTCACAAAATATTTATCATTATATCTTTAACAACATCCCAAATAACATCTCGATAAATGCCCATATTACAACATTTATAACATCACAAAAAGTTTGTTTTTTTTTCAAAGGAAAAAACCATATTTATTGTTCAAGGAAAATAAAAAATGCAAGCATAAGATGCATTGGGAATTGTCCCAAAAAACATTTTACAGTGTATGAGCATACAAAGCAACTAAAATTGAGCTATTAAATTATCTAAAAGAGACCCCTTTTTAAGGTACAAGAACACATATGATCGAATATTCCACAAAACAACAAATTTCCTATAGTCCAAAAGTTGACATATTACATAGAGAGTCTAACATATAAACATTAAAAATCATTTAACAATGAATGTCTATAAGCAATGATTTTTCCATCTACAAATTGTAACAACCCCTGGTTGATTTTCCATGTAAAAAAAATATAGGGCCAAGGTCATTGGACATGATTCCATGTTGAATGTTGGGAAAAAACATCCTAATGGGTGTCACTTTAGTTTATTTATGACTAAGGAAATTAGCAAAGGCAAAGTGGCATTAATTGACATTTATTTATGAAATATAAAGGAAAATAGGAGAAAAGGGAGATGAAGGGTCGCAAATTTGCATGAGCAAATTTTTTTAAGGAAAATAGAGGCCTCAATAATAAAAAGGCTTTTGAGGATCAATTCATGGCTTTTGTCAATTCAGTTTGGGAGCTCTCTTATATTCTCTCATACTCTTGCACAGTTAGAGCATTCTTGGAGCACTCTAGCATTGAAGAAAGGAAGGAAAAGGAAAGCAAAGTACAAGAAAGGAAGGTTGGATCAAGCAGTTTTAGTAGGAAGATTTTGCAGGTAACAAGTTGCATGTGTGATTTCCTAGCTAAGATGTGGATGCATGGTACATGCATTTGTTTATTTGGTTCATTTGATATCACTGGCATGGGTTTTGCCGGGTTTGACAATGGTTTCATCCTTGCCTTGTCATTACGTGGATAACCATGGTGTGATAGGATTATTTTCTTGGTTGAGCTTTGGATTACCGGAAGGTTTTGGAATCGGGTGAGATGGTCTTAGGAAAATTCCCAAGGGTTGGGGGTGGAGGTGGTTTAGTCTCTAGGAATCCCTCGACAAGTGGGTGGAGACACGCAAATTCCTCAAGGTAATGGTGAAGAAACTCTAAGCCATCCAAGTTTGTTTTATGCTTTGTGATATCTTGACCGATTTTGGCGAGATCATGGTAGCCTGAGGGTGGAGGTGGTTTAATCTCCGGGAAGCCCTGATTATTTATGTCTTGAGATTCCACATTCATGCTTGGAATATGGCACAAGGGTGATTGGATGAAAGAAAGCTTTGGTTCAGCCCAATCTATGGTTGGGTGGTAAGTGGAAGTCCCTCACTTGGTTGGCTTTTGCATAAGTTAATAAGAGTTATTTTTCCTATTGTAATCTATGAGAACTTGTACTTGTTATTATTGTGATTTGATGGTTGTTATGTCATGGTTAATAATTTGATTATATGTTAGTTATAAGCATAGATTTTTAATGTGTTATAGCTATGACTTGTTTAGGATTTGATAGGTATTTGATAGTTAATGAATGCATGGGCTAACAAGTGTTAATGCAACTATTATGAGAGGGAATTAGACCCTCTTGGTGATTCTCAGATAATTTTTAGACTCCTATGATCATATATGCATTCATGACCTGTAGCTTAAATGTTCACCATATGTTTGATGGAATGATTGTCATGGTTAGGCCTGCTTAGATTAAATTTCTTGTTCAAGTTTTATATGATTAGCATTTTCATGATGTAATTTATCATTCTAAGAAGTTACAAGCAGTTATGGTTAGTCTGGCCAGGAAAGGTGGCTCAGATCTCAGGACCGCACCCTCTGAATTGAAGATTTTGGGCTATAACCGCATGGAAGCAGTGTCATGTGTGTGGTTGGAGGCCTATAACCGCACCCTTGACTTGTCATGCATGCGGTTGTGCATCCAGATTAGTGAAAATATATATCCAGGTTAGGGTTTCCTCACCTAGGGTGGTTCTTTGGCTCTGAGTGCCTTGTAAGCCTTGAGGGGTGTCTGTAAGTTGTTAGTTGTCGTTCCCACTTCCATAATTGAAGCTTGGATGTCAAGCCACAAATAGTAACTCTTTTTCTCATGTTTACCTTTGCAAGCAAGTGAAATTGGGTAAATGTGGGAGGGGGTGTTTACAAATTGGTATCAGATCTTCCAAGTTCAAACACTTGGACTGGATGGGATGGATATATATGGTTATGCATGCCTAGTAGGTCATACATGCATTATGGTGGTCATTGTTGGAAATAATACTGAGAGTGGGGGGCGAATCAGTATTATCGTATCAATAATTTTATTTCCCAAACAAATTTGTATACGCTACTTCAACTAAGTGAAATAGCATGTACACGCAACTGTACTTAAAGCAACCAACGTATATGCAGAGAACTTTAAATTTGGCCAATTTATCATGCATTGAACTTTAACCAGTATATCAAAGATTTATTAGATAGTACAGTAAAAGCAGAATAAAGCATCACACATAAGCAACACATATGAACACCAAGATATAAGGTGGAAACCCAATGTGGGTAAAAACCACCTGTTGTTGTTGTCTCTGTCTTCTTTTAATAATAATAAAATATGTTTACAATCTTGCACTGGTGCAGACTCATACCAGTGCGCAGGGCTTCTACCTACAGAAGGTTACAACCTTCTCTTGTTCTCTAGCTTCTACTAGAAGGGAGCTACGACCCCCTAACTCTTGTACTAGCCGATATGTTTACTAGTACGTAGATGGCAACCTACAGAAGGCTACGACCTTCTTTCGTCCTCCAAGGGCCACATTTCATAAATTTTCAGACTGGATCCATCAATAACATCATAACTGAAATTCAATCATCAAATACATCTACATCAACCAATCACTGAAACTCAATCATCACTTTCTGAATCAACCACAACTGAATCAATCAATCACTTTGACAACCCATCATCAAATCACAATCAATCTGATCATTCAGAATACTGTCACCAGAATACAGTCACCAAAACCCAAACCAGAACCTAGAACTCTGCAACAGAAAACAGAAACAACTGAAACATACTTTATAAGGTATATGCTACTTCCATGTGTCGAACCTGCGTGTATACGCGCTTTTATCAAAGCCAACCAGCGTACACATCTGCAAATATTAATTCATAATTCTATAGCTATTCTGGACTTCAGTTATACCTAGATCATAATATTTACAGAATAACACATGCGTCAATATTTAGATCTAGACTGTACATGATCAAACCACATAATGATAATCCATTTCAAGCCTTAAGATCTCGATCCATCATTAGATCTTATCCTTCATCAACCGCAAAGGTTCATCCTTGGTTCAGATTAAACACACCACCATAAGCTAATAACCTACATACTAGATCTCACACTTCATCAGATATTTGATACTTGCACACTTAGCCTAATGATCTTCTCCTCCCTATATAGTTTTAGGCCTTTCTTAATACCATGGACCAAAACCACTTAGGACCAATACTTTGGACCAAATACCTAGGGTCAATACCTCAGACTAAATACCTTGGATCAATACCTTGGATCAAAATAACTTGGACCAAATACCTCGGACCAAAAACTTAGTTTTCCAAGATATACGCGCTTTTCCTTCTTTGAAAGTGCACATGTACATATACGCTACTTGTGTTCAGTGAACCTACGTGTATACACAGTTTGGTCAAGGTGAACCTGCGTATACCTCTCTTTCTTCATTCTTTGTAGTCAGATCTGTAATTCTTTGTTGTTGACATGTTGTACTGTGATATTTCATTTGAGTGAGTTGCCATCAAGGACAACACCTGTATCATAATGCCAATAATCTCCCTCTTTGGACTTGATGGCAACAATAACACCAAGTCACCAACTCACTCTCCCCCTTTGGCATCAAGGGCAAATGATGGACCAAGATAATTTCTCCCTTTGACATACATTATGCTGGTCATGCTTCCCCTGAGTACATGCTGAATTCTCTGATTGAGCTCCCATGCTGAGATGTACTGAAACTGTCCATGCTCCCCCTGAGCACAAGCAAAGTCTGCAAAAAGATTTTCTAAAAGAATAACATGACTCTATAACTCAACTATGTGAGGATGACCTTCCTATCACCAATGACTCATACATACATCCATCTCCCAACCAAGTGGGGATATACCAAATTTGACTCATCCACCCAACCAAGTGGGGATATACCAATTGTTTATACATGACAAAAACAAGAAATATTACATCATCCATCCCATGTAAAGTGGGGATATAAATTACATCATTTGTCCAAGAGGACTCATTCAAATGTATGAGAAGACATATCACACCCTAGACTTTTACATGACTTGAGCAACAAATGGTATAAATATCTAAAGCCATAGCTGGACTCAACAACCATAATGCCAACAATGTTGAATGTACGTGAAGGCTAATGCTCCCCCTGAATCGGTGCTACCTGTGCATTGTTAACAAGTCAATGATCAAGGCATCTTTGTTAGTCAGATAAAATTAATGAACAGAGCATATTAATCATCAATATCAGTCAGAGCACCCATATTAGAGCATGCCCCATTGTTTTTCTTGTCTAAAAAACATATACGCTCCTTGACCCATAGAAACCCGCGTGTGTACGCGACTACACTTCATGAAACACGCATATAATAACCTTTCTCTGAAAAAATTGATTTAAAAGCAGGATGATGCAACAACTACTCCAACTTTTATCTGAGATATTCAAATGTCTCTCTGGGTAGTGGTTTAGTGAATATATCAACAACCTGTTCTTTGGAGGGAACATATTCCAATTTGACCTTTTGTTCAAGCACTTGTTCATGTAGAAAATGGTATTTGATGGGTATGTGCTTGGTCTTGGAGTGCATGACTGGATTCTTTGAAATACTGATGGCACTTGTATTATCACATAGAATGGAGATGGGTGGAGTACATATGATCTGAATATCTTGTAATGTTTGCATCATCCAAAGTAGTTGTGTGCAACAAGATGCAAAAGCTACATATTCTACTTCAGCCATAGATAATGCAATTGAACTTTGTTTCTTGTTGAACCAAGATATTAACCTGGAACCCATATAGAATGCACCATCACTAGTGCTTTTTCTGTCATCAACACTTCCTGCCCAATCTGCGTCTGTATATGCATGAAGAGTAAGATCTGTGTCTCTAGGATACCATAAACCAAAGTTTTTTGTTCCTTGGAGATATTTGAAAATCCTTTTGACTGCTTGAAGGTGTGATTCCTTTGGATTTGCTTGGAATCTTCCAACTATTCCTACTGCATGCATGATGTCAGGCCGAGTACCTGTTAGATAAAGTAGACTGCCAATCATGGATCTGTAAGTTGGTTGATGTACTGCTGTTGATTCATCGTTTGAGCTTAGACTGCATCCTGTTACCATTGGGGTACATACAGGTTTAGAATTTTCCATGTCGTACCTTTTCAAGATCTGTTTGAGATATTTGGTTTGTGAAAGAAAAATCCCATATTTATTTTGTTGAACTTGTAGACCAAGAAAATAGGTAAGTTCACCAAGCAAGGACATTTCAAACATGTCGTACCTTTTCAAGATTTGTTTGAGATATTTGGTTTGTGAAATAAAAATACCATCTTTATTTTGTTGAACTTGTAGACCAAAAAAATAGGTAAGTTCACCAAGCAATAACATTTCAAATTCTTGCTGCATTACTGAAGCAAAATTCTGACTCATGGATTCTTCATTGCTACCAAAAATGATATCATCAACATAAACAACAATTATTAGCAATTTATCAGTGTCAATCTTTGTATATAGATTGCTATTTGCTGACCCTTTTGAAAAACCCTGTTGGTGTAGATATTTGTCAAGGCGGTAATACCAGGCCCTTGGAGCCTGTTTTAGACCATAGAGAGCCTTTTTGAGTCTGCATACAAGTTTTGCATCATTTCCAAGAATGAATCCTTCTAGTTGTTCAATATAGACTTCTTCTTCTAAATCTCCATTAAGGAAGGCAAATTTTACATCCATTTGGTATACTTTGAATTTCTGAAAGCTAGAAAGAGAAAGAAACATCCTTATGGCTTCAAGTCTAGCAATAGGTGCAAAAGTTTCTTCAAAATCTATACCTTCTTGTTGAGCATACCCTTTACAAACAAGTCTAGCTTTGTTTCTAATAACTTATCCATTTTCATTCAGCTTGTTTTTGAATATATATTTAGTTCCTATAATATTTTTATCATGAGGTCTAGGAACTAATTCCCAAGTATTATTCTTTTTAATTTGCTTAAGTTCTTCATTCATGGCCTTGACCCAACATTCATCTTTGCATGCTTCATTTACATTTTGAGGTTCAATGGAGGATAGTAATGCTAGATAGCTTAAGGTTTCTGTAATAGTTCTTCTTGTCTGTACACTTGCCTCTTTTTCCCCTAAAATTTGAGTTTCTGGATGATTTTTCTGAACATACCTGGACGGGATCTTTTCTTCTACCTTTATCTCTTCTTCTAGTGCTTCATTGGTTTCTCCTTTAGAATCATTGTGATTTGATGTGGGAAAATAATCCCCATCTTCTTCATTGTCATAATCTTCGGTTTTTGTCTGTTTTGGATTTTTGCATGCTTCATCAACTACAACATCAATACTTTCAACAATTTTCCCAAGTCTTTTATTATAAAATTTATATCCTTTACTTAGGGAAGAGTAACAAAGAAGAACACCTTCATCTCCTCTGGGCTCAAACTTACCAAGTTTTTCATCAGTCCTTTTGATATAACATTTGCTTCCAAAAACTTTAAAGTATTTTACAGTAGGAGTCTTACCATACCAAAGTTCATGTGGAGTTTGAGTGTTGTTTACTCGAACATTTGCTTGGTTGAGAATAGTTATGGCGGTGAATGCAGCTTCACCCCAAAAGGTTGTAGGAGTTCAAAATTCATATAACATAGCTCGAGCCATTTGTTGAACAGTTATGTTCATTCTTTCTACCACTCCATTTTGCTGAGGAGTCCTTGCAGTGGAGAATTGCCTTTTTATTCTATGTTGTTCGCAAAATTCAAAGAATTCATCCAAGGTAAATTCCCCTCCTCGATCAGATCTGAGGCATTTGATTTTGTGATCTGATTCATTTTCAACCAAAGCTTTGAAGGCTTTGAACTTTTCAAATGCTTCATCTTTATGCTTTAGAAGACCTATCCAACACATTCTGGAAAAATCATCAATGAACAAAATAAAGTATTCTTCTCCACGAGGTGACTTTTTCCTTGATGGTCCACATAAATCAATATGGACAAGTTTAAGAGGCTTACTAGCTGACCCTTCTTTTTCAATGAAGTGAGATCTGGTTCGCTTATCGAATTGACATGGTTTTCATATTGTATTTTCAGGGATGCTGATATCTAGAAGATCATGAACAACCTTGAATCTACATGCTTTTCTTATTTGAGAAAAGCTTATATGTCCCAATCTTCTATGCCACAGCCAATTTTCATCATTTTTGCTTAGATAGCACTGTTGTTGTCCTCCCTTGAGTATGTATAAGTTGTTTGGAGTTCTTGTACCTTTGATCACGGTTTCTGCTGTATCAATCTCATGAACAACAGATCTGTTTGATCGAAACACCACTTCATTTCCTTGATCACACATTTGACTGAAACTCAACAGTTTATGATTTAGATGGTCTACATACATAACATTCCCATCTTTAACCTTTTCTTTCAAGAAAACAGAGCCTTTACCTTTTATGACAGCAGGAGTGTCATTTCCAAGTGAGACATTCTTTTCCTTTTCTAAGGCATTATATGAGTGAAGTTTTTCTTTGTCACCTGTCATGTGTTTTGAGCATCCACTGTCAATGTACCACTTATTTTCTTATCCTTCTGCATACAAGGCTATACCACATCTTTTTGTTTGAGGTTCTTTCCTTCTCCATATCTTGGGATTTAATGGAGTTTGCTCCTTTTGAGATGTTTTCCGAAATTTTCTCCTGCATTCAGATTCTTCATGGCCAAAGTTGTTACAGATTGAGCATTCTATTTCATTTTCAAGAAGAGAAAAGTTATTATAGGAACCTTTTTTTTTTTACAAGAACGATTATGGTGCTTTGTATTAATCTTGGGCAAAATGCAAAAATCTGATTACATTTTGAGTTTCTTTGTCTTACTGCATTTCTTCGCTAAGGATGTATCTGAAGCTTACAAGTTTCTTCCTTGGGTAGACCCCCACTGAGTTAATTTCGGAGATTTTCCCCCACTTGAAAATACAAAAAAATTGGTTTAGTAACAGAATTAGAACATGGCAACAGTCTATTTATGGAATGGGATCCCATGATTCTTCATCCTCTTTCAGCTTGATCCCAACAGAGAGAAGGAAAGCTTTATTGGCTTCAATGTCCGCCTTTTTATTATTCATTCTCAACACGTGATAGTACTTCAAGTCCTGGAAGTTGTTTTCCATACCTTTGATCCTGGTAATCAACCTTGCTAGATTGAGGTCCTGTACTGGGGTGTTGGTAACCATTTCATTTATAATGACTTGAGAGTCACATATGACAATTGCTTCATTGATGTCCATTTCTTTAAGGATCTTGAGTCGTTGGAAGAGGGCCAAGGCCTCAGCTTGAATGCTGGTAGTGTAATCTATTCCCCAGGCGTAGGAGTGAAATTTTTCCCCGGTTTGGTTTAGGACAACACCTCCTGCACCAGCTTTGCCCGAATTTCCCTTCGCTGCTCCATCAAAGAAAAGGAAGTGCCTTGCTTGCGATTTAAGCCACTCTTGAAAGTCATTCTCGGGTTTTCTTATTTGCCATTCTTTGATAATGGAGGCTTTTTTGACTGTTGGCTTAAATTGGAGTTCTAGCGTTGATCCACATGCTATATCTTGCTGTCTGAGGTTGGTGTCGTCTTTTATATCAATCAAGCATTCCTTTATTTGGCTTTTTATCTTGGTTTCCAAGACTTTGTGACTTTGTTTTGTGTTTCTAAATATTCTTTTGTTGTGCTCTATCCATAACTGCCAACAGATGATTTTTGGGAGGACAGCCCATGTTGCCTTGATAATCAAATTTTTAGGAGGAGGACCTGGGAATCTGTTTGACCATTCAGAGAAAAGATCAGAAGTGGAGCAAGGTACAATGAAATTTGGGTCCAGATCATGAGTAAAATAGGACTAGATCTGCCTGGAGAAGCTGCATTCTAGCATTAGATGGACTGTTGTCTCAATGCTTTCATTACACAGAGGACACATGGAAGGGTCGTGGAAGCCTTTTTTCTGCAGGTTATCATAAGTTAATATTTTCCCGTGATAGTAGACCCAGGCAAAGAAATCGACCTTGGGCCATGAGGGTTGGTGCCAAACGCCTTGCCACGGAGCTGGATTCGAAGGAACGTGAGGTTTCTCAATCAATTTGGCATACCCCTGTGTGACTGCATATCCTTTGGCTTTTGGTCCCCAGCCCATCTCATCTCTCTTCCTCGAATGCGTGGGTGCCAATCCTTGGAGGGCGTCTAACAGCGTGATCCACTCGGAGTTCAGGTTGTCCGGCACATTTAATCACTTCCAGCCTGCCCAAATCGAGTTATTCCAGCATGAAATATCCCACAGAGATTTCATTCCTTCTCTGTCCATCCAACAACGCAGCGAATTAATGGAGGCTCTGGCTTCTATTGGCTCTTTGTTCATGATTCTGTCCGACCAGATATTGATTTTTTTACCATTTCCTGGTATCCAGTAAGAGTGGGCGGTGATTAGAGATGTGGCTCTGTCATAAATTTTGAGGAATGTCGAATTAGGCAGGTGAATCACATTTTCTAAGCATCTGGATCTTGGACCTCTGAAATATTTTTTCCAGAGCACCTTTTGGGCCCAGCCAGGATTGGGGGCGATGATCCTCCACATGATTTTTGCAGCCATTGCCACGTTTTGTTGACGAAGATTCTTAAAATTTAGGCCACCTTCCCACAGCGGCTTGGAGATGATGTCCCAGCTGACAAGAGGGATCTTTTTTTCATTTTGTTTCCCTCCCTTCCAGAAGAACCTCCTTATGTATTCCTCCATTTTGTTTAGAATGGATGCCGGAGCGAGGAGTCCTGCGAATTGGAATAGGGGCAAGCTGTTGAGAACAGATTTTATTAAGACTGTTTTGCCTGCAGCATTCAGCCAGGAATATCCCCAGGCTTGGATCTTTGCCTTGAACTTTTCTAACTGTGGTAGCCAATCTTTGCTGGTTGGTCTCTTTTGAGATATTGGGAGGCCCAGGTATTTAAAGGAAGACCAGGAGGAGGAACCTTCGAAGCCCAAACATCTGGATATGGAAGATAGCAGCCTAAGCGTAGTATTCCAACTGAAAATGTGGCATTTGCTCTTGTTAACAACACTGCCTGAAGCTTCACTAAATTCATCCAGGACCTCTTTGAACTTTGTGGCAGAGGGAACAGAGGCGGGACCTAACAGCAATGTGTCATCTGCAAACAAAGCATGGTTGATATTTTTGGTCCCTCTTGCAATGCACAGACCATTAATTTCTTGTTCTTGCAACTTTTTATCTAGCAGGAAGCTGAGGGCTGAGGCCTGGATGACAAAGAGCAGGGGGGATAGAGGGCACCCCTGCCTGAGTCCTCTCGAGGCTTTAAAGAAGTCTGTGGCTCTTCCATTAACAAGAGGAGCTATCCATGGCTCCGAGATGCATGCCCGGATCCAATTGATGAAGTTTGTTCCAAAACCAAGCTTACACATAACATTCAAAAGGAAGCTATGATTGACTCGATCAAAAGCATTTGCTAAATCAAGTTTGATCACCATACCTTGCTCTTTTCGGAGTAGACTTGAGTGAATTGCTTCCTGGACCAGTAGAAAGTTGTCCACGATATGCCTTCCATGGATGAAGCCTCCTTGATTCTCTGGAATTATTTTAGGGAGGATAAACTTCAATATGTTTGCAATTACTTTGGTGATCAATTTGTACCCTGTATTACATAGAGAGATCGGTTGAAATCTGTTGAAGTTATTGGCACCTTTTTCCTTGGGTATGAGTGCTAAAAACGCAGAATTGGTACTGCCTCCGATTTTCTGAATATTTTGGGATTTTTGTACCATTTTGAGAAGATCTTTTTCAATAATCAGCCAGCACGCTTGGAGGAATCTAGCAGAGAAACCATCCGGCCCAAGGGCCTTATCCGGGTCCATGTTGAAGAGCGCCTTTTTCACCTCATCTTTAGTGACTTTGGCCTCCAGAGATTCATTACTTCGCTGAGAAATTACAGAGGGTATATTAACTAACAGCTCCGGATAGTGGCTTGGGTCCTTGTCTTCACTATAAAGGTTCTGGAAATGAGTAAATGCAGCTCTCTTTATATGCTCAAAATCCTTATGGATATCTCCCTCTTCTTTAATCTCTGAGATAGTATTGAAACATTTCCTTGTCTGGGCTTGTTTATGAAAATAAGCAGTGTTCCTTTCCCCTGCTTTGAGCTAGAGGTTCCGAGATTTCATATCTTGTTCTAATGAGTCCTTTGTAAGCATTGCGATTTCCATACCATTTTGATGAGAAACAAGAGCTGCTTTAATGGTTTTCCTTATTGTGGTTGGGTTGGACAGCGTTTTGGCCCATCTTTTTAGGGCTCTTTTCACCCTTCTGAGTTTTTCCTCCCAAATATATAATGGCGATCCTTTGACTGGTTGGATCCAGCTTTCCTTGACAATTTGCATGAAATCAATCTCCTTTACCCAAAGAGTTCTGAATCTAAATGGGATGGGGCCCAGGTCATGATGAGCTAACAGGTCTAACTTTATGGGCTTATGATCAGAGATGTTGTTGGCAAGAATATGCATTCTAGGCTCTAATCCTAGCAACAGAAAGGAACTTTGAATGATAAACCTATCTAACCTGGCAGCAATGTGGCCAGGGCCCACCCTTTTATTAGACCAAGAGTACTTACCTAAAGAGGGTTTGATGTCCAGCAAATCCCAGTCTTGCACTATGTCCTCCACCTATTCTCTGCCGAATCTCTAACTATGCTGCCTCCCATTTTTTCTGATGGATGTAGGGTAAGGTTGAGATCGCCAGCAATTATTATGTTTTCCAGGTCTGTCAAATCTGCTTGATGTCTTATAGAGTCCCAACAGTCTTTTTTCCCCCACGTTGACTGGAGAGTAAACATTGAAGAGGCAGAACGTTTGCTTAGTATCCAGGTTCTGCATTTTCAACATCAACCAATGGGTATTCTTGGCCTCAAATAGAACTGAAAATTTATTGGCATTCCAAAGAGTACCTATCCCTCCTGAGGCACCTCGGGCGGAGATTGCTCTTGCTTCGCTTTTATTCCAGAATTTCTTGCTTGTTTGAAGGACGACTATGTCTTCCAGCTTTGTCTCCTGGACAAGAAGTGGATCTGGGGTTTCTGTCCTGATTAGACTTCTGATGGCTTCTTCTTTAGTTTTTCTCCCCATCCCTCTGTAGTTCCAGGATATGACCTTCATTATTTATGCTTCAGGTGGGCTCCCTTGGAGCCTTGGGGCGGATTTTTCAATATCTTTGGCTTTGAAGCTAGCATTTTCTCCAAGGTTGGTTGACTGCCCTGAAGTTTTTCTTTGTAAGTCTCCTGCTCCCTTTTTTCCCTGTCTGTTTTCCGGCCTCTTGTTAATCTTCTTACGGGGTGTGGGATTCTCCTATTTCTCCTTCCTCTTCCGATTCTTCCGTTTCCTTCTCTTCTTCTTCATTTTCTATGATCATGCCTTTTGGATCTTCGAGACTTGTTCCTTTGAGTGAGGCCGAGGGAGTACCTTTGCTTGTGGGTTGAGCTTCGGTCTCCTGTGATGCTTTTGTCTCCTTTTGAGCTTCGCCCTCTTGTGTGCTTTCTGGATGCACACTCAGGGGATCAAACTTGTTTTCAGAATTGGGTTTGGAGATGATCTGCTGAGTAGCGGTATGCTGGATTCCTTTGCCGTTGGAGCCTCCTTGCTTCTGGTTCTTGGGGTAATTTTTGGATTGCTTAACTTGGTTCCATCCATCCTCTTTTCCTTGTTCAGTCTCTTTGTTAGTTGGGCAACCTCTGGCGAAATGGCCGTAAACATGACATTTCCGGCATTTGAAGGGCAACTGCTCATAGTCCAGTTTCTGCATGTGCGTCCAGCTTCCGACCTTTAGAGTGATGGCCTCTGGTAGCCCCACCTCCAGATCTACTTCTACACAGATCCTGGCACAGTCGTATTGATCCTTATTGTTCGCACGATCTATGAATTTTCCCAGGGCGTTTCCAATGTGTTTCAGCGAATCCCAGTTCCAGCAGTGTACTGGGAGATTTGGGAGCCTGACCCACACCGGGACTGCTTTGGGCACATCTACTGCCGGGTCGAAGTCCGGGGTCCATTTGTTCAGGTAAAGACCCTGAGGACCCATGAAGTAGGGGCCATTTTGGAAGATCAGGGCTTTATCTTCTTTTGATGTGAATTCGAAGAGGAAATAACCTCTCCCCAGAAAGTAGGAGGTGATGCTTTCTTTGATCAGAGGAGCCCAATTTCTGTTAACCCAGCTTTCTGTGGTCTTAGGAGACAGCCATAGCCCAGTGAACTAGTCGATGAGAGCCCTTTCAGCCAGTGACAAGGAAACTTGGATCGGGGTTTCTGGAGGGAGGGAGATCACCGGTATATCATCCAATCTCTTGACAAACTTCGCAGCTTCAACGTTTTTCTTCTTTGGCAGTCCTGCCAAGAGCCTGTTGAAAGCCTCGGAAGATGAGGACGGCGGAGGAGTCGAATGAGGCGCATGAGGGGTTCCCAGCCCCTCCATGGTCGAAATCTCTGTGAGCGGCTCTAAAAGACTGCTGGACGATCCATGCAGGTAGACGCTAGGGGCATGAAAACTTATCTCAAGCACAGTTTTCTCTATTTCAAGCTTGTGTAAAAATGAAACCACCCTCAAGAACTAGGAACTTTTCTTGATCCCTGTCACATTCCTTTGATTTTGTGCTTCTTTAGTCATGATGGTTTTGTAAGCAACACATTGAGCAACTTTATGTCCAAAATTATGACATGAGAAACATTGTCCATTAAAGAAGTTCCTGCGATTATCGAATCTATTGACCTAGTGATTGTAGTTTCTATTGATATTCATCTTTGGAGCAAATTGAGTATGATTTACCTGAGGTTGGTTGTGGCTTTTGTTCATCCTTGAAGCAAATTGAGTTTGATTTACCTAGTGATATGCTTTATGCCTTTGCTGACGATTTTCATACTGTTCACTATTCTTTGTTGCATGAAGATAGCTTTTAGTGGAGGTTGACGGCTTCTGTGATTGAGATGCTTCTTCAGTATATCCAAGACCTGTCTTTATTAGAGGATAATGCTGCACTTTGATAATTTCATCTAAGTTTTATAATCCTTTAGCAAATCTAAGATTGAGATATTTCATTTTATCAAGATCCTTTCTTAGACCCACAATTTCACACTCTAGTTTTTCATTGTGTTTTTCTTTTTCAGCAAGTTAGTATGTCAAGGTATCTATAATCATATTCTTTTCTTCTAAACAGATTTTGAGTTTAGAGATTTCTTCATGAAGGCCATCTTCTTCTAAAGCATCCCAAAAATTATCATCATCATAGGCCATTAGAAGTCTATAGTCATTACTATTTTCATCTTCATCACTATTTAATAAACCATTGCTATCTTCATGAGTATAGTAACTCTTTTTATTTACAACTTGTTTTCTATTCCATTTTGCATATTCCTTCCCTTTTTCATATTTATCTTTATGAGGACATTTGGCAGCATAATGACCGACTCTACCACAGGCAAAGCATTTGAAGGGTAGTTTACCTCTAAATCTTCCAGAACCCCGTTGAAGCTTATTAACAAAGTTTACTTCATCTTCATCTTCTTCTTCTGAAATATGTCCCGATTCATTGAGTTCTTCCTTTCCTTTTGCTGAAGCTTTAAATGCGGCTTCTCTCATATCTGATGGACCTCCTTTTCTCATCTCAAAGGCAGTTAAGATTCCGTGAAGCTGTGTCATAGTGATAGTCTGCAGATCCTATTTTTCTTCTATGGCAGACACTTTTGATTCAAATTTAGTAGACAAGGATCTTAAAACTTTCTCAACTAAGGTAACTTCCTTTATATCTTCACCCAGATTCTTCATACAATTGACAACCTCATCTATATGTAAGAAGTAACTAGCTATACTTTCATCATTGTGCATCTTAAGAGTTTCATACTAAATTTTGAGAGTTTGAAGTTTAGCATGTTTTACCTGAGAGTCTCCTTCATAGCTCAGAACGATTTTGTCCCATATTTCTTTGGCTGATTTGAGTTGCATAACTTTGACAAACTCTGATTGTGACAGACTTCCCAATAATGTATTGCCAACCCTGACATTGGTTTCATATTGCTTTTTACCTGCCGTATCTGTAGGAATTGTTGTTGGAAATGTATATCCTCCTTCCACAATTTCCCAGACATCCATTCCAAGTGATTGTAGATAGGTTGTGGTTCTTATTTTCCAATAAACAAAGTTTCTCCCATCAAAGATTGGTGGTCTGATGGATCCCACACTTTCTTGATTACTCATGATGATGGATCTTCCTTCAAGCGATCAAACTTCTTCTGAAGGACCTGCTCTAATACCAATTGTTTGAAATAATATTGAGAGGGGAGGTGAATCAGTATTATCAGATCAATAATTTTATTTCCCAAACAGATTTTTATACGCTACTTCAACTAAGTGAACTAGCGTGTACATGCGACTGTACTTAAAGCAACTAGCGTACATGCAGAGAACTTTTGATTTAACCAATTTACCATGCATTGAACTTTAACCAGTATATCAGAGATTTATTAGACAGTACAATAAAAGTAGAATAAAGCATCACACATAAACAACACACATGAACACCAATATATAAGGTGGAAACCCAATGTGGGTAAAAACCACTTGCTGTTGTCGTCTCTGTCTTCTTTTAATAATAGTAAAATCTATTTACAATCTTGTATTAGTGCAGACTCATACCAGTACGCATGATTCTACCTGTAGAAGGTTACAACCTTCTCTCGTTATCCATCTTCTACAAGAAGGGAGCTACAACCCCCTAACTCTTGTACTAGCTAATATGTTTACTAGTACGTAGGCAGCGACCTACAGAAGGCTACGACCTTATTTCTTCCTCCAAGGACCATGTTTCATAAATTTTCAGACTGGATCCATCAACAACATCATAACTGCAATTCAATCATCAAATACATCTGCATCAACCAATCACTGAAACTCAATCATCACTTTCTGAATCAACCACAACTGAATCAATCAATCACTTTGACAACCCATCATCAAATCACAATCAATCTGATCATTCAGAATACTGTCACCAGAACCCAAACTAGAATCCAGAACTCTACAACAGCAAACAGAAACAACTGAAACATACTTTATATGGTATACGCTACTTCCATGTGTTGAACCTGCGTGTGTACGCTCTTTTAGCAAAGCCAACTAGCGTACACATCTGCAAATATTAATTCATAATTCTGCAGCTATTCTGAACCAGTTATACCCAGATCATAATATTTACAGAATAACACATGCGTCAGTATTCAGATCTAGACTATACATGATCAAACCACATAATGATAATTCATTTCAAGCCTTAAGATCCCGATCCATCATTATATCTTATCCTTCATCAACCGCTAAGTTTCATCCTTGGTTCAGATCAAGCACAACACCATAAGTCAATAACCTTTATACTAGATCTCACACTTCATCAGATATTCGATACTTGCACACTTGGCCTAATGATCTTCTCCTCCTTATATAGTTTTAGGCCTTTCTCAATATCATGGACCAAAACCACTTAGCACCAATACCTTGGACCAAATACCTAGGGTCAATACCTTGGACCAATACCTTGCATCAAAATACCTTGGACCAATACCTTGCATCAAAATACCTTGGACCAAATACTTCGGACCAAAAACTTAGTTTTCCATGATATACACACTTTTCCTTCTGTGAAAGTGCGTGTGTACGTATATGCTATTTGTGTTCAGTGAACCTGCGTGTATACGCAGCTTGGTCAAGGTGAACCTGCGTATACCTCTCTTTCTTCATTCTTTGTAGTCTGATATGTAATTATTTGCTGTTGATATGATGTACTGTGATCTTTCATCTGAGTGAGTTGCCATCAAGGACAACACCTGTATCATAATGCCAATAATTATGCATCTTATGTCATCATGATGTTGTTGGTATGTTATGATGCTAATATGTTGGTTGAGATGGAGCAGGAGATGCAAATTATTGGAGTGAGGTTGCAACACTTGGCCTTGGGGTAAGATTATATGGTCATACAGGTTTGTATGTTGGGCATGTAGGTATGATGGTTAATCGTTTTTATATACATTATGGTTATGTATATGGATGTCATTCTATTGTTGTTGTGGTTACATGCATAATATATGTTAATTGTTCAATACGATCACATGTATATGCGTCAGATAGTCATGCATGGTAGTTAAATTGTTGTTATATGCATTGTGGTCATACACATAATGATTATGATTGTTGCAGTTAATATCTTGATGTTATATATATCGTGCTAATATGGATTGGCCTATGTAGATGGTTATGGTTATGATATTTAGGTATGAGTCAATATACTTTTGATATTGTGTCATACTAAGATGGACTAACCTATAAAGATGTGATACCCTCCCCTAAGATACATTGAGGTATGTGTTTGATTATATCATCTATTTTTTTTATCTAACATGGAATGTCAGAAAATGTAAAATGTGTGGAATACCAAGGGTCCCACATGGAATATGAAGAGTCACTAGAAATTTCTAAAGTCATATAGAAGCTCAAAGGTCATGTAAGAATTCGAAAATTCATTGTATAAGCTCAAGAGTCATGAGGGAGGTCAAGAGTCACATGGGAGGTGGAGAGTCACCTAATTTGTTATAAATACACCCTCATAACTCAAGCAAAGGGACTTTTGGGACTTGAACTTCCGACCTTGGCTTCTCTAGCATTGGCATAGGAGAGAAGGTATTTATTTGGAGGAGAAAGTGGTGACTTGATGTTCCATTATTGGGGCTAGTGTGGCAACATTGTACTTGGATATCTTGGCACTTCCACTTAATATATGAAGCTCAATGAGCCAACACATTTTCATGCATGTGTCCCGAATGTCGTAGGACTATTCTTTAAATGTTTGGGGTATATGTTTTGTTCATATGTACTAAGGAAAT
The DNA here is from genome assembly GCA_031772625.1 of Pinus tabuliformis. Taxonomy (NCBI): domain Eukaryota; kingdom Viridiplantae; phylum Streptophyta; class Pinopsida; order Pinales; family Pinaceae; genus Pinus; species Pinus tabuliformis. The sequence goes on along the minus strand of CM062811.1, from coordinate 1,023,391,194 downwards.
TGAACTATTTCAGTGGCTTTGGTACTTATCTTGTTGACAGTGTATTGTATTTGGTTTTATGACCATGGTTTTCTTGTGAACTACTTTGTAGGTTAATTGATGTTTCTCTTATGCTCTTGTGTGTCTCTTTTAGGATAGTACTATTACTTTTCTTCTAGAGGTTCACTCTCTTTCTCCTTATCGTGAAAGTACATTATATACATCACAATTGTATGTCTCACAATGTTAACATGCTTGTTTCAAAGAATGTTTGCATAACCTCTTATGTAAATAAATAACCTCTTATGTAAATAATGGAAGCTAGGAAAATCCCTAAGGACAATGGAAACTGATAATATTTCTTGATTGGGGCTCCTACTCCAAATAGTGTAAGCTCTAGTTGGGACTTCACATTGGGGAGACCCCCTTGGTTGATGGATTTCTAGCACCGTCAACACCATATTTACTTAAAATATTTTAGTACATATGAATAAATTGATGACATATTTACCCAACCTTTAAGTAAAGATAAGTTAAAGCAATTTAGAGAAATGATTGGTATGAAAAAAAAAACATTTTCGAATTGAGTGCTAGAAATGGTAATGAAAAAATTAGGCATCAAGGTTTATTGTTTAGGCAAATTTTATATTTGAAGAATGAGGATCAAACCTTGATTCTCTTTTGAATATGCACTCTCATTATAAAAATGTTGTCAATACAATTAATGTTTAACACTGTTAAAATTAATCATTGCAACTATATATATATATATATATATATATAGAGAGAGAGAGAGAGAGAGAGTAATTGTTAAAGGTTGTTCATATTAACCACAAGAGTTAGAGCTATGTTTCGAGGACCTATTATAGTCATGTATAACAAATAAGGAGTGCTAGAAATGGTAATACAAACTTTAAGCATCAAGGTTTATCATTTAGGTTAAATTTTATATTTGAAGAATGAGGATCAAACCTAATTGTTATTTTGAATATGCACGTTCATTATAAAAAGGTTGTCAAGACAATTAGTGTTTAACATTGTTAAAATTAAACATTGCACTTAATATTAATACATACATACATATAGTATTTAATTGTTGGATGTTGTTCAGATTAACCACGAGAGTTAGAGCTATGTTTCTAGGACCCTCTATGTTTGTACATGTTATATTCACAATTAAAGTTATACGTATGTAACATAATAAGATTCAATAATTTAATTTAAAGGAGCATATTAACATGTATGTAAATCAATCTAATATGTTGCACCAAACACATGTCCCTTACACATAATAGTTCAACATTTGTTGGAATTAGAATCTAAGATGTTAACATGGAAACCACTAAAGCACACAACTAATTGTAAATGCCATTGAAAATTAAAAAACAAAACTTTTCAATAGCTAGAATCTTGTAAAACCTTTAAAAAATTAATCACTTATATAAATAATTGTATTGATAATATTTTATTATAAGTCATTAACTAATTAAAATTTATTTATATCAATTGAAATTTTATCTCTTAATTATATTTAAATGGAAATAATTTATTGTTTTACTAGAATTGCGTTGCTAGAGCTCTAAAGACTAATTAGAGAAGCCCTAGATGTGCCCCTAATTTTGATGGCTTCAAGTTCTAGAAAGCACGTGTCGTAGCCCTTTTTTCCACCTTATGTTAGGTAAAAGAACCTTAGCTCAACCTTCCAAAGTTGTTGATCTGAATGCATCTTTCTTTCTCCTTGTTTGTGCTCCTTTACTAGTCCATCACTTGTACAAGCTTGCCTTCCTATCACAGATTTCCCCCATGCTAGGGACATGTTGTATACTCAAGTGCTAGGTTGTTGTACTACAATGGAGCGATGGGTGACAAGATGGAAAGCCTGTGGGAGCAATGGGCTAGTAAAGGAGCACAAATAAGGGGAAAGAAATATGCATTCAAAACAACAAATTTGGAAGGTTGAGCTTAGGTTCCTCTACCTAGCATAAAGTGGAAAAGCAGGTTGTAAAAACATGCCCATATACCTCTTCCCTGCATTAACCCCTAACATTGAAGCTTTCAATGCTCTAGTTGTTAGTGGCCCTCAATTTCAATGTGCCAAGCCAACTAGGTTTGCCAAAAACCTAGATGAAATGTCAAATATTGTAGTCCATGCCAATAAATCTTGGCCAATGGACCTCTGATTAGCATATTGGGGCATAATAGGAAATTCAGGGCATTTTTCCTTCTCTAAGGTCACTAAATATTGGGATTGATGAAAAATGGAGACTTCACATCAATAGGCAACTCTCTATTTGTTTTTGTGGTAGGGGATTTTTTACATTCTTGTTTGAAAACAAAGCATATTGGGGTCTAATTTTCCACATCAAGCCTTATTTTGTGGGTTTCTAAGTTCTATATTTGGATTACTGGAGCCTTGACTTCGACCTAGAAAACGATGTTCCTGTAGAAATTTTGAATAATATAATACTTATTCACAGAGATTGTCCTGATTATACACTATTTACGGAATGCATGCATAATACATAACCTCCTCTACGTTGATCATCAATTTGTGGAATCAAAAACAATCACATGCGCACATTGAAACATCAATTACACATATCAACACAGTATGTACTGGGGAAAGCATACAGCTAAAAACCCCCAACTATTTGTATATTATAATGATAGAGAACATGTAACAATACATAGTACAATACTCCTCACAAGTACTCAGTACTATCTCCACCTGTTACACACAAACTAGCTCAGATCTGAATCAAGTCACAGGTTCAAATCTCCTCCACTGTTTGTCTGCCTCTACTGTGCAATCCAAAGTGAGAATAGGAATGATCCAAGATCGTTTTCCTTGGCTTGTATTGCACAATCCTCATTGGCAATCTCAATCAGTGATTGTGCAAATCTCATGCACAATTATAGTCACAACTGATAGTAGTCTCCACTAACTGAAGTCCATCATGCAATAGCTCAACTAACCCATAGGAAAAGTGTATTTCCTTCTCGCAGTTGCATGTGCCACATCCGTAGCTCGAACTGAAGTGCTCCAAGAGGATAAGATAATGTTTATAGTCCAAATATTATTAAGAGATAATAATATTCGACTGTTCTATATTTAGACTAGCAGTCTAAAAATAGACTCTGCCCATATGTCTAAAAATAGAAGTCCATCTATTTTTACCAACATGACCAATCATCCACAAATAGCATCCTGCAACTCATAGACCATGATCCATATGTCTAAAAATAGACATAGTCTAAAAATAGACTTTAAGCCAAAAATAACCTACGGGCCCACTTAGTGAAGGCGACTTCTTTTCACTAAGCTCCATCATCTTGTTGCATTTTCAACAGTTCCTTTTGCAGTCCTAGTGTGGGTGAAACTGCTCAATTTTGTATGCACTATTCATTAAAGGAAATTTCAGCCTAAAGAGCCCATGAAATTTTCATGTAATTTCCATGTCATAATATGTAAACCCATCAAAATCCTTTAAATTTTAAAAGAGGTACCTGTAAATATTTTGGAGGGAAAAGAAGAAAAACTATTTTATTTATTTATTTATATTTTTGGCTTATCATCTTATAGGTTTACTCAAATTTCAAGTTTAGACATTCGTTGGATGCAAAATTAAATTCCACATCCAATGAGTACCCATTATGCATACTTTTGAGAAGACTCGCATTGATAAAAATTGAAGACACATTAAAAAAGTGCGTTGAACATGTTTTTTTAATGTATCTTCATTTTTTAATCAATGTGGGACCTCTCAAAAGTATGCATAATTGGTACTCATTGGATGTGGAATTTAATTTGGCATCCAATGAGTCTCTACACATGAAATTTGAGTAAACCTATAAGGATATATGCCAAAAATACAACTAAAAAAATAGTTTTCTTCTTTTCCTTCCAAAATTCATAACTCTTATTTTATTATTTTAACTATTATTTTATTATTTTTCCTTAGGAGGCCACTTTTATGCTACAATTTCCTCTAATGGGAATGAAGAGACCTTGTAGGACATTGGGAATGCCCTAAGTCATTACATCAATAGAGCCAAGCTACGAGAGGGGATGCTTTCTTATGCTCGAATATGTGCAGAGGTAGATCTGGACAAGGGTTTTTTTACACCAATCAATCTACAATGAAAAAATTGGACCCATGTTCAAGAATTTGACTATGACCAACTTATTTTTAAGTTCAAACTACATCATGAGTATTCACATTTTTCCAGAAGCTACAAAAAATCTGAAGAAGCCGAGAAACAAATTGAAGAAAGAGACCGATGGCGGCAACCTAAGTGTAGAAAGGGTTCTCCTCAATAAAACATAGTTGCAAAACCACAAAAGAAAACATATTAGGCCCAAAGGACACCTATTTTCCTAAGAAAGTATCCACAAAGGAAAATGGATCTTCCTCTAACAAAAAAAACAAATTGAAAAATGAGGCAACAAATAAGAAATTTTAAATCAAATGGATGAAGAAGGTAAACTCCCTCATCAAAAATCCCAAGAGAACTGCCTTAAAGATCTAACTCGCACAAGCTTTGAAGCTCAAATTTTTGACATACTACCATCAAAAGAGGTACCAACAATATAAGAGATGGAAGAAGAAGAATATTCTAAGGACAAAGAAGTTTTCCTCTCTCCTAAAAATTTATAAAGATGCAAGGAAAAGTTTTGGTTTTGCGAATGAAAAATATGAAGGGGAAAAAGAAAAGTATTAGGTAAAACCCATTTAAAAGCAGGGAGAAAAACCAATGAGGATGTCCAAGATGAAAAAGTGGAAAAGGATAAAGAACTAGGCTCTCAAAGATCATTGGAGGTCGCATTTGAGAAGGCCCCTAGGACCACTAAAAAAGGAAGCAACCCAACCCCAATGTAATGGGGCTCTAAAACAACCTATAAATGATGAAAATTATCTCCTAGAACTGTACAGGATTAGGTTCAAAAAAGAGAATGGTCGAAGCTAAAATTTTAGTAAGAAAAGGAAGGCCTCTTGTAAGAAAACGAAATTAGGGGATCAAGACGTCCTTAGAAAATGTTCAAATTTGTGGTATGGATGTGAAATGCAAACAATCAATTCATGTGGAGCTTCGTGAGGTATAACATTGTATGGTTGACTTCCCATTTTCAATTTCTCTCGTAACAATGTATTTTTCATTGTTTGGTTGTTCATCTTTTTCACATCCCGAGTCAAAAGGTATGTTGTTTCATTAATGTTTATATGCTAGTTAATTTTAAGGAAAAAGTAGAATGTTGATCTTCTATTCTTTCTTTAGAAGACTCTAAGTTAAGCCAACATTGTATTATGGGAGTGGATTTCAACCTCACTCTCTACCCTTGGGATAAGTGCAAATGCAATATCTTGTTGCAAAATCGAGGCTGATAGATATTAAACCATATGTGAATAAATTCACCTAGAGTAATAGGAAAATGGGTTGAGAACTTGTTACAACTCAATTAGACAATTTTTTATTTGTGAGTTCCTACCTTTCTCAACACCTGATTGCTTCTTCTCAAGTATTTCCTTGGAGCAACTCAAATCATCACCCAATTATGTTAGAACCCTAGCCATAAGCAGATGATGGCCCTTTTCCTTTCTGATTCAACCCACTGTGGATTCAAAAAATAAGGATTCAAGGAGGTAGTATCACAAGCATGGGGAAATGGGTCATCGTTTCCTAATATATATCTAGCAACAAAAGATTAAATATTTAAAATAATATTTAAGAATTCGTCCAAAAGAAATCAATCAGATACAAGCAACTCAATACTCCAACATAAAATTCATGGAGAACCTATTCAATAGAAATTGGAGCAAGAATACATCTCTAAGGATATTCTATTAGAGGAAAAAAGATAATTCGAGAAGTATCATAAGGCACTACATGAAGAATAGGAAAACATGAGAATAAAATTACACAACTTGTGGCTCAAGGCAAAGGATCAAAATACCAAAAATTTCCATAACCAACCCAAAATGAGGACATGGAAAAACAAAAAGCAAAAAATTATCTTATGGGGAAAAATCTTTGGGTTCTCTTAGATAAAAAGAAACGACAATTCAACACTTTAGTGCCTTATATGTGGAGCCTAGTAATTAGGATGAAGAGGTTGAGTGATGCATGTTGGAGCACATTTCCCAATTGGTAACACAAGAGGGTGATGCTTCATTTCAGCATCCCATAGTGGAAGAGGAAATTTGGAAAGTGCTAGGCTCTTTTAATCCATACAAAGTGCATGGAATAGATGGCTTTACAAAACATTTCTTCAACAATGTTGGGATACTATAGAATTTGACCTTTACAGAATGATTGATTATGGTTTCAAACATAAATATATTGGAGGAGGAATTAAATCCTCCTTTTTAGCTCTTGTCCCCAAAGAATTAATTCTAGCTAGTTCACTATCTTGCTTTCAACCAATTTTCTTGTGTAATATGTCGTACACATTTATCTCCAAAATTATAGGTCTAAGGATCAAGTCCCTACTCCCAAAGTTAATCTCTAAGAATCAAGGTGGATTTGTGAGTAACAAGAAGATAGTGGATAACTTCATACTAGTGCAAGAAGCAACCTATTCAAGTAGAGCTCGATAGGAAAAATGAATGATCTTTAAATTAGATGTGTTAATGCCTTTGACTAGGTTGATCATAAGTTTCTCTTTGAAATTTTGAAGAAATTTGGATTTGAGGAAAAGGTTCAATGGGCCTCTGTTTGCATATCTATCCCATGTATCTATCCTTTAGTTAATGTAATACTAACTATGTTTTTTAAAGCCAAAAGGAGCTTGCAGAAGGGTTGTCTTTTGTCCCTGATCCTTTACATTTTAATGGAAAACTTCTTAAGTAGAAGAGTGGATTTTGAGAGAAGAAGAGAACAATTACAATGTATTATATTTGGGAGATTCACAAAGAACATTAATCATGCCAAGTTTGTTGATTATACCTTGTTTTTTGGAGGAGCCTCTATAATCAGCGTAACTAGATTTCAATCTATATTAGACAATTTTGTGTAGGCTTTTAGAGGCCTAGTAAACAAAGGAAAAAGTCAAATTTATGCATGGAATGTCAACAAACTCCTTCAAGCACAACCTACAATTTCTTTGGGATTCATGGTGGCATAGAACTAGGAAATTTTTTGATATTTAGGCATTCCAATTAGCATAAAATATTATTATCACCAATCCTTGGCTCTAATTATTTCTAAAATCAAATCAAAATTCAACCAATGGGGAGATAATTAGCTTAATCCTATTGGTCGTGGTATTCTTATAAAGATTGCATTATGTACTCTTCCCCTGTTTTAATTCTTTGCATTATAGGCCCCCTCTAGGATTCATCTACAAATAAAACAAGCAATTCAAAAATTCTTATGGCAAGGTGGAAAATTTAATGCCAAAAAATTCCACTTGGTAAAATGGCAAACTATTTGAACCCCGAAAATTCATGGAGGATTAGGTATAAGAGATCACTCCCTAATGAACCTTGCTATTGGAGTGGAATTGGTTTGATAGTTAATTTCTTGTAAAGAAAAATGGTGGAAAAGTGTTATCAGGCTCAAATATTTCTTTGGGAATTGCTTGAGTTTCTTGGAATTCCTCTCGTGTGCTAAAAGAGGATCCAAAATCTAGAAACTAATATCATCAGGTGCTTATTTTATTAAGGAATACCTAACTTGGATCCCAAGAAATGGTAGACGATAAATATATGGAAATGTGGGATTCTAGGATGACCTCCTTTAGATAGAAATTTGGTTGTCTCCCATTCACGAATGGCTCACATCACAAAAAAACTCAACAGTGAAAGATATCTCCCTCTGAAATAGTGAGGGTAGATGGACAAATTGCAACATACACCTCGTGTCACCAAATTTGAGGAGGATAGGATGCTCTTTGGAAGTGCATTTAGTTGGTTGCGCCCTTAGTCTCAAGAATGAGAAATATGTTAGAGGATGAAAGTTGTCAGAATACATAATTAAACAAGGATATATCCTCAAGCTCTTTCCCCAAGGAGAGCCTCTGAAATCTAGGATTTGGGCTAGTATATGGACCCCAAATAACCCACCTAAAGTAAACATTTTCTATTGGTATCTTGTTTATAAAAAAAAAATCAATAGTAGAAAATTTTAAAAGTAAGAGGTATTTGTAGCCCCTCGCCATGTCCCTTATGTTCAAGAGGAATATATTCCACATCTCTTCTAGAATTCCCTTCCTCCTAAACCATGTGGAGACACACTCTACATTCCTAGGCGGTAAAGTTAATTTGGCCCTCTTTTGTAAATAATTCCTTTGTTTCACGGGACAAATAATATGCATGAACTTTTCTAGGAAAACCTTATTAGAAGAAATTATGGATAACCTTGTCAAAATTTATATGTTTGAAAATCTAGTTACCTTGAAATAAAGTCAATTTTCAAGACTAGAGGATCCCCCCTCAATGTGTGGCCCTAAATGCACTTTCGTTATTCTCAGAATTATTGTCTAATAAATACCTGACCAAATGTTCTCCCTAATTGTTGGATGAAATGGAAAGGCTATGGATAGAGAAATAGTTCCCTAAAATTCATTGTTCACAAAACTCTCACAGAGTTCAATATTGTAAGAAAATTTGGTAGTTGTGTTTTGCGAAGGAGGAATTTGAGAATTGGACCAAATATCAACTCTCTCGTATCTTTTTCTTTGATGGTGCTTAAAAAAAAATAAAAAATAAAAATCCAATGATGGAAAGAGCGGGACGGATTATCATTTTCCCTCGAGGAAAAATATAATTTTCCTATGCATGGGGAATGGGATCAATCTCCAACAACTGAGTGAAAGTATATGAATTACTTCAAGGATAAATTCTAACAAAAGGATGTCATTTCTTTTCTTTGATTTCTATTGGAGATTCTAAACTCCTTATCCAACATATAATATCTAATTCGCTTCCACATGAAAACAAGTTGAAAAGGATAATGAAAAGTATAAAAATTTCCCCTTTTTTTCTCTCCATTAAAGTATATCATGTGCCTAGGGATAGCAATCACAAAGTACATGCAATGGAAAATGAAGGGGTGAATTGAGATTCAATGTGCAAGCCTCATTATGCCCCCTACCTTTTAAGTTGTCTTCATGAAATTAAAAAACCAAAGGTCCCCTCACCATAAAGACAAATTTTCTAACCAAAAAATATACGATGTTGCATTTAATCAAATAAATCCTCGTACAATGATGCTCCAAGTGCTTTTAAATAATCATCCCCTAGAATATCCGAAGATAGGTATGAAGAGGAGTATCAAGTATATAATCATGGAAGTGAGTGTAAAATAGTAGTGTGGTCCTATCAAATCAATTTCCTCAGAGGGACAGATCAATCATATGAGTCTAGGTTTATTTGGAAGCATGTTGAAGGGAGGTAGCTTAGAATCCTCTCCCCATATCAACTATACCCATAAGAAAGGTTCGTGTGGGATATGTCATGTGATGACACACAACTGACAACATGTGGATTTGGCAACCATTTTTTTGGAAGACAAGGGGAATGGAAGAAATTTTATGGCCCTGGTCAATGGTTCTTCCCCAAGTACAAACCATGTAGCAACAAGTTAAAAAAGGGGATATGAACTCACATATACTACCTTTAGCTACCCCAAATTCATTTTTTCCTATCAAGTGGAGGTTTGGTAAGCTTAATAATACTATGTGTAGGTGATATATGCTTTTATTCATGATGAAATTGAATGGTTGCAATCAAAGTGGAGTTTATATCTACTCTACCATATTGATGCCAAATGATCGTGAACTTTCAAAAGGAGAAAGGGGTATGGAAGGCCAATAAAGGGAATTTTATGTTGGGCGTGGAATTCCTTCTAAGCTTGGGAGTGTTGCAATCTATTGGATGTTCGGTATACTCTGCACTCAACCTAATTACTGGTAGTGTTTTGTCCTTTGTCACTCTACTTTAAATTTCAACTTAGTTTACATCTTTGGTTGTATGTGGCATGATGCCAAATCTGTCATTTTATATAAGGGGTTGATTGATATATGTGGTTATATAACACCTATAGTCCAACTTTATGAAGGCATGGGGTAAAATGGAGATGGTGCTATTAATTTGGGCAAAGGTAATATGTTCTATAAAATTAAGGATACACATTGCATGATATATTGTGCCACCAATTGTTCAGAATGTGCACATCGACTTGTAGTGAAAGGTTTGTTAACGACAAGTGGCCAAACTAATTGTATAAGTGAGAGAAATTTGATGAAAAGGCACATTGCAGTTGGGCATAATCTTTCACAGAAGTTGAAGTCGTATAGTAGTTTGTGATTTTAATATTGCACTCTTCATTCACAATTGAAGTCAATCCAGGAAGAAGTTCTAGCTCTTCACCTGAATCACAACTACTTGGTCTCTAGTATTACTTCTTTAATGGAAATCTTGTTAGAACATCACAATATGATAAAGCATTCAAAGGAAGAAACCCTTGATCTGCATCAAAAAATATAAGAACTTCAACTCTCTCTCAGAAAACAACGTTCAAAACCTTCCTAAACAAGTATCTCTGCCAAACATTCCAAACTCTCCTCAAATTGACATCCCAAACTTAAATGAACACCTTCCTCAACAAGTATCTATGCCAAACATTCCAAACTCTCCTCGACTTAACATCCCAAACTTAAATGAACCAACTATGGAGGAGGTAATGTGTTCTGCCCAAGATGGGTAGTTAAAGTCTATAGGACTTTGGGCATTTTTAAAAGGATTTTCACCTCTCAATGAGGGTTTATAGGATTTGGGGCCTCGTTTGGAGGGTTTTCACCTCTTTTTGGGTAGTTTCTAGTTGGCATTTTAAAATTGTAGTATGGTATGGATAATGTATAAATCAACCATACAATTTTTATCAAAACACTTATGTAAATAATGGAAGTAGCTATGGAAACCCTTGTGGCGGCTAGGATTCTTCCCTAGTCATCCAATATTTGCTTTGTTTGTGTGGGTTTTCTAGACATCCTTTATGTATATTGTTCAATGGAAAATCCTTATGTTTCAGCAAAAAAGACAGTTTATTTTGCAAGTATGATTGTCGGTCAAGATAACTCTTCTTTAGTTTCCTACAAATCTATGATAAAATTTGGTTCTAGTCTTCCAATGGTTCAAGAAATTCCTTCCCCCAACGTTCTTGTGGACCAGGAAGCTTTCTGTTGTGAAAAATATTTTTCGAAGAATGGCTCGGTTTGCAGGTTTATGGGTATTGGCTACAAATAATTGATCTACACAAATGGATCTCTAAGCTTGGAAGCCCCTTTTAGCAGACGAACTGAACATTTACCCTATGGATCAAGGTTTTTTGTTGTGGATTTTGATAATATGGAGGAAAAGAAGGTCATCTGTGAAGTTGAGTCACAGTTTTGGGGGAGTGTTGATCTCTTCATGTAGCTCTAGACTCCCACTATTGATCTGGTAATGGAATCAATCTCCACAATTTTGGTAAGGCATTTCTGAAATCTTACATTGCTTTCCTCCATTGGTAATGCACTACGAAATTTTTATCGCCGTTGTTTTGAAACATAGAAATTTTACAAGACCACTTATGCTCACCTTTGTGAGGAGATGGGCTTCGACAAGGGTTGAGGAGATGGGCTTCGACAAGGGTTTTCCCATGAAGATTAATTTGATGGCTCCAAACTACTTTTGGGTCTGAAAGCTCGACTATGAGAATATTCATTTTGGTGTAGAGCATTCTATGAAACGATGCATGTAATGAAAATTGCCCCAAATGTTCTCAGAGTAGCAAAGAACGAAGAAAAAAAAAACAAAACAAAAAACAAAAAACAAAAAAAAACAAAAAACAAAACAAAAAAAACAAAAAAAAAAACAAAACAAAACAAAACAAAAAACAAAAAAACAAAAAAAACAAAACAAAACAAAAAAACAAAACAAACAAACAAAAAAAACAAAACAAAACCAAAAAAAAAAAAAAAAAAAAAACAAACAAACAAACAAAAAAACAAAAAAATCAGAGGCCCAAATCGTGGGAAGGAGTGCAAGGTGGTCACTGTATGGTATATAAAGAGGAAGAGATTCATGACAAGAAAGAAGCAGATAAGGCCGAAGAAATCACATTTGCGACAACATAATCTAAGAAAGGAAAATTGCAACCTAATGTGGATCCTCTGGTCGCTAGTAGGGATTATGTGGACGCAACATTAGTGGAAAAGCAACAAGCCCTCGTGGAAACAGATCTCCTCCAGAAACCATGAGAAATAATGCTGAAAAGGAAACTTCTTAGGCATATCAGTTAGGTAAGGAAGATCTCAAGAATATTATTGTGCAGTTGCCAAAGAATCACCCGCTAAAATTTGTAGAAAATGCGGGTTGGACTCAAGTTGGGAAGAAAGGAAAAAACAATTTCACCAAGAAAAACAAGAAGTCAGACGAGATCAAAATAAAATAAGTGAAATTTTTAATGTAAATGTGTCTGGATATTGGGGTTTTTTGGAAAAATTTTCCTTGAAAGGGACTGAGATTTGTGTGCCATGGGGAACTTGTTTGAGGGTTTGGATTAAGCCTCCATGCTCAATCTCAAATTTGCAAGCCTTGGACATCTGTGAAACATGTAAATGGTTTTGGCCATGTATATAGTTATTTAATGTAAATGTTATCCATTCCTTTAAAAATAAATAAAAAAGAATGTATAAATCAACCAATTCCATATGTAAATTTTTATTTAATATAAATATCCATTTCAATTTTATATCTATAACAATTATAATTTGATTTTATAATTTATACAATTAAATTATAAAATATTTTAAAATCAAATAATATATTATTTAGTGATAACGAAGTTAGAACTGTATTTTAATCTACCATTTCACTCTTCATTTTAATACACCTTACTTCAAATAAAAGGGTTAGAAACAGCCCCAACAGGGTGTAAATGTAGAAAGGATGGGGCTCTGGTTATTATGCCCACCACCCTCGGGAATTCACGCTCCCAATTAATGCAAGAGGTACTCGACATTTCATTTCCATGCACGATCATGTAGTTTAAATAGAGGAGCGGGTATCATGGCATGAAGTGTTGCGGGGAATGCGAGAGCCAAGGTTTATTCCCCAACCTCATGGAGCATTATGTCTAAGAAAGGGAATGAGGGAGCCCTCCTGGCATGTATTTCTCCCGAGTTTTGTTTAAGGTGGAGTGAGGAATTGGGGCTAGTTTCACATTGTGCATGAAGGTGGTGCTCAAGGCTCGTGTTTTATGTTGGTTGATGGGGTAGATGGCTCATCTATGTGGGTTGGAGAATTGGGCTTGTAAGTTAGCTTCTTTTGTTTTATCTTTCTTCCAGGTTGGGTTAGTTGTTTGTATTGAATTCTCAATGAATTTGCTTTCAAGGGCATGTCCTTTTCAGCCCTGACTTGTCAAGTTTCTCTAGATTATGAGTCTCCCTCTTGCTCGGTCTTGGGTCTTGGAGTTTTTGGGTCTACACTCCATGTGTCGCATCGAGGGTATTTGTAGTGTTATGTGTAGTGTTTTATTGAGGGTTGTGCTTGCTTCTTGTGGTGTAACGCTTTGGAAAAGCGATTGTGTCATGGGTCTCTAGCTCCTAAACTGTTATTGGTGTGTTATCATGGGGTGGTGTTGTCTTGGTGAAATGGTTGTGGCACTGAATCTTGTTTTGGAATTTGTGTCGCTCATTTCGTTTGGGGTTACTGTGAGAATTTAGTGTGTTGGTGTCATGACCTGGTCAAGAGGGAAAGAGTTTGGTTTGTATGTCCTTTTGCAAGTAGGGATAATCCACATAGAGATTCAATTCAACCCCTTAATGACTTTGAGATGCCTTCGAGGCAGTGACAGAGAAGCATAAAAGGTGGAGGGGGCATTGCTCGACTTAGTCAGAGGGACGCGAGGTTGTTTGCTCATGACTTGGTGGTATCATGCTTCAGCGCAATTATGCCCGAAGTATGTATGGAGATTAGAGAATTAGAGATAAAAGTGGGAGAAAAAAGGAAGCCGTCTGATTCAAAATTGCTTAAGGATTTGGGTAAGTGGGATTTAGATCTTAGACACCCAATAAGCAAAAAGAACAATTCCTAAACTCAGTGGCCCTTCATTGGTAAATGAAGACATTGTTGGGCTTAGTTCTCAAAGACAAAAAAAATTGAAAAGTACAACATCTTTGCATTCTTGAAAGATGTCAAGAGGATGTTGAGGAATTTGTGCTTCTGTGTTATTTGGATTGATGTCCACCAAAGGCATGTAGAGAGCCATGTCCCCCGTGAATTAGAAGGAGGCGACCCTGGTGATCCGCCTAGCTCAAGTGCATGTGTCCTAACAAACGTTTCTTTGTTAAATGGAGACTAGTGAAGGAGGGAAGGGGGAGTATGGTTTTGGCGAGATCCCTTAATATCGAACTTCAACTTCTAGTTTGGCCCTGTGCCAGCAGCTCACTATTGGGATTATAGCTGCATATGGAGTTGCAGTCCTATTTTGTGGCAATCGTGGTTTCTTCCAGTTCACGACAGTTATTGTTTTGATGGGTATTGTGTGTTTCCCTTGCCTCTCGCAACATTGGATGCTTTGGAGTCGATAGAGGGCACTCATCTGTTGGTCTTTTGAATCTAGTGCCTCTCAGGTCTTTGGTGATTTTTTGTGATTCTTAGTATGCATGAAGCTAGATTCAGTTGGGTATATGCAATAGGGGTCGAGATTTTCAATAAGAGGGAGTGGGTATATGCAATAGTGGTAGATATTTTCAATTAAAACTCCCTCTTCCAACATCAGTGTATGTATTTATGTTTCCATGATTAATACAAAATTCTAAAATTTAAGAGAAAGAAAAAAAGATTAAAAGCAATTTTAATTTACATTTTACTTTTCATTACTTTTTAATTATAAAGTTAAAAAAATATAATAATTGTATTTACTTTACTTCATTCACTAGTTGTTTACTTCACTCAAACATTTATTAGTTATTTAAAACTTATTTGTGTGAGATTTTTTTTTTCCTCAATCATATTTAAATGAAAAAGATAATTATATAAATTAATAAATTTATTATAATAATATTTTAAAACTAGTTAAATTGAAGTAATATATATTTTATTGACATAAAAATTATTTTAATAATATTTATGACTATAAGTATTAGATATGTGTCAACCTTCACTATTTCTTCAAATTTCAAAGTCAAAGAAAGATATAGTGCTTCCATAAACTTGAGGTCCCTATATTTTCTTAGTTTTTGACCATCTTATGAAGCACTAATTTCAACATTAATCAATTGGTTCAACCAAGTTTTGTTTTACAAGGAACACCTATTTCTTCAAATTTCAAAGTCAAAGAAAGATATAGTGCTTCCATAACTTGAGGTCCCTATATTTTCTTAGTTTTTTACCATCCTCTGAAGCACTAATTTCAACATTAATCAATTGGTTCCACCAAGTCTTTCTTTACAAGGAACACCTATTTCTTCAAATTTCAAAGTCAAAGAAAGATATAGTGCTTCCATAAACTTGAGGTCCCTATATTTTCTTAGTTTTTGACCATCCTATGAAGCACTAATTTCAACATTAATCAATTGGTTCAACTAAGTTTTGCTTTACAAGGAATACCCTGTTGAACTAAGGTTTTGATTTAATTTTTCTTTTCAAAAAAATGGTTAATTTTTTTATTATAAAATATGTCGAACTAGAACCTTTACATTAGGCATCATAGTTCCAAAAGGATGTTGCACTCAACTTTCCACAAGATTAGACTAGTTTCAACTATCCACAAGACAAAGAGCTTCATAGTTCCAAAAGGATGTTGCACTCAACTTTCCACAAGATTAGACTAGTTTCAACTATCCACAAGACAAAGAGCTTTTAGTTATGACCTTTTACCTACTATACGAGAGAGGTGACTATTATAAACTTTAATTTTTCTTTTCAAAAAAATAGTTAATTTTTTTATTATAAAATATGTTGGATTATGAGCTAGAACCTTTACATTAGTCATCATAGTTCCAAAAGGATGTTGCACTCAACTTTCCACAAGATTAGACTAGTTTTAACTATCCAAAAGACAGAAAGCTTTTAGCTATGACCTTGTTTACCTACTATAAGAGAGAGGTGACTATTATAAACTCTAAAAAAGCCTAGAAACATAGTGAATTTACTATACATTGGTAAAAAAGGGGCAAAGGGGAGAGTAATATTTAAGGTAGTGGACATTTAATTGAAACACTAGGTCCAATTCCATCACTTCTTGGTTCATTATTGTCCCAATGTTTGTCAATGTATTGGCAATAGAGTTTAAGTATCGTAACACATGATATATTTATGTGCTTGAATTACTAGAATTAGTTGCAATTTGGTGGGGGTTTTATTAAGTGTTGATCCATTTCAAGGATTGGTCGAATGAAAATCAACAAATCCCCAAACAACACTAGGTTTGTGATCTCCTTGTATATTGCCAAGTCTAATCCTTTCCACAAAGCTAAGTATTCTGCCTAGTTAGGGGTTGTTTTCCCCAGCCCCCAAGCGTACTACAATTCAATATGTTCATCAAGACCAAAAAGGACACAACTCCTGCTCCTATTACCCCTAGGTTTTTCTTTATAAGAAACGCTTCATATAATTGTTTTCATAGTATTTGGTTTAACTTTCTTTTCAATTGGTATTAATAAAGTAGCCATGGGATTATATCATGTGGTTGGGAGGATTATTCTCTCCACCTAAGTTCAATTTTTGCAATTGATATGTTGAGTTCATCTCAATTATATTGGTGTAATGGGTTAAGTCTTATTGTTAACCAAACTCGTATCCTAAAGATTCTAGAGTTTACCTTTGAGTACCATCTTCAAAATGAGAAGAAATATTTAGATTTTCATTTAGCTTTGTAATCTATGGAATTTTTTTATTAAATATGTATTTTAATTTACAAATTTAAAATAATAATAATAATCTAAATCTAAAACTCTTGCAACCTATGAACTTGAATTTGCCAAAAGAAGGAAACATGTTGAAGATAAGTGAATTTTGGACATTTTAAAAGTAAAATTCAAGTGGATAAAAAAATAATGAAAAAAAATACAATTACTCCAATTTGAACATGTCACTTATGGCCTATGTATAATCCTAAAGGAGAGGAATAACCAAAAGAAGGAAACATGTTGAAGTTTACTGAATGATAAGTGAATTTTGGACATTTTAAAAGTAAAATTCAAGAGGATAAAAGAAAAATGAAAAAAAAATAATAAAATTAATCCAATTTGAACATGTCACTTATGGCCTATGTATAATCCTAAAAGAGAGGAATAAGGAAACTCAAGTTAATTTTGGACATTTTAAAAGTAAAATTCAAGAGGATAAAAGAAAAATGAGAAAAATAATAAAATTAATCCAATTTGAACATGTCACTTATGGCCTATGTATAATCCTAAAGGAGAGGAATAAGGAAACTCATAAGTGAATTTTGGACATTTTAAAAGTAAAATTCAAGAGGATAAAAGAGCAGAGGAATAAGGAAACTCACTCCCATTTAAATATGCCTTTGAGCAAGAAAAATCATGAAGTCCCATTTAAATATACCTTTGAGCAAGAAAAATCATGAAGTTCATTCCCATTTAAATATGCCTTAGAGCAAGAAAAATCATGAAGTCCCATTTAAATATGCCTTTGAGCAAGAAAAATCATGAAGTTCATTTACGCTGAAAGAAGGAAACATGAATCCTATTTAAATATAAATATGCCTTCGAGCAAGAAAAATCACGAAGTTCATTTCCGAATCCTATTTAAATATGCCTTTGAGCAAGAAAAATCATGAAGTTTACATGTTGAAGCTTACTGAATGATAAGTGAATTTTGGACATTTTAAAAGTAAAATTCAAGAGGATAAAAGAATAATGAAAAAAAATAATAAAATTCATCCAATTTGAACATGTCACTTATGGCTTATGTAAACATGTTGAAGCTTACTGAATGATAAGTGAATTTTGGACATTTTAAAAGTAAAATTCAAGTGGATAAAAGAATAATGAAAAAAATAATAAAATTCATCCAATTTGAACATGTCACTTATGGCTTATGAAAAAAATAATAAAATTCATCCAATTTGAACATGTCACTTATGGCTTATGTATAATCCTAAAGCAGAGGAATAAGGAATAAGGAAACTCAATCTCATTTAAATATGCCTGTGAGCAAGAAAAAAATCACAAAAACATGTTGAAGTTTACTAGATGATAAGTGAATTTTAGACATTTTAAAAGTAAAATTCAAGAGGATAAAAGAATAATGAAAAAAAAAAAAAAAATGCATCCAATTTGAACATGTCACTTATGTCACATTTTAAAAGTAAAATTCAGGAGGATAAAAGAATAATGAAAAATAATAATAAAATTCATCCAATTTGAACATGTCACTTATGGCCTATGTATAATCTTAAAGCAAAGGAATAAGGAAACTCAATCTCATTTAAATAACTCAATCCCATTTAAATATGCCTTTGAGCAAGAAAAATCACGAAAAAAAATCATACTTAGAATATACTCAATCGAATTGAAATATACCTTGAAAAGGAAAAAGGAAGTAGGAGGATAAAAAATAATGAAAAAAATAATACTTAGAATATACTCAATCCAAATTAAATATATCTTGAATTCAAAAAAGGAAGCAAGGAAGCATGACTAAGCTTAATAAATGAAAAATGAATATTAGACATAAAAAACAAAAAAAAACAAACAAACAAAACAAAAACAAAAAATCATATAGAATATTTATTAAAATTAGGGAGTTTTGTAACACATAATATTTATTAAAATTAAAATTAGGGGTTTTGTAACACAATATTTATTAAAATTAGGGGTTTTGTAACACAATATTTATTAAAATTAGGGGGTTTTGTAATCAAAATGATGTGAAAATATGAAAATATAGTGAATGGGATATTTAGTAAAAATAGAAACTTTTTATTTGAAAATGTAAATTAAAAAGTGGATAAAAAAATATTGAGAAATAAAAATTGAATTATGAATATTTTAAATTATGTTTATAGGCATGTTTATTTAGAAAGAGTTTCTAAAATTTGAATTTGATTATTAATATTTGGTAGAGGGTAAAAAGAATTTGACCTTTACCAAATATTTTAGAATAATTCTAGTAACACTAACAAATTAGAGGTTGAGATTTATTTCGAAAGTAGTTATGTTTTTTGTCATTTTAATTAAATTGATTAATTAACAAAAAGTCACATGAGTTTTTTAGATATGTAAAATTAGTAAGCCATGATATTGTAACCAAACAATTTTACAAGTTAAAAATCTACCTAATGAAGTAGGAGTAAACCTCCATGGTTAAGAATTAACATATTTTTATGAATGTATAAATGTTTAAAACATATATTAATTCCTAATATAAGTTGTAATTTAATAATTTTTTATGATAATTTTTTTAACAATACAAGATGTATTGTATTGTGAAATAAATAATTAACTCATATTAATTCTCTTTATAAATAACAAAAATTTCAAATGTATTGTATTGTGAAATAAATAATTAACTCATATTAATTCTCTTTATAAATAACACAAATTTAAAGTAAAATATTAATTTAGTCAATTTTCATAATAATTTTTATAACAATAATGTCATAAATAAATATTTTTTATAGCTATTACCAACCATTAAATTTTGTATTACGTTAATCACATTTAAATTTATTATAAACCATTTACATTATTTTACATATTATAATTATATAAATTGTTTTTTTAATAAAACATCATTTCAACAACAATTTTTTTTTAATATACACAAACAAATAAGAAGGGGTCTATACGCATTCACAAATAAAAACAAAACTGAAAAGTGAGGTTGCCACTACTATCCAAAACGCCCATCAATATCTAAGAACAATCCCCGTGCTTAAAAACAATGACCATGTTGACCATACAAAGAAGTTGGTCACAGTCATGAAAAATCTTCTCTTAACATGCAACTAAAGTATCAACGTTAATTTACTCAGCAAGATCCCATCAATCAGTGATCCCATCCATAGTAGGGGACTCTAAATATCACCATGAAATGCTTCTCCATCCATGAGGTCCGAGTACTCGACTACGTGCTGTCTCAATTTGTGCCTAAGCATTTGGGCCCTTTCTTCCTTCAAATTTCTATAATTCCAATGAATTTATGTCAGACGTATTCAAATTGCAATATAAAGAGCCCTATTTAAGATAGCTTTATTAAGGTCTTGGTTCTATAAAGAGATAAAAGAAAGTTCGAGGTGCAAACTTCTCTCCATGATTTTATTCACTGGAGAGATCAAACAAAATTCAAAATGCAAACCTTTTAAAATGGATGTATTTCAGCCACAAAATATGATCTCAACACTCTTGCCCTGGCATTAATGCTGCAAAAACTTAGAGAGAGTAATTCCATGACCACCAGTCAAAATTGCCGTGCAGAATTCAGAACAAAAACTTAGTTAACCAAGCTGGATTATCACCACCATTATCAATATAACATCAATTGATGGAAATACATGATGAATATGTGCACTCCACTGCATGAAGAGCACTCCAACGACTGTCTTGGGTGATTGCGGTCTTGACAACATCTAATTCATATATGTCCGCAATACACAGAATGGTTTCCAAATTTTCAATGTTAATAATGTTTTCGACTATGAAATTTTGAAATGTAGAGAGTAGGAAATCGATCTGGTATTGCTGGCACAGCCGAATAATCATCTCGGCTTTTACCTCGCCATTTTCTTGGAAATCCTTTGCATCTATCTGGGCCTTATAAAGGAATTTTAAGAATATGGCCACTGCTTCTTTGTTCACGTCCTCCAGCCTTATTACCATGCTCCTCGACTCTTGCATGCCTGAATTTAACATCGCCTTGAAAACAATAGATCGACCTGACTGAAATCACAGGACGACCACAATCCATCAAAAAGAAAACAGGGGTTGGAGATAAACTACCATCCGAATACTATTGTTCCTACTAGAAGAACTACGAATAAAAGCAAACTTCTCAAGCTTTTATCTTAGCTGAAACAGGTGTTACCATTTGGAGGAGAAAACCTTATGCCAATTAAATGAACACGAGTCTATTCAATCTAATCCAGTGGCCAAAAAGGAGAAGGATGGCATGGTGCAGTACTGAATTGGCTAATTGAATAGGCTTATTTATACACTTAGAGCAACAAGGTGTACCCTACGGCCAGTGGAAATTATAATATCATCATCAGCTAGTCCAATTAATCTAGCAATGATGACCACTAGGGAGAACTATACAATAGTGCAGAATTAGAACGCGTTAAGAAATTGGGAAAATGATGGCCACAAGGAGAAAGAATGCCATGCTGCCGAGCTGGAAAGGGTTAAGAAAATGGGAACACAAGAGATTGATTTATTGCATCGAGGAGTGAGGCACACTTTAGTGCATTCTACAATGGCAGTGGAAGAGAAGTATGCCATGGAGCAGGGTTAGAATGGTCTAAGAAATTAGAAAAATGATAGCCACGCAGGGAGAAGTATGCCATGTTGCAGAGCTGGATTGGCTAACAAATTGGGAACTCGAGAGGATTCTTTACTACACAGAGAAGCAAGGATCACAAATTGGGAAAAAGATGGACACAAGGGGGAAGCATGCCGTGCTGTAGAGATGGAAAGGGCTAAGAAAATGGGAACCCGAGAGGTTGATTTATTGCAGCGAGAAGTGAGGTGCACTTCAGGGAATTCTACAATGGCAGTGGAAGAGAAGTACGCTATGGAGCAGGGTCAGAATGGTTTAAGAAATTGCAAAAATGATGGCCACACAGGGAGAAGTGTGCCATGTTGTAGAGCCAGATTGGCTTGAGAAATTGAGAACTCAAGAGGTTTGTTTACTACACCGAGAAGCAAGGATCACAAACTGGAAAAATGATGGCCACAAGGGGGAAGCATGCCATGCCACAGAGCTGGAATGGGTTAAGAAAATGGGAACTTGAGAGGTTGATTTATTGCAGCGAGAAGTGAGGTGCGCTTTAGGGCATTCTACAATGGCAGTGGAAGAGAAGTATGGCATGGAGCAGTGTTAGGATGGTTTAAAAAATTGCAAAATGATGGCCACGCAGGGAGAAGTATGCCATGTTGCAGAGCGAGATTCAGTGAGCTGGATGGGCTTAATAGATTGGGAACTCAGTTACTACACTGAGAAGCAAGGATCACAAATTGAGAAAATGAAGGCTACAAGGGGAGAGCATGCCATGCTGCAGAGCTGGAATGGGCTAAGAAAATGGGAACTGGAGGGGTTGATTTGTTGCATGGAGAAGTGAGGAACACTTAAAGGCATTCTACTATGGCAGTGGAAGAGAAGTACACCATGGAGCAGGGTTAGATGATTTACCAAAATGCAAAGATAATGGCCATGCAGGGACAGGTATGCAATGTGGCAGAGCTGTATTGGCTTGAGAACACAGGAGGTTTGTCTACACCGGGAAGCAAAGATCACAAATTGGAAAAATGATGGCCATAAAGAGGGTTCGAACCATCCCATGCTGCAGAGCTGGAATTGATTAAGAAAATGTGAACTCGAGAGGTTGATTTGTTGCATCGAGAAGTGAGGTGCACTTTAGGGCATTCTACAATGGCAGTGAAAGAGAAGTATGCCATGAAGCAAGGTTAGAAGGGCTTAAGGAACTGCAAAAATGATCACTGCGTAGGGAGAAGTATGCCATGATTCAGAGCTGGATTGGCTTAAGAAAATGGGACGGAGGTTTGTTTACCACACCGAGAAGCAAGGATCACAAATTGGGAAAATGATAGCCACAAGGGCAAAGCATGCTATCCTGAAGAGCTGGAACGGGTTAAGGAAATGGGAACTTGAGAGGTTGATCTATTGCATCGAGGGGGCATTCTCCAATTGCAGTGGAAGAGAAATATGCCATGGAGCAGGGCTAGAATAGTTTCAAGAAACTGCAAAAAATGGTGGCCATGTAGAGAAAAGTATGTCATGTTGCAGAGCTGGATTGATTGAGCTGGATTGGCTTAAGAAATTGGGAACTCAGGAGTTTTATTTACTACACTGAGAAGCAAGGAGCACAAATTGGGAAAATGATGGCCACAAGGAGGAATGGGTAAAGAAAATGGACTCAAGAGGTCGATTTAATGCATCAAGAAGTGAGGTGCACTTTAGGGCATTCTACAATGGAAGTGGAAGACAAATGTGCCATGGAGCAGAGTTATAATGGTTTAAGAAACTGCAAAAATTATGGCCACGTAGGGAGAAGTATGCCATGTTGCAGAGCTGGATTGAGTGACCTGGATTGGCTTAAGAAATTGGGAACTCGGGAGGTTTATTCACTACACTGAGAAGCAAGGATCACAAATTGGGAAAATGATGGCCACAAGGGGGAAGCATACCATGCTGCAGGGTTGGAATGGGTTAAGAAAATGGGAAGAGAGGTTGATTGATTGCAGCGAGAAGTGAGGTGCACTTAAGGGCATTCTACAATGGCAGTGGAAGAAAAGTACGCCATGGAACAGGGTTAGAATGGTTCAAGAAATTGCAAAAATAATGGCCACGTGGGGAGAAGTATGCCATGTTGCAGAGCTGGATTGGCTTGCGAAATTGGGAACTCAAGAGGTTTGTTTACTACACCGAGAAGCGGATCACAAATTGGAAAAATGATGGTCACAAGGGGGGAAGCATGCCATGTTGCAGAGCTGGTATGGGTTAAAAAGGTAAAAACTACGAACTCCATAGGTTGATTTATTGCATCGAGAAGTGAGTACAGTTCACTGCATTCTACAATGGCTGTGGAAGGGAAGTATGCCATGGATTAGAGTTAGAATAGTTTAAGAAATTCAAAAAATAATGGGCACACAGGGAGAAGTGTGCCATGTTGCAGAGTTGGATTAAGTGAGCTGGATTGGGTTAAGAAATTGGAAATTGAGAAGGCTTGTGTATTGCACCGAGAATCAAGGATCACTCTAGTGCATTCTGTCATTGTATTCCGATAGAGTAGAAATATTTTCAATGAGAAGAATTGACATTACAGTTAAGTGACCTCGAGCGTTTAGCAATCCGGACAAGTATATCTGGAAGAAATTATATATGAAGTGGAAATCACATGGCTGTTTACCTACAAAAGAATGAAAAAATTCAAAGATCACATGCATGTGATGACATATTCAACTAACACTAAATCAGTAAAACCAGACTAACACCAACAAACAATAAAACCAGAAAGCCTCATGAACTTAGATAGCTTAAAAGCCTCATGAACTTAGCTTATTGAACTTGCAGCCAAACATCGAGGATAGTATTTTGAGGAATCCGTATACATGTTGAAACTTGGAATTTGAAGCAATCTCTATTTTACATAATTGTGAATTGATTTTATTACAGACCTTCCTTTGACCGTAAACGGTTTAGGAAAATGTTAATAAGATTCCAGTTCACAGGTGTATAGTCCAATAACAAATGAGGTAATCGGATTAATGGATTTAAGTATAGAACTCCTCAAGTGACCATAGATCAAGCCAAGTGTAAATCCATCTAAATGAACGTCTAGATGTTTTTGATAGCATAAAACCTCCCTCATAAAATCGAAGATGTGTTTTTAACAGTCTAGAAACCTTGCAGCTGTCTTGACAGCATAAAAACTTCAGGTATTTTTATGTCGATTGCAACTTCTCTCCATCCAATTGGCATGAAGCAAAGTCAATGTTCAACTTTGCTCATACCATTAAATATAGAAAATCTGCAATCAACATATAATTACGTGGAATCTTTCACAACCATATCAAACACGGAGCAAAGTCAAAAGGTTGACTTAGATCATTCCCTTTCCGTATAACAAATATTGCAGAATTTGCAATCTACATAAAGCTGAAGCACCTTTCCACATAAAATTGAGGCTGTATTAGCATACAGTTAGGTAAAACTTTTCACAATCATATCATAGAGTAAAGTCAACTATCTGGCTTTGCTCATGCCCTTTCTCATATTAGGAATATTCCAAAATTTGCCGGCTACATAAGCTGAGGCACCTTTCACATAAAATTGAGGCTGTGTTTTTGACAGGATAGAAAGCGGATAGCTGTAAGTCTGACGGCTTAAAACATCCTTCATAAAGCTGTAGCCTAGCAGAAGGATCCTTACTAGCATTTCAAAAATTAAAATAAATTAATAATTTAGTACAGTTCCATTTCATTTCAAAAGAAAGAGAATTAAGAGAATTTACGTTACCAGAATTGAACTGTGGGCAATGAATCGCCCACCATCTGGTGTAAGTAGAACGACGTCCGCAGAGGAGTCATACCCAGGAACCGAATCCCACATTGTTAGAAACTGAATTCTAGCCTCGAGAGACTTCAGTGCGGACTTTAGGGATTCATTTTCTTCCGTGGAGTTCTTCGTTGCGGACGTTAGAGACTGGTTTTTGTTTATGAGAGTTCTGAGGTTAACTTCTTGCGAAGCAATGAGTCTGTTGAGGTGCATTTCTTCGTCCGTGAGCCTTGTGGTCTGCTTGTGATACCACCATGCTCTCTTTCGAAGATTAGAGTAGCAGATCTGGCAGCAGCAATATTTGGTATTTGGCTGTTCGCTGTTGCAAGGATTTGGCGTGCTACAAGTACAAGTGCTTCCATTGCGAGACCTACGTCGACATGTTATCTCCTTCTTGCAAAGTTCACATATCGTCATGCCTTCATAAATGGTTTTAATCAAACTCCGTAATCAGGTCGGAGAAGGGAAAGCTCCCGAACAACAGTAAATAAAGCTAAACTAGTAAAGTTTCCCTTTAATTGAATCAAGAGAACAGGAGAGAAAACAGCAGAAACTATTTCAAGGGCTAAACAGAGCTGAACTTATCTAATCGTTTATCATTCACACATGTCAATATCAGAATAATCTTACCAAGGATGTGTCAAAAAAATCACAAAAACCCTAGAGGTAAATTACTGTTTATTCAAATTTAAAATTATTTGGACCTATGAATTGGTTACAGATTCGGTAATATTTTGAAGAGAAAAAAAAGCTAATTCAATGATTTCACCTAACTTTAAAATTTTGAAATATTTCCCAAATCTGAATAGAAATAAGGATGGTCTGTTTGGAAGAACCAGCACAGAGTTAAGAAACCAAACAGAACAATATTATCCTTTAAAATCGAAACAAACAGAAACGAGTTAGGTAAAGTTTTGTTGATAAGCGGCTTAAAAGCAGCCGAGCTGGACTAAAACGCACCTTGATATCTCTTGCAACACCTGAGATGTTACACCGTTCAGGCTTGCGAGATTACTGATTTGATCTATTTATCCCCAAAAAATACTCGCATGCCCAACCAAGGTCTACTGCCATGCCATTTCCTGGATACCTCAACATACAATCCCACAAACCCTTCCTTTCAAGGTCGATCAATCAGTGAATCGCATCTTCAGCTGAAAGAAGTCTTGGCCAAAATAAAATTTTCAACAGTTTTGCAGGTCGTCAAACACAACATTAAGCGCACGAGAATTTTTTATAGGCTTTGGTTCGAATTCTTGCAATTCAAAATTCTCCATCCCCCGCATAATAGACTCTGTGTACAGAGGTTGGATTGCCGAGGGAAGAGGGGTTCACCAGAGGTTGGATTGCCGAGCGAAAAGGAATTGACAAGTCGATATTTCCTTCATGAAGTGGTTTTTGGTGCGGCCTCCATGAAGGATTCTCGATTGTCAAGGTTGCCTTCTGTGACACTGCCATTTTTAATAAGTTGGGAAGGCCGAACCAAACGTTCTTGCCTCTATCAACCATAACGGCATAACCACCTTCCAACAGACAGGAATGTGTCAATGTCACGCGATACTGGACCATCAAAAATACCGGGACACAAACCTCGAAAATATTAAGTGGTTGTTATGGATGTAAAAATATTAATTATTTTAGCTATTTATTTATTAAAATATTAATTATTTTAGCTATTTATTTATTTATTTTTGGCTAATTTTGGAGTAGCAATTTGACTAAGGTTAGGATCAGATTTCAAAATTGAAGTTGTCCTGTTGTTTAACAACTTTTGGCTGGTCCGAAGGGCATAAAATTATTTCCCATATTTATGATAATTAAAATAAAAATTGTTTGTTAAATTTAAAATAAAATTTATTTTAGATTTTTTTAATTAAAGGCAGGGAACTTTTTTACACTTATGATCTACTTTTATTATTTTAATAGTTGTTTTTCAGATAAAAATTGTTTGTTAAATTTAAAAGAAAATTATATTAGAATTTTTTTATTAAAGGTAGAATTTTTTTACAATATAATTTTATTTTATTTTTTAATAGTTATTTTCCAGTTAAATTATTCATTTTTATATGTACTATGACAATTAAAAAATTAAGAATGTTAACTATTTTTCACAGTATCATAATAATTTAAAAAAAAAAAAAAGAAATTTTATCATTTCTATAGAATAGAATCATATTGTTATGGAGCTCATTCATACATGTATCATTTATTTATTGAAAGTGCATCTTAGTAGTGGGCAATGAAGTTCAAAATATTTGGTTGTGGTGAATTCTCTTGCTTCACACATAGGAGAAACAATTCCAATTCAAATCAACTCACCATCTTCTTGTTATGTGGATTTAGTAACGATACTTACCAATGTTTGGTGGTTTCATCGTAAATCTTCTTTCTACCTTCTCCACTTGTTAGTATTTACTCCCTAGTTTGTTTGCTCTGCTTGCTTGGATTTATGGATAGTACCTTCATGCCTTCTTTATGCATATTCAATATGAAGACATGATAGTGAGCATCATGGATCAAAATCTATTCAATGGAGGTTTGATTCCTTATTATGATAAATTCAATGTTGAATAAGTAGTATTCAATTCAAACATTCATTTTTGTTGACAACAAATAATGTTATTTATTTCTTCTTTTGTAAATGGCGTTCACGTCATAATGCACATATGCATCAATCATTAGACATAAAATTCTTATAGCAAAAGACTCTAGTAAGTTATATTTCTTTTATGAAAATTTGCTTTGTTGGAAGTTTTATTTAGCTTTTTTCATTGGACATTGCAATGATATATCCATAAATAAAACTATATTTTGATTATGTCTTAGGAATGACACCCAAGAGATGAAAGAGTAAATAGTCGTATTGAAATCCCTCTAGATAATTCATATATAGTTTATAAGTAAATGATCCAATTGAATTCCCTCTATATGACTTTTATAGAGTCTTTAAGCAAATGGTCGTATTAAATTCCCTCCATATGATTTCTATATAAACTATAATATTGGTGAATCGGTGATGTGTGTGCATATTTGTTTAAGTGTACATGGAGTTCTAATCTAGAGACAAGATTCTATGTTTGAGATCTCCATAACTTGATATAGTAGAAGGTGTGATGTGTGAAGTATGCATGAAATTTTCAATTCTTTTTTGTTTTCATACAAAAAGAATAATTTATTTTTTATCTTGTCAATATTGAAAAGCTAATATGAAATTAATACTTCAAACTAAAATGCAACCCTTATCTTCAAATTTGGTTATTGGTTAGGATCAAATCTTCTAGCTACTATTATAAAATTATAACATTAAATGTAAATTTATTTTAGGAGTTACTTATTCTCGTAGTTTTATTACTTGTCAAATATACCTCTTAGAATTGAATTTGAATAAATAAGAGAATAAACCATAGTCCCAACCACTCAAATTATTAACCAAACATCTCTTATTTTATTTATTTTCTTTAGAATCTAGACTTACTTTTTAAAAAAATACTTTGCCCTCAAATTTGTTTATCACAGATACCAAACCTTAAAACCGTACCAAAAATACTAAGTTGTAGCCAGCTCCTCTAAACTTATGCATTTTTCCTTATTTTATGAACCTATCTTTGGCATTTACACTAAAATACACCATGCTTCTGCTACAAACTCCTCATGTTAAAAAAAATTGTTATATGCTCCCATAAGACAATGTTAAGACCATGGTGACTTCAATTTCATAAGTTACTTTGGTATGGAGTTGGGATTTCTCATCTGGAAAGATTATTAGAGTCTATACTGTTTATGAAGCGATAATATAATCTTAGGTTATAATAAATGATAAATGGTGGAATAAATTTATTTGGAAATGACACATTCCCAATAAGTTAAAATGCTTCGCTTGGTTAGTCTTCCACAACAAAATTTTCACCTAGGATAATCTCCAAAACAGATGTTTCATGGGACCAAGCAGATTTGTTTTATGTAGACAACACAGAGAAACTATTGACCACCTATTAGTAAAATGTTTTTTCCCCATAAAATTTGGTTTGTTGTTCTACAAATCTTGGGCATTAGAGAAGACTTGGGACATACCTCATTTGAAGAGATGTTATAATTTTGGGTGAATTCTAAATATTTATGTTCCCTGCCTATCTTTGTAGCGTTGGCCATATGGTTGCTAATGAATAAGGTTATAGTCAAGAGTGAAAGTAAATGTATCCTTCCCCAATACACAAAGATCATTTCCCTCTTTAGGGAACATCTCCCTCTGCAAAACTCTAAAATCCAAAGAAGAATTCAATTTCCTATTATTCCGCAGGACTTTCCTGCATGTTTATTTGATGGAGCAACCCAAGTGAATGTTTGTGGAGGAGAGGGTCTAATAAAGATGCCTAGAAATAGATCGACCCATTTCAGAATTGGCCTTGGTCCTGGGACAAACAACAAAGCATAATTGATTGCAATATGGGCCCTCATGACATTAGCTAAACTAAAAAACATTTTTAAAAACACATTCTAATTATAGGTGACTCCAAATGTGTTATCAATTGGTTGAGAATTTATTCTCAGTTAGAGGTCCTAAATCTAGTAGCATGGAAGTACATAATTGAGGGAAAAAAATCATTTTCAAGACCTCAAATTCCAACACATATACAAAGAATATAATAGAATAACAAATAGTCTCTCAAAAAGTGCATTAACATTGGACCTGGGCTCCATTTTATATGAGGATCTCAATTGCATCCAAGTCCAAGGCGTCTATTCCATTCCTATAGCCTTCATGGATTAAATTCCAACTTCCAGTAACTCTACGATAATTTGACCTTTCATCAACACATAATAAAATGATTCTAAATGTTCAACATGGTAGGTCCCAGTTTTCTCGACTTGCTATATTCAAATAGTTAATATATGTTTTAGAACTCATCGTATGTATCTCGCCATCATATATCATGTTATATAGATTGTTATATACTTCAAACTTTTAGGTTATAAGGATAGATGTAGACTTATTGTACTGCTCAAACATCCTTGAAAATATAGTTTTGTGTTCTTCCACTTGTCAACTATTTGTAAAAAGCTAAAAAGCAGTATACCAACAAGGATATGTACCTTTTTTTATTCTCTGGAATAACAAAAAAGTAACTTTTGCAATGAAAAAAAGGATCTGATAAGTACAATTTTCATTTATTATTGAAAGGGACATTTTTTCCTGTGGACTATATACTAGTTTGTGATATTGTTTTGTATTAATTAAATATTTTTAATTTGTCTTTTTGTTTTATTTGTTTGTGTTATTTATTTTTTAATCATGGTGAATCGGTAATTTGTTAGAGTAATTTGGGCAAGGCCCGGGATCAAACTTAATGGTTGTCATTATAACACCAAGAGTATATCCAATAACCTATAAACTAGATATACCACGAATTTATGACTTAGCAAGAGGGATAAGTCCACAAGAGGGATAAGTTCACAAAAAAATTTGGCGACTCCACTGGGGAGTCACTTGCAAGTAAACCTCAGTTTAGCCATGTTGAGGAACTTTCAGGGGGATTGAGCTTTGTTACTCTGCCCTTGCGTGTACATTCGATCTGCAATTGTCTCCCCAGGTTGAATTGTTTTACGTGGTAACCTTAGTGACCATATTCTTAGGTATTTACCTAAGGTGACGGCGAAGGGGAAGTCTCTGATGTACCTGGAACAAATGTTGACTAGACTCACTTGGAAATTTCTAGAGGGTATTCTTCATTTGAGATGGAATAAATGAAGTCAACTTGCACCGGATCATGTACATTAAGCATGTTGCCAACGTAAATGGTTCCACTCGCTCCATCCATAACCACTTTTCACATTGATTTATGTGACGTTGGATTTCATCACCAACTAGTGATTTCGTTGTGAAAAGCTTGTTTGCATGGTCTGAACCCTTAGAATTTTTTTAGCACGTGTTAAATTGTTTGTTTTTACCTTTTAGAGACCTTAGGATTGGATTGTGAATATTGTTTCATTTTGTGATAAATTTTCATCCTGGATGAATCACCAAGATAGTCGCGTAGAATGCAAGATAAGCTTTCTGAATACACACCTAGTTAATTGGAAAAGATAAAAAGTGAAAGGTCAAAGTCAACAGGATCTAAAGCCTCAGAAGAACCTGAAACATCAATAGTTTTACAATCTGAGACAGTAGAAACTGAAGTGAATCCAATGCAAGAAATAGAATCAGGCTTAGTTCACTCTGGCCTAGATATTACTGAAGTAGTTCAAACTAAATCTGATACTGGTGAAGTTTCGAATACTAAACTAACCGAACCAGACATAAAAGAACCTGAGTCTGAAGTTTCTCAACTTGAATCACCTTCGGTTGTTATAGCTCCTACTCCTGAGCCACCTTCACCTTGAAGGAAGCTGATAATTACGACTAGATTACCTCCTGGATTAATTAGTATTGAAGATATTACCAGAAATGAAGAGACAGAAACACCTCATTCTCCATTTACCGGTAGTGAATCTTTTGACCCAAGAGTTCCTTTCTCTCCTTTCCGACCTGACCCTTGGTATTCTACCACTTTGAGCTTTTTAGGTCATAATTTGTCACCGCCATGCATTCCTTTTTATTCACCAAAAAGAACTATGTCATAAATTCCTATTGGGATCCAACCCATTGATTCATCTATGTTTACCAGCTCCCCGGAATCACTATTGTATGGTGGTCCATTAGTTCCTCCTAGATACCAATCACTTACTGGGAATTTTTCAGGAGTTGCTTCTTCCCCCCAAAGTTCTACTTGGTCTTCTGGTTTATCGACATATACCATTTAGAGCATGACTTCCATGCCTGAAGTGCTTATGACATCAGACCAAAAAATTCATATGATATCTAGTAACTCAAGTAACTCTCAAGTAACCCCAACTGGTGTTTATTACCCGCTTGGGGGGCAAACACCTTATCCTCCACTTGGAGGACAACCTATTTTTGGGGGTCAACATTTTACCTGAACTTGTGGATAGATACCTTAGCCTGGTCTAGGTCAACCTCTTGTAAATCAACCTTTTCTTGGCACTCCTTATCCTGGGACGAACACTATTTGGAATTCTGCTTTCACTCAACAATATGGTCAAGTTACTCCACAAGTTCCACTTTATAAACCTATTCAACCTATTGGACAACCTATTCCTCAAATACTTATTTCCAAGTATTGGCATACATGTCCAGCAACCTGTTCAGGGGATTCCTCAACTGGTTGTCCAACAACCTGTCCAAGGAATTCCTTAAACACCTGTTCAGAAACTAATTCAACAACTTGTTTATAGTTCACCACAGACACCTGTTCAAACACATGTTTCTCAGTCGGTCTCAATTTCTCCTAAGACACCTATTCTAGGAATATCACAAACGACCGTTCCAATTACCCCTCAAATATATGTTCCTCATACTACTCAAGAAATCTCGCATATTTCTCCTCATCAAACTGTTCCTACAGTCTAGTCTATACCACAGATTCCTATCAGGCAACCCATTGTAGGAACAATGCAAACACCTTTTCAATGTCAAGCTTTCCAAAGCCCACATTTTCAAGGTCAAGCTTATCAGGTTCCATCTTTTCAAGGGCAGGTTTTTCAAAGTCTAGCTTTTCAAGCTCAAACTTTCCAAAACCCACCCTTTCAAAGTCAATCTATACAAAATCAACTTGTTCAAAGTCAATTTGTTCAAGTTCAACCTTTTCAAGTTCAACTTGTATAGTGGCAATATTACTTAGGTCAAATGGGTCAAACTCAACCTTTCCAGAGTCAACCGTACGCTGGTAATACTTATCAAGTCCTTGTTCAACCTCAACCTGGTATGGTTCACCCTGCTTACCCTGGTGGAATTCTAATTCCAACTACATAGGCTATTCCAAGATACCCTGGGTATCCTCAAGGGTTGGTCTTAACCCGCAAGGTTATCAAACTTTACTACAAGACCCTAACCGGTAGTTATCATTTATTGCAACCCTAGATTTACCTTATTTATCCTGGTTAACAAACGATCACATTTATTATTATCCTTATTAGTCGACGATTCCTACCAAGTTACACAATGACATACCCAAATTTGAAGGTAAATCAGGAGAATACCCATCCAATCATGTGATGACATATAGTCTTTGGTGTGCATCAAATTCTTTAATCGATGATTCCATCCATCTTCGCCTTTTCCAACGAACTTTAACTGGTTTGGCAGCCAAATGGTACATTGAACTACCTCGTGCCTCTTTCCATAACTTAACTCTCTAGCAACAACATTTTTAACCCATTTCCAACTATTGATTCGATATGATATTGGTACCGAACTATTGACTTCTTTAAAACAATCAAAGTCAACTCATATTTCCGATCATATACATGAATGGAGACGTAGATGTCGATTAGTCAAAGTTTTTATTCTAGATCAGATTTTAGCTGAGTGGTTTACGAAGTCACTTCTTCTTGTTATTATCGAGGATGTTGCTAAGGAAGGTGTTGTCACGGAAGATAGGTAATTTCTCATGCCCAGTATTTAGAATTAGTCTACACTCAATCTAGCACCTTGTACGAGAAAATATTGAATTTACCGTGCCCTATAGGTGATCCAATCATTACGTCTCCTACAAGATCTGATGTTGTTGGTGGTATCATAGGTTATGTTAGCCAACAGTCTAAGGGGAAAAAGAAAAATTCTAAAAGTGCTCATACTTTTGCCATACATTATTCACCATATGAAAGCCTTTCTCTAGAAACTATTTCTGAGATTAATGTCATAGAATCATCTACTGGCAAGTCCAAATCAACCGAAGGTTAAAAGAAGGGGAAAGGAAAATCAAAATAAAATGCTTCTTCGAAAGAGAAACTCATTAAAACTCAATCTATTGACGGGAAATGTAAGCCTCATTATCCTTTCCTTATTTGCAATGAGGATCATTATATGAAGGAATGCCCACACCAGGTAGAGGTTTCCAAATTCATAAAGGTTCTCAAAATCCCATTGTTTTGAAGGATCCATTTCCTTCTCAAGATAGCAAAATGGTTTCTGATAACACATCTTCCTCTTCCACATCGCAAGATATCATGATGATGTCTTCGCAACAAGTTATGGTAGCTGCAAGATCGAAAGATTACGAGTCTAAGGGTCTTGTTGACAATGGAAATGAGGCTAGTTCATTTGGTCAACCTTTAATTTCAATTCCCCCTCCTCCTTCTGAACCATTACAGATCGAGAATCTGAATCCTCACATGATTATCCAACCGCCTCTGAAAGGTGTGCTTCAAAAATCAGCTTTCAACCAGCCTGCTAGAGCTGCACAAAATGACAATGTTGTTGAAGAGCTAGTTATGTCTCCTTCTGCAATGTCAGCTCTGGAAGTGTTGCAAACATGCCTGACACAATGAAATATTTTATTGTCAACCATAGGATCTATTGATCCACAAGATTCTAATCTAATTATCTTTGATCTTGAGAGTGTTGTCTAGGCAATCCTCTCTGCGGACAAAGGCAATCCCTCTAGCCCAATGAGTGGGACTAGCAACCTACGTGACACCTACTAGACACTTTCCTAAGTTACAATTGAAATAAGAGACGAAGAAGATGACCTACCTCATTCTGATGCTATCACTTCTTCCTTTGTTGAAGACCTTGAATCACTTGCGTCGCGGGCTCGGTCCTGCTTCTCACAACGTTTAAACACCTGCACAAGAGATCAAGACACAACAAGGCATACAAATACAAATAGCATAATCAAAAGTAACCTACTTAACAGATCAAGGAGCATCAATATAAATGATACATGAGAATACACATTTATGATAAATGAATGAACAGTTGTATATTAATAGAATAAAGGAGGAAGCATACAACCAAGTCTTGATGTCAATATAATCTCCTTGAATGAATGTCCAATTCCAAGCTTAAGATCTCCAAGCACTCCTTCTCCAAGAAAAATGAGTAGCATGTAGGCACAATCTCAGCATAAATAGCCAAATTGTTATGAAGCCAGCTCACAAAAAGATAGAAAAGAAAGATCAATGCCTTAGAATCAGCCTCTTCAAGGGGGCAACCTCCTTTACATTACACAAATTAACAATTCTTGGATAATAAAAATGACAAGACCTCCTTTCTATATATAGGAGTCTAAGGGGCCATAATATAATCAGAGCCGACATAACAATAATAATGTAAGGGCACAACAATAACAATAGAGGGCTTCTATGGGGCACCATAATAACAATATGGGGACTACATGGGCACAACAATATAATAAGGGGGTTGTACTAATAACAATAAGGGGTTACGCTAGTAGTATAGGGACCCAACATGCCCCTCTCCTTCAAAAAGTGTTGTCCTCAACGCTTGAGTAGTTCTTGATGCTTCTGTATAAAATTATTGTCCTCCCATGTGGAATCTTTAGCGGGTAAGTTCTTCCACTTGATGAGATACTCTGAAATTGATTGATTTCATAGCTGTCGATTCTTGTTTTTGTGACTGCTCCAAGTTCCAATATGATTTTTCCTTTCTCGACAATTTTTGGCAATATTGTTTGAACTAGGATCTTCTCATTATGTAAGGTCGCAATTTCTTAAGTGCATGTAATCTTGCCAACATTTCCTTCTCATAAATAGCTTTTTGTAAATACTTTCCTATGATTGGACAACTTTCAAAAGCAATGGGTCTTTCTTCTTGCGTTAAAACATAACCAATTCCATTTCCTGATGCATCATATTCCACAATAAAGGTTTTTGTGAAGCCTGGCATAGCTAAGACCGGTGCTTGGCACATTGCCTCTTTAAGATGTTCAAAGGCTTCGTTGCTTTTGGAGTCCATGTAAATGCATCTTTCTTCAATAATGTTGTTTTCAAAATGTCTTCAGTCTTCATTCTTATTTGATGATATCCTCAACGAAGATCTAACTTGATGAAGTAAATTAATCCATGCAATTCATCCAATGCTTCATCAATGATAGGAATGGGAACTTTATCTTTAATAGTGAGTTTGTTGAGCTATCTATAATCTAGACACATGTGTCATGACCCATCCTTCTTGTGCATCAATACTACTGGAGCAAAGAAAGAACTTTGACTAGGTTGAATTATACCATCCTCTTTTGGGAATAGGGATATCTGTAAGGCCTCATGTTTGGAGGAACACTTCCTAGAATCAAATGAATAGAATGATCATGATCATGAATAAGTGGGAGGTATTTAGGAGTCTCCAATAACTTGGAATGATTGTCCAATACTTTTTGGAGATCTGGAGAAATAGATGATTTCGATGTGGGAACCTCTAGCGAACATAATTGTGCAATTACACCTCGTTTTTCTTTCTTTAGAAGCTTTGTCAATCCATTAGAGCTGATTATCTTTCCCGGTTTCCCTGTGATACCCCTTAATTCAACTTCCTTTCCTTCCGAATAAAATTTCATGAGAATTTCTTGAAAATTAAAAGCTATTGTACCCAAGGATTGTAGCCATTAGACACCTAGTACAACATCAGCACCACGCATTGGAATGGAAAGCATTGGGCTATTCAATACATATTCTCCCATGGATAGCTTGATATTATGGCACTTTCCAGAGCAATTTATGGTTCCTCCACTTGCAACCATCACTTGACATTTTGGTGCAGGATATAGGAAGCAATTCAATTCCTTGGCTATCTTACAATGAATAAAATTATGGGTACTTCCTGAATCAATCAACACTATTACCTTTTTCTTCTTGATATGTCCTTCTATCTTGATAGTTTGAGGAGTGGTAATTCTGGCTAATGCATTACAAGATATGGTCGGATTCATTTCTTATTTCTTAATGTGATCTTTCACTTCTTGATATGTCCTTCTATCTTGAGAGTTTGAGGAGTGGTAATTATTTCCAATGCTTTACAAGATATGGTCAGATTCATTTCTTCTTTCTCTGGGGTTGGTTCATGGTCTATATCCTCTTCTTTTGATGTTTTTTGGTCCTTTTCTTCCTCCTCTTCACAATCTATGTAAAATAATTTCTTCTCACCACACTTATTACATTTAATGTATGTGTTATCATAATTGTAACAAAACCATTTTGCTCTTTTTTCTTCCAATTGTTGTGGTGTCAACCTTGTAGGTTGTGGAAAGCTAGGAGAAACAACACTTCCATATTTATAGTTGTGAGGGGTAGACTTCCCTGTTTCCATAATTTTTCTTCCCACTTTTCTTGCCAACCTGAATGCCTTCTCCAATGAATCAGGTTCCCAAAGATGAACTTCATGTTGAATATTATCCTTCAAAGTACCTATGGAGACATCAATCCTCTGCTTCTCTGGAATATCATTTTCCCTCATATTCAATTTTTGAAAGTCCTCAATGTGCTCTTCCATTGAACACTTTTGTTTGAGATTTATCAATTGGCTAAAGACGGTGTTGCTCTTTGTATCCTCATAATGTGCTATCATTTCCTCCGTGAAAATTAACCATGTAACAAGTGGTTTACGAGAACAAAGCCCTTTATACCATAAAAATTGATCTAGTCCTAAATATGAAGATGCAATACGTACCTTTTGTAACAGATTCACCTCATGTAGATCAAAATATTTCTCCATCTATAGTATCCAATTTACCAGATCCTTGCCATCAAACTTCCTCACATTGTCTTTTCTTGATTTTAGGAGCTCGATCTTGAAACGACTGTAACTCTGTAATTTCAGATCTCCAAGTTCTGAAATTGTGTTCTGCAGTATCCCTCTGAGTGCTCTTTCTAACCTCGCAAGTTTGATCAAGATTGGATTCTGTAAGGAAGCGTCATGTCAAATCTCCCACGATGACCTGATTATAGACTAGTTCAGAAGAGCGCACTTGTACGAAGTTCCACGTGTAGCTGTTTCAACCTTAGGACCTGAAACAAATACATAGAACTCTATAGACCGTCCTCTTTCTGTAAATTCTTACGAAATTTCAATCTAATGCTCAGAGAGAAAGTTATGATGATTTTCCCAAGGTCACCTATTTAGGATGTAATTCAGGAGCCTTTAGAAACCCTAAATGTCTTCGACTGTATCTCCAAACATATAGTGAAGAAAAATCTTAAATTCGGGCCCAATATTTACCAAAATTGTGGCTCAAATGGGTTTCAATTTTAGAGTCTGAACCTTCTCAAAAAAACAATTATAGCGAAAATTCCACGATGACCTGTTTGAGATGGAATTCTGGAGTTTTCAAAAACCCTAACTTCCTCAGATCATATCTCTGAAAATATAGCGAGAGAAGATATGAAATTTTGACTCGAGGTTTAGCGTGCTTTCATCTCAAATGGGCTTTTTGTTAGCTTCTAAAATGTCGCAAAAAAATAGTTATAGCGAAAATTCCATGATGACCTGTTTGGAGCAGCGAAACCTTAGAATCCAAAGCTCTGATACCCAATGCTATGAAACCAGCTCACAAAAAGATAGAAAAGAAAGATCAACACCTTATAAATCAGCCTCTTCAAGGGGGCAACCTCCTTTACATTACATAAATTAACAATTCTTGGATGATACAAATGACAAGACCTCCTTTCTATATATAGGAGTCTAAGGGGCCATAATATAATCAAGGCCGACATAACAATAAAAATGTAAGGGCACAACAATAACAATAGTGGGCTTCTATGGGGCACCATAATAAAAATATGGGGGCTACATGAGCACAACAATATAATAAGGGGGTTGTACTAATAACAATAAGGGGTTACAATAGTAGTATAGGGACCTAACACAAAGACCAACCATTTGGGAATGGGAAAGGCAGGGAAAGGGAATTAGGATCTCTACAAAGATAGGAGAAGACCCTCATCTCAAGGAGGTAGCTCATAGGGATAAGACCAAAAGGCCAAGTTGAGTGAACTCGATCTCATTCACGCTGAACAACCTCTAGCTCGCCGCCCTGGAATCCTCTAGATCGCAAAGCTTCTCATCCTCTTTTGGAAAATTGCCTTTTAGGGATCATCGCGGATATACAAGAAAACAGAGCGATGGCATCACAGGGATAGTATAGTGAAACTAGAGACCATCGCGTTTTTCAATGTCATAAGGGCGATGATTCTAAAATTAGGGTTTTAGAACCATTTCCTTCAAAGGAAGCTCAAGGAATTTTCTACTCAATGTTTTAGGGAGGATCTGAGGTGAATATCTAAATGAGTACACTACATGATGGTCATGTTTCGGGCACTTCGGGGTATGTCATAAGGAAGTTCGGGAGGTGTGACAAAATACTGTGTAACAGAGGCCCCCTAAATCATGAAGGCGGAATAGGGAGTGATGGTTGAGATATTTCTTTACGAGATTTTGCAAGGATGAGAAAAAACACTGATAGGAGACCTGCAAATCAAGGACGCATATACATATACATATCTGATATCAAAACATGAATCCACAGTATGGACACAGCCATCCGGATAATAAGGACTATGTGAAAGGATCCATGGTATGGGCGCAACCATCCAAATGAAAAGGATCATCTGTAAATCTAAGATCCAAGGTATGGACGCAGTCATCCAAGATAGAAGGATCACCATAAATGTAAAGTCCCACGGTATGGTCACAGCCATCCGTATAGCAGAAACATGTGTACAATCATGAATAATACATAACTCCACACAACTTGAGTCATATCAGACAAGACTCAAGGTCTTGCGCTCCATCCTAACCCGATCAAAGTACGAATTGTAACATGTGAATGAATGTGTCGAAGTCGAACATGCTAGAAAATCACCTGATTACTGGCCAATGATGTGTACCATTAACAGGCATGAGAGAAACCACCAAAAATAACAATGGCTCTCAAAGTACGACAGTACAATCTATGAATGTGAAAAAAGAAGCTGAAGTCGAACATTCGTGGTATCACCTGATCGAAGGCCATGAAAACTTGCCATCAAATGTGAAGAACTTGTCATTAAGGCATGCAAGCTCTAAGGTACTGAAAGGGAGTCTCTAAGTCATCTTCCTAGATAATGAGCTGAAGTCGACAGGAAGTGACCTGTCGAAGGAGGGCCATGATGAGTCCCCCATCATCAACATGAAATGAGGAATAAAGTGGAATGAAATGAATAAGATCCAAGACTGTAGCAAAGGGTCAGACAATGTATAGGTAATAGACTGCAAATAGGACTTCTCTTGAACATTGGCGACACGACTCCGGAGTGTGGAAGAATTTGACTCAACATAGGACTAAAGGTCATGATGACGAAGTGGAATAGTCATATAAGAGGAAAAAATGGATCACCCAAACCCGGGAGGACAAGTGACTAAGTGAGGATATCCCAAACCCAACACGAGAAGCAAAAGAGTGTCATGTTCAAGAGCGACATGCTGCCTATACAAAGGATGTTTCATTTTCATTTTTCCCCACTATTTCTAGTGAGTACCCCAATTATTTTTTATCACAAGATTGAAGGGGATAGCATATGCTTGTCATATAAGTTCATTCTTCAAATGAATCCATCCTAGTAAGTTTTATGATCCCTAGGAAGGAGAAACTCGGTCTCATCATGGTGACGAGTCTTTCGTCGTAAAATTTTTAACGAGTCTGATGGAAGAATAACTCGGTATCTTTTTCATATTTAGAGAGTTTGAAAAAGAGATGAAAAAGAAAACTCCATCATGTCCCTTTTCGTAATTTGTCCCTCGAACCCGAAAAGGTAGAAAACAATATTCGAGAGAACCTCTTGACCATGTCAATCAAGGTGTACCTTTTTCATAAATAGTCAATCTCAACCTGAAAGGGGTAAATGTATACTAAGACGACATCAATTCATTTAATTTAACAAGTTTGAAAATACAATTACTCGGTGATCTTTTCATGTTTCAAGAGTAAAAAAAAAGCTTAAAGATGACTCCACTAGGGTTCCTTTTTCATTTGTTTTTAACGAGTCCGAAAAAGAGATAAAACAAAAACTCGTTGAATCAGTCAAGAATAATCACTATATCCACCAAAAATTACCTGTAACTACACAAATATAACCACATATCACTGATAACGAGGAAAATAACAAAATATTAATAAAATATTGGCAAAAATGAATTTAAAACTTATAAATAGACTAAAAGTATAAAAAAAATACCATTTCACTTGGAGTAAATTTGAGAGCGCATTTTTACCCCATTTTCGTCAATTTTCAGGCAAACAGTGTGGGAGATCCAGGGCATCATTTTTCGAACCGTTAGCAATAGGTAAGATCTTTGCCTTTGCTCTTGCATTTCATTACATTTTTATGTATTTTTATCGATTTTTTCCTTGCCAAAAGGAGGGATTTTAAATTTTAATCGCGTAGGTGATCATCACGAGTTTTCTCATTGGACCCATGATGGTCACCCCTGAGCCGAGAGGCCCTCGCGATGGCATCAGGTGTTTAATAAAAACAGACGCGATGACCGTGGGGCACAATTTTTTTGGAAAAACCTTCCTTTTAGGGAAAAATCTTTGAATTTTAATCCGTGGAAAAGCAATTAACTAGTGCTTGATGATGTTTTGTAGGAGATTTATTGCCAACATGGTTCTTGAATGGAAGGAAAGAGGCCATGAGGTAAAAGACCACCAGGAAGCCCACGATCCAGAATGTTTGAGGGTTTGTTGAAGTTCTTCAGAACTACAGGACTCAAAGCTCAAAACGCGTGGTTGCACTACTTGATCAGTCTATGGGATATTGATCGGGAAATATTGATTATTAGGGACCAAGAGTTGGAATTGGAGGAGATAGATATTTACTTCATCACTGGATTGTCTAAAAGAGGAGAAAGAGTTCAACTCTTCGGATCTCATCCTGGGGTGAGAGCACCAGTACTCTAGTCGTGAGACATTGCCCAGGTGTTGAGATGACAATGGGTGGGAAGGTGAAGATAGCGAAAGTCACCAAGACTTGGAAATCCCAATTCCAGTATGTTGTAGAATGCCTCGCTCCAATAGTATTCAACCGATGCTCGGGGTTACTGGCCAATATGAAGAGGCAACTGACCAAAGGTAAGCGAGAAAACTTGAAACAATTTGGCTTCGACTCGATTCTGGTTACCTTCTTTATGGAGTGTGTGCCCCTATTTTAGTATCAGTGAACAGAGCTACCAAAAATTTCTCCACAAGATTTGAGGCTGGTCATATGGAGTGAACTCATGCCTCAAGGAGGAGGGGGTTAGTAGATACATTTCCCTTCGCAGTTTTTTATTTGGTTGCATCATCAACTGATCATTGTGGACGACTACGCTTATGCAAGCACAAATTTCAGATGGGACCCGGATCTACCTCTGCCAGCGGGTGAACAATGGACTGATGCAGGTAAAACTTGTTTTGGGATTTTTCAAGTTTTTATGAATTTTTTCTGAAAGTGTAACTGAGATTTGACTTGTGATAAATGTGCAGATGTTGGACCAGAAAGACTACCTGGAATGTTGCCAATAACACATCGAGTAGCCCAACATGTATCATATGCTCCCTATGAGGAAGGAGCAGTCCCCATGGTAGAGATGGAACGTAATCTGGATGTGATCATGTTATGAAACCAGCTCAAGAAAAGATAGATCAACGCCTTAGAATTCAGCCTCTTCGAAGGGGCAACCTCCTTTACATTACATAAATGAACAATTCTTTGATGATACAAATGAAAAGACCTCCTTTCTATATATAGGAGTCTAAGGGGTCAT
Source organism: Pinus tabuliformis (assembly GCA_031772625.1). Lineage (NCBI taxonomy): Eukaryota > Viridiplantae > Streptophyta > Pinopsida > Pinales > Pinaceae > Pinus > Pinus tabuliformis. Next base: position 1,023,348,336 of record CM062811.1, on the reverse strand, counting down.
AACATAATCAGAGCCGACATAACAATAATAATGTAAGGGCACAATAATAACAATAGTGGGCTTCTATGGGGCACAATAGTAACAATATGGGCACTACATGGGTACAACAATATAATAAGTGGGTTATACTAATAACAATAAGGGGTTACACTAGTAGTATAGGGGCCTAACATGCCCCTCTCCTTCAAAAAGCGTTGTCCTCAATGCTTGAGTAGTTCTTGATGCTTCTGTATAAAATTCTTGTCCTCCCATGTGGAATCTTTAGCGAGTAAGTTCTTCCACTTGATGAGATACTCTGAAATTGATCGATTCCGTAGCTGTCGGGTTCTTGTTTCTGTGACTGCTCCAGGTTCCAATATGATTTTTCCTTCCTCTTCTGGCAATATTGTTTGAATTGGGATCTTTTGCAACTTTCGAATAAGTGGCCATACTTCTTCGTCCTTCTTCCATTCATCCCTTGCTTCGTTTATCCAATCTGGTTGGGTAATATAAATAGCACAAAACAATGCTTCCACATCCTCATCCTTGAAGAGTCTTCCCATTCGGTAAGGTCGCCATTTTTTAAGTGCATGTAGTATTGCCAACATTTCCTTCTCATAAATAGCTTGCTTGAGATGTAGCAGTAAAAATACCTAATCACCTACATCAAAACATTTTTCACTACGATGTTGATCTACCTGTTATTTCATTTGATTTTGCACCGAAGTGGCGTTATCCTTTAAAAGTTGGAGAACTTGTTGTTGATGCTCGATGTGATCTTTCACTACTTGAACCTTTTTCTTCTTGATATGTCCTTCTATCTCTAGAGTTTGAGGATGGTAATTTCTTCCAATCCTTTACAAGATATGGTCGGATTCATTTCTTGATGCTCGATGTGATCTTTCACTTCTTGAACATTTTTCTTCTTGATACGTCCTTCTATCTTGATAGTTTGAGGAGTGGTAATTTCAAACAATGAATTACAAGATATGGTTGGATTCACTTCTTCTTTCCCGATGTGATCTTTCACTTCTTGCACCTTTTTCTTCTTGATATGTCCTTCTATCTTGAGAGTTTGAGGAGTAGTAATTCTTGCCAATGCTTTAAAAGATATGGTCTGATTCATTTCTTCTTTCTCTGGGGTGGGGTCCTGGCGTATATATTCTTCTTTTGATGTTTCTTGATCCTTTTCTTCCTCCTCTTCATATTCTATGTAAAATAATTTCTTATCAGCACACTTATGACCTTTAGTGCATTTGATATCACAATTGTAACAAAGCCCTTTTTCTCTTTTTTCTTCCAATTGTTGTGGTGTAACCCTTGTAGGTTGTGGAAGGCTAGGAAAAACAACACGTCCATCCTTAAAGTTGTGAGGGGTATACTTCCTTGTTGCCATGATTTTACTTTCAAATATGTCACAAAGCCCTTTTACTCTTTCCAATTGTTGTGGTGTTGCTCTTTGTATCCTCATAATGTGCTATCATTTCCTCTGTGAGAATTGACCATGTAACAAGTTGTTTACGAGAACAAAGCCCTTTATACCATAAAAATTGATCCGGTTCTAAATATGAAGATGCAATACATACCTTTTGTAACAGTGGTACACCATGTAGATCAAAATATTGCTCCATCTGAAGTATCCAATTTATCGGATCCTTGCCATCAAACTTCCTCATCTTGCTTTTTCTTTATTTTAGGACCTCGATCTTGAAACGACTGTAACTCTATACTTGCAGATATTTAAGTTCCGAAATTTCTACCTATAGTAACCCTCTGTGTCCTCTTTCCAATGCCACCAGTCTAATCCAAATTGGATTCTCCAAAAATGAGTTATGCACAATCTCCCAAGATGACCTGATTATAGACCTTTCCAGAAGAGCAAACTTGTATGAAGTGCCACGTGTCAATTTTTCGACCTTGACTCTAAAAATATATATACAAGAAAACTACAGTCCATCCTCTTTTTGTACCTTCTTACAAAATTTCAATTCGATGCTTAGAGAGAAAGTTATGATGATTTTCCCCAGGTCACCTGTTTTGAATGTAATTCAGGAGTCTGCAAAAAGACCAACTTCCTCAGATCATATCTCTGCAAATATCGCGCGAAAAGATCTGAAATTTGGACCCAAGGTTCAGCGCGATTTCTTCTCAAATGGGTTTTTTTTGCGACTTCTGAAACGTCACAGGAAAAAAAAAGTGATAGTGAAAATGCCACGATGACCTGTTTGGAGCAGCGAAACCCTAGAATCCAAAGCTCTGATACCAAATGTTATGAAACCAGCTCAAGAAAAGATAGAAAAGATAGATCAGCGCCTTAGAATTTAGCCTCTTCGAGGGGGCAACCTCCTTTACATTACATAAATGAACAATTCTTTGATGATACAAATGAAAAGGCCTCCTTTCTATATATAGGAGTCTAAGGGGTCATAACATAATCAGAGCCGACATAACAATAATAATTTAAGGGCACAATAATAACAATAGTGGGCTTCTATGGGGCACAATAGTAACAATATGGGCACTACATGGGTACAACAATATAATAAGTGGGTTATACTAATAACAATAAGGGGTTACACTAGTAGTATAGGGGCCTAACAAATCACTCGAGGGATTCTAGAATACATAACTATAGACGATGTGCCATTGCGATACCAGAGGCACATAGTATGGATATCTGTGAGACTACATCAGCTATTAGGCCGAGTGATTAGGGCAGTCTCATGTTATCACAAGCATCATGCAGGCACTTAGCGTTTCTAGTTGTTTTTTCACATGTTGTAGGCTTTAAGAGCCATTTGTCTCGGAACACTTTATTTTGGAATTTTTGATGTTAAACACTCTGACATACATGATATATATGTGTGTGTGTGTGTGTGTTTTATTTTCTACTTATGTGTCCATGTATCATGATGATATGATTAGTTTTATAAATTATGCAAATGTCTATCAAGAACATAATTTGCTAATGCATCTGTTAATGTATTCAAATTGCGTGGAATATGTTGATATGTGATAAAATCAAAATTTATTTCCAGTAATCAAACACGTAGATACATACGCAAAATTTGTGGATTTCTTACTGAGTAATGATTATTCAATTGTAACACAACGAGTTGTGAATCTAACTTAACAATTAAATCTCTAATGCCAAGAGAAACTGCTTATGACAATAGTTCAATAACTACATTGTATTTAACAATATTGTTAGTTGTCTGTCCCAAGCAAATACCTTGTAAATCAACCAACTCCCATTAGGGGCAAAGAGTGCCCAAGCTGTGGAAGACAAGTTCTGTGTGCTACAACAAGCGCCATCAACACCAACATAATGATTTGACAACATCTGCAAACCGAGTGGAACACAAGGTAAGCAGAAAATACATGTCTGCAAAGAAAACAAACACACCCAAAAAAAAAGTGCACACCAATGAATTCAAACACTAATGTACAAAAGTAATTACACGGATTTCACGCATAGTACTTTTTCAAATACAACCCATTACGGGGTTGTGACAATGGATTTACTTCGTAATCAACTAGCTCATATGCTCCTTTTTGCAAGACACATTTTACAATATATGGCCCATTCCACATAGGTTTGAAATTTCCAACTCTTAACTTATTGTTAGCCTAATCATAAAGAAGGACCAGGTCGCCTTTAGCAAAAGTGCGTGGAGAAACAGTTTGATCAAAATGAGATTTGACACATTTCTTTTGGGCTTCGATCACCATTGCAGCAATGCGATGGGTCTCATCAAGCCTCTCAAGGTAGAGTAATCGCTCCTCTTCAGGTGAGGTATTAGGAAGAAGTTCAATAGCTAATTTCAACGAAGGGATTTCGCACTCAATCGGGAGTGTTGCCTCTAAACCATAAACCAGATGGAATGGAGTAAATCCAGTGGTTGTCTTAGCCGAAGTCTGGTAAGCCCAAAGAGCCAAGAATATAATAAGGTTCCAATCCTTTTTGTGCTTCCCAATGGTTCGTTGAATCATAGTAATAAAAAATTTAGTAATTGCTTTGACTTGGCCATTGCCCTGTGGATAGTAAGCAGTTGAGTTATCATGGGGAAGACCCAACTGAGCAGTCAGCTCTGCCATCATGTACTAACGAAAATGTGATCCATGGTCAATGACAATGGCTTGAGGGACCCCAAAATTGGCTATGACATGGTTTAAGAGGAACTAAGCAATAGTGATACTGTTAGCATTATATGTGGGCATCGCCTTGGCCCATTTAGTGAAGTACTCGACGGTGACAATGATATATCCATGCCCCCCGGCTGAGCAAGGGTTACATGTCATGAAATCTATACCCCATTTAGCAAATGGGCCAATGGTAACAAATGGGTGTAAGGGTGCTCGCGAGGCGCGCTGCTTGCGGTTAAAAATCTGGCATTCATGGCACTTCTGAACAGCCATAATACAATCTTTAGAAATGGAAGGCCATAAATAACTGGCGCGGAGGATTTCTGATCAGTGATGTAGCCTAACATGTGATCACCACAAGACCTATAGTGGTAGTCATTCAAGACTCATTTAGCCTCTTCAAGCGTTAGACATTTGCGAAAAACAGAGTCAACACCGACTCGTTATAATGTGTCACCAAGAATCTAATAGGGTTGAGACTAATGTTGATTCGACATTGGTCGGATCGTGACAACTCAAATCAAAAGGTTTGGGTTTGAAGATAAACAATAATATATCCATACCATGGGTCAAGAGTGCTGATGAGAAACAAAGTTTCATCAGGAATCTTCTCAGTAAAATCGGTGGAAGTGTTTGCGGAAGGATGGGAACAAATCAACTCGGAAAAAATAAGTGATTTCTTTGATTTGGCGACAATAAACTCCAAATAAAACTCTTGTACGATAAAAATCCATTTAGATTATTTGCCCCCAAGTAATTGATGAGTCAAAATATAAGTCATGGGGTTGCAATAAAGAATCATCGTGGTCTTTCGTAGAAGAATATAATGACAAAATATTTGAACATCATGGACTGCTGCCAAGGCAAGTTTCTCGACATGAGCATATTGAGTTTTGGTGTCAATGATATTTTGACTTAAATAATAAACCACATGTTCGTTACCATCGTCATCATCCTGAACGAATACCATAGAAATGGTACTATCAATGGCGGTCAAGTAGAGGAAATAATCACGTTGATAATCAGGTGGATGCAATAAAGGAGAACTAATGAGCATGTTCTTTAAGGCATCGAAGGATTGTTGGGCAATTTCACCCCAAATGAATGGGATCCCCTTTTTAAGCAAGCGAGTAAAACCCTTGGCGAGTTCCGCGTAGTTAGGAACAAAACAATGAACAAAATTAGCCTTTCCTTGTAAACTTTGCAATTGAAGTAGTGACATAGGAGGGGGTGAGTTTACAATAGCCTCAATTTTTAGAAGATCTATTCAGATACCTTCCCAGGACACAACAAAACCTAAGAGTCGACTAGATTCAACGCAAAAAACACACTTATGCAGATTAAGACAGATGTTATAATGTCGACATCATAAAAAGATGGATCGAAGGTGGCCCGGATGGTCATGACACTTAGCATAATGGGTTGGTAAGTTGTCTAGATAAGGCTAAACAATGTGCCAAATATCATGAAATGCATAGGAAATTTCTCTCTGAAAGGTAGCGGCAGTATTTTTCAAGCCGAAAGGAAGCTTCTTATAGCCAAAATTTCCCCATGGACAAATAAAGGTCGTCTTGTGTTTATCATCGGGTGAGATGTTGATCTAGTTGTAACCAGAAAAACCATCCATAAAAGAGAAAATCTCACTCCCAACACACTCATCGATGATTTGATCAATAAACGGAGTGGGATAGTTATCTTTCAAGCATGCGCGATTGATGTCGCGGTAATCAACACAAACTCTGATCATGCCTTTCTTTTTTGTAATAGGTGCAATGTTAGAAACCCAATATGTCAATGGGATTGGATAGATGAAACCAGCTTTTAAAAGTTTTTCAACTTTTGCCTTAATAGAAGCAGCCTTCCTAGGATGCACGGGATGAAGTCGTTGATGAATAGGCTTTGCACCAGGATACGTGGGTATTTCATACATCACAATAGATGCATCAATACCAAGCATTTCCTCATATGACCAAGTGAAGACATCGCGAAATTATTTGAAAAGTTCAGTGTAAACCCTGATCTCATCGGGAGAACAAGAAACCCCAATATGAACGTTCTCAACAATTCCAATTTTAATGGAAATGTCGAGAGACATGGTGAGTAATATTCCCCATATTACCTTCAGATAAGACTTCGTGCACCAAAACAGGTGTTTGAAGTGGATGCTTTGGGTTATGAGAAATGAAAACTTCAAGACACGAAGGAATTGCACTTAGGCTTGGAATAAACGAAGAACGATGATGAATATCATTCCAAGGAGTTTCATCAAGAGACATAACCTTAGAAATACTCTTGTCGGTGGAGAATGTCTCATTCAAAGGATCTGGGGAATCCCAAGAACCAAGCCAAGGAGATTGTGCATAAGTATCCAGGTTCATACTGAAAACAACATGACTTTCTGAAGCAGTCGTTGAAGCCAAGACAATTTCTTGATAAGCTTGTTCCAATGGACTTAACGGCATAGAATCACCAAATGAATCAATCTGATCCAGAGAAGGAATAATCCAAGGATCTGTAGAAACATAGATCATATTGATCGAAGTGATATTTGGAGGTGGGAGAGAAAAAGTACCCATTAAAGTAGAATCTTTAAAAGACCTGCCCCCACACTCTCATATGGAACTTCGGTATTTCCCACATATGGGACATTGTTGTACGAGGCAGCGGAAGAGGAAAAAGACAAATGGTCAATGGTGACAATTTTCCCTTCATGAGGAAAATGAAGCACTCGGAACAAAGAAGAAACCACACAAAACATGGCATGGGTCCAACTTCGCCCGAGAAGAAGGTTGTAATTAAGATTCGCATCTACAACTTCCACTTCTAGCTCAACAGTCTTTCCTTCCAATGTGATAGGAAAATTTGTGAGAATACCATATGGACGGGAGCCTTTGCCATCAAAGGCCTCCAAAGTGTTCAGGGACTGGTTAAGGGGAGGAGAGCCAATGGCCTTCGAACATGAAACAAACATGATGCAGGTGGAAACACCTTCATCAATGACAGTCTGATGGATCGTCTTTCCTTTAATAATATCTTGAATCATAAAAGAAATCTAATGAGGAAGACGATGAACATGGTTTTCAAGATCAAAAGTAATTAAACTAGAATCGGCATGATCAACGGCTCTTATAGCAGACAATAATGACTTCTGCTACATTGGACATGTCTGGAGAACTTCCAAAGCAGACATTGCCGAAGGCGCTTGAGCTAGATCTTTGGCTATATTATAATGTTATGTAGCTTTAGCATTTGGATTATAGGATGATTTCTGAAGCACGCCTTTGGGAGGTGGTTGGATCGCAGATTCATTTTTAGGTCACTCAATATGGAAAGGACAAGAACTGGGTGGAGTGGAAGTAAAAGGTATATCCTTGACTTCTTTCTCCACCGTCTTCTTTTGAAGGGTTTGATAGTGTTTCGATCGGGTAGCGACGGGGATATGGAATGAACCTTGCATCATGAAAACTTAAGAACCAAAGGAGGTAGAGGATTGTGGTTGGTATACCAACTAAGTCTGCTGAGATGGAAGTGGCTCTTTCAAAACAGTCGGAGTCCCTTTCAATAAATGGTTAACTTTAGCATGTCGGGGACAATCTTTGGTATAATGGTCTTCCTCACAAATGAGGCAAGGATATTTCAGCTTTCGTTTGGAAGCGTCATCAACAGATGACTTGGGAGAATCCTGTTTCAGGGTATTGGATTTGGCTTTACCTTTACCCTTTTTCTTACCTTTCGTGATCTAGGAGGATCTCGTCAGATCAGTTACATAGTTTCAATGTTGTCATCAGCATTCAGTCCAGTGTCGTCAGCTTCGACAGTGATGTTTATTGTTCAGGTGATGTCGATGGTTTTCATGGTGTTCGAAGGATATGGTTTTGTACCTGCCTGTCAACATGTGGTTGTCGTCAGCTCCACCAGGATATGGTTGTCAACATGTGGTTTTCATCCACTTTGCAGGATTTGGTTGTCGACGGGTTTGTCGTCAAGTGATGTCGTTGCTAATGTCGCTTTGTGACATTTGGTTGTGAGTGGGTTTTTATTTGATGTTAAGACTAAAACCCTAAACCTGAGACATTATGTTAATCAAAACCCTAACCTAACCATACATTAAATCCCTAAAACTATCAGACATATTATATTACATTTCAATGTATTAAAACAATACAAAAAAAAACTATGTATAAACCCTCGGCCTAAGTAATAAACATAAAACATTACAAATATGTGAACGAACAAAGGTAAGCTGTCGGGCTTATGTTAACCACTGGGCTTGGAAACCGCGCGGGGATAGTAGTTCATGTGAGCAATCGGACAGTCAGGGTTGCAAATGAAGAAGTTTAACCGTAGTGGATAGGATAACCGTAATAGTAGTCATGTGAGTAGCGGAGCTATCATAGCTTAACCGCAGTGGGATTGTTAACCGTCGGGAGTTACGGTTAGCATGTGAACATTGGAAAGCAACAAACAGTTGTCCGCCAGTTGTTAGCGTCGGAACCGCTGGAGATAATAGCTAGGTGGCATGGTGGTCCTATTCACATGGAACAGTCAAGCCATTTCCATGTCATTTACTAACCGTTGACAGTTGCGCCATAACCAAAGTCCTGATTTGGGTTTTTTTGTTGCAGTTTGTTAAAAATTAATTGAAAGACCATGCATATGAACCCTAAGGTGGAAAAACATGGTTAGACCGAAACCAAAAACCCTAATTTCAGCCAATTCATGCCAAGTTTATTCCAAAGAAGTTCGAATGTACTTGCAGGGCTATAAGAGGTAGTTTTTTCTCATTAAAGAGAGGGAGAGTGGTTTTGAAGTTTTGTATGCAGGTTCTAGAGGTTATAGTCGATTTTGTTTTCAGTGTAACAGGAGCATCGGGAGTCAGAATTGGGAACCGAGATAGGCGTTGGAAAGATGGTTTAGAGAGCTATCTTTTGATAGTGTCCAAAAGTGTCTATGTGCATATTCAATTTGGTCAAATTTCTGTGTAATCGACCTCTTCGGTTTCAATCCTAATAAAGTGGTTGCCCATCTTAAAAGCGAACCCGGAGACATAGTCCATCAGGGACGAACTCCATAATCAATCTTGTTGTCTGGTATCGTTGTGTTTTTTCTATTTTAACTTATTTTTGCATCTTTCTTATGTTTAATCATCTTTTGTAAAGTATTCTTCTCAAGCAGTTCTCACAGTTTCAGCACTTTTAGTTAACATTCTATTCATTAATGGCATAATCAATTCTACTTTAGTTTTAACATATGATCATTTCAGATCACTTCGAGGCTTTATCTTCCGTGGTAGACTGGATGACATGGACCTTGTAGGTTTTACTAGGATTTGACAGATTTTTCGAAGGATTATTGGAATCAGTATCTGAAACATCAGGAGACTTTGAAGATGCCAGATCCAAAGAATGTCTTGGAGTGCCAAATTGGGAATAGACTAAGTCTAAATATTGGGCACGAGCAATAGCTTGGTCCTCGGTAACGCAGCCACCCATTGCTATATCTTTAGCAATTTTGTTTACGAATGATTTTGTGAACCATTCAATTAACAACTCATCAGGAATCTCGAATTTGATGAGGCGACGTCGACGTCTCCATTCATGGATATGATCAGAAATATGTGTCGCAGTATCTTGCTTCAGAGATGTTAGCAAATGAGTACAAGTTTCATAATGAACTGGAAATTAGAAGTGGGTGAGGAAAGCCATAGCTAAAGACTTAAAGTTTGCGTAGGTACCTCGAGGTAACTCGACATGGCATTTTGCGGAAGCACCTGTTAAGGTTCTCTCAAAGAGGCGAAGACGGATAAAATCGTTAACATAAGAATTTGAAGAACACCATAAGTGATATGTCATCACATGGGCTTGAGGGTCCTCTTTAGGTTTTCCTTCGAACTTAGGGAAATCACTCAGAATTTTAGTAGGAACTGGAGGCCAGTAAGGTGAATGAAGAATGGGATCATTAGTGAGCCTCAAGACATCAAGCAGTTCCAACATAGCTAAAAATGGAAATTTCAGATTAAAGGGCATGTAAGGCCTTTGAGGAGGCCCAACCTATGGGTTCCAACCTTTCTGGTAAGGATTCTAGCCCCACAGTGGAGGATTTTGACCATATGGGACTTGATTTTTCCCCCACTGAGGGGTACCTTGACCATAAGGTGGATTTTGTCTAGGGTAAGGTTGATATTGACCTACCACAGGTCATTGATAAGCATTATATGCAGCATATGGATTGTAAGGTTGTTGCACCTGTTGACCCTGGATATGAAGAGATTGGCCCTGCTACTGTAGGGGTTGACCTTGTGTCTACAAGGTTTGACCTTGTTGATATACAAGTTGAGCTTGCTGTTGCAGAGGTTGACCTTGCTACTGCAATGGTTGGCCTTGCTACTGCAATGGTTGACCTTACTGTTGCAAAGGTTGGCCTTGCAGATATAAGGGTTGAGTGGGCTGTTGAACAAATTGCATTTGTTGTTGCAAAGGTTGTTGATATTGCTGCAAAGGTTGCCCCTATTGTTGCAAAGGTTTCCCTTGTTGTTGTAATGGTTGTTGGACAATTACTTGAGGCGTACCCTGTGGATATTGGTAAGTTTCGTATGGGTTTTGACCATATGCACCAGGAATAGCAGATTGATCAGGTTGCATATAGGGTATTGTTTGTGGAATATAAGATGGATTTTACAAGGCTTGTGAACCATATGGGACATAATCCTGTTGGAGTGGTATTTGAGCCATGTAAGGCTATTGATACTAGATATTACTCACCCTGGATGGACCAACGGAGTTAGAAATACCACTAGAATAAGGTTGATTGAATCCAACCATGTGAGGTTGTGAACCACTCACATGAGTTCCACCTGACACAAGAGGAATGTTTGGGTTTTTTCCCCAGGCTGTGAATAGGGTGATGGTACATAATCACCACTTGATGGAGGGGTGGAGGAACTTACAGAGGCATGACCTAAAATAGTCAGTTGTACCGGAATGGAAAGTTGAAACGACGGTATAGGTTGCGATGGAATCATTGGTTGAATGAGAATTGACATGACATCAGTTTGAACAGGAATTTGAGAGGTCGTGTTTGGGATAAACGGACCAGTAGTGGGCATGTCATTTCATGACCAAATAGGATTTTGATACAAAGATGAAGCACTAGCAGTTCCTGAAACTAATTGAGCTAAGGTTGTATAACCATGTGGAAGCATAGGCCCACTAGTTTCAGGAAGTGTGTGAGATGGAATCTTCCCATAAAAGAAAATCCTTCTGGAGGAAAGTCATATTCCTTCTCTTCAGAAACATGAGAAGTGTGAGTAGCGGAAACTTCCAGATGACGTTGAGGAGAGGTTGGGATCTCACCTTCTGAATCCATGGGTGGAAACAACTGACGATGAGGAATCTAAGACGTATGAGGAGATAACTCCAAAGGAACGGTAGGTTTATCGTAAGGACTATAAGGACACTGAGGAGATATCACAATAGGATCAAATAATGGATTCAACAGATATTAGACAAACCTCTATAGACTCTCAGGGGTTTCTGGATCAGATTCTTGAGGTGACAAGGAATTTGAAGGTGGTGGACAAGAAGCAAGGGGTTGGATGCTTGGGACAATCCCAAGTTCAAAGCCTTGAGCTTCAAGTGATTGAGGAAGTTTTGGATGAACTCCTTGTGAAGACCCTTCAGTATCAGACAACGAAGGGGAACTTTGGGTGAACTCAATGGTTCAGCCACGATGAATTTCTCTCAAGAGAAGAAGAAGGAGAGATGATTCATTGAGGGTTGATTAAAATTAAAATTTACAAGGATTTACTCAATATTGGGCAAAGAAGAAATTGCATGGGTTTGACATGTTATCATTGGCAGTTAATTTTATTGACACGAAACAACAAATAAATCAAAATGGGTAAAAAATAGGCAAGAAGGTTTACCAAGTATCTGTGAACCGCAATATACACCCCAGTCGAAGCCAATGAGTTCATGTACAATGACCAATCTCCCTGAATGTTGTGTTCGATGTATCACATTTACAAGGCGGCTGACTTGGTTACCTATGGCTAAAGGATAGCAACCTAATGGGGTCTCCCAATATATACACGACGGTATGGGGAGCACAAGTCCGTGTTAGTGTTGTCTAATGCAGAACCGTTCGATGAGAGCATCCCTATATACTTTTCATACTGAAGTGCCTCCGATATACCCGAAAGTACTGGAGAACCTTCTATATACTTCCATACTAGGACAAGATTTCACCCCCGGGATACACTGCAAGAAGTTAATGACAATTGTTATGTTTAAATACGTCGAAACACATATCTAGCCTAGACCTCTAGATATTTGCGTTAAGTGACAAATGATCCTTAGGTTAATTAAGGTAAATTTTAAGTTAATCTTGAATTAAGTTTCATTTTTTATGGCTCAATGATGTCACATGTTCCTAAAATGCAACTAAATGATGAAAATGAAACCTTTTCATATGATGAAGGCTAAGCTAACAAAGGAAGAGAAACAACCAAGAAACACATCAACACAATTCTTTCCAATGCAATATGTAAAAATGAAATCTAATCTTTCATTCTACTAACAAATGCAATGCCAAAATGCAATCCTATAGAAATGAAAATTACTTTCCTTTCACTAAGATGCAATAATGATTTTCCTTTCACTTTGATTCAATCAATGCAAATGAATGCAAAAAGTAAAGGGAAATGCAAACAAGTCACTAAACATGAAAATATCTTTCACTTTTTGATTTTGAATGCAAGAAATGTCTCGAAAATACTGAAATGACAAACACTTTCACTTTATAAAACATAAGAATGACAACAAGCACGTTCTTTCAGTTCAACCAAAGCGAACAATTTGTGATCTATGCTTGACAATGGAATTAAAGCGGTCTTCAAAGCATCAATATGATTCGACACTAATGGAAACAATTTCACACCAAAGAACCAAACGCAACTTGTAAAAGATGTCCTGATGCATAAGACTCTTGAACATGAGTAATCGAACTCTGAGAAGCAGACCAATCAATGAGTGGAGGGTGACCTAGAAACCCTAAAAAGCAAACAAGATTCAAACACACATAAACTAAATCAAGAGAGAATTGCGGCCAGTCAAGCATGATAATCAAGGCAAATACACCATAGACACACTAGAAAACCATTGGCAGAGGGAAAAAAGATTGAGAACAAGAAGAGAAACCTTAATTTATCTTATCCTCTAGGATAATCGCACCTGTTATAGGAAAAAGGGTGACGAAAGAGTAATAATCATGACTATAATTAAAAAATCAATGATGACATCGCGACTGTGAAGGCCAAACTCGCGATGGGCGAGAAGAATAAATGAAAAATAACAAATCTTCAAGACTTGACAAAACTGAGTGTCCTCAAGCAATCACCAGCAAGTGAAAATAGTTACAGAGAAGAAAACAAGCTAGAAAACTTACAGTTGGTCAAACTCATCACAAAATCAGGGTGAAGGATTGGATGGAAAGGGTTATAGCTTCCCCAATGGAGTTGCCATTTTTTGTCTAGGAAATCCTCTATGCGGACAAAGATGATCCCTCTAGCCCAATGAGTGGGACTAGCAACCTACGTGACAATCTACTAGACACTTTCTTAAGTTACAATTGAAATAAGAGATGAAGAAGATGGCCTACCTCGTTCTAATGCTATCACTTCTTCCTTTGTTGAAGACCTTGAATCACTTGCATCATGGGCTCGGTCCTGTTGCTCACAACATTTAAACACCTACACAAGATATCAAGACACAACAAGGCATGCAAATACAAATAGCATAATCAAAAGTAGCCTACTTAATAGATCAAGGAGCATCAAGATAAGTGATACATGAGCATACACATTTATGAAAAATGAACCAACAGTTGTATATTAATAGAATAAAGGAGGAAGCATACAACCAAGCCTTGATGTCAATAGGATCTCCTTGAATGAATGTCCAAGTCCAAGCTTAAGCTCTCCAAGCACTCCTTCTCCAAGCCAAATGAGTAGCATGTAGGCACAATCTCAACATAAGGGTGAAAATAGCCAAAGACCAACCATTTGGGAATGGGTAAAGATGAATATATAGGCAGGGAAAGGGAGTTAGGATCTCTCCAAATATAGGAGAAAGCCATCATATCAAGGAGGTATCTCATAGGGATAAGACTAAAAGGCCAAGTTGAGAGAACTCAACCTCATCCACGTCGAACAACCTCCAGCTCACCTACTATGGAAGATTCTAGATCACGAAGCTTCTCATCCTCTTTGGGAAAATTTTCTTTTAGGGATCATCACGGGTATACAAGAAAACAGAGCAATGGCGTCACGGGGCTAGTATAGTGCAACTAGCGACCATCACGGTTTTCAATGTCATAACGGCGATGACTCTAAAATTAGGGTTTTATAGCCATTTCCTTTAGGGGAAGCTCAATGCATTTTCCAAACAGTGTTTTAGGGGGGATGTGAGCTACATATCTGAATGAGTACACTGCATGATGGTCATGTTTCGGGAACTTGGGGGTATGTCACAGGGAAGTGCGAGAGGTGTGACAAAATACTGTGTAACAGAGAGTCATATCCTGAGACCTCCTTATAAATTGGTGTTCTAGATTCCAGTTTTTGTTAAAACCATACGAGTATTTCGCACATTTATTGACGATTCAGGAGCTTCTACGTGTATTATGTCGATTTCTTGTTGGAAAGATTTAGGTTCTCCAACCATCAATCAGTCACCTACCACTCTGAAAGCCTTTGATGGAAGAGGTTTTCGTCCTTATGGAATCTTGAATGATCTACCCATAGAGCTAGAGGGTAAAACAGTCACGATCAAAGTTGAACTTGTTGATGCTCAGCTCGATTACAACCTTTTTCTTGGTTGAAGTTGGACCTATTCTATGTCAGCAGTGGTATCATCTCTTTTTTGAAATATACAATTTCCTCATAAAAGGAAAATTGTCGAAGTAGACTAGTTGTCTTACTACACTTCAGACCCTACCTCTACGAGTAGCATACCTTTTTTTGGAAAAATGAACACTCTTTATGATGATATTGGTGTTGGTCTACTCAAAGGCTTATCACTAATGGGAACCTTTGCACTCACTCCACTAAATTTTCCTTCTAACCTTGTTGAGGTTAACATGGTTACATCAAGCACTATGGAATCTTCTGATCCATGGATAGTGCCTTCAGAGTCTGAATTGGCCTCCTATGACAATGATATGTCTTTGAGCCCATTTGAATTGGCTTATTAGGCAGTCATTAGGCGAATTTTGAGGTCTAAAATGGGCCTCATAAGGAAATTATAAAATAATAGTGGAAATAATAAAATAAGATTAGATTACATCATCAAATTTTAGAGGGAAAAAAGAAAAACTATTTTTTCAACTTGTATTTTCAACTTATCTCCTTATGGGTTTACCCAAATTTCGGGCGGAAACATTCATTGGATGCAAAGTTTTATTCCTCATCAAATGAGTACCCATGTTGCATGCTTTCTATGGACCCTGCTACATGAAAAATGAGAAATACATGAAAACGTAATTGCAATCACGTTTTTCATGTATTTCTCATTTTTCGTGTAGCAGGGTGCATTGAAAGTATGCAACATGGGTACTCCTTGGATGAGGAATTAAATTTTGCATCCAACGAGTACTCCCACTCGAAATTTGAGTAAAACCTTAGGGAGATAAGTTGAAAAAAGTAGTTTTATTATTTTATTATTTTTTAATCTTTTTACCTTTTTACTCCAAAAATGGTGAATCATCCCCCATGGTTGACATCATCATCTTGAATCCTATTGGTTCTTATAAAGTTTATTTTGGTTGTACATTTTTCTTAGGAGGTCCATTTTAGACCTCAAAATATCCCTAATGTCAATTGTTTAACGACCCTTCATGTAAGGACCTGCGGTCCGGTTCCTTCCCTCCGTGCAAAGTGCGACTTGACTTGGTGAGCGAGCGAGTTGGAAACATGAACGAAGTGCAGCTCTACGACCAAATGTGCGAAGTACATATTTATAATGCGCATAGAGGATATAGCGATGGTTTATATGGCGTGGGGAGCATGTAAACACACCCATGGGCCGACCTACATACTATGGCAACTTGGGCGAAGGTTGCTGGCTGACCAACAATAACCAAAGGCGAACAAGCATGTGTAGGGTGTTTGGCAAGTCGGCTTGGGCAACTCAACTTGCCAAACCAACGATATAAATAAAGGGAAGTTTGAAGCTTGGAGGAGCATCATTTGAACGCTCTCATCTACGCATACAAGGAGAAGTGCGAAGTAGGAGGTGAAGCCGCAGCAAGGGAGGTGCAGCTCTTATGCACACATCCTTGGGCAAGGCCGCACGATGAACATCGCACGAAGTTGTATTGGGTGAAGGCGCAAGTAAGAGGTCGCCCGTCGTTCAGGTGAAGGCGCGGGTGGAGACTCGGGTGGGTCACTTGCCCATCGTGCAAGAGCAAACGCGGAGGTGTCTTTAGGTGACTCGGGTAGGTAACCCACCCGCCATGCGAAGAAGTGAAGGGTGACTTGGGTAGGTCACCCGCCCGTCGAAACGAAGTTCGATTGAGGAGCGGTTGGCAGCTCGTGTGAGGGCGCGCCCGCCCAGCTTGGGCCAGGAACTTTGGTTGACACACAAAGGTGTGGCAAGTTGTAAAATTGGCTAAGTATGAAACTTGGTGTTTCCAAGTATACTTGTAAAGCTTTGTAAACATTGTAAAGTCATATAATATATTGAATTCGGGCAGACTCATTATTCAGGGAGTTTCCCCTCCCTTTATACTGTGTAATTGTGTTCTTCATGTATAATTTCTTATGATAATGAATGTGTATGGGTGTTCATTGGTATAAAGGAAACATAATAATACTTGGTTGCAAAAAACAAACTAAGTAGACATATGGTTAGGCGTAGTCCATGAACATAATTATTGGTGAAAAGAAAGTGTTCGGTGGTGCCGCACCTCGCCAAGTGCAGTTGAAAGACTACTGCGGGCTTAGGGGCCATGACAAGTGGTATCAGAGCAGGGTTGCTCATGACGAAGTGCAGGTGTGTATGCACTTGACAATTGGTGACAGTGGAAGCAGGTACTTGCAGGTGAAGGAAGCTATTTCACATACAAGTGGAACAAGAGCTGGTTCATGGTTGCAGGGGACCTGGTGAAGCTGTTGGATGGTTAATACTAGATCACAAAGGAGGAAGCAGTTAGCAGAGATGGTAGGTGAATCACAGGTTAGAGAATCAAGCCACAATGCTTCACTGGATTTCATTGAGAAAGTGTTGGAAGGAATGGAGGACTTGGAATCTTTTTGGGCTACGAAGATGAACTGGTCATGAAGGATCAAGAGGCATATTCGAAGATGAGGGAAGAATTCGATGAACTCCGGACTCAACACGAGTACACTGATATTATGTGTACACAACTTGAAGTGAAGGTCAAGGAGATTGAAGAGGCAAGAGATCGAGGTTTGGTAGAAATATTGAACTTGCAGAAATCTCTTGATGAAGCCAGAGATGAGATCGCGGTGTTGAAGAAGGCCGTGAGGCATAACTCAGGTGGAGGAGTGCCTCATGTGAAAGTCAAGGAACCAGAACCTTATGATGGTACAAGAAGTGCGAAAACTCTTGGAAACTTTCTCTGGGATATGGAGCAATACTTGGAACGCTTGGGTCTATCCGATGATGAGACAAAGGTGAAGGTAGCTGCTCAATTCTTGACAAAAGATGCTAAGGATGGTGGCGAAGGAGAATGGATCATATTTCCAATGGCAGTGCTGATGACATAACTTTGTGGGATGACATGAAGAAGGCTTTGCAGACCCACTTCAGTCCTCAGGATGAAACATGGGAAGCAAGGATGAAGATTAAGTTCATAAAGCAGACAGGAAACCTACAGGCATATCAGCAGGAGTTTGCAAGTGCAGTTCTGGAACTTCCTGACATGGCGGAGAGGGATAAGGTGTTCAACTTCATTATTGGATTGAAGCCTTGGGCTCACAATGAAGTGAAGAGGCAGGAGATTAAGACACTTGAGGAAGCTTTTGTTGTTGTGGATCGTTTGGTGGAGCATTATGATGAGACTTCTGATGAGAGAAAGAAGAAGTCTGATAAGCCGAAAGAGAAGAGGAAGGATGATGCTTCGAAATCGGATGATAAGACGAAGACAAAGAAAGCCTTGAAGTGTTGGATATGTGCTGAACAACATACGGTGAAGAATTGTCCTTCAAGACCAAAAGTGGCTGCTCTTGCACAATCTAATATGAAGAATGAAGAAGCTTCTGTGGGGATGATGCAGATTCTTGGAGCTGTTGCTACTACAGAGGTGGTCTCTCAAAGAGATCCTGAGAAGAATAGTTTGGAGTATGTTCAGATGAAGATTGGGAGTGCTGATATACTCACTATGGTAGATAGTGGGGCTACTCACAACTTCATGAGTGAAGATACTGCGAGAAGGATTGGGCTGAAATTTGTACTATGAAGGCACAAATGAAGACAGTGAATTCTCCTCCTTATTGTGTTCTTGGTGTAGCTGAAAGAGTGGACACAACACTAAGTGAGTGGACCGGGAAAGTCGACTTCACTATAGTGCGGATTGATGACTATGAAGTTGTACTGGGGATGGAATTCTTGAAACAATTTGATGCTATGATTGTTCCACATTTGAAGAAGTTGTACATTTACGATGAAAGGGAAGATGTACCCATTGGTGTTCCAACCATTGGTGTGACAAGACCTGATTGTAAACTGGCAGTGATGCAGATGGAGGATGAGAAGCGCATGGAAGACATGTGTAAGCGGTTGTCTATTGTTGAGGCAAATCTTACTGAGCAGTCATTGGTTATCAGGACACTATCCGATAATATCTTGAATTTGTCAAGAAGGTTAGAGGAAGTTAAGGATGATGATGATGACGAGGAGGTTTATGTGAGACCGAATGTCCGAGAGGAGGATCGAGTTGCATATCTACAGAGGATGGAGATAGAGGATCCTAACAGATGGATTGAGCTTATTAGTGAGGGTGAGCCTTCAGGATCTACTCCCTCTACATCTTCTTAGATGACATAGAAGATGGGGCTCATTATTAGCTGCTCATAGCAATGAGTCCTTAAAACAGTTTGAGCAGGTATGACATATGGTGTAGGAATGGTTCGGCATTAGCATCATGACATGTTGTAGATGGGATGGAGTTTCCATGGACCTGAGCATGGGAGAGATTCTTGGTGAGTCCAGGATGTGGCAGAATCCGAGAAATACTGGTGAAGGCATAAGGATGGACATTCTTATGATTTAAGCGTGACAATTGGACTGATCCCCTGACTAGTTCACGTCATGGAGGCTAGCAGTGTACCAGAGAGATGTTGGCATCAGGCAGGTAGGAAGGATGACAGTTCACAGGATGTGACGACACATGATGGAGATGGTGGTTCTACATATGTTGCAGGGATGTTTGCAGTATGTGGAGGAGTTGATATCATGGACCAAGGATGAGACAATTATTGATGATGATCTTGGTGGATGGCTACCAAGGTGGATGTTGTCGAGGACGACAACGACTTCAGGTGGAGGAGGATGTAAGGACCTACGGTCCGGTTCCTTCCCTCCGTACAAAGTGCGACTTGACTTGGTGAGCGAGCGAGTTGGAAACATGAATGAAGTGTAGCTCTACAACCAAATGTGCGAAGGACATATGTTATAATGCACATAGAGGATAAAGCAATGGTTTATATGGCGTGGGGAGCATGTAAAAACACCCACGGGCTGACCTACATACTATGGCGACTTGGGTGAAGGTTTCTAGCCGACCAGCAATAACCAAAGGTGAACGAGCATGTGTAGGGCATTTGGCAAGTTGGATTGGGAAGCTCGACTTGCCCAACCAACGATATAAATAAAGTGAAGTTTGAATCTTGGAGGAGCATCATTCGAACGCTCTCATCTACGCATACAAGGAGAAGTGTGAAGTAGGAGGTGAAGCCGCAGCAAGGGAGGCGCAGCTCTTATGCGCCCATCCATGGGCAAGGCCGCACGGTGAACATCGCACGAAGTTGTATCGAGTGAAGGCGCGGGTAGGAGGTCGCCCGCCGTTCAGGTGAAGGCGCGGGTGGAGACTCGGGTGGGTCGCCCGCCTGTCGTGCAAGAGCAAACGCGGAGGTGTCTTCGGGTGAATCGGGTAGGTCGCCCGCCCGCCGTGCGAAGAAGTGAAGGGTGACTCGGGTAGGTCGCCTGCTCATCAAAACGAAGTTCGGTTAAGGAGCGGTTGGTAGCTCGTGTGAGGGCGCGCCTACCCAGCTCGGGCGAGGAACTTTGGTTGACACACGAAGGTGTGGCAAGTTGTAAAATTGGCTAAGTATGAAACTTGGTGTTTCCAAGTATACTTGTAAAGCTTTGTAAACATTGTAAAGTCATATAATATATTGAATTCGGGCAGACTCATTGTTCAGGGAGTTGCCCCTCTCTTTATACTGTGCAATTGTGTTCTTCATGTATAATTGTTGATGACAATGAATGTGTATGGGTGTTCATTGGTATAAAGGAAACATAATAATACTTGGTTGCGAAAAACAAACTAAGTAGACATATGGTTAGGCGTAGTCCATGAACATAAGTATTGGTGAAAAGAAAGTGTTCGGTGGTGTCGCACCTCGCCAAGTGCGATTGAAAGACTACCGCAGGCTTGGGGGCCATGACACTTCACCTTCTGATATTGATCGACTGAATGCAATCGATGATGATTATTCTCCTTTACCTTGGTTAGAACTAGTTTCACTCTCTGATCCTTTCGACTGTATGTTTCAAACTGGTGAAAGTATCATGGAAGTCATGATTTCAGATGAAATGTTGTGGAACGATCACCATCATTGTTCATCTTTTCTACCTGACCCTATTAAAACTAAGAATTATTTTTCGACTATGTTTTCGCCTGCGATTGTAGATAATCTAGAACCACCCAATTCAATTTTTCAAGTTGATTTTGAAAGGAATTTGGGAAATATATCTACAACGATTACCATTGACATATCATTCAAAACAGGAATTGTTGAAAATATTGACATAGGGGCCTCATGCTCAACTAAATAAATTCAAACATATAAGGCCCTATTTCAAGAATTTTGTGAAATTTTTTCCTAGTCTTATGAGGAAATGATAGGAATTGACCCAAGCATTGTTGTACACGAGATTAAGACTTACCCAGATGCCAAACCTATCAGACAATGATTATATCTGGTGCATCCGTGAAAAGTTGTTACGATTAAAGTTGAGGTCGAGAAACTACTCAAAGCGAGTTTCATCTACCCGGTTCCCTTAACTAATTGGGTGTTCAATATCATACCTGCTAACAAGAAATAGGGAACCGTTAGAGTATGCATCAATTACAAGGATATCAATAAGGCTTGTCCAAAGGACAATTATCCTACTGCCTATTAGCATTATGATGAATGTGTTTTACTTGATGGCAACCCTCTTGTAGTAGAACAACTCACTTATACATGGTAACTAGATGAATCTTGACAAGAGATATCAGATGTGACATTAATACATGGAAGTTGTGTTAACAGATGTGATGCAGGGCAGTTCAAAGGAAATGACAGTTCACAGTGCAGCAAGTTAACATTATGATACATGTGTTGTCCTTGATGATCAAGATCAAAGTACTACAAGTTAATAGTATTGAATCACAGTTCAGGCTCATAGAATGAAAGAAAAAGAGTTATATGCAGGTTTACCTTGATCAAGCTGCATATATACGCAAGTTCATTGAGAAGAAGACACGTATGCGTATACACACACTTTCACGCAAGGAAAAGCGCGTACATGTTGGAAACTAAGTTTTTGGTGCATGGTATTTGGACCATGGTATTTTGGTATTGGTCCATGGTATTTGGTCCGAGGTATTGACCCCAGGTATTTAGACCAAGGTATTGGTTCTAATTGGTTTTGGACCATGGTATTGAGTAAGGCCTAAGACTATAAAAGGAGGAGAAGATCATTGGGCAAATGCACGGAGAAAGTCTTGAATATCTGATGAAGTGTGAGATCCAGTATGCAGGTTATGGGTTTATGATGCTTTGCTTGATCTGAGCCAAGGAGGAATCTCAGTGGTTGATGGAGGACAAGGTCTAATGATGGTTTGGGATCTTATGGCTTGGAGTGAATCATCTATATACGGTTTGATCATGTTTATTCTAGATCTGTATACTGACGCATGTAATGTTCTGTAAATATTATGATCTAACTCAAGTCTGGAATAGCTGCAAATTATGAATGAATATTTACAGCTCTATACGCTGGTTGACTTTGATAAAAGTGTGTATACACGCAGGTTAGATACATCTAAGTAGCGTATACCATATGAACTATGATATTTGAAGTTACATGTGGTTATGGTTGTTGATGCAAAGTTCTGAGTTCTTGTGACTGTTTACTGGTGCCTGTATTATGCGTATTCAGATTGGTTGATTGTGCTGAGTTTCAGTGTCGATGGATAAGATCTAATAATGGATCAAGATGATAATGACTTGTATTTATGTTATCTAATGGACTAGATCTGATTGATAACACACGTACTATCCTTTTGTTGTAATGATCTGGGTATGTCTGAAGTTGGGAAGTGCAGCGAAGTTATAAGTAAGTTTTGATGACATATATGTTGGTTCGCTTTGGTGAGGTTGCGTATACACGCTGGTTCGGCTCTTCCAAGTAGCGTATGCACTCTGATGCATGATTTTTGATGATACAGTTGGCTCTAAATATTGTTGCAGAGTTCTGTGTTCTGGTGACTATGTTTTGATGACAGGGTTTCAATGATTCAGCATTGGGCGATTTAGAGATCGATGATGCAGGAATAGTTGATGGTGTTTTGCAGTGGTGATTGATTTTGTGCTACAATGTTGTTGATGGGTCCACTATGAAAATTGGATGAAACATGGCCTTTAAATTATGGTGTTGTGCTTCAGGAGTATCTAGTATGAAAATTTATGAAACGTGGTCCCTGGAGGAAGAAAGAAGATCGTAGCCTTCTATAGGCCGGTACCTATGTGCTGGTAAACATATTGGCCAGTACAAGAGCCAAGGGGTAGTAGCTCCCTTCCAGTAGCAGCTGGAAAACGAGTGAAGGTTGGAGCCTTCAGTAGGTCGGTGCCTACGTGCTAGTAAACGGATTGGCTAGTACAAAAGCAAAGGGGGTTGTAGCTCCCTTCCAGGAGAAGCTGGAGAACGAGAGGAGGTTGTAGCCTTCTGCAGGTAGAAGCCTGCGTACTGGTATAAGACTGCTCTAGTACAGAAATATTGTAAAAAGAAGTTTCTTATTAAAAGAAGATAGAGACGAATTGTAGCAGGTGGTTTTCACCCACATTGGGTTTACACCTTACATCATGGTGTTCAAGTGTGTGATGATCTGTTCTGTCTTACTGCACCTGTTTACTGTTCATATGATTAATGAAGTTCTGATGCACTAATTAAATATCAACATTTAATGGATTAACTGAATCATAAGTTTACTAGATATACGCTAGTTGCATTAGACACAATTGCGTGTACACGCGAGTTACCTTAACTGAAGTAGCGTATATGAATCTGAGTATGGAAATGAAAAAGTTATTGATTTGCTAATACTGATTCACCACCCCCCCCCTCTCAGTATTATTTCCAACACTCCCTATATTGATCAAATCATTGACAAATGTGTTGGAAATGAGATGTTTTCATTTATGTATGAATTTTATAGCTACAATCAAATCAACATACTCCCAAATTATTAACACAAAACCACATTCATCTGCCCATGGGGGACTTTTGCCTATCGAAAACTCTCATTCGGTTTGAAGAACGTTGGTGCAACTTTTCAATGGGCTATGTCTTATGAATTTCACGATATCAAGCATATTGTGCAACCTTTATTTGATAACTTGCTAGCTCATTCACTAAGATGGGAAGACCGTCCAATGCATTTGAGAGCAATATTTATCATATGTCGTCATTACAATATTTGCTTGAATCCACACAAGTGTGTTTTCTGTGTGAAATATAGTCGATTGCTAGGATTTTTCGTTTCAAGGGAAGGCATTTGTGTCGATCCGTTGAAGGTTGAGGCTATTTTGAATCTACCTCCTCCTCCCAATCTCCGCCAACTCCAAATTTTGCAAGGGAAGGCAAACTTTCTACAAACTAAGTCAAGTTGACTAAAGGTTTTGCTTAGCTTTTAGAAAAGGGCATCTAATTTATCCGGGATGAAGTGGCTCAAAAGGCCTTGATGCACTTAAATATGCGTTGACCCATACACTGTTGTTGCATCCTCCCGATTATCACCCAGACTAATTTTTATACTTAACCGCGTTCGATGCCACCATTAGCATGGTTCTAGTTCAGGAAGATGAATCGAACAAAGAGCATGTGATATATTACTTAAGTCATAATTTGATGAAAATTGAAGAAAAATATGCACATGTGGAGAAATTTCCCTTGGTAGTTGTTCAAGTTGTCCAATGTTTCTGTCACTACATTCTATTGCGCAAAGCTACTGTAATTTATTATTGCAACCTTGTGGTTTACATTCTTACCAGGAAATTGTTGGGGGGAAAGTATTCCAAATGGATATTCATCCTACAGGAATTCGATTTGGAAATCATTAAATCCAAATCTACGAAATCATTGATATATTCTGAATTATTTTGTGACTTTCCCCATATTGAAATGAAAAACGTTGCAGAAGATTCTCCCCCAGATGAATCTCTATTTCTAATTAGTACTTTAGATCCCTGGTATGGAGATATCATCATTTATCTTTAGACCCAAATATTTCAACCAGAACTGAGTCGAACTGATATTCGTCGTATCTAGTATCAATCCCAGCAATACAATATTGTCAACGATACACTTTATCATCATGGTGTCGATTCTATCTTCAGATGATGTTTAACTCATGAGGAAGTCGAAAAGGCATTAAATGACTTCCATTCTGGAGCTTGTGGTAGTCATATGTCAGGGTTTTCCACTGCTCAAATATCATACACGCAGGGTATTTCTAGTCTTCTATGTTCAAATATTGTATAACTGTGGTCAAGAAATTCCATAATTGTCAAATCTATGATCGAAAAATGCGTGCACATCCAGCTCCTCTTCGCCCAATCATTTTTTTCAATCCTTTTGCTAAATGGGGCATCGAATTTCTTACATATAACCCTCACTCGGTCGGGGGGCATGGGTACATTATCCTTGCAGTAGATTATTTCATGAAATGGGTTGATGAAATGCCTACATATAAGGATGATGGTGAAACAACATCCATTTTCGTGTTCAATCATGTAATTTCTTAGTTCAGAGTTCCACAAGCCATCGTCACGGACTATGGTAGCCATTTTCGAAAATTTATGATGACCAATATTACCACGAACCTTGGCCTGTGTCATGACAATTCTACTCCATATTACCTGCGGGAAAATGGTCAAGTGGAAGTCGTTAACAAGGTTTTAACCACCATGATTAAATGGATTATCGGGACTCATAAACGATATTGGCATCTAATGGTTTTTCCAGCCTTGTAGGCATACCATACCAAAACAAAAAATTTGAATGGTTTTACTCCTTTCCAACTCATTTACGGCATGGAAGAAGTTCTATCGATTGAATGTGAAATACCATCTTTGAAACTGGAAATTGAATTATTACTAGCCACTTTTGCTGAGAAGAACGTTTCTTGTACTTAGCACGTCTCGATGAGACTTGCTGTGATGCTACATTAGCTAGAAAGGCCTAAAATAAACAAGTTAAAGCACAGTATGATCAAAATGTCAAACCTTGTTCATATGTAGAAGGTGATTTAGTCTTGGTCTATGATCACGAGCACAATAAGTTAGGCACTGGTAAATTTGCGCCTATGTGGCAAGGCCCTTATTTTGTAAAACGTGGACTGGCGAAAGGGGCCTA
Source organism: Pinus tabuliformis (assembly GCA_031772625.1). Classification (NCBI taxonomy): domain Eukaryota; kingdom Viridiplantae; phylum Streptophyta; class Pinopsida; order Pinales; family Pinaceae; genus Pinus; species Pinus tabuliformis. Next base: position 1,023,322,288 of record CM062811.1, on the reverse strand, counting down.
CGAAATAGTTGATTATGACAATTCCTTTGGGAAAGATGAGAAACAGTCTTTACCTAAAGAGATATTGTTCTTAGATTATTCGTTGAAAATTTTGTATATTATTATACCATAGTTTATGTGTGCCAAATTTTAGCAACTTTTTACGATTTTCTGCTACTTCTCCTGCCTATCTTGTGTTACACTTGATTTGCAGATGTCGACGCTCCCTCAAGCTTACATTGGCTTCGCTGATGGCACTAGTTGTAGTACTCGAAATTTATCTTCCGCAGCCTAGGTCATTTATTCACCCACATATGAGTTAGTTTCTATTCATGGGATATGCCTTGGTCGAACAACAAACAATATTGCAAAATATAGCGCAGTGATTGAGCTATTATTTGATGCCATTGCATTTGGCATTCGTTGGTTGATCATTAGGTTAGATTCACAACTCATGATATTACATTTGAATGGTGTTTATTTAGTTAGAAGGGCTTCCATGTTAAGAATTTTTTTGTGGGTACGTCTCTTGGAAAGAGAATTTGATTATATTGAGTATTAACATATTCTGAGAAATTTAAACACATTTACAGATGCATTAGCTAATTATATGTTAAATTTCCACATGTAAAACATTTGTAAATAAATTAATGCAATATTCATCCATATATTGTACAAGATAGACTGAAATAGAAGTAGTAGATTTCATTAGATAAGTGTCTATAAAAAGTATGTATTTTACAAAAAATGTCATCCAAAGACATGAGGCCCCGTGGCCTTTATTTTCCGAACATGTTGATACATCATCAAAAATAAAAAATCTAGCCCTCAGACTAGTGACTACACATGATGATGATCATGGTAGCATACAATAGCATGTGCTACTCATCATAGCAAATAGATAATAGGTCCAGGAACCCTTGTAGTATGCCTCTGGTAGCGGAGAGGCAAATCATCTATCGTGGCATCTAGGATGTCCAAGGTCAACCTATCAAGGTTGTGCTCTATCTCTGTCAGTGTCTCTTCCGCATCTGAGTTCGACACTATGGGAGCTACTAGTTGCTCACCACGCCTATCATATATACGTAATCCAACTGGTCTCACTGGGGCCACATCTGCATGATCATTTCGAATAATTAGTTTTGGATGTCAAAAAATAACAAAAAATGAAAAATTTCAAAAATCAACCAAAATGTGAAGTTTTACCTATATCACCCCACTGCATCCCAAGAGGCAGTGGCATGTCTGGATCTCCTGTGTAGTCCATCCCTGCATACAGAAAATATTCAATCATGATGATTTGATTTTCCAGCCACTCGAAGAATTCAGGAGTATATTTGATCGTTGGTCCTTCACCACCTCCATGGCATGCCATAAGTGTAACCCATTTCAACATGCGAGGGTCATGAGGTCCTCCTCTCTCTATAGCTACCTGTGGAGCCATAAGAGAAATCCTCTCCAAAGCAAATGAAATAACAAACACACCATACCCAAAGTTTTTGAGTTTGCATGTTTTGACCTTGGTTAGTTTCCCCTTCAAATTGGCAACTGCAACTTCGCTCCAGTTGAATATGGTAGGTTGTAAACACTCTACGATAGTTTGCATCTGAGCCTTTGTAAGAAAATGCAAAATTTCACTACCACACAACCGTGCAACAATGAGCCCGATAGCTTTCAAAGGAAGTTGTGCTATGGTCTTGATGTCAATTCTCCCATCTTTGAGAACAACCCTTAGAGTTAAATGTTGTAGCAAATAGGTGACATTTATTTTTCCACCTCGCCTATGCCCATACAGGTTGATTTCCACCCTACGACATGGAATTCCACTCAAGAAGTAAATGTCATCAGCGTCAATGACAAGTCTATGGTCTCTGACTATGAAATATTCTTCTTGAACGTTCCACTTTCCCACCACCCATTCTAGCAATTCTAATTGGGTATTCATTCTCAGAATGGTGAAAAACTTGTACAAGCCAAAGTTTGTCATGGCCTATATGGTTTCTGGATGGTTTAGAGTAGCTATGTATTGCTCTTCATGCTCACGTTCTCTCCATTCCATATTTGTGGTTCAAAACCCTGCTAGTAAACATAAAATATCATTAGAAGTAACCATGGATAAAATTAGCAAATAATTTGGGTGTTTTCCATTTCATTTTTTATGCCCTCGACATTGTGCGCAGTCGACTATTATCAACAATGCGCATGTGTGCAGTTTCTTCCTTAGAAACTGCGTACATAGCATTAAAAAACTAGTCAATGTTCAAAAGCCCGATAAGGAGGACCGCTAACAACCCTGGTGAAAATTCCATTTAATCAAAGTAAATACGGGAAAAATAATAACCAATTATGATGGGACACTTATTCCAAGTTGAATGTTCGGAAAATTCCTAGTGGTGGGGCTCACTTGTGATTGGTTATGGCTAAGGAAATTGGCAAAGGCAATGACTAAGGCTTTGGAAAGGCAAAATGGCATTTTTGGCACATTTATTTATGAAAATAATGGAAAGTAGGAGAAAAAGGAGGTGAAAGGTCACAAGTTGCACGTGAGGAGGAAATTTAAGGAGAATAATGGAAAATGAAGAAAATAGAGTCCTCATTCATAAAAAGGCTTCTAAGGATCAGTTGGTAACCTTTTGGTCGTTCGGTTTTGGAGATCTCTCATTATTCTCTCTCTCTCTCTCTCATACTCTTGGAGACTTAGATTTTTCTTGGAGCACTATTGGTGGGTGTGACATACTTGGATTCGTGGAACAAGAAGGCAAAGGAAGAGTAGGAAAGTGCAAGAGGGCATCGAGATCAACATCTATATCATATTTTCTTGCAGGTACTGAGTTGTATGTATGATTATTCACTAGTTTTGGTATACATGACATATACATGTGGATTATTGGTCATGATCTGTCATTGGCATGGAGGATTGCCTGGATTGATAGTGGATTTCCTAGTCTTTCCATTTGCTGGATAGCCACGGTGATTGTGGGTTTACTTTAATTGTTTTTTTTAGTTGGTTCTCATGTTTCCTTAGCTTGGGTTGAGTTATTAGTTCCTAGAAGCCCTGGTTGGACAAATGCTCTGGAAGCCCTATAACAGCTTGGGTTGAGTTACTAGTCCTGAAAGCCTTGGTTGGAAAAACGCTCTAAAATCCCTTGTTGGGTTGAGTTACTAGTCCTAGAAGCCTTGGTTGGACAAATGGTCTGGAAGCCCAGCGGTAGCTATGGGTTGAGTTACTAGTTTTGGAAGCCTTGGTTGGAACAAACGCTCTAGAAACCCTAGAAGGCTTGGATGGAGACCAATCTGATGATGGTTTTGTGATGTCCGACTGTGAGGTGGAATCACTATTTGATGGGTTGAGGTGGATGGCGTCTCCAATACCTGGATGATTTTTTATTGATGTGTTCTATGAGATCCCACATTCACAATTGGAATATGGCATGGGGGTGAATGGTTGAAGAGACATTTTTCTCAGCCATTCTACAGTCGAGTGGAACATGGAAGTCCCATCCTAGGTTTGGATTTTGCATGATTAATGAAATGTTTTTTCTCCTTGTATTTCTATGAGCATTTTGATGGATTATATGTGGTCTATATGGTTGTACTTTCATTAGTATTTATGTTGCTATTATGTTGGTTATGTATGTGTTTTATGATAGAAGCAATGTAAGGATTTCATCATGTTTTAACTTGTAATTCAATTATCAATGTATATATGACCTAATGGATGGAATGGCAGTTGATGTGTTGAGGCAAAAATGGTTCTTAGCGATTCTCAACTAAGTATGAGACCCTTATGCTCAGAACTGTTATTTACACTTGTAGATTACATATTTGTGATATGTTTGACGAAATGCCTGTCATGGATGGTAGGGGTCTATTCAAGTTCTTAAACAAGTATTTTCTTCAATGTTGTCATTTCCACGTTATTCTACTATTATGAAGAGATGGTTCAATTATGGGCAATGACCTGGGCTCTGGGCCTGAAAAAGTGGCTTAAATCTCGGGGACGTTGGCATATCACTGACTAAATGAGTCTCTGGACGTTGGCAGGAAAGCTTGTGAGAGCAACTCTGGGTTTTTGGACGTTGTCATTCCTATAGCATGAGAGCAACTGAGGCTTAAGTTGTCCAAAAGTTTTATGGGACCCAAGGGCAAGTTGTCTGAAGTGTTGGATTAGTTCCTGAGGGTCCCGAAATTGATGTTGAATGTTTGTATGGTGTGTTTCCGTCGGTTCCACTTCCTTAACGTGACTTAAGAGGTCAAATCATATCATAGTGGCCTCTCGTCGCCTATTTACCCTGGTTGGTCGGTTTCTTGGGTAGATATGGGAGGAGGGTGTTACACGACCTGCACACATTGAGGGAAAAAACTGTTTCGAAAACCCTCCCCAAAAAACAAAAATTTATAGCAAAATGTTAAATAAAAGGCATGAAAGTGAAGAGCTTGGAGCGATAATCTACCTAGATAAGGCGACTCATGATTTTTCCCAACAATTTTCCCGGAATTAGCTTCTGAAGTTTCTGGTGAAAATGACCTCTATCACTCTCAAAAGGTTAAAAACACAAATGGTAAAAACTTTTTTACTTTTTGGGTTTTTTATAAGTTTTTTAGGCCCATTTAAATATTATTTTTTGCCTATTAACTTTTAAAATCCAATTTTATAATGTTTTTCACTTTATTTTTTAGCAGAGATAATTATTTTGAGTTTAAGTGTGCAGGTCACAGGTCATTAACGGAAAACAAATCATTTTGGTATTGAATACATTTTATCACTTTTTCAAAACTCATTAAAACTTGTGAAAAAGTGAAACCCTGGAGTTCTCTTTATGCCCTTTTCAGACTCCTTAAACACGAAAAGATCGTCGAGTACTTGATTGTTCGAACTCGTAAAAGTAAATGAATAACTGTTTATTGAGTATAAGTTTACCCCTTTTATGGACTGAACTAGAATATTTATGAAAAAGGTATACGTTGACTAATAATGGTCAATAGAGTTCTCTCCTGCATTATTTTAGTCTTTTTCGAGCTTGAAGGACTCAATTGATGAAAAAGGACATTGTGGAGTTTACTTATGTTTTTCTCCTGACTCCCTAAAACTGAAAAACATCGAGATTTACTTTTTCTGGGCTTGTTAAAAGTTAATTGTGAAAGAGTTGAATGAGTTTTCTTTTTGTGTATTTCAAACTCTTTAAACATGAAAATGACATCGAGTTACCCCTTTAATGGTCTCGTAAAATCTAAACAGTACAGGACTCGTTAAGCATGCCCAGACCGAACATCTCCTTCGTAGGGTTCATTAAAAATACTTTGAAGGACTCATCCGAAGGATGAGCTTACATGACAAGCATATGTTATCCTCCTCAAGCTTGTAAAAAATAAAGAGGTACTTGCCAGTAAAGGCACGGGAAAAGTGAGAAAGAATCTTTACTTTTGTTTTATAAAAGGCAATATGTCTCTCTTGAACATGACAGTCTGTCACTTTTGTGTCCAGGTTGGGAAATCCATTTGCTACTCAGCTGACCATACCTCATTGAAAGTCTTCATTTGGTTTGGGTTTTATTTTTTGAGTCAAATGTCGCAAAGTCATCATGTCGTGTCTCTGATATGTTCAAGAGAAGTTTGACCTCAGTCAAATTACTTTGCTAGTCTTAGCCCTCAGTTGCATCGACCATCCTTGAGTCAGTCCTAGATTACTCTAAATTGTTGTTCTTCAAAACATGACATGAGTTTCGTGTCATAGGCCCTCCTGTGACGAACCACTTCCTATCGACTTCATCTCACTATCAAGGAAGTTGATCTAGAAACCTCCAGTACCTTGGAGCCTGCATGCCTTAATGGCATGTTTCTCACCTTTGACAACATGTTCTCATCATTGACCTTCGATTGGATGATTATATGAGTGTTCGACATCAGCACATCGATTCACACTTCATAGATTGTATTGGATGTACCTTGAGATCCATTGTCATTATTGGTGGTTTCTCTCGCACTTGTTAACGGTTCACATCATTGACCGATAATCAAGTGGTTTCTACCATGTTTGACTTTGAGACATTCACTCGCATGGCTATATTTGTACTATGGATCGAGAGATGGAGATCAAGACCCTGGATCTAGTTTCATCCATCCAAATTGCGTGGATTTATTAAATATTCATGATTGTAAACATAGATCCATTGATGGTTGTGTTCATACTATGTCGTCTATTGACATGGATATTCAAAATATTTATTCACCTCCACAAGTCAATCTAACCACTAGAAGGCTCGCGACCTCACTTTACAATGTGACACTAACTCTCCTGGGAAATACAACTTGTAAGGCCTCACACGTGTTGCTCCTCTAGCTCTCTAATGCTCATAACCTGGAAGGAATTAGCCTCTCAGCTATGCTAGAAACTTGTACGTCCCTCCTGACAATTTGTATGACCTTCTCCTAGCATTCTCGGGCTCCACAAGGAATATTGACCTTTCCTGAAACCCTCACAGCCTCAATAAATCAGCCTCCTTGTCTGCAGATAAACGTTGAGAAAATTCCTCCTCTGAATTTTGAAAACTTGAAGAATATTGATGAAAGAAAGCTCTGAAAATATTCACTGCTTCAACTTTTATTGAAACCCTCACTGGTGCCAAATCCCATGCTATCACTGCACCCTCTTCACTACAATGAATGATCTCCAAGACTGCCCATCGATTTCCTTTATAATCTCTCATTGAGAAATCAACAGTCAAGATCTAGATCTGAAATGATCTCATCAATGACTAAGATCACTTAGAAACTTTACTAGAAGTCTATAAAGGAAAATCGACCATGTCTCAATTATTACTAATTAATTAATCCATTTCCCTAAGTTAAAACTTAGGAAAATAATTAAAACTAATTAATTAATTTAATTAAGACATTTACATTCAAAAGAATAACTTGGGGTTGGAAATATTTTTTGAACTTGTGTTCCTACCCTCACTCACACCACATGAGGCAAGAACACTTTTTTGAGCTACATCAACTAAAAACCAGGAAAATCATGATGAGAATTTGACATAGTATATGAGCAGAAATGGACAGGCTTACATTTTTCAAGGTTTCATACAGGTTCTTTGGAAGTGATATCTCATGCTTGATGTTTCTTGAGCTACTCATAGGGTGAGTGTGGTGGAAACACTATAATGGATGGCATGTACATGTAGAGAAATTATGTAAGTTCACCATCAAATTCAGGTTCACAAAATATATAATCAAAAGAGAAGATGAGCCATCCAAGGAAGCTAAGCAGTTCATATTGAGCCTTATATTGTAGATTAGTAGATATGTATAATAGGAAGGAATGCAACACAAACTTCAATTGAGAATTATAAAGAAGATGAATATAAGAAAGCATTTGCATGAAGATGGAAGCATATTGACAGGAGGAAGATGTATATAAGGAAGTATTTTCGTGAAGATGGAAGCATATTGACAAGGATATATTCTCACAACAGGAAGGATTTTCTTAGGGATATTTGATCATGTCCACAAGAGACTTCAAGAAAAATTGAAGTGAATTAGCAAGCACTTACAAATGAAGAACTTATGCACAAAGGAATCATGGTCTTAGGGGGTTATTTTATTCACAATAGGATCAGGTTCATATACTGTCATGGAAGAAATGGTAGGCAAACATGTCCCTTTTCCATTGATGACAAAAGGGGGGAGAATACAAATAATGGAAAGGAAGACAATGGGGGAGATAATGTAGACATTGACAAGGAAGACATTGAAGCAACGATCAGATATATTGCAAGAAGTCAGCGAGAGTCCCCAGTAACATGTCAGGGGGAGTTCGATCCATTTGCCACTAATGTTTGGTGATGTTTCCATCAATGATAAAGGTGGAGATTGTTTCCCATGGTGTTGTCATTGATGTCAAAAGAGATGCCTAAGGAAGCAACAATGACATTCATGAATCAAAGGAAGCAATATTACAACCTAATTTCTTGCATGCCCTCATCAAGTGAAGTCAAATAGGTTTGAATTTTCTTGAGTTTTTGTCAGATTTATGATGTCCATATGAATTTATGGATGGCATGGTTTGATAGTCCTCTCCAAGACCTTTCCAATGGTATATCACACTCTGAAAAATTCCTCATAGATGAGAATTTATGGCCATTTGAAATTTTGCTTTAGTAAAGGACCTAAACTATAGGGAGAAATCCACAAACACAAAATTTGTTAAACAACATGCTTTTTTGGGGCATATATGTGGTACTATGGTCAAATTTTAGACGGTTATCACATCAACATACAATTTTTAACATGGTTGACCCTCCCTGTTGGCCCAATCTTGTAGTGCCATGTGGAAAATATTGGTTGAAGGAGATTATATGGAATGAATATGACACTTGTCAAATTGTGGTTGGTTGTGGTGATGATGTTGTAATTCCACATGGCCCCTCCATGAGGTAGTGGATCTGGAGGACACCACAACAATATGTGGCAGCTGGCTACTGGGTAAGAATAAAGACAATGGTGTGGAAGTACCATGTAGCACCTTTATGAGGTGGCAAATCTAGGTGACAAAACAATGACATATGGCAACTAGCTATAGGCTAAGAACAAAGATGATGATGTGGCAGTACCACGTGTCACCTCCATCAGGTGGCAGATTCAGATGACAGGACAACGACACATGGTAGTTCGCTATAGGTTGAGAAAAGACGACGTGGCAGCAAAGAAGATGTGACAATGATGTTGCTTAACACATCATGAGTATGACATCAGCAAGGTGACATGGCACCACTAGGGACTGCCACACGGTAGGTACAATAAATTCATTTTGATTGATGAAAAGGCTAAAAATGGGTGACACGTGGGACCTCTCATGAGCCACCCCATGGCATGATGACATTAACATGTCGATGACCATTGACCCTGGGGATTGAGTCACATGGCATGGTCATATGGTGAGAGGGCTAAGCTCTAATGTCCTTATGTCATGCCATTGGTCATATGGTCGGCGAGAGAATGGTCACATGAGTTTAAGTTTTAGAATTATCAACATAAAAAATGGCCCCAAGGTTGGCCTTCATGATCCCCGAGACCACATTACAATGTACATATACATACAATTGTGATTCTAATAATACACATATTCAATCAACGAAAATACATCTCTGATAACTAGCCTGAGGTCGAGCTCTATGGATGCGATGTATTAGTGACTTGTTACGTGATGGTTGGTTGATATTTTGAGTCCTTGCAAGTTGGTATTTTCATATATATAGTGTGGTTCTCATGAAACTTCATGCGAGTTATGTTGATACATGTACATACTATGGTTTTGGGTTCCATGAACTTCAATGATTGTTATATATATGTACTTTTTTAATAAATAGTGACTTGCCAATTAGGTCAGTTGGTCGTATGGCTTGGTTTGCTCCGTGAAGGTAGTGGGTTCAAGTCCAATTAGACTTGGTCAATTTTTGTATACATGAGGTTATTAGCGCACCAATTTTGACAAATTTGTAGAACAATTAAATATTTTTATAGAGCCCGTAATATGTCATTTTTTATAATGCACCGAAATTGTGCCATTTTGTCGAATGATTAATATTTATATAGTTTTATATGGTTTTTGGGGGTTTGGCTCATTTTAAAGCCAAATTAGATTATGGAAGAAGCTTGATGATTAGAGTTTAGTTGTAAACATTTCTGAAGACATGAAAAAGCCTTAATGACATATTTTTGATGTACAAAATCATTTTTATGTGTTTTGGGAGCTTATAAGCATGTTGCAACAAACATTGTATATATGAACAAAACATGTTTCGTGAAGAACTTTATGTGACCAAGTTGATGAACAGGTTCGAACAGTGTATCAATGGGTTATGGAAACATTGATTACAAGTTGATGAACATGATCTGACATGTTGATGACAACAACATGATTAATTTTGAATGCCTATATTGTTTCAACAGCAAGTGGATCCATTTTGAAATATTATGAAAAGTGGTGCACGTGAATTTGAAGAATGAGGTTGGTGCCTCAATTAGGTTTTAGCCTATTGCAATTGGGTGATTACACATCTTTGAGGTTGACGACTCAATCATGTTGTAGCCTATTGCAAGTGGGTGCTTGCACATCCTTGAGGTTGGCGCCTCAATCAGGTTGTAGCCTATTGCGAGTAGTTGCTTGCACATCTTTGGGGTCAATGCCTCCAGTAGGTTGGTGCCTGCAAATATATGTAAATGAATTGAATAATTAGAAGAAAAAGAATTTTTTGTTTTCTCTAGTAAGGGTTTCCATGTAAAAACTTGTGTCCTCTAGTGATGATGGCTTCTTAATGCATGTATTTTTTTCATTGTAATATTGATTATTATGGTACATTGTTGCATGGTTAATTATTGATGAAATGTGTTGAAATCATAAGTTTTCTATTACACTCATTCACCCCCCACCTCTTAGTGTGATCTTTGGTCTAACACTATTCATACATTATATTGTTGAGTGTATCATTCACAAACAATATTAAACCATGCATGTTAGATAATGTCTTTCTTTTTTAGTTTCTATATAACTAGTTGACTTAGAAAAAGGTTGGTTAGGATGGCCTACACAACCCAGGGAGGAAGCAGACAAGATTATGCTTCAACATTTCCAGCAGGATTACCTGGCACTCTTACTCAAAAAATCGATAGTGGAATTTGATGCTCGCATTGAGGGACTTTTAGTGGTTCTAGAATAGGTTAGACTTCCAATCGCCCCCCTACAGTTCTAGTCTAACAAGGTATTTTAGGAAATCGAAAATATATTAGGGTTTTATTATGAAGCAAACTCCTCCTATAAAAGATCCAACTATATGGAAATGGCAATAATTCTTATTAGTCTCAACGTAGCATTGAGTCCCCCTGACTAAATTTCCATCAAAGCGGGATCTAAAACACACAAGCAATCCCTCAATTATGAGGAAATTCCATATACATGTGTCCATTATCATGCATACAACCACTTGGGGGAGGCTTTTTGTAGTGGAAAGATTAAAAAAAAAAAGACATGGGTTCAAAAACTGCACAAAGGTTTGGACTCCGATAGCGCTCCCTCACATAGTATAAAATCTAAAGAAAATATTTCCAAGGAAATTTCTTCTGATCCACCCTATGGTTAGGATAATAGGGGGCCTAACCTAGAAGACTCCTGATGCAGTTGTAGATCTACCTCAATTTGAGTGTGTAGTCGACCCAAAGAATCCTCAAGGAGAAAAGGAACATGGCACTCCTGTCGTCTCAGCTTCTTCATCGTCTATGTTTTGTCCCTGCTCTCTCTCTCCCTCGTCTTTATTTGAAAATTTATTTGTATCACACTCTCAGTCACATTATAAATTACCCTTTAAGGAGTCACCTTACTTATCTATCCCCCTCCTTTCTCCTTATTTTCCTTTTCTTCCCCCTCCCCCCTTCCATCCCCCTCTCGCAATCACCAATATTTCTCTCCTCTGTAAGGAATCCTTCCCCCACTCCCTTCTGCTTCAAGCAAACATCTCTACAACCTTCACTCCATGTCCTCTGAACTGATAAAAAATGATCTTTAAAAAGGGGATTTTAACCTTAAGCCTAGAGGGGCTCTTGGAAATTTTGACGACATGTTACCGCAGGGTTCGAGTAGGGGGAGAAAATATTTCATTTCCTTAGGTGAGGAATATGCCTCCTTGTAGATAAAACAGGAGAAATAAAGGTCGATTATTGGAGCACTTAGAGCAGTAGGCCCTGAGAGGGTTTCAAAATGAGACTCCTTTCTCTTAACATTTAAGGGTTGGCCAACCCCTCAATAAATTTGGCCTTGAAGAGACTGATTGTATCCCTCTCGCCTCACATTAAATTTATGCAAAAAACTATGATCAATGCTCCTAAGGTGGCATTCCTTCTGTCTCCCCTTCTCCCAAACTGGTCTTTTCATCATACTAATGCTTTGGGGAAATCTGGAGGGCCGATCATAGGCTGGAACTATGCCCCTTTTCATTATTCCTTGGCATGGGGTTCCAAGTCTTATGTAGAAACCTCTTTCACATTAATAGATGACGTGTTTTCATTTACCGTTCTCAATATTTATGGGCCATATGTGGAAAGGAAACTTTTATGGAGTAACATATTCATACTCCCGTGTTTTGGATCAGATCCCATATGCTATGGGGGCGACTTGAATTTTTGGGTCCCTCTACACATCTTGACCCAATGGTAGATTAATTTGTGGTCAATATTAAGAATTTAGGATTAGTGGATGTCCTCCCTGAAAAACTATTCCCAATATGGATGAACAAAAAAATTGGTCTTTCATATATTGCCAAAAAACTTGATTTTTTTCTCATCACTGAAATTTTTTTAACCAACCCTTCCACATTCTTCAATGAGTAGATTGACGGGGTGCCTCTGATAATTGTCCAATTACTATGGACATGATTCCTAACTCACGAAAGCCTTTGGGACCATTCAAATTGAACCTTGGCTGGTTTGATCACCCCTCTTGATAAATTAAGACAGAGTAGATCTATTGTGATCCAGCTCGAAGATCATCTTCCCCGATTCAATTTTAGGAAAATTTAAAAATGGCCAAAAAAATCATCTTGCATTGGGTTGGTGTTGATGACGCTGGACCCACCAACATTCAGGGGATCTCCCTAATATGAAGTCCCAACTAGACCTCACATTGTTTGGAGTAAGAGTCCCAACAATGGGTGGTAGTGTAATGCCTTGACCGCAGATGCGCGCAAAGATAAGTATGATAACTTTGGGTGAGAGTAAGTGTGTGACCCTACGAAGAGTCAAGTGTGATGCATGAAGGTTCTAACACACGGAGGTGAAAAGGAAGTGCGCCCTTAGAAGCCTATAATAGTATGCAGCTTGAAAGGAACACATGAGCGAAATGACATCACAAGATAAAATGCAGAATAGTCCACAAGTTAAAGTGACGAGTTAATCCAACAAAACACATTCAACAAGATTTGTACAAATGCATACAAAGTAGTTATAATCATATATGTAAGTTAAATGACATACATTTCCAATACAACAAGAATAGTCCTACTATATTAACAACATATGCATGAAATCATGTTGGCTCTGGTTTTATTATTATAAGTGAAAGTTCCATCCATACATACACCATTGACGACCACTAGCCCCAATAGTGGAACATTACAATCAAGAACACCTGCTCCTCCAAAGAAGTATACTCGCTCTATGCTATGGAGAAGCCAAGGTTCTTCACAATACTCCCAAGCTCTTTCTAAGCCTAAGCCTAGCCAAAATCTTGGCTCCCAAAAGCCCGTTACATGAGTTATGAGGTTCTATTTATAACAAGAGGGGGTGACTCTTCAACTCCCCTTTGTGACCTTTGGACTACCCTCATGACTCTTCAACTTCTTCACTAAATGACACATTACATTACATGATGACTTTTCATATTCCAATATTGACACTTGGAATTTCACTTACAACATAATTACAAATAATATTACATTTTCCACTTGTACCCATATAAGAAAAAATAGGGTAGAGACAACCTAAAAAGACACAACACTATGATTATGGAGTTTGGGGAAAGTCCAACTTAGCAACCTCCACTTATTGTTGGTTGTTCTAGCTCATCAACCTGTATCGGTGCTATTTCCTCTGTCACCATGCCTTGCCTTTGTTCTTCTTCCTACTTAAGCTTCTCTTCTCGTTCTCTCCTCCTCAACTCTTGTTCTTCCTTCAACTTCTTCTCCGTCTCCTGCAACTTTTGTTTTGCTTCCTGCAAACTCTTCTTTTCTCTCTTCCTCCACTCTGCTCTCTTCATCCGTTGCTCCCTCTTTGATTTCACTTCCAAAGCTACCTTTGCTATAATATGATCTACCATCATTTTGCAACTTTTCTCTCCCTTTGGATCATCATCAATCTTCCTCTTTCATTTTTCTTGCACTAGATTGATGCCTTCTGCTACTGTAGTTGTTGCTTCATGAGTTGTTGTTGTCTGCACAACAACCTTCCAAGTTCTTGCTATATTGACCGGCTCATTGAGTCTGGAGGTATTGTAGCAATACCTCCAAGGATCCTACTATGGCCAATGGAATGTCACATTGATCCACGGAAAGTAAAATCTCATACAGTGGTATTTGCAAATACCATGGGGATCATATGAATTAAATTCCCTGGTGTTGAACTCAAATTTCACTATGTCCTTAGCTTCGACATTTGCATCTTTCAAGCTCTTAATATCGTATAATCTGATCCGCAAAGGAAGAGCATGACATGGTGCTTTCTTCTTCCTATGCAGTCTTGCTGACAACCCTGTAGTGAGGTGGTATGAAAATTCTTGCATGATTAGTTTGTCAGTGGCATACCTTGGTAAGACATGCAGAGGCTTCTCTCCGCCAAACACTCTAATGAAGGTGCCACCTGGCGAGGCATACAAATCTGCAATGTTTATTGTCGCCTCCATTTCTTCTCCGGACATGCAAGGTGGATCTTGCTCAAATAGAAGCTTGTATAACGAGATGATAAAGTGGTTAGTTAGCCTTGCCATCACTCCTTGATAGCTGCGGTCAGAAAGCAACTTGTAATAGATGTTCACGACAATCTCTTGTGGTGTCCATGTCCAACACATGCCATGGAATTGTTGTTGTGCATAGATTACATCCAGTAAGTATGCAGACATGTAAAACCTTGCTTACTCATTCTTGGGAATATTTTGATCCTTAGCTACATGGGACTTGAACTGTTCAGCCAACATATCGGACCAGTTGAATGAACTCCCATCACTTATAAACTAGTCCAATAATACTAACCACCCTTCAGGGAAGGTCTTTGTGCTCTCTTGAACATATATTCTACATGCAAAGATGATCAAGAACTGGTAAACCTTCCTGAGGGACTTTGTCCATGGGTGGGTGTATGTCTAAACTTCGACGACTCTTTCACCCGGCACTTGACAATGTCTCTTGTATTCACATAGCTATGGTTGGCATAAAATAACGATTCTATGTGCTTCACCGGCTCAGGCAAGTGATACATTTGCTAAAATTCCTCTTCCCTGAAGGTGGCAAGATTTCTCCTGCTAGCACTGCTCAATGTCATGGTTCGTTCATCCGTATTTGAGACAATCTAGTTGGTAATGTCCACACATCATGCACCCTTGTATAACCTTGACCACTAGAGGCTAAGATAAACCTATTGATCCTCTAAGTCTGCCTTAAAGCTCTTTGCAAAAGTGTCTTTGATCTGTTGCCATGCCAGTGTTGTTCCCTTCTCAATAAACAACTGAGTATCTACATACACTGGTAAATTGACAGATATCTGCTCAACTGCTTCCCCAATACTGCTCTCGACAGTTTCCTTTTATGCATCTCTCTTGGAATCCATGTTAATTGTGACTACTAGAGAGATGCTCAACAATTATTGTACCTGTGGGGCAAAGAGGGCACTCATCGCAAGAAAATGTCAATTAAAAACCAAAACAACTTCAAGGCAAGTTCAAGCAACAAATTGGGCATTTGATGTGAGGGATTGCATAGTTTTTCTTGATAGGGGTGACTAACTAACTGTGGGAACTACGCATTGCACAGTCCCAACAATCAATGTGGAAGCTTGATGACTGGAATTGCAACAATACACAATTCAGCCTGGGCCAAGGCCTAGGAGAGACTCTGCATTGCGAATTCTTAGTGGCCAAGCTAGCAGGCTAGCTCCTAGAACTCCACAGTGCACAATTGGAGCCAACCCAAGCTATGGTTTGCGCAATTCCAGAAGCCAAGCCAGAGGCTTGAGTCTCCAAATTGTGTAGAGCAAGCTGTGCAAAGTGAGATCCAGGCAAGGGGGCCCAAATTTGCCCAAGGGGAGTGTGAAACACAAGAAGATCTAAAAGATAGTGTGAAGTTGAGTGCAGATATGACTAAGTGTTGATGCATGCATGTAAAACAAGTGCAACAATTGATTAAACTGAAGGAAAACAAAACTTGGAACAAAACTTCTACAAATTAAAACACCAACAACCATGCAGAGAAACAAGTGAAACAACACTCAAACAAGCCAAACAACAAAAAACGACAAAAAAAATGGCAAAAGACGACAAAAGAAAAACTCACTTGGAAAAGCGGCGATGATTGCACTGAAGCCTCCTTGATCTCCTTGGGAATGCTAGAGCTCCAAGATAGAATATGAAAATGAGCTCTAGAAGCGTCGATTAAATAGATTTGGACAAATTAGGGTTTATGACGCGCATAGCTAAAATTAAGGAAAAAGTGAGACTTGGTGAAAGTTTCTAACAATAACGCAAGTGCCTCCTTCAGGATACTAAAAATATACCCCTATTTTTAGGGTTTTTTTTTTTTTGCTTTTTCCAGGGAAAGAGCGCAATTCCGGGAAATGGGCAACTTACCGGCTCAGTGAGGTTGCACAATTTCTGGGCTTAGTGTTGGGTTGCACAATTTCTGGGCTCAGTCTTAGGTTGCCCCCTCATGACTGCGCATTTTTTGAGCTCAAGGATCACTAGCAGTCAAGGCTGCACAATTCCCAACAAGAAGATTGGTTGCCTTGAAGAATTGCACAGTTTTCTGGGGCAATCCCATAATTGTTGTGGGACCAAGTTAGGAGATTAGCCTGTGAGTCAGAAAATCAACTAAGTAAGAA
Source organism: Pinus tabuliformis (assembly GCA_031772625.1). Classification (NCBI taxonomy): domain Eukaryota; kingdom Viridiplantae; phylum Streptophyta; class Pinopsida; order Pinales; family Pinaceae; genus Pinus; species Pinus tabuliformis. Next base: position 1,023,305,680 of record CM062811.1, on the reverse strand, counting down.
ACAAAAGCCGAACTGAAAAGATGAGTCTCAATCGAAGCATGGATACCTAGATCAGTGCATGATGAGCTATTGTGGTTAAGAAGGAAGGCTCCAAAATTGAATCATAGGCAAAATTTTGGAGGGTGGTTGTAGCCGCTACAATAGTTGGGGAGAAAAAACATCAAGACAAGAGGTATTTATCTGAAATAGAAGGAAAATTAAAGGACCTCCTGATGAATATGCATCATTCCTCTCTCTCTGAGGAGCAATTATTGGTCCAAATATACCTTGAAGAAAGGAAAATAGGCCTTGTCTTTGAAAAGGAGAAATAATGGCATCTGAAAAGTAGAGCCCTATGGTTGTAGGTTGACGATGAAAACACGAAATTCTTTCACTGAATTATAAACCATAGGAAGGCCATAAACACCAATTAGGAAATAACAAAGTTGATGGATCAAAAGCCACCTCCTTTAAGGATATCTCATATGAAGGTGTATCATACTTCAAAGATATCTTCAAATTGCCTGGAAGAGAAAACATATACAAGATATTACAAATAATGACTTTCTTTCCTCATTTTATCGAGGATGGTGATAGCGATGAGCTAAAGAAGGAAATTAGAAAGCATGAACTGGAATTTGTTGTCCACAATTTCGAAAAAGATAAAAGTTTGGGTCTAGACAGACTCTCTATTTAATTCTACTTGGCATGTTTCAAATTTATTGGAGATGATCTGTTGTGGGTTGTCGAATATTCTAGACAACATGGGAAAATCCTTGCCTCTTTCAATTCCACTTTTATCTCCCTCATCTCCCAAATCGGATAAGCCTATATCCTTTGAACAGTTCTGACCCATCTCTCTTTATAACTTTGTCTACAATATTATCTCAAAAATCATATCCCTTCGCATTAAACCAATCCTATAAATCATATTTCATTGGAACAATTTGGTTTTCAGCAGGTAAGGAAAATCCATGAAGCTATTGGGCTAGCACAAAAAGGACTCCACTCTATTCATACTTAGAAGCAAAGGTTGTTATATCCAAGGTGGTTTTATCTAAGGCTTTCGACAAGGTGGATTGGCTATTCATAATATTAATCATTCTACATCTCGGTTTCAACCTTGTTTTTGTATCATGGATATACAACTTTATTAGTACATCTTTGATGGCCCTATTGATCAATGGATCGACTTCAGAAAAGGATGCACCATGTGTTGGAAAATGAAATGTGGCATCTTATCAATACATATTCCCGTTTATACTTAATACTTGTTTGTGAATTTTATTAATCTTCTTGTGATTTTATTATATCTTCTTCATCAAACAAATATCAAGAGAAAAATAATCAAGACAATGAACACAAAGATCAGCTTCCAAGCCAGGGAAAAACCCCTCCAAGAGGAAAACCCAGAAAAACTCTTCTATTCATATAGAATCTTCAAATGAGATAACAAAGGCACAAACTTTTGACCAATTCCTCCTCCTGGCACTAAGTCAACCCTCCAAAGATACCTTCCAATGGGTTCACAGCTAAACTAGGTCAACTAGAGACAAACCCCTCATGAACTGCACTAGTCTCAGAATTTCAGCCTCTCTTGCAGCAGAATTTTAGGCCCTTGCAACTGCTCCATAAACTCACACGTGATAGAAAATTCCCAAAACTTGTCCTTTTTCTTCGCTAAGGTTTCTCCTTGATCTATTGCTTCTTTGCTAGGGTTTCTCCTTGATCTATTGCTTCTTTGCTAGGGTTTCTGCTTCAATTCCTACACTTAGCTCCTGCTTTCGTCCTTCCAATTGCAAATCGAACTTGTGATATGTGAGTGCCAAATGAGGTCGAAGGTGTCTCTATTTATAGCCTTTTTTAGAGTGTCGAATGCCCCTCCTTATGTCAACTTGTGCTCTTGAGGTTTCCAGGACTTTCTAGGCTCAAATTAAATTATTTTATAAATTACATTTTGCCGAGAACGGTCTTGTAAACATGATGTTGACTCCTTTGACTCATGACAATAAATCATGTGACCTAACAAACCCTAGAAGCATGAAGAACAAGATTTTACCTAGAAGACCATCAATAACGAGCCTGAAACCCATGCTCTAAAATAATAACTTTTTCTTTTCTTATTTTGTTTGTTACATAAGATACATATTGAAATGAGTACAAGAACAATTATGAAGACAAAAACTAGTTACATTTCCAACACCTTGTCCCCTCTCCTCTTCTTATTAGTGGTTGAAGCCCTAAGTAGGGTTATCATTGATGCAAATCTTTGACATATTATAAAAGGTATTGAGATCTCCTATACTTGCTCGATTACACACCTTGTATTTTTGTATGATATCATTCTCTTTCTAGCAATGGATGTCGATAGTCTTCAAGCTATAAATCATATTTTGGACTTATTCTCTATGGCCACTAGCATGATGATCAACCGTGCAAAATCCTCCTTGATCAGGAATGCCCTTCATTAGGATGATATTGATATTATATCTAGGATCCTCTCTATCACTCTATCTCCTTTGAGAGACCCAATAAAATATTTGGGCTTCTTTTTAAAGCCAAATAGCTACTAGAATCAGGAATTGGGCTCGACTAATTGTAAAGATCGAATTTAGGATTAGGCATTAGTGTAACACATGCCTATCAAGTGCTGGTAGGATGATTCTCTTTAAGGCAATGATAAAGGATATTCATGTCGATTAGGCATCACTTGCATGGGTCCCCTTAGGTATCTTACACAAAATCAAGTAACTGTTTTTAAGATATCTCTAGGCAGGGGAATGGGATCGTCACCATTTTCCCCTTACAACTCGGTCTTCAATAAATCTCCTAAAGCAACTTGGAGGATGGGGCTTAAAAATTTTCAATTGGTCCTCCAAGGCACTTGCTGATAAGGGTGTTTGGAAACTTACTCAGGGCTTTGGCCTTTGGGTTCAAATCATGGCTAATAAATATATTTATCCCTCTTCAATATTGGATTATATTTGAGCTCTAAGAAGATCTTTGTCTTCTGGATCTTTGGTCTGGAAAGCTATAAAAAACTATGGTTTTGTCTCTACAAGTCCTCGAGTGGAATGTATGAGATGGTACAAACTTCTAATTGGGAAAGATCCATGGATGGGAAGTGGAGATTCTCATATACTTTCTAATCAACTCATACAAGTCCTTCATACTCATGGCATTTTCCACTTATGTCAGTCATATGTTCAGAGAGGAATGACAAGCCCACAATATTTGAAAAGGGAAACTTATTTACACCTGGAAAGGGCCCTGGATGATGAATGGAATAGGTATCTTAAATCCCTTCATCATATCCTTGTATCTGTCTCGCATAATGAGAACACTTTGGTTTGGTCTTATGCCCCCTCGGGCATATGCAATCCAAGTTTTGGTTATCTCTCCTTGGTTCATCAACCAAATGACCACCCTCCTCCTTGGTGGGAAAAAAAGCTATGGAAACAATCACGCCTCCTAAACTAAATTATTTATGTGGTTGCTCTTAAAAAACAAAGTGCCAACATGGAAGATCCTTTAAAAATGATATTTTCGTGGGCCCACTAGATGTTCCATTTTCCTAGAAAATATTGATGAAATTCAACATTTATTCGTAAATTTCCCCTTTACTATTAATGTTTGGGAAAAGGTTCAAAAATCTATTGGAAATGTTCCTACATCATGTGGGGTCTCAGTGGATGAATGCCTTAAAGACTAGATGGGAAGGAAACCGCCAAAAAACAATCGAGCGCTCCCTCTGATTATTTGTTGGGGCATCTGGATGGAGAGGAATAGCTCATCTTTGAGAACCATGGTCAATCTTTCATCTGTGTAATTGTCAATAGTCTTGCCTTACTATCTTCCATTCCACAAACTCTACCTTCCACTCAAAATCGAAATATAAATGAAGTGGAAATTTTGAAATACAAACCATGGGATTTTTTGATGGGGCATCACAACAAACTCCTCCTATGGGAGGCACCATACATCTAACCATCTCATTTCTTCACATTCTCTTGCAACATTGGACATGCAACAAACAATTATGTAGAGTTGTTTGCTCTTAAACTATTATTTTTAGTAGTTTGTCATCTACATCGTACTTAGGTTCATATATATAGATATTCTTTGGTTGTTATTAGATGGATGCAAGGAACTTTTGGGATAAAAAATTACACACTCCTTCCACTCTATCAAAATGTCATTCAAAAAAAAGGACTTTTTCTCACATATCTTTCACACATATCTACAGGGAACAACATCAAACGACAAATCAAATTTCAAAGAGAGGATTGACATTGGATTAAGGACAGTGAGAAATCCAAGAAAGCAATGAATGCACGATCCAGTTCCACCAACTATGCTCTGTTATGAATATAATTTATAGAAAAATAATAAAAATTAATGTAAATAATAAAATCATAATTAAGGATTAATTAGCTAGTGATTAGTTAACGAGAAGGCATGTCTCTAAAGACAAGCATTCATGAAAGGGTGCCTACCTGGGTATATATACAAGACCCTTAGTTTAATCTCATCATCCCATCAATTCTTTTATATAATATTCACTATACAATTACTTGTCCTACAATGAATGTCTTTGTCATAAAAGTATTATGAAGATTATTGTAGGTATACAACCTTGTTCATTACATTGGTATTAGAGTTGTTTGATCCTCTGGCCGCTTAACCGTTGCACAGAGCCAGTCTAATTCAGACTTTGGCTATCAAGTCATTGTCAGCCTTATTGACATCATATTGAAGCATTTCACTACATAGTTTTGGAGTTTCTACTTTTTGCATATCGTCATTCAGGCCTTTGGCCATATAAAAAAAATATAGTAAGTTATATATATAGAGACTATATCTCAAGAAGAAAAAAATAAAATTATATATATATATATATATATATATATATATATATATATATATATATATAAGAGCATGTGTTTCTTCCTAAGAGGTCACAGGCTCAAATCCAGAGGGGGGTAGAGTATGTGGCGTTCGACTTGGCCGTGACCTTAAAATTGGATATATTCTTTTTCTTAACCTTATATATATATATATATATATATATATATATATATATATATATATATCTATATATATATATATATATATATATATATATATACAAAAGGTTAAGAAAAAAATATATTAGAGAAAAGGAGTCAAATATAAAACAAAAATAAAAATCATTGAGGTTGCACAACAACCACCACAGTTGATGAAGGACGCACTAAACAGTAGCAAGAGTTGGTCTGCATGGTTTCCACAACCAACATGCAGAATGACAGCCACAAGTTGCCACTACCAACCCGCCCTGTCAAAGTCACCTCTACCCATAGCACAACCCCAACTGCTACCACTGTCGACGCCCTGAGCCACCTCAGCCTTCGGCCCTCGAGCTGCCCCTCAATTCTCCGCAGTCTTCTACCATCATTCCCTCCCATGATCGTTGGCATCATATCCTACAATTGTTTCCACCTTTGCATTGTATAGTCAGAAAACCTCCTTACTGCCCGCGGTTGCACAACAATTTCTATACTCCACACACTCACCACCTTTAAACCACTACAATATTTTTTTTTTAACCACATGGTGAATCGGTAACTACCAGGCCTAATTTATGGGAGACCCAAGATCAAACCTCATAGTTGCCACTATAACACCAAGAGCATAACCAACCACTTGCAAGTCGGGTATACTAAGTTCCTATGATTTTAGCAAGAGCAGACTCACGGGAAAGGGGAATCTGCCCCTCTAGCCGCCACCACAACAAGTCATTGTACTCAATGAGATTTGAACTTCGGTCTCCCGGGCTTCGCCCATGTGACTTACCGTCAAACCACACATCACTGTACAAACCACTACAATATTTTATGTATGCAATTTGTACACTGTTATGGTCCATCACATTATATAACTGCCCTACAATTGGTCGCTACTACCTACCATATCCTATCGTCGCCATCGAATTGAAATTTGTGCACCTATTCCAAGCCTTATAAATACACCCTCGAAATCAACACACACATGAAGAAGTGACTTTTCATAGATTGGTTGTGAGTCATGACCTCCTTATAAGTAATCGTTGGGAAAGTGGATTAAAATAAAATAAAATGTAATTGCTCCAAATTCAAAGGTTTTAAAAGTTAACAGATATAAGTTATAAAAAGTTTACAGGAAAAAAAAATAAAAAATAAAAATAAAATAAATAAATAAAATTCCAATCATTTTTAAAATTAGAAAATGATACATAACACCTTGGTCATTAAAATATTCCAATCATTTTTAAAATTAGAAAATGATACATAACACCTTGGTCCACGTAACATTGACGAAGTTATCAAGAAACACAAAATAGAGCAAATCACTCAAGAAAAAAATTAAAAATAATGAATTATAATCCGCAAATGACGGAATAAAAGATGAATTTCGTAAACAAGACAATATTTTGGACTTAATGCCCATTTTGTAAAACAGAAATTGGGTATCGATGGATTCATAAAAGTTGTGAATTATGTTGTCCAACATGTGGGAAATTATTTAATACAAAAGAACGTCTAGGTGAAGAGCAGATGCAAATGAAAATATTAGAAGAAGAACTTGCAGAACTTCAACAAAAAATGAAGCATCGGAAAAGAAGTATAAATATCTCGAAGATCGATTTTACGAAGAATCAACAGAAAATAATGAAGAAATTTGGCATCTAAGGGACCATATTAAAAAAATTACTTGCGAAGGTCAAGAAGTCCAAAGATACTAGAAAAAAATTAGAGGAAGAAAAAGAATGTCTCGAGAAGAAATTCAACGAGAATCTATTAGAAAAGGAAGAAGAAAATTTGCATTTAAAAACGCTTAATCAAAAGTTATTAGAATAAATAAAAAAATTAAAAGATGAGAAAGATACTAAAAATAAAGTCAACAATCCATAAAACGACGAGCTTTTACATCTAAGGAATCATAACCAAGCCCTACTTACGCAAATAGAGAAGCTTAAAAGTGACAAGAAGTCACTTAATGACAAGTTAAAACAACTTACTCAAGAAGATGTATTGAAGTCTCCATTTGTAACGATCCAAGTTGAAGATAAATGAACAAATACCGATCTAGTTAATATCATAACTCAAGAAGATGAGAAACCAACAAAAGTTAAAACATATTTAGATGTTGCAGTTCAAACAATGGAAATTCCAAGTGATGATTCTGTAACAAACTCAACGAAAACAACACTTGAAGTAAATGAGGAAATTACCACACACATGATAAGGGAAAATCCAACCAGAAGAACTCCTTATTGACATTTGAACCATAAGAGTAGATAACTAAGTTAGTCTATATATTTGAACCATTCAAAACGGAAACAACATATTTATGTTCCAAAGAATACCAAGGTTTGCAGAATCTAGTCCTATGATAACAATCCATTTCAAAATTCCAGTGACTGGAATATTCCACAAAAGATTAATCTAGGATGGTCATATCCATTCTTAGTTTGGCAATTTTGTTTATCACTCAGAAGATCATATCGTCTTGTATCTACAAAGATGAAATTTCTTAGACGAGAAGATATTCAAAACAATAAAAAAATCAAGCCCTTTCATCAATAACTTTTAGGACAAAGCTTTATGAAGAGGAAGACAATGTTATGAATATAATTTATAGAAGAATAATAAAAAATAATGTAAACAAAAATTCATGATTAATTAGCTAGTCGTTAGTTAATGAAAAACATGTCTCTAAATACACAACCACTTATGAAAGGGTGCCTGCTTGTGTATATATGAAAGACCCTAAGTTGCAATCTCATCATCCCATCAATTCTTTTATATAGTATTCAATATACAATTACTTGTCCTACAATGGATGTCTTTGTCTTCGTAGTATTCTGGAGATTATTGTAGGTATATGAACCTTGTTCGTTACATGCCCCTGGGCATAAATGTCTATTTCCTTTCTTTTTCTCTACAACTACTATATTATTTGATGGTTTCTACACGACAACATGTTCTATACTTCAATCTATCTATTCAACAAGATATAGTGCATCAAATTTTGTGGTCTTCTCTAGAGTGGCTCCTTAGACTTTTTGTCTTAATGAAAAACCATGATCAATTTTTTTTTTATGTTTAACACGAGGACTTAGAAGATATATTCAAATATTTTCAAGATCTTTTTAAAACAACTTTTGGTGTAAATGCAAATGATGTGTGTGCATATTTTGTTGGGTCCTTTGACTAGATTTTATCTAAGGTCAAAGTGCCAATTGAATGTTTTTTTTTTTGTTTGTAAGCGAGTGCGGGACCTTTACATTTTTCTGATTTTATTACATCAATCACCTGCCTCTGCAGGACTCGAACCTGGGTGGGGGGACAGCCTCCGCCCCTACCATTACACCATGCACGTCATGTGCCTAAGTGCCAATTGAATGTTGTGACATCTACATTCAATGTATTTTATTTTGACTATAAATAAATATTTAAGGAAATGTGGAATAACCTATTCAGAGTTTTGTTAAACCCAATGTTTCAGACTTCTATGTGAGTCCATCTTCAGGGGAGCGCCAAATATTCTTGAGAAGATTGGTGTGGGTTAGGGCTAGGAAAATTTAGGGTTATATATAATAATTAGAGTGGAGAATATCTTGGAGTCGGCTAGAATAAATTAGTTTATTAGTTATTAAATATTTAATATTATTTGTGAAACATTATGGAACTGAGAGATGCTCTCTAGCCCAATATGGTAGAGATGTTGTAATGTCTTCGTAAACATTTTGACTCAGTGAAATTACATTATATATATATATATATATATATATATATATATATATATATATATATATAATTGGCTTAAAAAAAAAAATTTAAAAAATTTAAAAAAAATAATAATAATTAAATCAACCTAAATTCATCTTAACTCTGAATCTACCCAGAGTTAAAAGAGATCACATCTTAAATCATAATCTACCAAGAGTTGAAAGGGATCAAATCTCCTGATGTGGAAACCTCTTTTATAATGAAAAGATATTTGATCCCTCTACGCGCTTGGCAGATCTGAAGTTAAGATAGATAAGATAAGATAAGATAATTATATTTATGTCCAACTATTGACCACAAAGTAGGTCAAAGGGACCATTGAGTACAATGATGTCCATATAATGCAAGAGAATCAAACAGTCTCTTATAAAAGATATAATGCATTAATATAAAAGATACAACACATGAAGTATAAATGATACAATGCATGAACATAAAATAAACAAAGAATGAAATTCCCTGGAGGAGAAGGTCCAGGAGCTAATGGGTTTGAGGATCAGACCCATCTCTCCTAACATTAGAGGTTGAATGGAGAACACTGAAGAAACTTAACAAAGTCTGTTGGCCCGATGAAGAGCCGGTGGAAAGTGTAGACTGTCCACTAAATTGTTGTCTGGGGGAGTGCGTGTGCTGCTGAGGTCTAGAGGACCTAGTCCGTCTCCTAGGAACAAATCAAAGACAGATCTGCTGCTGAGATTTCATGTGGTAGGGCGAGGTCCCACAACTCCTCATTGATCTAGAGTCTAGATATGTACTGGTATCAACCGGTCTCTTGGTGCCCCCGTCAGAAGGTAGTACCCTAAAAAATGTCATGATCCTCTGTGTGGGGTTTGGTCTGATGGAAGGTTGAAGAATATGCGCTTGGAACCTAAGAGCTTCTTGCATATATAGGGCCAAACATCTCTAATCGGGACACCTGAAAAAGTCGGCGAGGGTCTAAGAATATCGGAACAAGCAATGGAACCTTCCTCTAATCTCGTAATAGACAAGACATCCAAAAATGAAGTGCACCTCGGTCTCCACTTCATTTCAATGACAAACCTGGAAGATTATGTCTGGTCTATCAATCTGGTGGTCTGTCTCTACCTGAAGTCTATGAGAACCTACTTTGAACTGGTCTAGAGGAATGCAAAAAGCATGCATACAATGGCGAAACGTATACTGGGGTCGAACAATGAGTCTGCCTCTCAACTCCATGAAGTGCTCAGTGTAGAAGGCCATCTTTGGGCGTAACCCTCCCAAAGGATTGACCCATGTGACCTAGACGAATTGCGTCTAGATGTCTTCCCTGATGATCTTGTTCAACTTTTGTCTAATAGGTAAAAGGTGACTAGGAGCATCTAAGGAGTATCATAAAGGAGGGAGATGATCCAACTAAATGCCCACTGACTCTAAGAGATCTGAAAATTTCTGTAAACCAACATCTGGCCCGGCCCGAGGGAGTAAAATGGGTGATAGTCTAAGAAGAGAAATATGCCAAGTAAGGATATTGGTCCCTACTCTTTATCGAGACTACAAAGCCCCAAACACGATGCAAGAATGAAACCAATCTGAAGACCGTCTCAAGCCGAAAGGGCTAAGCTCCAAACTCTTCAAGGATGATGTGTTGAGGTACTATTTGTTTGCATATAATGATGCAGTGGAGAAGAAGAATCTGAACTCTCTTGGTTGAAACCAAATCTAACTCAGGTAAAGACGGTCCCCAAATCTATGAGCCATATGGAATAGTGGGATGAATGAAGGTGCCTATGAGGCTCATATTGAACGAGATGTCTTGGAAGTGATGTTGAAAGCACTGTCTCTCGAGAAGAGCTAAGGATCCATATCCTTTATTGATCCGAGGCTAAAGCGCTGGTCACAAACTGAAGTGGGGACCTGAGAATTGCACCCCCAAGTAAGTATATGCACTGGTGATCTCAACCTCCTCCCCTCTAAATATTAAGTGAAGGTCCAAAGTTTTCTTCACCCCATTGAATATCCTAACTTTGGTTTTACCCAGGTTGACCGTCAACTGTCGAAGATCACAAAACAGAGCTAAGGCATCTAACTACCTCTGTAATCCTTCTTGGATGAGGAGAGGAGGACCACATTGTCAACAAATAGTAGAATAGATATCAGATCCTGGTGAAGAAAGCAACCATCGGTGTCCTAGAAATGCTCGTGTAGAAATGCCTCCAACTCATCAATATAGATCCCAAACAGGGTAGGGGATAGCAAACAACCCTATTTAACCCCAATAGTGCTTCAGATGAAATCAAACATCCCATAAGTTGTGCAAAGACGACCAAGGACAAACTCATATAAGTGCATAATAGATTTCAATAGGTCACAAAGATGCCAATATCTTCGAGTCTCTGGAGTAAGGCTTCCCTCGAAACAGAGTCAAAAGCTTTCCAAAAATCTACGAAACAACAATAGACTTTCGAAGAGCGGTGTCGTGCCTCCTCAATCATGAAGCAAAGGGTGAAGATGTGGTCAATGGTCTGATGAGCTGGTCGAAAACCTGTCTGTCCCCTAGCTCTGAGTTGTCTCTGCTCAAGGTCACTAGAGAGCTTCCCATGTAGAACAATAACATACAACTTTGAGAACATGTGGCCCACCATGATCATTTTGTAGTTATTGAGATTTGAGTTGGACCCTGATTTGTTGATTGGATGGATGATGTGGTGTGACCATGCCGATGGAAAACCTTCACAGAATACATGGTTGAAGAGATCAACCAAGTAGTTAACCAAAGCACAAAAATTATGCTTAAAGAACTCGGCTTGGTAGCCTTCCTCATTGGCTGTGTTGCTGTTGTTCATCACCCAAATGGCCTCTCAAATACCTCTGCCTGAGAGTAGGTATCATGAAGAGGGTGGGGAGGTAACATGAATTTGGGCCTGCTCGGGAATATCATAAAGGTTGGAAGTGTGAGAGAACATGGACGTAGGGTCGAGGTCGGATGGAAAATGGGAGCATTGGGGAAGGATGGTACACCATAATTGTTTAGGGGAGTGGGCAAGGAGAACAAAAAGTTCCCGTCTTCTATGAGAGATAACCTTGTTACTAAAACATTAAGATGAAGATAACTTTGCTATTAAAACACAACTCAAAAAGTTGATTTTTTCTTTTTAAAAATCAATTAAAGTTAAAAATATACCACCACTTTAAAAATCGATAATTATTAGTACACAACTAAAAAATGTCCATTTATTTATGATTTCAAAATTATCATATACCACATATAAAATTTTCTAGAAAATCATTTTATTTTGGAATGTGATGCGTTCAAAGACATGAGAGAAAATTATGAGAATATGTTAGTATTGGTTTCTTGGCATTGTCTTTTCAGCGAGGGGATTGTTGGAAGGTTGGGCCAGCACATCATCAATTTGAATAAGAAAATGATTGAATTGCAAAAGACGATAAACGTGGAAGTGATGGTCCCATAGTTTATTTTTAGTCTCATGGACGTTAAAATATCATTTCAGATGAAGGGATTGTTGGAAGGTTGAGCGAGCTCATCATCAATTTAAATAAGAAAATGATTGAATTCAAAAGATGAAAAATACTAACGGATAGTCCCATAAATTATTTTTAGTAGATAGTCCCATAGATTATTTTTAGTCTCATGCAACTTAAAATATCATTTAAGATAAATACATGCAACTTAAAGATGTATGTTTTATGGATAGGTTAGTGGACCCCCACCCCGCGTTAGTTTTAACCAGTGGCAAAGCCTAAAGTCGTTGCAGCAGGGAATAGAGGTCTTTACTCTGAAATTTCTCTGAAAAGGAACTGGTAACACAATTCAAACCAGAGGCGAATTTCTTTCCTGCGTTTGAAATCCAAAAACAGAGCCTTGCGGCATTCATAGATAGAAGAAGAAGGGAACCAGTTAAGGAAGCAAGAGCATTTGATCTTCTCGACCAACTGGATAACGATGGACGGAAGAACGAAGAACATATTATGGCCAGGGAACCTTTTTCGAATGGGCCTACTGTGGACTTTGGCAGTAATATACTCATATTTTCAACTGCTTCTCAAGCGCATGTACGGAACCCTTCGATCATACCCACGTGTACCGCCTCCTAATCCCCAATGCAGACCTGTCTGTATCATCACCGGGGTCTGTATTCTCTATCTGACTCTCCCACTTCTCTACTTATGGCATTGGGTATAATTTAAACTGCAACAGTCGAGCCAAACATAGATAGGTCAGTGCTATTGTGTGCGAAATAGAGAAGTAATTATATGCACTGAATCCATTTGATGTTCAGATTTGCATGTTCGACTTATGTATTAATGTGTAATCCTCTACTTGCCATGTATATGGATTTCCTAGGCGTTTGAATCTTCTAAGCGCCCATGCACTTGCATGCTTTTTCTTATGCTTTTGAATTTTCCGAGGATCCATGCACTTAATTGCATGCCTTTTAATGCTCTTGGTAGTAGGTATTCTGTTCACCTGAACCATTGAAAATGAAAACTATTCAATCATGTTAATCGGTGTTACATACTCTGCCAAAATTCAAATCCCCAAGGGGGCCAGGTTCGATCTTTGTGGGCTGTCTCACCTCCATATGCAGGCTGTTCCTCGGGAAAGGGGCCACATGCAAGTTCTGGTTGAATTCGCGCTTGGAGAATGTTAGATATTCCTGTTGTAGGGTGGCTACGGTTCATTGTAATTTTACCATAATGGTGAATGTTGGGTATTCCTGTTGCAGGGTGGCTACGGTTCATTCTAATTTTCCCATAATGGAGAATGTTGGATATTCTTGTTGTGGGGTGGCTACGGTTCATTGTAATTTTTCCATACGTGCTTATGTTTAATGGATTTGGAGATGTTACAACAAAATATTGCGCTTCTCAAGATAAAGTCCTAAGGCTCAAGTCCGTGCTCAAGTCCGTAACCTTGTGTAACTAAGAGGGGGCAACTTTCACTTCTCCAACCCTCTTCTCACATCTATTTGGCTCTCCTCTAGTGTAATGGCGTTCTCCCTAGTAGATATGAGGGATCTAATGGTCCAATCAAGGATCTAATGGTCCAATCAATTTGGGTCAAGAGCCCCCCCTAAGGCTTCTACTTTTATTACCACAAATCAAAGGATTGAACATTTAGGGTTTAAGGTGGATCTTGAAGATAAGATTGCTAGGTTTTTCTTTAGGGTAAATCTAGATTTGAGTTCAAAGGAATGTCCCCAATCACACACAATCAAGGAATTACAAAGTGTCAGAGATTAAACCCAACAAAATGGTTTAAAGGATTGTGAAAGGAAAGAAGTGATGGAGGATAGAAGATCAATGCCTTAGCTTGCCAATATATTATTTTTGGAGCACAACATACTTGGGAAGGAATGGAGTAGATTTAGGTTAAAAGACTAGGGCAAACCTACTCATGTACCCTAGAGGTTTAACTTAGGCGTCCTAAAAGATTGAAAGATGGGACAAGGGAGTGAGCTCCACTTAAGGCATCTCAAAAGAGCTTGATGAGAGGATGAAAGTAGGGTTGATAAAATCACCAATTTTTTGGCGGTGTCGAAAAATCACGATCTTTTTCTCTAATTTTCTTGATTTTTGCCAATTTTTCCCGATTTTGAAAAAATAAATGTATTTTGTATTTTTTAATGTTTGCTGCGGTTTGATGAGTTTTTCACCAATGTTTCCAAGAAGATGGTTTTTCAAGACTACTTCAAAGGGGCTTGGAGTGGATCTAGCTCAAAAGACTAGGGCAAACCCACTTGTGTACCCTAGAGGTTTGGGCTAGGTGTCTTACAATCTTCAAGAATGGTTTAAGGAAGTGAGCTCCGCTTATGTCATCTCAAAAGAACATGGTGGAGGCTTTGTTAAAAGGAGGTGATGAAATAAAGTTACCATGCAATAGCTAATAACCACTATCCATTAACAAAACCAGGAAAAAGATAACTTAGTTCATTTACCATGCATTAATAGAATATCTACCAATATTCCACCACGAAAGAAGGCTATTCACGTCAACAAGGCCTTCCTCACGAAGATCTACCAATATTCATCCAAGAGAAGATGACTATCCACATCAATAAAATCCTCCAAGATTTCACATTACTTAAGACTATCCACATCAACAAAATCCTCCAAGAGCTTAACACAAGACTCTTACAAATATTTGAAATTTCTCAGAAGACTTTTGTCATACAGTTTGTTTGCGAACCCATGTGCTTCTAAAAATTGTCTTAGAGCAGCTCCAACAAGGTACCTAATGTGCAGATTTAACAGCGTAACACAAGGAAAAATTCCCAAAGACAGATCCATGGTTTATGATATGAACAAACACAAATTGACCCAAATTGACCCAATATGTTTGCTCAATTGAATGCAGACCAGTGGCCCCGGTTAAATTATAAAGTGTTGAGAAATCAATAGGGATGAAGATTAGGGTGATTTCTCTTACTTGATAATTACTTCTGAATGGTTGTTGGCTTCTTATTTAATTTATTATGTTCTTCTTCATCAAGCAATTACCAAAATACAAAATATGAAGATCGCGAGAGACATAACACAAGAATTAGGCTCCAAGCTAGGGCAAAAGCCAACAAGGGGGAAAACCCAAGAGAATCCTCTTCTTATAGAATCATCTCAAAGTGAGATATCCAAGACCCCAGACCAAGATAGTCATAAAGAACCCAAGTCAACACTCCAATTTTCTTCCACCAAATCAAAGTCATCAAGCCTTCAAGGTCAACACTGGTCAAATCTTTGAATTCTAATCATCCCCTAGAATTTCGGCCCTGTAACAACTCTGAAAAACTGCAAAGAATACTCGCACGTGTGGACAGATCAGGGTAGAAAACAAGACTTTCTTTCTCTTTAGACTTCGCTCTATTTCTCCTTTTACTTTGCTAATTTTCTTCTTCTTGCTTGCACAAAAATCGATTTGGTTGCCAAAATGTGGAGCACGGTTGCCAATATATATTTGTTTGACCATATGAAGAGACACAGCTTATGGGCTGGCTGACTTGTTGTAAAATTTCCACGAAATTCTGATATGCTAATATGAGCAATCTGAAATAAAATTTCTTTTGACATAAACACAAAATTTCTCTACTATATGCAGCAGAACAGGAACAGAAATAAAACAGTCACACAATTCAAGACAATTTTTTTTACTAGGGAACCCAACTGGGAAAACCCTCTGCTTGATGAGAATTTTATTGATAGAAAAACTGACCAATAGATCTCTTACAAAATAATTGTTTCAATCTGAAAGACACACTTGTCTTTCCTGCTTGTTCTAAGTTTGAAACCCTTGCAAGACTGCTGATCTCTGCTGCCCTCTACCAACCTGTGCACAAGCTTCTCTTGCACACTCTTCCTCACACAAGCTCCACGCACAAACTTGTGCTTCCTATTGCTTGGTCTCACCAACTCGTGCTCACCAAAATAATGATTAAACTTGTGCCTTCGTTCCTTCTTTTAAAGGCAATTCGAATGGTTAAAATTAGTGAATTTCTAATTAAGGAATTGAACTGGAGCTTTTCTAGTTAACAAAAGTCAACATAACTAGTTAACTGGATCTTGCTAAAATTTAGGAGGTTAACTCCACTTGAGCTTTCAGTGCCCAATTTAACTCACACTATAAAATCAAGAATTTGAGTTTCAATTTCAACACATCAGTTATTTGCCTCATGCACTCCTATTTTTAGGGAAACTCCTAAATTTTAGGAACTCAATCATGCACAAAAAGGAACTCGACTTTGACTCCTTGAATTAAGGCACAAATCAAGGAATCACTTTTCTCGCTAATTTTCAACACTCCCTCTTAGCGAGGAAGGTGTTCCTGGAAGAACCTCGTCCACCTGGATCTGTCTTCAACTCTACCAAGTTCTCCGCTGTTGCAGCTGCTCCCTCTGAACTAGAAGGCTTCCCTGCTTTCTTCTGCGAAACTTGTTTTGAAGACTTGTTCTTTCCCACCATGTTCTGCCACTATTAATGATCACAACTCCTTTTGTGTCACTGAACTTTGGCTCACTGATCTGCCCACTAGCAGCCTTCTAGCTCCATTAAGAAGTCTGCACATAGGGTCTTCTTGATCTGCTTTGAACTAGGGCTCCATCATTCTGCCTCCTAACAGTCCATGGCTCCTTTCATGCGTACTGTACTCGAGGTCTTCAAGCTGCTGCATATTGCATACGAAAGTCACTGTTCAGCAGTGTTCACAACTACGTTTGTGAATGGTGCTCAGCGTTCCAGATCTGCCCTATCTCTGTGACATATCAGCTGCTACTGTCACTATTTGTAGGGCTTTTAGATCTGCCCACATATAGTCACTCCTCGAATGATCTATGACTTCTGCAACGAGCCCTCTTGTCTCTGATTTGTCAAACACCAAACCAATGAACTAGGGTAGTAAAATCAACCCACTTGACTGCTCCAAAAGTCAATCCTTAGGGTATCAAAATACAACCCACTTGTTGTGACAAGTCTGCCACTTGTCCACAACACTTAGGGCAACTAGACAACCACTAACATGCCTCCAACACACTGTACATAGGCTGCTACAGAACTGTTGTTCAATACTCTGAACAACCCTCATCACCTAACATTCAATCAACATAAAACTTGGAAGCAGAATCACCAACTTGAGATCAAACCTCCTTCTCCTTATGCGAGATGCACTTGTAATGACCCTTAAATTTGTTCCAACTGCGCTGATACCATGTAGAATTTCTATGAAATTCTGATATGCTAATATGAACAATCTGAAATAAAATTTCTTGTCACATAAACACATAATTTCTCTACTAGATGCAGCGGAATAGGAACAAAAATAAAACACAGTCACACAATTCAAGACAATTTTTTTCTAGTAGGGAACCCAACTAGGAAAACCTTCTGCTTGATGAGAATTTTATTGATAGAAAAACTGACCAATAGATCTTTTACAAAATAATTGTTTCAATCTGAAAGACACACTTGTCTTTCATGCTTGTTCTAAGCTTGAAATCCTTGCAAGACTGCTGATCTCTGCTGTCCTCTACCAACTTGTGCACAAGCTTCTCTTGCACACTCTTCCTCACATAAGCTCCACGCACAAACTTGTGCTTCCTATTGCTTGGTCTCACCAACTTGTGCTCGCCAAAACAATGATTAAACTTGTGCCTTCATTGCTTCTTTTAAAGGCAATTCAAATGGTTAAAATTAGTGAATTTCTAATTAAGAAATTGAATTGAAGCTTTGTAGTCAACAAAAGTCAACAAAACTAGGTCACTGGACCTTCCTAAAATTTAGGAGGCTAACTCCACCTAAGCTTCCAGTTCCCAATTTAACTCACACTAGACAATCAAGAACTTGACTTTCAATTTCAACACCAGTTAACTGCCTCATGCACTCCTAAATTTTAGGGAAACTCCTAAATTTTAGGAACTCGACTTTGACTCCTTGAATTAAGGCACAAATCAAGGAGTCACTTTTCTTGCTAATTTTCAACACTTGTCCATCTGCAGGGCTGACTTGGTCTTGTAGTGACAAAATTGACTCTTTTGACTCGAAAAAAAAAAATTCTTTTCTTGTAAATAGTCCAAATGGGACTTTGACTCATGACAAATTTTCTTATTGACTCAATAAATCCTAGAAGCATGAAGAACATGCCTTGACTAGAAAATAATAATACAAATTTCTTTTTCTTCTTTTGTTTTTACATGAAATACATATCGATACAAGTACAATGATAATTATGAAGACTGAACCTAGTTACATTTTTCATCATAAAGATGAGTAACGCACTATTTTCTGGGAGTTAAGTGTACACATTGAACCCAACCATCCTGCCAACCAAACTTGAGTTGAAAATTTTGAATTTTTGGCTAAAAAGACGGAAATTACCAGTGCCTTTGGGTTTCTAGCTGGGCAAATGGGGTTTTAGACACCAAAGAATGAGATTGCTCCAAGCAAAAGAGAGGGCACCTAGAATGAAAACGAGTCTTGCATGGTTTCCAGTCTTATCTACAATTTGACAATTTTAATGTCATTTCTTAAGTTTACAATATTTTGTTTCTATGAATTGTTCCTTAATTAGCATTGAAATTATTTTCTCATCAATGTTAATGAAGTTATCGTTTTATGACGCAATGCATTCCTCTTGTAGGCAACATCAGGTTTGGGGAGAAGCACTGCTGAGTATCTTTCTATTCAAGGTTATCATGTCATTCTTGGTGAGATGACTTTTGATTCCTAATATATTCTTGAATGGTCTTTGGTTGAGTTAATTTACTAGAACTATGATATTAAATTTTGTTTATTTTAGTACTTTGATTTTATTTCCTTCACCAAAAACCTTTGGAAAAAGAATTCAGATTACATGTTCATACATTGATATTCCTTTCTATTCCTTTATGGTGAACAACTTTCATTACCTTGACTCTTTTGTAGGGCCAAACTACGAGCTCCAGTAACATGTTGATGTGGAATTGTGTTAATGTTTAGGACATGTCACCACTATTAATGTTAGTGGTTATGTAAAGGTTAGTGGTTAGTATGATTTGGATCCTAGGAGAATATCCATAAGCAGAAGGACACTTGAGGATATGGCATGGAAGTTGTTGACGGTGCTGGACCCGCCAACATTCAGGGAATCACCCCGGTATGAAGTCCCAACTAGACCTCACACCGTTTGGTGTGGGAGTCCCATCCAGTATGATGGCTCGGTTGCTATTGTCTTAAGGATTTGCCTCAACTCTTGCTTGTCAGCACAAGAGAGTGGTCTGCTTTGTCTTCGGGAAGTGAGGTTCGCGTGCTTGGTGAGTGTAAGTGTACTTGTGTCAATGGTTCTTTCACTGTGAGGGGAAGAGGGTGAAGGTGAGTTCCAGGTTGAAAGGGATCAGTCCCAACTCGGTTAGGAACACACAACACAAAAGGACATACACAGCTTCCGGCGGAGCAGTCCACTCGGATGCGGCAGTCACAACATACAAGGTAAGATAACACGTACAACACTCATGGATCAGTTCGAACGAGTGTAACGGTTGTTACAACAAGGTTCACGTGAAAGGTCTATCTAATGTCCGGCAGAGCAGTCGACACGGATGGGACAACATTAACAACATATACAACACATTTCCATTAATAGATTATGCATTACAACAAATGAAACAGTTCAGATGTAGAACACAAGTTAAAGCAACATGTATTACAAGTGTTAAAGATCAGTCTTACAACAGATACAATACATGTGTGAAAACGTGTTGGCCTGTTGACAGGCTTCTTAATTAAGCGAAAGTTCCAAGACACCGTTACACCATACATCACTGACAGGGCGTTGGAGCCACTACTTACTCCTCAAAGAAAAGATTACAGACTCTCTTGGCTATGTGGGAGGAGCTGAGGTGAAAAGTCCTTTCTATGTACAAATGAGGGGGTATTTATAGCCAAGGGTGAAACTGACCCTTGTGGCTGTTCAACTACCCTCATGACTGTTCGACTTCCATGACTTTTTGACTTACATGACTCTTTGTTCACAAGTGGGTCTCTTGGACTTCCACGTTACATCACATTGATTGACAACATAGCCCATAGTGGAGATGTGGGCGACATGACTCGACATGACAGTGTTGGTACATTGCTGCTGTTGGAGTGCATGTCGAGCTACAGTGTTGCTGGGTGATGGATGTCTTCATGATGTATCACAACTTCACCTCCGCATGGCGAAGTGTGCGGAGTCCTTGATGGTCCTTAGTTCGCTTGATGAAGCTCTAGCATGTTGTTCCTTGCTTGCATGCTGGAAGGTTTGACAGGCTCATCTGTTCGCGAAGGTGCATGTTCGTCGCGTTCGTCTGCTTCGCATGCTTCATTTGTTCGTTCGTTGGTGAACCTGTCCTTTTGCATGTGCTCCCTTCGTTCATCCCGTTCGTCGTCTTGCCATGTTTGTTGGTGTATCTGTACCTGTAGTCACTCGTGACGAGACAACGTCAAATCCATAAACCTCTTAGTCTACCATGACACATGATCGTTTCAGATGCAGGTGACCAAGAGAGGCAGCAAGGTTGTGAAGCGGGATGATGGCTCCGGGCACTGCTGATGAAAACTGCGCAAGAGTCACTAAGTGATGGAGACGGGCAATCTGAGTCGACAGTGACTGTCTGCGAGGTCTGGCTTGGCTGGGAGGCAAAATTGCGCAAATTTTGGGAGGGATAGTCCGGGCTGCAGGAAGGCAAGGCAGGCATGCTCTACACATTTTTCGGAACGAACAATCAGCGGGGTCTGGACAACCAGATTTGCGCAATTTTCCAGAGGAGTGGGCCGGGCTACATGATGGGTCACTTGGCAGGGATTGCGTAGTTTTCTTGGGGAATTGCCCGAGAGACTGGCAGCCAGAACTGCGCAATTCCCAGAGAGAATTTCCGATCTGTTGCTGGGGTCACTAGTAGCCAGAACTGCACAATTCCCAAAGGGAACTGCTAGTTGGCTGCTGAGTCACTGGCAGCAGAAACTGCGCAATTCCCAGAGGGAACTGGCAGTCTACTGGCGGGGAAATGCACCGAGGTTGGGAGGCCGGCCTGCTGATCATCTCTGCACAATTTATGAGCTGAGCTGACTAATGGGCAGTGGAAGGCCTGCTCATGAATACTGTGCAATTTCCGAGATGAACAACGGTCGACTGTCCGGATGACTGACTAGGAAAACTGTGCAATTTTCTGAAGGAGACAGGGACGGGCACTTGGTGTCTGTCTGGCCTGTCTGCGCAATTTCCTTAGTCAGTTAAGCGAGTGAGGTCAGTGGCCTCTGCACAAATTTTGAAGGGAGTCAGTCCGGGGTGACCGCCGGGTCCGACTGTCCAGGTGGCCAGCATGAGAGTTGATTGCATTGCTTGCGGGCAGCGCAACTTGAACAAGCTAGCTTGGTGCTTTTGCGCTGTTTTGGTTGACAGTCAATCGAGTCGATGGCGGGGTGATGGTCCGGCTGTCAGAGTGGAGTCTAGTCGTCAGAACTTTAGCAAAAATGACTAAGTGTGTGAACAATCGAAAGATGCATAGGTGATCATACGAACACACACTCACATGACTTGACGACGAAACGACCCAAACCATCCAGACACACATGTTCAACATGACTGACCAACGGTGCAAGTGACAAGCGCGACACTCGTGATCGATCATTCATGATCGAGACGACGCTTGTGCGACAGTGAATGTGACTCTGTGTGTGAGTGCGACAAATGCTTTCATAGTGAATACAACAAGCACATACGAAGCGAAGACTTTGAGCATAACTAGAACATGGTCGCAAGCATGACTTAGACATCAACATGCAGAGACTTGAATGCAATGAACAAGCAAGGCAGATGTAAAGACTCACACGAGCTCACGGAGTGAACCCGAGTGTGTGCAGTCATCAAGTGAAACTCTTCAAGGGAGGCTCCGAAATTGGTGCAGGCCGAAATTTTGGAGGGTGGTTGTAGCCGCTACAACAGAAGCTAAGAAGATATGCTAAGAAGCATAATTACAAACTAATACAGATTTTGATCCAACACTGTGTGGCCTTGAAGGACTAGGTTGATCCTTGAACCATAGTGCTATTTGATAGTGTGACACTATCCAGAAAGGCAAAGAAGAAGAAAAAGAAGAAATTACTGCTACAAAATTCTCTGACATTGAGAAATTTTAAAACTCCAAAACTAGAACAAATTGGTGCTGCTATTGTCAATCTCTTAGGTCATGCTTTTGTTGTTGGACATCTTACTATTCTGTTTAGCAGGTTGTTGAAGATCCTATACAATTTACCATGGCCTGCACATTGAGGACAGAGATTCACTATCACCTTGGCCTAAGTCCTCACCTTTTAAGCCCAACTCTTACCAAAAGGGCTATGGTAGGCTTCCCGCAAATTAACTCCAACCAAATCTCCAGAACTAGTGCCTTGTAACAGAGTCAAGTAGTTGAAGTGTAGGAGTTCTTCTTGCTGGCTGCTAGGTTAATATGAAATTTTGCAATAGAATGTACTAAACCAGCGAACAAATACACTAAATATGAACAAGATATGTCATGTAAGTAGTCTAATTTAGTGTACACAAAATATACTAACCATACCTATAATTATTTCTACGATTTGTCACTTGGTTAGAAGAGTTGCTGTATAGAATTGCTTGCTGTCCTGTTTTGACAGGTCTGCAAATTTGCAAAAAATACTAAACTAGCAAAAGACACTAAAACTTGATTAAATATAGTGTACAAATAGTCAGCTTTGATGTACAAAAGGTATTCCAACTGAATATATAATTATTTCATTCAACAAATAGTCTGTTAGGGGGGTTGCTATGTAAATAATTTTCTTCCCTATTTTTACAGGACTGTAATTTTTGCAGAAAATGCAGAAATTAGCAAGCCAACCCCATGAGAACTCATCCAAAAGTGCCTAGGCACTAACAAATTTTGGATTTTGGGGTGGGAAGGTTAGAAGGTAGAATTTTGGCCTATTTAGACCATTTCTAATCCTTTAGACATGCAATAAAATGAATTTCTAGCAAGCTGAAAATTCATATTACGAGGTCTTGTGGTGAAAACTCCCTAGATACACTACCTAGAAATTTATTTTAGTTACTAATTAAACTTTTAAATGCTGAAATACATAAAAGTTTAAAACTAAGCTACTGGTTTAAGAAATAATCTTGATAAACAAATTTAAGCTTAATAAGGCATATAAAATATACTTGTAAAATAGTGCCTCGTTGAATGCTTGTTGGGTGAAAATTTGCAAGTAAAAGTCTGCTATAGTTATATTTTAATTTTCCTGTAGATCTGCACACATGAACTAGATATACTCATATAACATGTGACAAAATGAGCTTAAAAAACCAATAATCAATTCTTTGGCTATGATAAAACTTTTTCTTTTTCTTCAAGCACTACTAGCTATATATGATGAATTTTTTTTTAGCAAGCTAGTAACAAAAATAAAAGAAAAGGAAATTTTTAAATAATGAAATGGTTTAAGGGTGAGGTTTTACCTTCGCTTTTTAAGTTTATCGATTTGTAGACTTTTGATAGTTGAAGTATACTTCAATGTTGCATTAATCGCTATCGGGATTAAATCGGCTCGGGGAAAAAATCGGTAAAAAACGGGAAAAAACGTAACATACAAAAATATTCATTTTTTTCAATTTTTTTAATATCTAAATCATCTACAACATAAAATAAATACATTGACACATAAATATGATAAAAGAACTAATATATAAGATGTTTAATATCATTTCTAGTGCCACATCGCACATAACAGTGAATCATGTCCTGAATAGTAAGTCTTGACTCATGACTCCCAACTCAGCCTCAAAATATCAACAAAAAATATAATAATGTATCTCATATCATGAGTCATAATGTCATATACAATGAAACGAACCAAATAACTAAAGTCTAATACTATTGATTTCCTTTGCCCCTCTAGATGTAGATGTCGATGGAGTTGGCAGTGGACTTTGCTGTGCTCTAGAAGCTGACGAACTAGGATCTACAAGAGGTAGACCACGTCCTCCACTGGTGATAGGGGTAGCTTGGGTAGGTTGTGTCATCTGAAATCGCTGAAAAAATACATGTATTTATCGGCCGATAATATCGCCGATTTCAAAAACTCGCGATTTTACGATATAATCGCGATTAGTGCAACACTGGTATACTTGCAAGTTAGTCCTTAAAAGCATGAGATTATAGGCAAAAATCAAGAAGAAAAAGCATAGAATATCAACTTGTTAAAATTGGCAACTAGGGCCAAACTCCAGAAGCACAACAGTCATGTCTATTCATCCTCAACGTTTGCTATAAATACATGATGCCTTAGCTTCATTTGGACACACTCATCTTCACACTTCTCTCTCTCTCTCTCTCTCTCCTCATTGATTAGGTACGGATTTCTGGGCCTCTCTCTCTCCACATGTCCAAAATTTTAGGATAGCGAAATTTCAGGAGGCCGAAATTTCAGGAGACCGAATTTCTCGACAGTTTGACAAAGCGTTGACTAGCATGCATTGACCTCCTTTGACTGCGTTTTTGTGAGGGCTATCTTTGTTTGGGCAGGCCACATTTATGGGCACAAAAATCAAGGCGAAATGTTCACTGTTGACTGCAGCTATCGCTGACTGTAGGTGGGCTGTTTGACCAGACTTCAACTGTTTTGAGGGTTGTTTTATCTTGCTGTTTAGAGGTTGAAGTTGACTGATTTGCTGAGGGTCAAATCTGCCTTGTTGACTAGCTTTGACTTTTCTGGTTAGGGCTCTTTTGATGCTGTTATAAATTATCAGATTTGTAAATTATACTCTCTTTGTTGAACTATTGAAGACTAAAAGAAGATTTGATCAAGGGTTCCCCCACATTGGGGTTTGTCCTTGGCTGGTGCCACATCTTGTGTCCTCTTGTCTTGGCTTGTTTTTTATTGTTTATGTTTATGTTCTATATGCATTTTACTATCATGTTGATGTGATTGCTAATCTGAATATTGATACTGGGCTAATAAAGAAATTGAACTAAAATTGCTCTAAAGCATAGAACATACCGTTGTTGCCTAAAATTAACATGGTATCAGAGCTGAGATGAAGACAAAACCCAAGCAAGAGTGAAAGAGCAATCACCAAAGACAGTTGGACAAGGAAAAAAGGTTCAATGGGTTCCTCATGTTGATTTGGGGTAGCATTGGATGTGCTCTAGCCATGAAAATTGGTGGAGAGGCTAAAGCACATGAGATCTCCAATACCCAGAAATAGTTTGGGCAGAATCTAACTAGTTTGGGAGATATTAAAATAATTAATATTTTCAATGAAGTCCCTAAGTCTAAATTTAGGGAAAATAAAATATTAATGTGAATTAATATAAAACTAAGTTAGAATGGTCCAAAAGTCATGGATCAAGCCAGATCTAAAATTAGCCGTTGATTAGGGACTTAATTTCGGTCGTTGAATTGTCAACGTGAAAAGTAAAAGAGGAGGCTTGAGGGTCACTTGGAGAACACATCGAGTTGATCAAGATTTCGATTTTCTGGGGTAGGGTTTGCTGAGGAAGTCGAAAGAGTGATCAGAGTTGCAGCTAAGGGGCAGTGAATACAGAAGCAAAGAGGCAGAGATAGTACCAGGAGGATCAACGCAGAAGCTGGGAGAGAGGGACGCAGAGCCAACCAGAGGTTCACGCAGAGGTAGCCAGGAGCTGCGCAGTGCCTTAGAGAGCCAGCGTGGGTGACGTAGAGGCTCTAAGGGCTGACGCAGTGCCTCCAGAGGCTGACGCAGGGCAAGCCAGGGTGATGCTGGGCTAGAAAGGGCTGACGCTGGGGTTTTCGTGGGGCAGATTGGAGCTGGGAGCTGTCGAAGTGTTTATCCGGGGTTTCAGCCGGAACATCTGTCTCCGACTGAGAGGTACTACTGCCGAGATTATTC
Organism: Pinus tabuliformis; assembly: GCA_031772625.1. Taxonomy (NCBI): domain Eukaryota; kingdom Viridiplantae; phylum Streptophyta; class Pinopsida; order Pinales; family Pinaceae; genus Pinus; species Pinus tabuliformis. Next base: position 1,023,279,517 of record CM062811.1, on the reverse strand, counting down.
TCTGTTGGGTGAGCTGATTTTGGCACCCAGATTGTATTCTGAAACTGCTTAATAATTAAAACCCTCAGATAGCTGCATCGGTTTTCCCGCATTGGGTTTTTCCAGGGACATTGGTCCAAAAACAATGGTGTCACTTGTGTGCTTGTTTTGTTTCCTTTAGTTGATGATCTGTAATGTGTTGAGCATGTACTTGTATTTATTTTCAGTATTTACATGGTAAATAACTTGTTAATTAATCAGAACAAGTAGGTAGAAATAAATCAGAAAAGTACATGAAGGGTTTCTAACAGTTAGACTTAGAAATTCCAACATGGTATCAAAGGGTGGTTGCAAATCATAGGAGAATTGAGGACATCAGTCGAGCAGAGCAGCAGCAGCAGAAAACAGTTGTCCCGAGTGACAAAAGTTGTTCCTAACAGAGAAGCAGCAAGGAAGGGGTGATGCAGTGCCTGCGTCATCAAGTTTGAGCCGGGAAGAGGATCAATGCAGTGGCAGAGGGGAGTAGACTTGACCTACGCAGTGCCCGGTCATCTTTCTCAGTCAGGAAGGATTGACGCCCGTGGCCAGGAGGTGCGGATTTTGCTGGTGCCGAGATTGCGCAGAGCCTAGAAGCTCTAACCTTTAGTTTGCTGGGGCTTAGGAGGCTGTGGGTAAGTTGCAGAGTAAAGTTGGTGGGGTACTGTAGTCAGAACAATACCTAACAGGGCAAGACCAAGGAGGAGGGAGTTGTTACTGAGGATTTCTAGCCAAGAAATCTGGATCAGTGGTACAACTGCACTAACGATCAGAGTGGGAGCATCTCGACATTGACAGAGCGGTTTCCAGGAGGGAAATTGAGGCTTAGAGGGAGTCACACTGAGAAATTCCAAGAGGGAAGTAGAGAGACTCAGAAGATTCGAAAAAGGAGCAGCGAAATGGCAGTGAATGGGGTAAGAGATCAGGACAGACTGGACGGAGCCTGAAACTTCGTAGTCTGGAAGGCCAGGATCTTGTCCGTTCTAAACAGGAATTGTCTCAGGCACTTAGCCTTGAACACGATAGCGATCCTAGTTGACCCGGCTGAGAATGAAAAGTACGAGGAGGTAATGGCGAGGGCCAAGAGCATCATCCTTGACGGGGTCAAGGACCATGTAGTACTACATATTGCCAAAAAGGACATGGCAAATGCGATGTGGGAGGCCATGATGAAATTGTATCAGCATACTTCCGTGCAGAGGAAGATGCTACTAGAAAATTAGCTGGGGTCATACCGGATGCAGAATGGAGAACAGATAGACACCTTCCTCGGTCGATTGAAGGAGGTCCGGGATCAGCTGACTTCCATAGGGGCCATGCCGGATGAGGAGATGTTGGTGAGGACCGCATTGAACATAGTCTCAGAGGATTGGAATTTGGGAGGTATTTGTCTAGAGCATATTGGGCAGGTCGACCCTTCGAGATTGGGAGGAACTGTGGGCGGCTCTTCGTCAAGAAGATATTAGAAGGCTAACCAAGGTGGGAAGCAGTGGAAAGGGGGTCAAAATCAAGGAGGAAGAGGAGGATGTTGCCCTAGCATCTGAGGGAAAGCAAGAGAAACAGAAGAAGGACCTCTCCAAGGTCAAATGCTTCCACTGTGGGGAACTGGGTCACTATGCGAGCCAGTGTCTGAATAAGAAGAGCAAGGGAGAGGCTTCTGAGACCAAGGCTGCGCCAACAATGGCGGAGAAAGAAGTGGAAACAGATGATGACTGTGCCATGAGTGCTCATGCGCCACTTAAGAGGAAGTGGGGAGACATCGAGCTGTAGTCAGCTGGACTACAGGCAATGAGGGGCAGGATCCTCAAGGTACCCAACCTCTTGGATTATACCTTGCTACGAGAGCCCCAAAGAGGAGTAGCAGGACTGGTGGATGTCGGTAGAGACGGATGCGGATGGAGCGACAGAGGGAGCTACAGTGTAGGATTCCCAGGACATCGTGACGCAGTAGTGCGAGATGCACAGAGTTGTTGCAGCAACATAGAGGTAAGAGAGGGAGCACTTGTCAGTGACATTGGGAGCTTTAGCATCAGGAGTGTTTCTAGTCTGACGGAGATGTCAGAGTTGGGAGATCAGTTACTTACTTCTCAGTAACTGAGTTGCAGTGCAGCAGTTAGCAGTGGCAGTGCTATGGGCAGCACAATGCAACATGATGAGAGGGGTTGTAGTGCAGATGCAGCAGTGGCAGTGGCAGGGCCATGGGCAACAACACAGATGCAGAGGGAGTTACTGTACAGATGCAATAGTGGCAGTGGCAGGGCCATGGGTAGCAATACATGATGCAGCAGTGCAGAGGATGTTGGGCAGCAGGCCTAGCATCAGTACAGGGACCGATGCCGGAGGCGTATTACTAGAGCACAATCCTTGCTAAGAGGGAGTGTTGATTTGGGGTAGCATCGGATGTGCTCTAGACACAAAAATTGGTGGAGAGGCTAAAGCACATGAGATCTCCAATACCCAGAAATGGTTTGGGCAGAATCTAACTAGTTTGGGAGATATTAAAATAATTAATATTTTTAATGAAGTCTCTAAGTCTAAACTTAGGGAAAATAAAATATTAATGTGAATTGATGTAAAACTAAGTTAGAATGGTCCAAAAGTCATGGATCAAGCCAGATCTAAAATTAGCCATTGATTAGGGACTTAATCTTGGCTGTTGAATTGTCAACGAGAAAAGTATAAGAGGAGGCTTGAGGGTCACTTGGAGAACACACCAAGTTGATCAAGATTTTGATTTTCTAGGGCAGGGTTTGCTGAGGAAGTCGAAAGAGTGATCAGAGTTGCAGCTAAGGGGCAGTGAATACAGAAGCAGAGAGGTAGAGATAGTACCAGGAGGATCAGCGCAGAAGCCGGGAGAGAGGGACGCAGAGCCAGCCAAAGGTTCACGCAGAGCCAGCCAGGGCTCATGCAGAGGTAGCTAGGAGCTGCGCAGTGCCTCAGAGAGCCAGCGTGGGTGACGCAAAGGCTCTAAGGGCTGATGATGCAGTGTCTCTAGAGGCTGACGCATGGCAAGCCAGGGTGACGTTGGGCAGACGCTAGGCCAGAAAGGGCTGACACAATCCATAGAGGCTGACGCTAGGGTTTTCGTGGGGCAGATTGGAGTTGGGAGCTGTCGGAGTGTTTATCCGAGGTTTTAGCCGGAACATCTGTCTCCCACTGAGAGGTACTACTGCCGAGATTATTCTCTATTGGGGGGAGCCAGTTTTGCAACCCAGATTGTTTTATGAAACTGCTTAATAATTAAAACCCTCGATAGCTGCACCAATTTTCTAGCATTGGGTTTCTCTGGGGACATTGGTCCAAAACAACGGTGTCACTTGTGTGCTTGTTTTGTTTCCTTTAGTTGATGATCTGTAATGTGTTGAGCATATACTTGTATTTATTTTCAATATTTGCATGGTAAATAACTTGTTAATTAATCAGAACAAGTAGGCAGAAATACATAAGAAAAGTACATGAAGGGTTTCTAACAATTAGACTTAGAAATTCCAACACCTCATCCTACTTCCTGGCTGAAGACAAGCTCCATGATAAGTTTGACTATCATGGATGGAAGATGTTTCTTGATTTGACCTTGGAAGAAAAAGAAGCGATGGACAATGTGCAGGGTAAAATCCCCGAACCTCCTTCAAATGCACCGGTTGTTGCGAAGACCAAGTACAATAGGGCTGAAGTCAAAGCAAAGAAGATTATCAGGGATTCCATTGACAAGCATCTTGTGGCCTACATCTCCGAATTGAAGACCTCCAAGGAGATCTACCATAGGTTGGTCGACATGTTCAAGGTTAGTAATGCTAATCAAATTCTATTTCTCAAGAATAAGTTGAAGGATATTAAGGGCAAAGATGAGGATATTCAATCCTATTTCTTGAGGGTTACTGAGATCAAGAATGATCTACTCTCGATTGGAGAAGTCATTCCTAACAGGAAACTTACTCTCACCACCCTTGGAGGACTCCCACCTGAGTGGTATGTCTTTAGAACCACTGTCGTCAACAATGATCGAATTCCAGGGTTTGAAGAATTGATGTTGAGATGCATTCAAGAAGAAACAAGAATGGTGGAGCAAGAAATGCCTTCTAATAGAAGCAACCCCACTGCATTCTCTGCTCATGCCAAAAGGAGAAATAATGTAGGGTCTAAAGGTCATTTCCATGGAAAGCCTGGATCTAAGGGAGGAAGGAAGGGCAGGTGCTTTGTTTGCAATAAGTTTGGCCACTATGCAAGGGAGTGTCCAAATAGAAGGGACACATCGCATGATGATGATCACAATCATTCCAGGGGCAACTTCAACAACAACGATCAAAGGAATGGCAGGTCCAATGGCAAAGGAAAAAGGAATGCGGGACATCAAGGAAATGGTCGACCCTCCAAGAAATCAAGGAACTCCAGGTATGAAGAATCAAATGTTGTTAACAATAAGCAAAAAGAGTACTATCTTATGTCGACCCTCTCCATTGCCTCTCCTTCGGACACTTTGGGAAATTGGTTGATTGATAGTGGTGCCTCAAGGCACTTCACCGTATACAAGGAAGCCCTCTCTAATCTGATAGAAAAGGAGACAAACTTGGAGATCATTCTTGGAGACGATGCCACCTATCTCGTGAAGGGAGTAGGAATGTTACCCTTCAATTGAATCAAGGTAACACTAATCATTTGCAAGTACTATATGTACCTGATCTCAAGAAGAACCTAGTGTCCATTTTAGCCATGGAGGACAAAGGATTCAAGGTGACATTCATCGATGAAAAGGTAGGTGTTTGGAAAAGAAATTTTAAAGATGCTTTTACTCTTGGGTTCAAGGTTGACACTTTGTATCAAGTTGGAGGAAGTCCATTGGGAGCCATGTCTTGCGACACATCTCTACAATCTGAACTATGGCATCGGAGGTTTGCCCATTTTCGTTATAAGGCCCTACCTGATGTGAGACAGATGGTGACAGGTATGCATGAGTTCAAAGTAGAGCATGAAGGTGTATGTTCAGGATGTGTCGAAGGAAAACTAACAAGGGGACCATTCCCCTCAAGCAATAGCAAGACCACAGATATATTGCAATTGATCCACTCTGACATATCTGGTATGATGCCCGTAAACTCTTTGGGAGGATACTTATATTATCTCACCTTTATGGATGATTATTCTCGCAAGACCTGGATCTACTTCTTGAAGAAGAAGGATGAAGTGTTCACCTGGTTCCAACACTTGAAAGCTTTGATCAAAGACCAATCCGAGAAGAAAATCAAGATATTGAGGATTGATAATGGGACTGAGTATGAATCCAATGAATTCCAAGATTATTGTAGAGAAGCTGGCATTAAGAGGGAGACTACAATGCCATACACTCCTAAGTAGAATGGTGTGGCTGAAAGGAAGAATCGCTCTATTGTAGAAGCAGTTCATGCCATGCTTCATGATCAAGGCCTTCCGAAGTTCAAAAGGGCTGAAGCTTCAAATACTGCCATGTATGTTCAAAACCGATGCCCTCATCAAGCATTGGACTCCAAGACTCTCGAAGAAATGTTCACTGGTAAGAAACCCGATGTCTCTTATTTTAGAATTTTTGGAAGTCCCATATATTTTCATGTGCTGAAAGAGAAAAGAAGCAAATTGGGTGCATCTGGGAAGAAAGGAATCTTTGTGGGCTATAGTGAAAATTCTAAGGGATATAGAATTTATGTAGCTGGTCAAAAGGAAGTTGAGATAAGTCATGATGACACCTTTGACGAAGATATTGCCCTTAGGAAGATCAACAACCTTCCTATCCTAAGGAAGGACAAAGAAGCTGACATCGGAAATCAGGGTGCAAAAGAAGACGAAACGATGCCTGATGTTGATGAACCTATGGATCCTATTGATCCTCCTCCTCATGAGCCCTCCTCCTCCAAAAGGAGACCCTCATGGCTTAGGGAGACTCTCGAAGATGCCGAGAGACACATTGCACCAAGGGGGACTTTCCGTGAAAGCAAGAAGCTGAACAAGTATCAAGGATATTTGACCGCCATGAGCACTATCATTCAAAATGAGCCTTCATCGTTTGAAGAAGCCATGAAGCAATAAGTATGGAAGGATGCTATGAATGAAGAATACGAGTCAATTGTGAAGAATGATGTTTGGGATGTGATCCCTAGAACCCAAGACAAATTGGTTGTCAATTCTAAGTGGCTCTACAAAATCAAGCATGGCGCTGATGGAAGTGCAGACCCTCTCATTCACAAATGTAAGAGGGAGTTGGCTTTTGAATTTGAGATGAAGGACCTAGGACCAATGCACTATTTCCTAGGGTTGGAGGTCTGGCAAAAGGCAGGTGAAATTTTCCTCTCTCAATGAAAATATGTTGTGAAGATATTGAAAGA